>OY720118.1:1250000-1875000 GCA_963082685.1 Cyclophora albipunctata
AGAAAACACCTTCTGAAGAGGAAAACGGTTTATTATAGTGATTTCATTTCATCCCTATCCCATCACTGAATCCTTTTCATCCATAAAATAAATGGTTTTTGTTTGAAAAATCAGTCATGATAGTTCGAATTTAAACTCTCCTAAGAAAAATATATATGAATTTACTCAGTTGATACCATAACCGGAAAGAACAGTAATATAACTTCAATAAAGTTACCTAACAATAAATTGTATATAATGTGACATGTAATTATCTTACATTTAAACTACAATTATCTCCATATTAAACTCAATCAAAGAAATGCAGATCTCTAGTTAATTTAACAATAAAGAATAAACATTTCATTATTTAATTTGACCTGTAGTGTGATTGCAGCATGTAGGCTATTGATTAGATTTACATTTTCGAGCAAGTCGTTGGCAACATAATTATCAAGATTGTCTTCTGATTGAGGTACTCGTATTTGTGGGTTTTTGGTCCGACAACAGTTAAATAGTAAAAACATTGTGTGTTACAGTTGACTATGTAAGGTCACTGCGAGGTAGAACGTTGCTGCGTCTCGAAGGGTACACCTTCAGTGAGCAGCGCTACGCCAATGGAATGACCAGATGGCGATGTTCGACGCACAACAACAAGAAATGTTCCGCAGTAATCTACACGATGGAACAACAAATAGTCAAAATAAATAATATTCACAATCATGAGCCTAAAAAATGTTTTTATCAAACTGATCACAGTGCAGCGTACGTTAAGCAGCCAGTCCCGGTTGATTCAATCGAATCGGAGGCATTTAGGCAGTTTCATAACACCGACACCAGTGTTGGACAAAAACCTACTTGAAATGAATAAATGAATTAAATTGACTTGTGTAATAATAAATAACTGTGTGTTTTATATAAGTTGAAGTCGTATATATGATTAAGTTTTCCTGAATTACAAATTACCCCGATTATGTTTTGTTTGTTATTTTTGACGGCTAAATTGTTATTTTTTTGTCAGTCGACTATGTTCAGTCGATTCGAGGTAGAACTTTGCTGCGCATCGATGGATACACTTTCAGTTTTCAACGGCAGGGAAATGACTCGGCAAGATGGCGCTGTTCTACACACAAGAACAAGAAATGCCGTGCAGCAGTCTACACGGTGGAAGAGCAAGTGGTCAAAATAAATAATGTACACAATCATGAACCTAAACAAATTTAAATGATAGTAGCAGCGCCGCGCGGTTTGACCCGTTTAGATGAACGAACTAATCTCAGAAACTGCCAATCCGATGTATTTCTTGTAATGGACAGTCGCATTCAACGGGAAGGTTATGGGCTAATTTTTATCCCAAAATTCTTACGGGAACAGGCTCATCATCATAAATAAATTTAAGAGCAAGGCTCTTGTCGGTGAGTCCGATGCAGACTCCTCCATCTATTCCTATTCAGTGCAAGTGAATTCATCAATTCCTATTCAGGAACAGGCTCAATACGGGTAAATTATTAACATTTCAGAATTTAAGTTGCAAAATGTTGTATAAGTTTTTTATTGATTAAACTGACGTCGAAGTTTCGTAGAGTAACAATAATTTCGAGTTCTTCCTTAGATACCGTACAATATTTAACTAATAAACATTTATTTATTTAACTAAGAAACCAATTTTCACTGTGATAAGTCCTGAGCTTCAACAAAATAAAATAAAAGACTTTTTGTGGAATTAAATGCATTTCACCTTTTTAACCAATAAAATAGGTTAAGCAAGTTACTGACATTCATTCAACTAGATTATGTTTTTTTAAAGCTGAATATGTTACGTCACAACGGGGAAAAACTTTAATTAGCATCAAAGGCTTCACGTTCTGCGTCCATTCGTTGAAGAGTAAGAAGACCCGCTGGGTGTGCTCCACGCACAACAACAAGCGATGCCGCGCCTTCGTGTACACCGTCGGGCACCAGATCGTTAAGATTAATAATGTCCATAATCATTGAGAGCAGACGAGGGTAACCACTGAACAAACGTGTGAGTGATGCCTGAGTGGAAGGAAGTGAGTGTATGAGTACTCCACACATAATAGTCTGTCAGCCAACGCTGTAAATACATAGCTTAAGTAAATAGTGAAATATGTCCAGAATTGATTTACACACGGTAATAGGACCCAACCGAAACTGTAAACTCACATACGACATAATACATTTTTGTGGGAAAAAATATTCTTAATGAACATTGATTTGGATAACCTTAATAAATAAATATAATAATTTTCTTCATAAATATTGACATCAATACAGATGCCACTGTTTTTTACTCACATTGTTTGGTAATCAATGATCACCAAACAATTAGCAATATTATTTGATGTCTTGGGAGGCGTATTATTTCATTAATACGTCTACATAGACGTCAAATAATATACAAGGTAATTAATAAAGCATTGACTAAAATAAATAAATCACTAATCTCTCAAAGTTTTTTAATTATGGTCCTTTATTTTAAAAAAGTTCTCATGGTCCTTTATTTTTCAGATTACCATTTGGAAATGTCACGTGTATTGAAACCGAGAAAAATGAGCAGCAATGATACTTTGAGAGATACAGAGAGAAAGTTCATACTTGAGTTCATCGAATTGTACAAAAATCTACCGGCTTTGTGGCAAAAGAAAAATGAACTTTATCATGACCGGCATCAGAAATATAAAGCTTATGATGAATTGTTAGCCAAGTTTAGGGAACGGTATCCACAGGCAAATATGATCGATATGAAAAGAAAAATCAACTCTTTGCGATCAAACTACCGTAAAGAGTTAAGAAAATATGAAAAATATTTAAAATCTGGTCAAAATAATGATTTAAAATATCTTGTATCGTGGTACTTTTATAAGATTGATTTCTTGAGAGATCAAGAATAAGGAAAAGCAAGCTCTAGATATACCTATCTTGAGATATTTACCGCAATACTGCGCGGCCTATGGGTGGAGTACCGCATGGGGTTGGACCGTGAGTTGGAACGGGGTTGGAACGTCAACAGTCACGAGATCAACATTCACTAGATCAAACGTTCAACCATTGATGTGATCAATACACAAAAGAATACATAACAAAAATACATTGTATGTATTTTTTTTTGTATGTTTTGTTTAGTTGTAAAACTTTTAATATGTTTCTTTTATTTTCTCGAATTTTGTAAATCATGTTATTTTGTCGATAGTTTGTTATATTACCAAATTAAATAAAGCTCAAATTAATTGTTGACTATGCATGCAGTCGTCACCTATAATTGCAATGTAACACCTCTGTGTCAATTTAATAGTAGTTTATGCAACTGTCATATAGGTAATGAAGGGTATTAAAACACGAGTGTGAGTTTATGAAACGAGCGCACCGAGTTTCATAATAGTAACGAGTGTTTTAATACCCGAGTTATATGCAGTTGCATACACTACTTTATCTTCACTAATGCAATTAATCAAACAAAATTTTAAAAACAAAACACATTGCGAAACATTAAATTCACGCGTACGTGTATTGTCACAGTGAACTTGCCGCCATTAAAATCTAACCAATGAGAGCGCAGCTGCGCGCGCAGGGCCGCAGGGCGCGATGTTATAATGAAATTTTACGATATCGATGTGGATATAACATCATGTGCAATTGCTTAAATTGAGTGTTTTAGTTGTCTGCGCTATAACAGTAGTAATTATAAGTCAAGTATTACAGTAAGAAACATAAGTAGAATGTTACAACATTAGTGTAGATAAATGTATTTACTATCTTGTATTAGTGTACATTGTGTTGGTGACCAATAAATGAATAAATAAATACACTATTTTGTGAACTATCAACACACATTAACACTCTTCACCTATCCAAACTTTGAATAGGTGTTTCAATAAGTGTATAAAAGGAGGGAAATACTTCATATAGTAAAATCACCATTATTTTCCTGAAATTAACAAAAATACTAATATATGTACTAGAATTAATGTATATGATTAAATTTTGAAAATATACATATTGCCTCATATCTTCGTTGTTAGTAAACTTATTTTTTAAAAGCAATGAATGATTTTTAATTATATTTTATTTTATTTTTAAAAAAGGATATCTTTTCAGAATGTTTCCTTCAAAAACAAAGACATGAGTAATTTTTTTTTCTTCTAAATTTTTTAAATTTTCTCTCTAGGTAGCATTACTTCGACTCACCTTCTATATCATAGTTGTTAATTTGTGCCTATTGTTAATTATTTCAGTTCAGTACACAGTATCGAAGCGCGGCCAAACATTGCTCAGTGTGCAAGGGTTCACGTTCTGTAGGAACTCCGTGAGGGCCGAGAAGGTGCGCTGGAAGTGCTCCACGCACAACCACAAGAAGTGCCGCGCGCTGGTGCACACCTTCCGCGACGAGATCACCAAGCTGTACAACGTGCACAACCACGGCTGGAAGGACATCAAGCGCCCGCCCTGCTAGCACCCACACCAGCCCACGCTGAAGAGTAACTAACATTTTACAATCGTACCCATAAATTGGGCTGCGCGCATAGATGATCTGTTTATACTGTGAAGTACTGTTTTATCACTACATAGTATAAAATAAAGTCGTCACTTTTTCGTGTCTGTCTGTTTGTCTGTCTGTCTGTATGCTTAAATCTTTAAAATTACGCAACGGATTTTGATGCGGTTTTTTGTAATAGGTAGAGTGATTAAAGAGGAAGGTTTTTATGTAAAAAAAATCCCGAAATTCCCACGGGAACGGGCACAACGCGGGTAAAACCGCGGGGCGCTGCTAGTTTTCCTATAAAAAAAAATCTAGATTATTGAGTCTTTTAGTAGAACTTTTTAAATTAAGTGTATAATCTGCGCTGAGATGACTTGTTCGACGCAGACTCTATGACACACGGTGACACTGTGGTAAATGTACCAATGCCAATGACCCTGTGGTCAGTACACCAAATTGATTAAACTAGGTACTTGAAATTAATTTTATTTGTAAGCGTTTATAATAAAACAAATATCATAACGCGATGCCACCGCCACACAACTCTACATCACAACCTTGTTGCCATGTCACTCCTAAATAATACCCAATAAATTATTATACGGTTTTAGATTATGAATCTATTAAAACTATTTCTGTTGTGGACACGGTCATTATGTCGTGTCGGTCGTGTCGGTCATTTAACTTGTTGCAGCAGAGTACGTGGTATCATCGCGAGGAAAGCCGATGATAAGTATTGACAGCTACACTTACTTCAAGAAGGATAAGAATGAATCTACTCACCGCTGGGTGAGCTCCACGCACCACAGCAAGGGGTGCCGCGCGCGCCTCCTCATCGTGGAGGACAAGATAGTGTGCCACAACACCGACCACAGCCACCCGCCAAGACCAGGGTGTAAAAAAGTAGCCTCTAATAAGGCGTGAAAACGCAGCATATAGACGAAGTTACTTATGCATTATTTGTCATAATTGTTTTTGTCCCAGACATAAAATAAATAATACAATCAATAATGATGCAAAGATAGCATTGCATTGACATGAATTAGTCTATTTATCGAACAACAATAGGAAACTTTCATTGATGCTGTAGTAGAGTCGAAATGTCGATAATTTTACGATGAAAAACTTTGCGATAAAGATTGTTATACATATGTTGTGTTATTTCTTCAAGAAAACGTTTTGTATTGATTCGCTCTGTGACTGCATTGGATATATACCAACGATAAATAAGAAGCAAATTAATTTAAGAATTAGCTTGTCCTTAAAATAACAAAAGCAGTCAAAAAAAACCACCATATAATATTTGACTAAAGGCTCATCTTTGTAAATAAATATAAATAAATAAAATTGGAAAGAATACATTAAGTATTTTTTTATTTTAACACCTTTTTTATTTAACTAATACCCAATATAATCGTTTTAAATAATTGAAAAAAAACCTATCGTCGTCGTTGTAAAATAGAGGTTAATTGTAACCATTGTCCTTTTCAGGTTTGAGGTGCGAGTTCATCCAGGGGAAGAGGGGTGTGACCCACCTGTACATAGAGGGGTACAAATACACGGGGAGGAAGAGCAACCACAACGAGCGCGTGATGTGGCGGTGCTGCTCGCACAGCTACCTGCGGTGCCGCGCCGTGGTGTACACCGTGGGCGACGCGATCGTCAAGACGAGCCGCGCGCACAACCACCTGCCCCGCGACGCGCCCCGCACGCTCACCCCGCTCGAGATCGCGCAGACTCTCTACATGTGCTAACCCCGGCCGCGGCGTCCTGTGTCCGCGTGCTAACGGACGAATGCTCAGATCCCTTTAGATGCTGTAGTGTGAGATCAACACAAATCAAATAATCACATCCGTAATATTAAGAAGAACATTAGGTAGTAAGGTTTGCTAACAATAACTGAATCGTCTCGTGAGACAAAGCCCTTGCATTGTATTTTGGCTTGAATCTTACTTCAGTCGCTTGAAGTAGTCTTTCCGATGATGATTACTCAATCAAGTTGTTAAGTTTATTTTACTTATGGTCCTATTATACAAAATAAGTTTTATGTCAAGTTTTAGTAATAAGTTCGTTTATTCTTTGTATTCTTAATTAAATATTGCATGTTTTGAATTAACAGACTGTATGTTGTTTTTCTTACAATTACTTTAATAAAGTAAATTTTGGTCATCAATGAAGATGCAATACGAGACACCTTTAGGATACAATTAAGGATTATTTAAAGTAAAAACAAATTGGGCGGTAAATAACTTTCAAGAATGTGCGGTATCAGCACAAAATATTTTGTGGTGTTATTCACTAAAGTATCTTTTCGTCTTCCACTTTCTCTCCTTCTTCGTTCACTTTATTTAACTACACACGGGTTCTATATATTTTTATGCCATTTCCTTTTTTAACCTCTTATTCAACGCCTCCCCTGAATATGCTCGATTATTTGTGGAAAGAAACTAAACAACAAGTCATTCTCATATAAATTCTTTTGACAAGCCCGTTGGCACAGTGGCAATGAGAGCGCTTACTGTGTCGGGGGTTGCGGGTTCGATTCCCACCCGGAGTCAACAATATGCGAAACATAGGTAGTTGTTGGCGACGACGTCTGGTTATCAATTATATATTCCTATAAAGTATTTGTGTATATTTATGTACTCGTAGTAGTATCAGCGAGTTAGATTCCATAACACAAGTTTAGAGCTTACTTTAGGTATAATTAACCGTGTGTGAATTTGTCCGGGTATATTATATTACATTGTAGTAATTCTATAAGTCAATGCTATCAACAATGAGAGAGACCCACTTCGATGTTGTCCAGTGCATAATTAGTCTGAAAGAGGCTTGTGTTCCAGATGAGCGTCCGACGTACTGCTACTCGCGGAACGGCGGGCTGTTGCTGCGCCTCCGGCAGTACCACTACTCGAAGCACTTCTCGCGGCAGCTGGCGGACGGCCGCGCGCGCACGCGCTGGTACTGCTACCCGCACCGCCGCACCTGCAAGGCGGCGCTCTACACCCTCGGGGACGACATCGTCTCTAAAAATGGAGAACATAACCATTAAAACATTACTATGATAAACACCTATAATAAGCGTAGTTAAATAAATAAATTAATGATTATTTTAGAACTTTTATTCTGTACCTATTTTGATTGCGACCACCTTGGTTAATTGTGAATAGCTCTAGCTCTAGCCTTTGACTTTTATCAACCAACATGGTAATGTGTACTTCGAACTTTGTCAAAATCAGAACTCTATTACATATAAAGAAGCGTGTTTAGAGTTCCGATTACTCACTACAACAATAATAGACCTAGAGCCCGTGAACCCCAGACCTTCGTTATTTTATAAAAGCTGAAAGTTTGTCAGCGCATGCTCCCAACACAGGTAAGAACGATGGACTAATAATGAAGTTTGGGTTACCGTGGCTTTGGCAGGTAAACGGTACTAAAGGTGTGTAAAATACCGATCTAAATTCATCAAATAATAAAGTGTGATTTTTGTGACATGACATATGTCATTTGAAAGCTCTTGAAGAGTTGTACAAGTCACCCTTTGACGGTGATATCGAAATCGACGGCCAACTTGGTGTTTTCGACCATTGAAGATTGGAGTTGACCTATGCTATGGACGCTGATCCTAATGCTCAACAGTGACATGACCTATATCATTTGAAAGCTCTTGACAAGTTGTACAAGTCACCCTTTGACGGTGATATCGAAATCGACGGCCAACTTGGTGTTTTCGACCATTGAAGATTGGAGTTGACCTATGCTATGGACGCTGATCCTAATGCTCAACAGTGACATGACCTATGTCATTTGAAAGCTCTTGAGGAGTTGTACAAGTCACCCTTTGACGGTGACATCGAAATCGACGGCCAACTTGGTGTTTTCGACCACCGAAGATTGGAGTTGGCCTATGCCATGGACGCTGATCCTAATGCTCAACAGTGACATGACCTATGTCATTTGAAAGCTCTTGAGGAGTTGTACAAGTCACCCTTTGACGGTGATATCGAAATCGATGGCCAACTTGGTGTTTTCGACCATTGACCTTTAGTACCGTTTATCTGCCAAAGCCACGATAACCCAAACTTCATAATATTCCATCGTTCTTACCTGTGTTGGGAGCATGCGCTGACAAACTTTTAGCTTTTATAAAATAACGAAGGTCTGGGGTTCACGGGCTCTTGGTCCATAACCAAATGTAATAGCTACATAAGATAAATAGACATCTCTTGTTTGGTGTCGTACTACATTACACATCTCATACATTGTTAATTATGTTTTTCAGATTTCCGAATCATGAAGTCACGTAATGGCGGCCTGCAGATACAGCATGGGGATTACGTGTTCAGAAAACGATGGAACAACAAGGGCAAGACGCGGTGGACCTGTGTCGGCAAGGACTGCCGCGCGTCTATAATCACTACCGACGGGATGATCACCAAGCTGAACACGTACCACGCACACCCACCGCGGACGGTGGTAAAACTTAGGCCTCAGGTTCTGTTGCTCCCGGAGTAGGAGCTTGTTTCGTTGGAGAAATTTATACACTCAATAAGCGAGATGCTCTTTCTTTGACTTCAGCAGTAATAACTGGGTACTTTGACGCTTCCGCCCTCCATCTCAGGGAGCAGGCGGCAACTGAAAACCAGCGCACAGCAACAGCTGAGTTGCAGCCTTTTGCCGAGTTCCTTGTATTTTAATTTTATCTCTGTGTATATTTATTTTTTTAATTCTTAAAATTAGGTAGTAAGGTTTGCTAACAATAAGTGAATCGTCTCGTGAGACAAAGCCCATGCGTTGCACTTTGGCTTGAATCTTACCTCAGTCGCTTGAAGTAGTCTTTCCGATGATGATTACTCAATCAAGTTGTTAAGTTTATTTTACTTATGGTCCTATTATACAAAATAAGTTTTATGTCAAGTTTTAGTAATAAGTTCGTTTATTCTTTGTATTCTTCATTAAATATTGCATGTTTTGAATTAACAGACTGTATGTTGTTTTTCTTACAATTACTTTAATAAAGTAAATTTTGGTCAACAATGAAGATGCAATACGAGGCACCTTTAGGATACAATTAAGGATTATTTAAAGTAAAAACAAATTGGGCGGTAAATAACTTTCAAGAATGTGCGGTATCAGCACAAAATATTTTGTGGTATTAGTCACTAAAGTATCTTTTCCTCTTCCACTTTCTCTCCTTCTTCGTTCACTTTATTTAACTACACACGGGTTCTATATATTTTTATACCATTTCCTTTTTTAACCTCTTATTCAATGATTACTCAATACAACAATAACCAAATTAATTAGCTACATAAGATAAATAGACATCTCTTGTTTGGTGTTGTACTACATTATACATCTCATACATTGTTAATTATGTTTTTCAGATTTCCGAATCATGAAGTCACGTAGTGGCGGCCTGCAGATACAGCATGGGGATTACGTGTTCAGAAAACGATGGACCAGACATGACCAGGACAAGAGCAAGACGCGGTGGACCTGTGTCAGCAAGGACTGCCGCGCGTCTATAATCACTACCGACGGGATGATCACCAAGCTGAACACGTACCACGGACACCCGCCGCGGACGGAAGTTAACTTAAACTTAAACTTAAGACCCCTGTCTTAAGACCGGGGTCTTAAGTTTCGATTCCTTTCGGATGAAGCATGTTTCATTGGAGAAATGTATACACTCAATAAGCGAGATGCTCTTTCTTTGACTTCAGCAGTAATAACTGGGTACTTTGACGCTTCCGCCCTCCATCTCAGGGAGCAGGCGGCAACTGAAAACCAGCGCCGTGCGGGATCCGTTCCGCACAGGAACAGCTGAGTTGCAGCCGTTTGCCAAGTTCCTTGTATTTTAATTTTATCTCTGTGTATATTTAATTTTTTAATTTTTGGCAATAAATTTATATTTTTCTTATTCTTGATGTATATATTTGTAATTCCAGATTCCTTCAAACTAATGTATTAGTAAAGATAATTAACTGTCTCTTGTCTAATCAATAATATACAGGATTCGCCACCACGAAGGAATTTTACGGTTTCTGTTATTTTGTTATTAAATAAAGAAAGAAAGTGTAAACTCCCGTATGACTCCATCGCGTCTCTCCTCCGCATCTATAAGCACTACTCCCGAGGGTCCACGACTCGCTGGAGCTGCCCCTAGCACCGCAGGTCTCTTCTCTACGCCACGGGTCACCAGGTCGCCAGCTTTCCAACTTACGAACCCGTGAAGAAGTATGCGCTATCACCTTTGTACATATTTATGTACTTTGCCGATGCCTGGTTATCACTTTTTAAATATTTCTCAAGTTTCAATGACTATATTTTTTACTAAATTATTAGGTCCTGAATTATAATTAATACAAAAAAATTATTAACACTGTTTTACTAGTTAACTATAACCATATTGACACTTTTACTCGTAATGCCTACGGACACTCATTAACTCAAGATGCTTGTACATTTCCAGGAATATTTTTCGATAATAACCGCCGCGGAAAATTGTGCATCTCGTACTACGGAGTGCGCTACACAAAGCATTACTCGAACAAGAGCAAGACGCGATGGTACTGCTCCTCCCACTACTACAAGGGGTGCCGGGCGTGCCTCTACACCTGCGACGACCAGATAATTAAAGTGATTGACCGACATACTCATTGAACACCACGAGACTGCTGGGCCTATTAACGGCAGACGAGGAAAGAGACTCCAGCACGTCACGGCGGTCTTATTATGTAATTTGATAATACCTATTTAAAAATACTATTAACCATTAATATATTTTAAAACTATTATTTCATACCTCTTCCATAATTAATATTTATTCGATGTTGTGTGTTATGTTAATGTTTATGTTCCGTAAAAGTGGCGAGCAGTTTTTTGACCTTGTGTTTGTGTGTTGCAGCGCGGTTCGTGACGTCGCGGCGCGGCAAGCGCATGATCCGGCTGCACGGGTACAACTTCTACCTGGCGCGCGAGGCGGGCTCGAAGGCGCGCTGGGCGTGCTCCACGCACCACCGCTACGGCTGCCGCGCCGCCATCATCACGCTCGACGACATGATCACCTCGCTCAACACGCACCACCACCACCAGCGCAAGCCATCTCCCACTAAACCATCCGGGTCTCTCGTCTACATCATAAAAGTTTAATTCAATTTATGTATGTAATGTAATAAGTAAAGTTTACAATTTATAACATTTTATGTAGTTAATATTGCATTTTTTTATGGATCATCAATCATATTATGATAAGAAAAATATGTATAATTAAAGATCATCACTTACTGTATAGTAGATTAATATATTTTCACCGTGTTTCAAATGGTTAGATTATACGTTAATAATATGAAAAAATATCATCGTCCATGTATGATATCGTTATGAGCAAACATCACACATTTAATCTATATCTATACTAATATATAAAATGGAAGAGTTTGTTTTTTTGTTTGTATCGCGGTAATCTCGGGAACTACAAACGAATAATTATTTCCATATTGGACTACATTCAAGGGAAAGGTTAGGTTTAGGCTATCTTTTTTATCCCAGAACTCCCTCGGGAACGTGCACAATGTGGGTAAAACCGTGGGTTTTTTGTATATTTCAAAAATTTCGAAAACTTGGTACTTGCGCGAAAGTGGACTAGGTAAGACTCGAGCTGTTGTCGAATGTTCCTGTTAGCAATATATCAGTTGTTACAAGTAAGTTGTCTTTGTTTCAGGAGCTGTGTTCGCTGTCGCTACGTCCGTCAGAGGTAACCCGAACATCATTATATCAGGATACCGCTTCTCCAGGAATAAGATGTCTCCGGACGGCGTGCGCGTTCGCTGGCAGTGCCTCGGACACAAGAAAGGATGCCGCGCCTCCTTACACACGATCGGGCTGGACACTATAGTCAGATACAATAGCTTTCACAATCATTGATTGATTTAACTTTAAATATACGACTTACTCAGTTTTCTTTAGAAAATAGTAGTAGTTACATGTAATCTTATCATATTATTATAGCGTTCACCTTTCAAATAGCCTTCATTTGTATACGATTCAATATGTTATCCAGCTTGTAGATCACTAAAATTAATCAAGAGTTCATATTGACCTCAGTATTCGTCTTTGTTATTTTGGACTATAAACGTTACGATTTGTGTAGTTTGAGCTGTTTTCATCAACCTTCATCTAAATAGAAGCGTAAACTTAGCTTAAAAACCAGTTGAGATCTATATCTCTATCTACTGTCCTAATATTTCCTATCAGTTGCACATAAGTAGCTCTGTAGTTTCAACTTAAGTTGAAAATACTAATTTGTTTTGATACAATCTTGTGAGGTAAGAATTTGATGACCTTAGCGCAAATTAATTTAGCTCACTACACAATTGAATAATTTTGCTTCCTATTTCAGGGATTGCACTTTCGGGTCGCGTATCGAAAATGTAAGTTTCGGGTATGAACTACAGATAAATCGCATTTCGGACGGAATAACTGTCTGGCAGTTTCCGGCGCACACCTACGCCACAGTCGAGTCATCGTGTTCACAGTGGGGACTTCACGACCACGGGGCGACGACGGGTGTTTATAAAACCATAACGAACCATGAATGATTTTTTCTACTAATCCGGTCCGACGCTGGATATCAGAAAGAAACATTGTCCAATGTCGCTTCTCCAATCCGGTAATAACCGGTCAGTAATATTCCATTTTGAAAACGAACGTGTAATTCACTTTCAGCTGAGTCATCGTAGATTAATAGACTAGGTGTTACAAATTTTTGAATCGATAAAAGCTGGTTGCAGGTGAAATAGATATCTTAATCGGTTCTATTACTATCTGGCACCGACCAGAGTAGTGGAAAAAGGTTTAACTTACGTTTTAAACAAATATTAAGAGCAAAAATTACACAAATATTTTGGCTTACACCATTTTGGCGCTACAAGATAGAAAAAACACACCTCAAACCTAATAATATACTTTTTGCACCATGGGTCACGAATATTTTGAAGTAACCTCGATATTGTCTACGAATAAATGCAGCTACGCAGCTACGTCGTAGCGATACTACGCGCAGCGTAGCAATCGATGTAGCCGCTACAGGCGTAGCATATCGACTTAAAATATTGTTTCCGTATGTAGACAAAGAATAAAACTCATCCTCTGACTCAGCAAGCCAAATTAGGCGACTACAACGTTATAATTTATTTTTCTTAAAACTATTCATTACCATTATTGTACTGACCCCGTAATTTCATCATAAATATACAGTGAACTACTGCACTGGCATGATTTATAATCGTACTATTTTACATTAAGTTACATTTTCAGTAGCCGAATTCACCACGTCGCAACGCGGCAACTTGCTTTTGATCCTAGACGGGTACACCTTCAGTAAGAGCATGATCCGAGGGAGTCGCGTCCGGTGGAAGTGCTCCACCAGACAATCGCTAGGGTGCAAAGCGAACGACCACACTGACAACAATATCATTGTTAAAAAACGTAACATACACAATAACCATTAACAAATTATTTGTAGTAAATTACTGAAACTAATAGAAAGCACAGTAACTAAAATAAATTTTCAACGTTTACAAAGACTGTAATCTCACATTTTGTCCTAGTTGACCTAAGAAATAAAATAAAGTCAAACATTTCCTACAAAGTGCGATGAATTGTACTTCTTTGTTAAAACCCAATATGTTTAATGGTTTATATTTTAGTGTGGTTGTTGCATGTAAGTAATTAAAAATAATGTTCGTTTTCTTTTAGTATATTAGCTATGTGTTTTGTTCCAGCTGGTGTCGTTCCATCAGCTCCAGTGCGGGCCACGTTCGCGCGCTCGCGTCTGGGCCGGCCGCTGCTCGTGTCGGCGGGCCACCGGCTGGGTCTGCACAACGTGGAGGGCTCCAAGATCCACTGGCGCTGCTCCAACGTCCCCAATGGGTGCAAAGCTTTCGCCTACACCGAGGGGGAGCACGTCGTCAAGTCGTATGACGTGCACAACCACCCCGTCAAAGTCCCTAACACGGCGCCCCCGCCACCCCCGCCTCCCTTCAAGCGCACCGTCCCGCGCATAGTTAATAATAAATAAGTTCGGGTAGGTCAGTGGTCAACAGGTGTCGGAGTTTTTTAGACCGGCTGAAGGCCTCCGACTCCTATCGATTGAAACAACCGGGGCCGACCACTTAACACTTCGAACTCGGGTAAATGCGCATTGTAGATGATGCCTAGTGGCTAGATAACCTCCACGGACGATTTGCTCCAACAGCCGCCACTACGTTTTATTATAATCGGCGACTGCAATTGCTTCAAGCCACAAATAGAGTAGTGTTGGGGATTTATAATAAGTACATATTCGCCATATGTCCATTAACGGCATTTTAAACTTTGTGTAGATAAACTTACTAGTCATGTGTATCTTATTTATTCACCAGGTATTATTGTAATTAACGTTTAATATTCGTAATTTATAAATCAATTTAATAACATGTTTTATCCATGTATACTCAAAAGGCACTATATCTTTAAAGCTCTCTCAACTCCAACTTTTTTTCTTATAATTGCAAACGTAAAACAAAACGTATATTGTATCAAAATTATTAGTGTATACTCTTTATGTAATATCATTTATTCGCACTAACTAATGGTAGAAATTGTTCAGGCTAAAATAATATGTAGTCTTTTGATGAATATTGTTGCTTACCATATACCTACTCGTTTTCATCGTACTTTTCTTAGTATTTACCTACTCATAATTATAATCTAATTTAAAAATGTATTACCGTTGTACGTAGTCGTTAGTAGGAAATTGTATCTTGAATGGCTATTATAAATCCAATAGGGATATCATTGTATTCGATAGACACTATGTTTTGGATATATAGAAGTAGAATCGGTGGGCAACTGTCGTTAGGAATAATAGGTTTGACGTTTCTAGCACTCGCGGGGTTTTTATAGATGCAGAGGGGAGTTCCATTGATCAATCACAATGCATGAATAGTTATTGACAATTTCAAGAGATTGGTACACCGAGCTCTGAACCGCTCCACCCTGCTTCTATGCCAACGCACCTTTAGCAATTTTCTATGTGTAAGCCATAATCTTTCTATGTTTCAAGTAGGTATTTGCTGTCAATTTATCAGTGTTTATTAATAAACGTTTAATGGATCACTGTGACTTTGGTTTTGTTGTAACCCAGGGAGCCTGCGGCAGCCAAAATAATTACGCAGCCAATCGAAGTTGTCAGTCGCCAGTTGTGATGCATCCGTCGAGCGAATATGGTTTTGGACAGTTACGGCAGCCAGTTTGCTACCGTGAAATCGCGTACCTTCTACTGACTGTCACAGCAGATCGTGGCTGCAAAGTGCGCCCATATACCGTGGTCGACTGGTTACCGCAGCCTGGCTACCTAGTCCCCGAGCTCCCATATTAACGGGTGTATACTGTTTAAAGTGGGCCTGCTTTGAACTACTTTACATTCTTAATAGTGATATACCACCTCCTAAAGTTGAATGACTTTTTAAAGGCGTGCAGTGTTTTAGAGGCTGTGTTTATCCGGTCGCGGCGCGAAGGGCACTTCATCCAGGTGGGCGGGTTCCGGTTGCCTCAAGCAGTAATCGAAGGCGCTGACGCTGCGTCGCGTTCCACTGCTCCGGCTGCCGCGCCTCGCTCTGCACGCTCGACAACCGCGTCGTGCGTTTCCAGAACAACCACAACCACCTCCACGAGACCACCACCACCGGACCACCAACATCCACCAAACTGACACAATCATTTGAAGATAGCTATATAATTTTATTGACCATCTTAACGTATGTTAAGGTGGTCAAATAAAAAATGTGGAAATATTATTTTTCTTATTCTTAACCATCATATTTATTTGGTGAATGTCAGTGGTATCAGTAAATGAAGAGCGGAAGTGTAAGTGAAACTGCTCTGGTAAACGGCTTGCTAGTGAAAGCTAATCCTATGTTGTTTGCATTTCTTTAAATTAGTAATATCTTGCCTCTACTTGCTTCATTTTCTATTGAAAAATTGGTTACCCATTTTTGAGTTAAGTACTTACTATACTCGTGCTTAATTCGTCTTTGGTTTTCAAGTATTGCGTATGTTCGGTACGAGTGATGGCATCCTGGTTAAATGTTTAAGACTGAAATAACTGTTTGGTGTGATATTTATGTTTCTTCTTTTCAGATTATCTACAAGTAAGTAACTCGGAATCGAAAAGAACCCTTCATAATTCCACGAAAGATAAAATTAAATTAGTGTGGTATACTACATTTAAAAACATTATTGAAGCAGTTTTGAAACGGCAAATCTATGATCAGGGTTAACACAAATCACACACACAGCTCGACCCGCCACAATACGTGAAGTTTCATGGAGCTTTAATGAAAATGTAAGGTTGGAGAAAACTTCATGGATAATTTTTTGTATATCTTGAATTGGCTTAAATAAACGGTGTGTTGTTTCAATAGATTTCGGCCCAAATTTTAAAAATGTAAATAACTTTACGGCGGTAAATATGTGCGTCTGGCGTCTGGTTTCTGACGTCTGACGATGTGGCGATGTGTGGCGAAGTTTACATGACGTGTGCGTTGTGTGTGCAGGAGCGCAGTTCATCCCGACGGAGAAGGGGAAGCACATCCTGGTGCTGGGCGGGTTCACGTACTCGCAGGTCGGCGGCCGGTTCTTCTACTGCTCGTCCAAGCACATGGGGTGCCGCGCGAGGGTGCGCATGACGGCCGGCAAGCTGGTGGTGTCGGGAGACGCGCACAACCACGCGCCGCCCTCGCACGCGCGCTGCGGCAACGGCGCCTTCGTGCAGCTGCGCCCGAGCTCCGCGCCGCGCGCGCCCAGCCCGCTGACGCCACGCGCGCCCAGCCCGCTGGCGCTGCTGCGCGCGCTCAACTGGGCGCGCGCGCTGCCCAAGACCGACCTATGGACGGCCCTGTGCCCTGCGCCCCCCGCGCCGCCTCCGCCCCACGACAACCACTAAAACTCAGTGAAGCCCACTCGCTGCTCCGCTCACTGTCAAAAGACTATCGATCTCCAAATAACTAGGCTTCGTAATTAGTGACAATTGGGCTTTTGAAAAAAAAAAAAGATTTTTTTTATGTATTTTAAAACTTTATTATTAATAATATTGATATTTAATGCAAAAAAGCGGCCAAGTGCGAGTCGGACTCGCCATGAAGGGTTCCGTAGCAGCGAGTAACATAATAAAGAAGTTCTTGAAGTTCGTTGTACTTACTACTACTTACTTACTTAGCGTGTGGGTTGTGATCGATTAACGACCTCACAAACCAAAAAACTAAAAAAATAAAAAAAACTACTAACTAGACCTCGTTCAAACCAATTTTCGGTGTTAGATTACATTGTTATGTACATCATATATTTTTTTTAGTTTTATCATTCTCTTATTTTAGAAGTTACAGGGGGGGGGGGACACACATTTTACCCCTTTGGAAGAGTCTCTCGCGCAAACTATTCAGTTTAGAAAAAAATGATATTGGAAACCTCAATACCATTTTTGAAGACCTATCCATAGATACCCCACACGTATGGGTTTGATGAAAAAAAAAATATTTTTTTCATTTCTAAGTATGGGAGACCCCCCTAAAATTTTATTTTTTTTCTATTTTAGTGTGAAAATATTAATGCGGTTCACAGAATACATCTACACACTAAGTTTCAACAACATAGCTCTTATAGTTTCGGAGAAAAAAGGCTGTGACATACGGACAGACGGACAGACAGACATGACGAATCTATAAGGGTTCCGTTTTTGCCATTTGGCTACGGAACCCTAAAAAAACTTGAATAAAAATCACGTGACTATAAACGCGCCATAATTGGTCACCGTGGATGTGACGTGATAATGTATAGCTATTTAACCATAAGTACGTACAGCGTTTACGGCTATTACACGTGTAACCGAATGGGGCTATACATTATGACGTCACACGCACTCGGGTTTGTTCGGGAGTTGTCCGAGTGTTTTCGGTACTGGATTCAAAAATTAATTTTTATTTTGAAATAACTTTTGAATTATTGCGAAAAAAATAAAATAAAAATAGTTTTGTTATAAAACTAATATATAAACTTTCCATTTATCACAAAAAAATTGTTTTTTCTAAAGCCCAATTATATATTTTTTCAACGGTATACGTAACTTGGTGATATTTTAGCTTAGGCAATGCATTAATATATATTAAATAATGATGATTGAGGTTATTTCTGATTACGAGCTATTTGGGTAATTTTATGAATTATATTCAGCTTGCTTTTTTGTTTACTTTTATTTTTTAAATCATCGTATCAGTCTCTATACATACTCATTCAGTAGGTTTAATTACTAATAACTATCAGTACTTTTTTGCAGGTGATGCTGAATTCTTTTATACCCAAAAAAACCAATTGGGTCTGTATTACAAGGGGTACCGACTGCACAAGAACTACTCGTGGCGCGACGGCAGCGTGACGTGGCGCTGCCCCAACAAGCCGTGCCGCGCCAGCGTGCGCTCGCGCGACCAGCGCGTGCTCAGCGCCGCCGGCGAGCACCGCCGCGACTGCCGCCCCGGCCGGGGCAGGAAGCCCGTCCCCAGGGAAAGACTGCCACTCTATCTTTAATTGATCTTTTTTTAACTGAAAGCATATTTCCAAAAAATGTTGAAACTGAAATAAAAAATATTCAATAATTAGATTACACTAGAAACAAATGATTACATTTGAATAATTTGAAAAGCCAGTACTAATCGATCAATATTTATGGTAATCATTATAAGACTTTCAAAACCGAATGATTACATTTCAGATGAACCAGAGTTTTTTTGCACTGAGCAAGGTCGTTTGGGGCTGTGTTACGGAGGATACAGGTATACCAAGAACTACGCTGGATTAGACGGGTTTGTTTCGTGGGTGTGTCGGAACAGGAAATGTAAAGCTCGGCTGAAAACAGTCCACAAACAAGTGACTGCCTTCGTCGGTGAACATGTCCCCGCTTGCCGTTTGGTAAGCAGGAGATCCGCCCCGAGACTCAAGGGAAAGGATCTACCGTCCAGTTACTATCCATCTAGTTTTTAACTTCATATCTAATAAATATACCTTGTTTAATTTGTACCTGTGTACCATCATTGAGCTGCAAAAGATTTACCTCCTCATAAAATTGTATAATATTTTAACGAAATATGGAATATTATCTAAATTAATGGCTTTATTTCAGATTTGAATGCTCAAGTCTAAAACATAAATGCAGCAGGTGGAATAGAAGAAGAATTACTCAGTATATTGATGTGATCTTCCCCCGAGGCAGAGCGTTATTTACAAATGTTACTAATAACCAGTCGCTGTGTACAGTAGTAGCACCAACTTTGAGAATTGTTATTGAGAGTCCATCCGGTCCCTCCAGTGACGGTACAGAGTCGTTGTTAATATAAAGTTTGTAATGCGCCTCGCTGGAGAGACCTGCGTCGCGGGAAGGATTCTTGATTCATGAAGATAGTTTCTGGTTGTTGCAGGTACTAACCACAGGCATCACTTCCTAGCAGTGGTTTTTCTTAAACTTTATATCTCAAAAATAGAAGTACCTATTTATGGTTTGTGTACCTATATGTATGTGTGTTTTTTTCTGTTCAGTGTGGGACACTCCAAGACCGGGAGCGATCCGGTTCGAGATGACCAAGTTCGGGAACCCGATCATCTCGTGGGGCCAGTACCGGTTCACGAAGAAGCTGTCGCGGCGCTCCAAGA
This sequence comes from Cyclophora albipunctata, assembly GCA_963082685.1. NCBI lineage: Eukaryota > Metazoa > Arthropoda > Insecta > Lepidoptera > Geometridae > Cyclophora > Cyclophora albipunctata. The sequence goes on from OY720118.1 coordinate 1,270,225, forward strand.
CCTGGTGGGAGTGCTCCGCGAGGAAGACGCACCAGTGCAAGTGCGTCGCGGTCACCGTCGACGACCGCCTTATGAAGCTCAACGGATGGCACAACCACAAGTGAAATTGATATGAAAACTAATATATTTGATATTTTACTATTTAATTTCACTGTTTGTGTCTCCTTCATGTCTTAGTATTTAAGATACCTACTGTAACATTCCTCTAGGGAATAATTATTATAAAGGTGTAATGTTTGTTGATAGTAGTCTTGATATAGGTACTAGTTAATTCTAAGACCGGATTTCATCAAGATGTTAATTTCTCCATTTTTGCAGAAAAATATATTAAAAAGTTACGTAAATATCAAATTGAATCCTATTTGTAATTAAGTGTAATGAGTATAACTAAATGTTATCGTCATTTTAATGTCGGCTAGTTAAGAACTAATTTTAAGTCATTAGCTGTGTGTCAAAGTTTCAGGAATAAAAGTAGAACATTATTTTGTGTAACATTCATTATAATTTGTCGGGGACATATTCTATTTAGTAGTAGTCTACAAGCAAACCCAGTATTTCGCCGTCCGTCCGTCCGCACATTGTTCATATCATAATCTTTTAACTGTATTAAAAAACTGTAAGTTGTGCGACAGACAAGTGATCAAAGCCAACTCGACCACAGTCGCTGTTGACTACGATATATTTTAACACTGTAAATACTCACAATAAGCCTGTAAGGATAGGGATGCGTGGAGGGATAGGGGAGAGGCCTTTGTCCAGCAGTGGGAAAGTAATGGCTAAAATAATAAATACTCACAATGCATTGTTATTTCCTAAAATAACCATGTTGACATCTACAAATTATTAAATGTGTAATGCTATATTAGTCGTCATTGCAGAAATATTGTGGACGGAGACTAGAAATGGGAACCCGGCGATTATAGTGGACGGATACCGGTTCAATATGGTGAACGTGGGCAGCTCCTGCTCGAAGGTTAGGTGGAGGTGCACCGGGCGGCGGTTCAAGAGCTGCGTGGCTTTTCTGATCACCGTCAACAACACCATCGTGCATGGTTACTTCACTCACAATCACTAGTCTACACATTTAAAAAAATATATAGTTTTAAAAAACTAAAAAAACACGCTTTCATTGCAAATTGAACTAAAAACTAGAAAATAATTTTTCTCCTCAAATCAAAATTATAATAAAATTTAAGTTGTAACACAATGATTCAATTCAGAGTAAAAAGCGTGGGGTGCATTTTACTGTAGTTCATAACTATCCTCTCATAAGTCTCATAGATAGTTACCAATGATGATTGTAATATTTAAAAATATTAAGGCGAGGATATGTGGCGCTCGGGCAGATCTGAGGGGGTCAGGTGCGGGGCAATCAGCGGGGCGCTGCCCGCGCGCCCCGCTACAAAACATCGCACAAAGCGCGCTGGATGAATGAAAATTACCGTTGAACCTTTTTTATTATACCAAGATTATACCAGTGTGCAGTAGCGACAGCGAAATATCAGGGTTTGAGTTTTCGGTTATTGATTTTAATACTTTAAATTTTTTCGTTTTTCTGAAATAACTCGTTAATTTTCAACTTTAGAGCAAAAATGGTCCTATCCAAAGTTATTGAAAATTTTATTTTCCACAAGTTTGGTCATTATCATTTTTACGCTAGGATCAATATTTGCAGAGTTTTTCGAAAGAAAAGTTTATCGAAAAAATCGTAATGGGTGGAATTTTATTTTCTTCAACTTTGGTTCTCGCACTTTTCACTTCACGATCAATATTTTCGGATTTATACTCAAATCGGATGTTAAATTGTTTCTATTGTTCATATTTTTTGTTTATTATCTAGTTTATTCATAAAATAAAATTGTATGGAAAATGTGGAAGGAAATTTTTTCGATTAACTTGGTAGTATAACTCTGCAAATATTGATCCTAGTGTAAAAATGATAATGACCAAACTTGTGGAAAATTAAATTTCCAACAACTTTGGATAGGACCATTTTTGCTATAAAGTAGAAAATTAACGAGTTATTTGAGAAAAACGAAAAAATTGAACTTTAAAACAAGATGGCGCATGGCGGCGAATCCTCTACCGGGATTAGTTCGAAAATCGAGATTTATACTCCCAACATTTAAAAAAAAATCGCTCCCCGGTATTTTTTCTATTTCAGGCTAGTTTTATGTATGACTGGACTATTGTGCATGAATTGGTTACAAGGGAACAAGTTCAGTTAGTGTTATAGGTATATTATCTGACTGTTTATTCTGATACCTAAAAAATAAACAAGTCTACAAGTCACTAGTTTACTCTTTGAACCTTTACTCTTTGAACAGCTATATTATTGAACAGCTATTTATTAATTTTAAATACTTGCCCAAACATACCAGCATGTCTTTTTACCTTCCTTTTCTGCTTCCTTGTGCAACAGTTTCTGATTTTATTGATACTTTATTTTACCATGATGTAAACAATAGTCGATTTTATAGAAAACATGTCACGAAGCAGAGCGTCCGGTACACAACCGTACACTACGAGCTACGCTCGTCGACTGAAGCTAGTAAACAATCTAATGCGATGCCTGCATTCCATAAAATAAGGTTGAGATTTGTCAAGCAAGACTCAAGTGCGTGAAACATGGCGGGCGAATATTTCGTTTTAGTTGAACTCTTTTGCGTTTTTATAGAAATTGGCGGGTCTAATGAAAAATGTAACTGATTTAAAATCTAAGTGAGTATTAGGAAATTGATATTCCAAAAAAAAAACTATGATTATCGCTTCAAATAACGAGATCTAGGACGAGAAAAAAAATATTTGGTGCTACTTTGTGCATCTTATATCAACATTATTACTATGAATTTTAAAATTCTACTCGATTTAAAACTTTATTAAGGAATCTTTTAATTGGTTTTTAAATTTTTTTGATAGAATCGATAGAAGTGTTAATATTTGATCGTCAAAGTAGCGACTATGCGCGTTATTTTCACATATCCTCGCCTTAAGCACCCCACGCTTTTTACTCTGAATTGAATCATTGTGTTACAACTTAAATTTTATTATAATTTTGATTTGAGGACGAAGTTTGTTGTTCGCTCATGTCTGGAGTCACAAATTCCTGCACCAGCTACACAACCTAATTTTTGACATGTAATCTTACTTATTAGTATTAAATTGTATTATACCTCGATTTAAAAAATAACCAGCAGAGTTTCTTGCCCATTCTTCTCTGCTGATGTTCTTCCGAATGGGTGGTACGTTCAAAAGAGCCTCTATGGGGCCAAAACTGAATAAAAATATTTGACTTTGACTTTGACATGGTGGACGGGTACCGGTTCAACATGATAAGAGTGCGCAGCGCCAGCTCCCAGCTGAGCTGGAGATGCACCGGGCGGTACAAGGGCTGCGCCGCCTCCGTCGTCACCTACGACGATAACGTTGTGCACGGAAACTTCGTCCATCACTTTTAATAAACATTTGTAAATATAAACCGTGGACTGTATTGCCTACACATTGACGTAGGATTGTATTCCTTAAATCCTATTTCATGTTGAATGTTAGTGAATTCTAGTTCTTGCTGAATCACCGCATCATCGATCCAATTCCTATACGCATGCGTTATATTTGGAGTACAGTATATTCGGAGAACGTATGCGTTATAGTATATTCGAGCATTGTATGCGTTCGTAAGTTCCATTTCTTGTTCAATTTTCGCAAGACTATTCCGCGCAGCATTATTTACAAGATGGTGTTCGTTGTAGAATGTTCGTAGATTCTATATCTTGATGAATGTTCGTAGATTGTATTCATTATACTTATACAATGTTCTATTCTATATGTACATTGTTTTATGTTTGTGGCTAAAAGGATGCCACGTGCAGGCGTTGCCGCGCATCTTCAGAAATTTCAACACTTTTATCGATGACGATGTTATCTCGTCGGGTTTTTAATTCTTGTATATCACTTCATTTTGATCTCAAGAATTAAATAAAAGTTTTATTTATAGCTACTTAGTTTGTTATTAATTTGTAATTATCTTATGATGGGTGTGTGTATTGCAGACTACAGCATGCTGGTGCCGGTGTACCAGACGACGAAGAACGGGAACCCCGTGATGGTGCTGGACGGGTACCGGTACAACAAGGCCGTGATCCACGCCAAGACGCCGCGCGTGCGCTGGATCTGCAACAAGCGCACCTCGGGCTGCAACGCCAAGGTCTTCACCATCCACAACAGCATCATCCACGTCGAGGCCAACCACAACCACGGACCCATTTACTACGAACACCACATATTCAAAACACTCATACCGTAATATTATATACACCTGGGTACCTACTTATTCCGCTGACATATAAAACTATTGCTACCAATTCATTTATTTTAATGGTATTTACAATGTATATTTTTTAAATAAATAATGCTGTAAATAAATACGAGTATAATACTACGTAACTACTATGTATTTAAAATATCAACATACTGAAACCGTGCCAGACTCAGAATTTTAAAGACGACTTCTAGAACCCAAGTACGAAAGTATCTACACAATTCTTCAGCTTGTGCTTACAAACTTAACTGATTAATACTATTTTCATTATTAAACCTTCCAAAGCGTGCCCCTTATAATTAAATATTGTATTGTTTATAAATACATTACATTCTGTGATAAACATACATGTTTAATGCAGCAACAACAAAAGGTTCAACGGAATCATTGTTCTCCGTTGTTCCGTTGGGTTTTCATCCACATTAGAAACACTTCGACACCAGGGTCGGTTAGTGACGTATTAGAACTTATGTTTAATGGCACAGGTAAACAAATTACAGAGCTCGTGTTTACCACGTCGCGGTACGGCAAGCCAGCCATCCAGAAGGGCCCGTACCGGTACAACAAGAACAACCGGACCAAGGGGCCTCGCTCGCTGTGGACATGCAGCCGCGCCGGCTCCGGCTGCCGCGCCTCCATCACCACCATCGATGATATTGTCCTCAAGGAGAAGACGGAACATAATCATTAAATATGTCCTCACACTGATGCAGAGTCAAAACGAATGTCTTATTACGATTTCATTGACAGAAATATTATCATAATTGTGTATTTTCCAACAGATCAATGGGTCAACGACGCACTTTGTGTCGTATTAATCTTAGTGACACTATGTACATTTGAGTAAGGAAGTTAAGTTGCAGCCAAGAACTTAACACAGAACTGTCAATAGTGAGATCCCATTAAACAAATGGCTGAACCATGTATTGAACCTTTAGGAAATTAACAACTACTTAGCACCATAGTACAGTTTAATTTATCGTTTCTTTATTTATTTTATTGACTGTAGTTTAATGCTTAAATAAAACCATTATTTGGACTAATAATAATGGCTTATATATTAATTGATTTGTATAATGGAAGATTAAACAAAATTATAAACATCGGCGGCCACTTATTTCAGTCTCAGTTGGCAGATGACATTATCTTTTTTTCGCTTGAACTTGAACGTAAGTACCAAGACGCCTTAGGGTGTGTTTCCATTGAAGCGGTGCGGAGCTCAGTCGACCAAGCAATGGGAACGCACTCTTAAAGTGGGTCTTCTAGTGAATTAGCGGAACATCAGGACCATTTTGGATACATATTTAACCTTGCACACTAATAGATCCGCATGAATCAATGTTTTTCATAATCCACGATTTTGCAATAGGTATATGACCTACATAATCTCCTGGAAATGTTTCAGATGATCCTATGAGACGAATGCACGGTTACACGGAGTCGATGATGCTGGCGGCGGTGGACGCGGTCCGCTTCGGGGGCTACAACGGCGTGGCGGCGAGCCGACTGTTCGGGGTGCCGCGCACCACGCTGCTCAACAAGGTCAAGGGGAAGAGCCCGCTCACCCGCAGGATGGGCCCGGAGCCGCACATCTCCAGGCACGACGAGGAGCAGCTCGTGGCGCGCGTTCGACACAACGCTTACAACGGCATCAACGTGACGCGAACCTCATTGGCATTGGAAATGAAAAACATATTGGATCAGGCAAACAAGACAACACCCTTTAGAGACAACATTCCCGGCCGGAAATGGGTGGCGCTGTTTCTGAAACGTAACCCACAAGTAAACCGTTACCTGAACTGCGCAATCAGCAATGATTTAAATCAGTAACATTGCTATGGACTCTCATAATTTATTATTCGTGTTTCGTGTGCTAGCTCTAAGTCAAACAGTTTTGATTCCAAGAATAATGTGATAGATTTAATTGAGTGTGGCACAAATTATGTCTAGGTATAAAAATATAACGTTCTTAAGTAACGTTTTTTTTCTTCTTATGTAGGTACTTAATTGCATAAAATATTACAAAATATACGAGTATAGTGCATTGTCGACGACATGGGTGTCAAATATATATTCATATGAAGTATGTATTTGTATATGTATCATGTTAGTACCTTGATACAAGCTTATTAGAGCTTAATTTGGTTGGAGTGTAGCAAAGGGTGTGCAGTGTTATAAAGGCGATTGGGACTTAGAAAAATTTTCGTCAAAAATTATTTTTTTACCTGAATTGGAGTTATTTTGATTTGTTTGCATATAAATGAATAAAATAAAACATTTTTACTCTATTCATATTTTCTCTCAGAGTCGTGATTTTGCTTTAAAACAGCAATATATAGGCGGCCAGAACTTAGAAAAATTTTCAAATTTTTTTTTACATCTTTATTTTATTATAGTTTCGTGTAGATCTTGATTCAATAAATATTTATTACTCTATTAATGTTTTTTTTCCGGTAAGTAGTTTCCCTAGAAATGGGAAATGAAGTTTTCATTGTTGATTATCACGGAAACTATTGATCTGAGAATAAAACATATTCCAATGAAATATGTTTATTTTTATTCAAACTTTACCTAGAAACCAAAAAACATGCACCTTAATATAGCAACCGACTTTTCAAAAATTCTTCTAAGTTCCGGATCGCTCATTATCAAGGCTATCGGAACTTAGAAAAAAAAAGTTAAAAATATTTTTTTTCTTAGAATTGTTTTATGTGCCTTCTATTAGGTAGATTGTGATAAAATAAATGCTTTTTACTCTATTCACATTCCTTCTCCGAGTTATAGTTTCACTACAAATGAGCAATGAAGTTTTCATTCTTGATTATTTTTGTAAATATTGATCTAACAAAAAAAATTATCCATATGAAAAGTGTTTATTTCTATCCATTCTATGCATAAAAAATAAAATATATGGACCCTGATGTAACAATCGACAACCGTAGGTTAGGTTAGGTTAAGTTTATATCAGGCCCGAAGGGCCAAAATAAGGCGGAAATAGGAGCTCCGCGTAGCGGAGCTCCGTCGACACTATTATGGCACGAACTGGAACTTCAAAAGAGTAATTTTATAGAAAAAACTCATTTTGGACGAAAAATGTTCAAAGTCTCGGTCGCCTTCATTGCCATTTTGTAGCGAAACCACGAATCTGAGCAAAAACATGAATAGAGCAAAAACGTCTTATTTTATCGAATTCTATACATAACAATCAAAATAATTAAATTTCTAATAAAAAAGTTATTTTTGACGAAAATTTTTCTAAGTCCCGATCGCCTTTATAATACTGCACACCCTTTGCTACACTCTGACCCTTAATTTGGGTCTAAAGTGTGTGTCAAATATTATCTATTATGTCAATGACAATCATGTTTTATTGTATTTATTGACTAAATTTGCTTATAGGAAAACAATGAACAATGGTCGAATTTTCGGCAGCATGGCGATCTCTAGTATTTTTAAAATGTATATTAAGTATTGTGACTAGTTTAAGTCAAAAAATATATTCCTAATTTAAGCTAAATAAACACATAATCTATATATACATATAAAAATGAAACCCGTTTTCCTTGGTCGCGGCATCACGCGTGAATGGCTGGACCGATTTCCACGGTTTTGCATTCGTTGGAAAGGTCTCGGGCTCCGTGAGGTTTATAGGGAATAAAAATCAAAATTCCCACGGGAACGGGGGCGCTGCGGGTGAAACCGCGGGGCACAGCTAGTAAATATATGAAAATCAGATTTAGGTTCGACATAATCATATTGAAGCCAAAGATAATTTATTAATTAAGTTTCTCGGAAAATCGTATACCCACCTGTAGACATTGTGTTTAAAAAATAGTCTTAAAATAAGTATTTTAGGTATGTTAGTTGTTTCGAAATAATATATCTTTGTAGTATACACTGTATACATTATATTAAGCTTAGCTTGGTAAAACAGGTTTTATTCTAAGTCATAGATGTCGCTTGTGAATTAAATGGGTTTTATAGTAATAAGTAAACTAGATATCTTCTGAATATCATGCTTTGAATATTGTGTTGTCTCCGCTTTGATTGATCAGTGTGTACACTTCTTTCGATTGCATTGGACGACAGTTTTGATATAGTATGAACAGTCAAATAAAAACTCATTATAAACTACGAAAATTCTTTCTGTTTGAGTGCGGTTTTGTGTTAAACAACATTGATTTCCGTTAATGTTATTTTGTTTTATTTTAAACTACCACAAAATTATATACGTAGTAATTAAATCGTCAAGTCGTCGAGTAGTGGTCGGAATATTTAGAGAAGCTGGAGAGACTATAATGAGCCCCTCGTCGTGACGGGTCTCACTCACAAAGGGCAGGTAGGAACATCTGCTACGAATGGGGGTTCAACGGTATTCAATTAAATAAACAATTTATGAACGCTATTGTGTTGCAGAGTGCAGTGAGCTGCTGCCGGTGTTCGTGATGACGTCGCGCGGGTTCCCGCAGCTGGAGCTGGGCGGGTACCGCTACGCCGAGCGCATCCAGCGGTTCAACAACCACACCGTGTGGCGCTGCGCCAAGCGGCGCCTGCGCCGCTGCAACGCGCAGGTGGTCACGCTGGGGCGCGAGGTGCTGCGCATTCGGAACTGCCACAACCACTGACTCCTTCTTCTAAACTATAAAACGGTGTTTGTTGTGGTATGCACGTGTTTCATTTCCGCCCCCTGCTCGCTACGCCCTATGGCTCGTTGTCGTTGTTCTTCTTCTTTTCGAGGCGAGATGGTTACTTTAATTTTATATTTGTTTATTCGAAAATTTGGCCAGGTGTGTTGTTGATGTATGACGATGTGTGTGTGTGTGTCAGGCGGTGCGCTGGCGGAGCTGCGGCCACAGTTCGTGGCGTCAAGACGCGGGTTCCCGGCGCTTGAGCTGGGCGGGTACCGGTACAACCGCCGCGCCGAGCGCCGCGGTCTACGGGCGTTCTGGCGGTGCTCGCAGCGCAAGGCGCGCCGCTGCAACGCGCAGGTAGTCACCATCGCCGATGAGGTCGTCGAGATCAAAAACTGCCACAACCATTGACAGTCACATACATATATGACCAATAGATATCAGAAAATGCTTCTCCAGACATCTAGAGTAAAGTTCGCTACTCATTGCCTTAAAATTAAATTTAAAAAGGACATTAGCAAAATAGGAAAAGCTGACATTTATATGTTTAGCAAAATAGCTGTAAGATATGACGTGTATCACTGTCAGTGGAAATCGTACTAAACTAGTTCAATTTAATCTTATTTTCTATGAGCATTTGTGTTGGTGGTGGATGTTTTTAAAAATAAATATTGTTGTAAGTATTCATTATTTTTCATTGTTATTTCACCTGGATTTCTTGTGACTTTTCTCTTTTTTTCTCGGCTTTATTTTAATCATCAGTGTTTATATTGCAGGTGTTTTCGACATCACTTCACAAGGAAACCGTTGCGTGAAATTCGGTCAGTACCGGTTCACAATTCACCAGCACGAGGGTCTGAAGACCAGGTGGCGGTGCGTGAAGAAACACTTAGGGTGTCCAGCGTTCATCACGACCCTGGATAATGCTATTGTGAAAGACAGACACATACATAATCATTAAGAAATTAAATCTTGGTTTTTACGAACATCTTAATACGATTATACTTTTTTATGTACATATGTGAGGTAGTATATAATATATCAGAGCGCCAACATTGTAAGCACTTTTGTTCATCATCATCAGATAGGGCGGGTCTTGAACATGTTAACATGACAGGTCTAAACAAAATGAATTGATATACTGCTTTATACCTTTAATTATAAATAAAAATCGCAATGTTTATATTTTTATGTATTTATGCAAATAATACAAAAATGCCAAATAAAATCATGTTTTAATATTTACTCATTATACTACATAGTTTCATTACTTTTTAGGCATTCTTTAACAGACCTTTCGGTTTTGATTATTCATTAACGGTTCTTAATATTTCAGAGCAATGTGTTTACCACTATGAAACGTCTCTGCGAGGTCAAAGAGTGCTGGTGGTTGATGGGCACAAGTTCCACATGGACAAGAAGTACGACCACGTGACCAGCAGCAAGTGTACCTGGCGGTGCAGCAGGAGGCAGCGCCTGGGCTGCCAGGCGAAGGCCTTCACTGTGGAGGACGCGCTGACCGCGACGCGGGACCGACACAACCACTAGATCATGTTAACAGGAGCTCGTGCACTCTCACTGACAGAGATGCGATGACCCTGCCTTCCTTCTCAAGTTATTTATTTTCATTCCTTAAAATATTTATTTAACGTAACATTAATTGATTATATAACTTTTACATAGTTCATTCATTAAGTTTTTTTCTACAATAACATTAGCTTTGTCCCGCGGTTTCATCCGCAACGCACACGTTCCCGTGGGAATTATGGGAACTTTATTACTATTCCTTACCAAGGTGATTAGGATAAAAAATTATCATCAAAATCGATCCAGTCGTTCTCGAGTTATAAATGGGGTAACTGACATGACTTTTAGAATAAGAATATAGAATTATTAAAGGTAAAGAATTTGTTTCTTTTTTGTTTGAACTACTTGAATTCCAGTTTTTTAATAAGATATCCATATTTGAAATCACTATACAGGGTTGCTTTTTAAAATCGGCCAGTATGGGCAAGTCCGATACAAGAGATACGAAGAACTATCATAAGAAACCATGTCCCCGAGTTCAGAGATAAGAAGAGTGGCACCGCATTACTATTTTCATAATAAAGACTCTTCATATGTAATAGAATCATAAGCAATACGTAACAGATATTTTAGTATGTATTGTGTATCTATTACATAATCGTTCTTGTTCATTAAAGTATAACAGATGTTAAATACACCGTAGGTTTGTTATAATCTACTATGTAGCTTATGCTAAGTAATGCATTTGCATCACTCATTTAACACAATCATACAACAATGAACTTCTCTTCCAGATAGTGAAGGAGACGACATTTCTGATTCTACAGTTGACGAAGACCCGGTTTTAGTTTATAAAACACAGAGAAATAAAGATATGGTTTGGTTCAGACACAACGTATACCATCTGCACAAGTATCTTAAGAAGGAAGGTAGTTACTGGCGGTGCAGCAGGATGAGGCGGGACAAGTGCAGGAGTCGGCTGGTGCTTACCAGCGACTTGCAACTGGTGAAGGCTATGTATAAGCACTCGCACGCACCGCCGTCTCTCAAGCTTACAGACGACGGGAAACTTGTCGAAGTCAGATCGAAAAAAATTTTTTTTTTCAACATATAATTTCCTACTTCTGAGTAATCCCGTAACATCTTCCAAGTGTCCCTGTCCTGGGCTAAATTGGTCCAATTCCTGTGAAGGTGGTCTAAATCGTCACATGACATTTGTTTTTGTGTCATGTGATTTAGTGTCAAATTGTTGAAATTATTCGATGAATGTACTTTCCTAATAAATGAATTTAATGTTTAATGTTTTTTAATAATTTTAGGAACACTTATTTGTATGTTTATGATCAATAAAGTATTACAAAAAGCAACGCAATTTAATACTATCAAGGTTATTATTATACGATGATGAAGAGCTGTCCCAATTTCCCGAAATATGTTCCATTTTGAACTTTGGAAAGATTTAAAAATAAAATAGCTTTTATTTTTAAATCTTTCCAAAGCTTTCGAAAACTTTGCCATCTTCAGTTCTTTATTGTATTAAAAGAACACATCATAATTTTAGACCCTAAGTAAGAAATTGGAGCTCGTTGATTTATTTTGTTCTCAAGACATCAAAACGGTGTAAAATTGACGTCGAAGGAGTACACACGACGAGTTATATAACTATAACTAACAAACAAAAGTTGTTACTTTCATTATTTTGTGTTAAGATGACAATATGATGTCGGTGTATTAAAAAAAACCTCTTATGTTAAAGTGATACACGTATATGACTAATAAAGTAAAACAACACCATTATCACTTTGTCCCCTGTTTATACAAACATCATATTGGGAGCAAAATTTATTTTTTATTAAATTACTAGCTGCGCCCCGCGGTTTCACCCGCTTTGTACCCGTTACCGCGGGAATTTCGGGATGAAAAATAGATGTTGGCCGATTCTCAGACCTACTCAATATGCTCACAAAATTTCATGAGAATCGGTCAAGCCGTTTCGGAGGAGTACGGGAACGAACACTGTGACACGAGAATTTTATATATAAGATTACCTAGTGCTGATATGGTAGTATTTCTTGACCTCTCCAACAAATTGCAGATACCAATCATTCAATTAGATCGGGAGATCAGAGGAGTGGTGCTTCGTTTTGAGATCTTGCGCACAGTAACCCTGATCACAAACAAGTACCTATTATTTTCACCGAGTGAAAGACCTCTCCCCTGTAGTTGTATCTTATAGGCCGTTACTTTACGTTACTTTGTATGTTTTAGCGATGTTTCTAAAATCGTACCGCGGGCGCGACCAGCTGTACTACAACGGGTACCGGTACTACAAGGAGTACGGCGCGCTGGGCACGGCGCAGAAGACGCGCTGGCGTTGCACCAAGCGGCGCTGCCGCGCGTACGTGCACACCGTGCACCACGAGGTCACGCAGGCCTGGGACAGCCACGAGCACTGACATCCACATTGCAACAGTATTAAGATAATACTACTATAATTATATTTGTACAAACTTTTAAAAACCACAAATAATGTTTTTATATCTTCAGATGAAATGAGAATCTTTAACTGGATTAGTAACACCAAAAACTTATATTTTTTATTAGAATTAACGCGAGTCGGGCATAGATTAGAATATTGTATCATCATATTTTTATCATATTTTCCATTCACAATAAGATCAAAGGAAGTTGAACACTTTCTTTGTGACTTAACATAAAGAGTAATCTTCTAATTGTTATTTAGAAAATTGGAATAAAGTTTTTATTGTTTCCTATTTCTTTTAATTCATATGTTACCTTTGGAGTATGTAGTTAAAATCTTTAGTATTATTAATCTGCATTATGTTTGGTGTACGGTTATTGCCTAGAACTTTTTTAAGACCCAGTGTGTGTGTGTGTTGCAGCGCGGTTCGTGACGTCGCGGCGCGGCAAGCGCATGATCCGGCTGCACGGGTACAACTTCTACCTGGCGCGCGAGGCGGGCTCGAAGGCGCGCTGGGCGTGCTCGACGCACCACCGCTACGGCTGCCGCGCCGCCATCATCACGCTCGACGACATGATCACCTCGCTCAACACGCACCACCACCACCAGCGCAGGCCCGCGCCCGCCTCCGCGCCCGCGCCCGCCCCCGCCTCTCCGCCCGCCGACGCGCCGCCCTCGCCCGCCTCGCAGGTCTACATCATCAGGGTGGAGTAGATATCAGCGGCCCGGGCGCGCCGAGACCATGCGACACTTTCCCCGAACCATTTGTTTATTCTCAATTATAAAATTATGTAATAGGACTATGTATTTTCTTGTATATTATTTGCTACTGTTTTATTTGATGTGATGAGTTAAGCTTTTATAAGTAGGTAATAAAGATACTACTATCACATATATTGTAAGTGTTTTCTACACTACTCAGGAACCTAACCTCATAAGTTTAGGAATAGTTAATAATTTGGAACTTAACGTTTAAAGTCAACGGTATTTAAGTGTACTTGTATAGTTAACGAAATAATAAACATAATGAACTATGTCGGTAGGCATGTTAGTAACATCATCGTCGCCGTCGATCATCATAGTAGTACCTAGAATGGGGTACGGAATATATGTTTTATGACAACCTTGTAGACTGTATCATTTAATAAGTAGTTTAAATTGAGAGACCGCGAAATATATTGGAGGTGCAGGACAGACTCGGACAAGGGATGTCCGGCTCCCGCAACACGACACACACTGCTGGATCATATCACCGGAAAATAAAAATAAAATTATGTTTCTTAACCTTTACTTTGCTTATAAAGTTATTATTTTTTACATTGTGAGTTTTCTTTGCACCATCTTTACACCCTCCAAATCTACATGTCTATCTCAACATCATATGTCAATCAATTAATATGTCTTGCGTGACAATTGACAGCTCGTTAATTAGCAGCTATAACTTTGTTGTGTTCCTCAGGATATCCTCATATTGAGGTCGGGACATCGAGGAGAGGGCACAAGATGCTGGTGGTGGACGGGCACCAGTACCGCAAGGACATGGAGTCCAGCGGGAAGACCAGGTGGCGCTGCTCTGTCGTCGGATGCCGCGCCAACATACACCTCGTCAACTGTGACAACCAGGTCATCAGATACAAGAATTGGCACAATCATTAGACCAACCTGATATTGTACGTTTGTAGAAGAAAAAGAAGAAGAAGAAGAAGAAGGGGCCTGTTTGTTGTTTAGCGTGTAGCGTTAATTGTGTGTAGCGTAATGTACTTATGTAGCTTAACAACGCAGCGCAACGCCGATCGCATGGGGTGGCCGACCGCTTACAGCAGGGTTCCGACGGCATCCAACATACAGTTTGAGTCTCCTATCATTTACTCGGTCTTTTTGTACTACAAATGGAATGCCTGCATACACATGTACATGTCTCCCATTAAGCGATTCTTTATTATTGTTATACTATTTAGGGTTTACGCAATGTCAATAATAAGATTAATAAGTATAAAACATCTTGGTTGCATCATTATGATTGTAGTTTTATTAGTTACTAGCTGTGCCCTGCGGTTTCACCCGCATTTATTTAGTCAATGCTTACCGTTTAAACCTTCCCTGGACTTTCATGAATATTTCAAGACCAAAATTAGCCAAATCTGTTCAGCCGTTGTAAGCAGACTAACGAACAGCAATTCATTTTTATGTATATAGATTATTTTCCTAACTTCTTAAATATTTTATCTGTCTATGCATGTATTTGTATATCTCAATAATTAAACAAAACTACACTTTATGGTGCTAAAAATACAATACGTGTGTTGACATTTACACTACTGTATTTAAACATAACGTATCGTAATGTTGTTCGGCCCATATTGCAGAGGCGGTGTTCGTGCGTTCCCGCAACGGCATGCAGATAGTGTGTGGCGGGTACCGGTTCAACAAGAACTACGCGCGGCCCGACAAGACGCGCGCGACGCGCACGCGCTGGCAGTGCTGCCGCCACCGGCGCGGCTGCAAGGCGGCCATCGTCACCACCGACCAGCGGGTCCTCTACCTCAAGAACGTGCACAACCACTGACTACACACGTAAACTGAGTACGGCAGTTAATTTCATGTAAAGCACATGTAAAGTTATAAGTTTGTTTTCATTGGTACCATGGTTAAATAATTAATCTATAGATTTGATTGTTTCGGTAGTTCGGTAATAAATATTGTGTTTCTTTATTTCAGGTAGTTGCAGTAACGTTCACTGCAGGGTATAGTCAGGTCGGTAGTAGAAACAAAATGATCAAAACATCTGTACAGGACCTCGCGTCGGTAACACAGCTCTAAGCATGTATTATGGAATCTTAGTAACTGATTCGACTACATATACACAAATACTGGATAAGAATATACAATTATAATTGACGCCCAGACGTCGTCGCCAACAACTATGCCTGCACATATTGTTGTCTCCAGGCAGTCAGGGCAAAATGATATTTTATAGACTTATTTATTTTAATAAAAAAAAGCATTCTACGGTGCAATCAATGACAAATGACAGTTATTTATATTACTCCTACTCAATGTTTATCCCGGTATTGTGTAAACCACAGATAACAAAAACTAAAGGGAGATGTGAAAAAGGGGCGGGCCAGTGTCGCAGTAATATGCGCAAAAACGGATCACATTGCGAGTCGAAATATTATGTGTAATAGTTTACAATGCTTGCATACTACTAAATGTTTTTCAAGCAAATGCATTTTGATTTAATTAAATATTTGTCGACGTCGACGTCGGATACACCATAGAGATATAGAGAGATACCTACGCGCTGAGTACGAAACCTAGTGTCCATATTAGACATTTACACACACAAAGTAATCAAAATAAAAACAATACTTCGCGTTGACTGCGTGTCACGCACTAAAGCTGCGAATAATGTACGTACAGCACTACTACATACGCATTACGCAATAACATGCGTATTATAAGTATTTTGTTAGCTTGAATGTGCTCATTATCCACTGCGTTATCAGAACTCAACGTTCAAAAAATCTTTAGTACTATGCAAGCAATGTAAACTATTTACACATTCCACATCACTACATAGTATAAAACAAAGTCGCTATTTTGTCTGTTTGTTTGTCTGTATGCTTAAATCTTTAAAATTACGCAACGGATTTTGATGCGGTTTTTTGTAATAGGTAGAGTGATTCAAGAGGAAGGTTTTTATGTAAAAAAAATCCCGAAATTCCCACGGGAACAGGCACAACGCGGGTAAAACCGCGGGGCGCTGCTAGTAAATATATATAGCATATACCCTTAATAATATATATAAGTAGGTATTGATTATTTAAACATTACTACCTTTTCAGATATTGGTATTCTGATACCAACCACTAGGTCGAAAAAACACCTTCTAATGCTACACCAATACACGTACTGTCAGCAAGGCAAGTCTTGTCACTGGTATTGTTCGTCGTACGTCTCCAAGGGATGCCCCGCGAGGGTGAAGCGGTTTGAAGACGGAAGACCTATGATCAGGGTGAACGTAAATCATTCTCACGACCCTCCTCGGTATATCCAAAGTAAAGGAAAATATATAAAATTGTAATTTTAGTACTCTGTATTAATATTAATCATTTTTTAGTATTATACTTATTATTAATATTATCTTTTTTTATTTTTAGGGTTCCGTACTCAAAGGGTAAAATCCCTATTACTATTACTGAGACTTAAGGTTACCACTGACGATACGTCCATTTAGTAGACTTCCTTTTGGATGCACTCCAAATGAAAATGTATCCAGATACGGTACCATTCACAATACTTCCATTTGGATGCATGGCGTCACTTCGAACTTTGCAATCGTACGGAACGGAAATAAATAATACTATGGATAACAATACTTTACTGGTGGCAGCAGCTAGTGTATTTCATTAAAAAGACAAAAAAAACCTAAGAGAAAGTGGATGAAGGGTTGGTTGAAACAAAGAAATACTTTTACTTGCCATATACATGGATATGATTTATATTTTTCTATTACTTCCAACACAAAGTCATGCGCGTATAGACATAATAAAAAAAATATTTATAACGCTTGACAAATACACAGCACACGCACCACCATCGACATCAAAACATAACCTCAAACCTCAAAGAAATGGACGCCGTTTCGCCCATTCACGGACAATTCCGACTGCTTCCATATGGCGTGGCGCACGTTTCCTACATTGACGGACGGCCGCGGATGACGTCCATTTGGCCTGGACGCATGGATTTCAATCCGTTTGGAAATCCAGAGCTGCCTGACGTCCATCCAAATGGAATATTTTTTTACCATTCATGGGACGATTTTGGACGACAACTACTCCATTCGGATTAATGGACGTATCGTCAGTGGTAACCTTTAGCTGTCCGTCCGTCCGTCCGTCTGTAACCAGGCTGTATCTCAAGAACGGTGATAGCTAGACAGTTGAAATTTTCTCGATGATGTAGTATTTCTTTTGCCGATATAACAACAAATACTAAAAATAAAATAAAACAAATATTCAAGGGGGCTCCCATACAACAAACGTGATTTTTTGCCGTTTTTTACAATACGGAACCCTGTGCGCGAGTCCGACTCGCACTTGGCCTGTTTTTGTGATTTAATTTATGTTTCATTTACCACTGATACACAGTAAGAGCTGTCACACATCACTGTATTAAGGGTTGCTTCTGTTTTAGAGTACGGATTGTTATTTTGTTTTCGCCATGTTAGGTTGTCGCTTACCACTACACAACCCCAAGGTTATCAGAGTATTTTCTTTTGAGTATTTTCTGCTGAGGTACAAATCATATCGAATAACCTCCACATTAATAACGCCATTGCCTTCCGAATGAAATTTACTGATAGTTTAGTATTTTCAGAACCGAAGTTCGATCTATCGGCGAGAGGCAACTTGGTGATCAGAATTGGAGAGTGGCGCTTCAACAAGCACGCGTGCTGGGGCTCCAAGGTGCGGTGGACCTGCATCAAGAAGAAGCAAGGGTGCAGAGCGGCCATCACCACCGTCAACGACATCATCGTCAAGACGCTCGGCAAGCACAACCACTAGAGGCACAGCGCGGCTCTTTGGGCTACGAGACCGCACAATGTTGAATTATTTAACATTGTACAAATCGTGCCATCATAAATCTTCCTTAGTTAAGTTTTTGAAAACTATTAAGACTTTATTAAATGTATTGCTAATTTGTGTAACATATTCACAAGTTTTATCTGAAATAATAAAATAGCCTCTACAGTTTTATGTCCATTTTACCTTCAAATATTTATTACTTCTGTCACATTCAATTGAATCAGAACATGCAAGTGAGCAAGTAGGTGTAAGGTGTACGTGTGTGGTGTGTTGCAGACCTGAACCCGGTGTTCGCGCAGTCGCAGCGCGGCAACCCGGTGATCATGATCGGGCAGTACCGGTTCAACCGCGTCAACAAGTACGGCAGCAGGATCCGGTGGGTGTGCGTCAAGGCCAAGGCTGGATGCAGAGCCTCGCTGCACACCATGGACAACGCCATCGTGCGCGTCTGGGGCTTCCACGACCCGCTCGCGCACACCAGCGCCAACAGATACCTTACATAGATTATCTTTTATGTATGTTCAACTGAATGCTCACCTTTGGGGAAAAAACATCATTCCGACCAAAAAAGATCATTTTCAATATAATTGAACCAACACAAGGTTGACATTTCACTTAAATCTTAAATCACTTAAAGGTGCTTTTAACGTTGTTTTGCGATAACTTCTACTTAAACTCATAAATTGCCTTATTATGTTCATTTTTTTAAATATAATTTTATTATCATTATTCAGACTAAGTAAACATATCAGAAGTTATTTAAGTAATGCATGGTGGAGGTGTAATTATGATCAAGTTTAGAATCTCGAATTTACTTAATGTTTAATAAACATTTTATTTATGTTCATTGTTTTTGTATCCCACAGCCAATGTCCTATTAATCCCTCTCTATAGAAATGATTTGTAATTATCATCGTACACGTTTTGGTAATTTTCAGTAACTTCCGTGATAACTGGGAGGGGCACCCACATGCTGTCGTGCGGCCGGTTCCGGTTCAGCAAGTCGTACGGGAGCGGGCCCAAGGTGCGGTGGCAGTGCACCACCAGGAGCCGCACGCGCTGCACCGCCTTCATCGTCACCGTGCACGAGACCCTCGTCAGGTCCAACATGAATCACAACCATGCGTAGAGTTGGGATGTTGAATGTGGAACTCTGATGGAGTAATACTCCACTTCTAGCAGGTCCTAAATGTGTCATCAATAGTTCAACACAACCATCACGATGTCAAAAAGACTCTGCAATGGTTTTAAATGTTATGTTTTGTGTTTGTAGTTGGAGTGGATGATCTGTTATGATAATTCATTATGATTTTTTTGTGTAATAATCTTCGATCAACAATGCACAACTAGATGTCGGGTCGGCGCAAAAAACACGTCTCGGTGAATAACGCCTCATTTGAAAAGTGAGGCGTTATTGTCACTTATGTTATTCATAAGATTTGCTACTTTATTGCTAGGTGTCATGGTTGTAATTAGGTTGAACTTCGAACTGTTTTAAAACTCTTTTTTCAGTTCGGTAGTAAACAAAATAAGCTGTCACACGTCATCCACGCGGACAGTATTTAGCTTTGATTTTGTACGTGACCCGATATCTAGTTGTGTATTGTTGATCGAAGGTAATAATAGTCAGAGAACTCTTACTGAAGCATAAATCACAAAAGATGTCAGTTCCAAGAGGCCCTGCTCCAAGTGGAGCTATGACTGCAGAGAATTCATCGTCACCGTCGGGGACGAGGTGGTCCGGAGACATGACGTGCATGTCCTGCACGAGAGGGACATTGTTACCATGTTTTGGGGCGGCGTTTGGAAGTTAAATGGGACTTCTCTCATTTACACCCTTTGTCTCTGTCACCCTGTGGTGGACAACTCCCCTTCATTATAGGAGCTTAGGCTAGTGACGTAGTGAAATTTTGTAGTGGGAATATTAAAGTATTCAGATATAGTATTTTTTTCAAAACCAGTTTCCTTAAGGAGCTTTTTAATTATGTTTGGTAAAATGAGTCCAACCGTTCTTAGTAGGAGTTTTTTTTATTTTAAATTTTGCTCGTCAGATTTCATATTCGACGTGTCAACGAAAGGCTACCCTGTGATCGTGCATGGAAAATACCGGTACAACAGACACAGTGGATACAAGGACGACGACAAGAAGGTGTACTGGGTGTGCTGCAAGTGGAGCTCCGGGTGTCGCTCGGGGATCCACACGCTCAATAATCAAATTGTCAAATTCAATAATGTTCATACTCATCAATAAATACATACGCAGTTTATTCAAGACTTAAACATTTGTTTAAATAAATAAATAAATAATAAATATAGCTGGACAAATTCACACACGGTTAATTAGACCCAAAGTAAGCTCTAAGCTTGTGTTATGGAATCTAATTCACTGATACTACTACTTATAGATACATAAATACTTTATAAAAATTTCTAAGAATTTATTATAAGAATTTATAAGAATGTCTGCACATATTGTTGACTCCGGGCGGGAATCGAACCCGCAACCCCCGACACAGTAAGCGCTCTCACTGCCACTGTGCCAACGGGCTTGTCAAAGTTTATAGTTAAACTCACACAAAATTGGTAACGCCGCGTACATATCTCGCAACGTATCGTCGCGTTGTCGTCGCTGTCTTGCTGCGGGAGAGCAACGTTCTATTCACTGTGAACGCAGGCACAGGACAATTTCAATGTTTGCAGAGAGTTTTTATAAACCTTATATACTTTTATAAAGGGCATTATGATAATATTGGGCCCGAAAGGCTAACAAAGGTCAGAAATAGTAGCAAGCATATTTTTATTTTTGTAAAATGACTGCTGTTTATATTCAGACGAGTACTACCTGCCCGGTCTTGATATTACTATTCTTGATTAGCACGTAAAGTTCATAAAACAATGGAATACGCAAATATTTATACAACATTTTGTTACAGATGTACATTACGAACAGTCAATACGAGGCACACCAGTGCTGGTGTATAGAAGCTTTCGATTTTATCTGTCTTCCGTTAACATAACCAGCAGGAACTGGAAGTGCATCAAGAAAAGATGCAGAATGACTCTTACTACTCAAGCCGATGTCATTGTAAAGATTAGAGGAGATCATAACCATTGATCCCCTCTTCAATATCTTTTATAATGGGTATGGTCTCCTCTAATCCGCGGGGATGCGGTGATGCCTGTTGAATGCGATGTTGAAGAGTACTCGTGAATAACAACAAAATATTATGTATTTCGACGTCTGGGTGTCTATTATATATCTTATAAAATTTTCGTGTGTGTATATGTAGTAGTATCAGATCCATAATGCAAGCTTAGAGCTTAGTTCGGGTCTAATTAACCGTGTGTGAATTTGTCCGGGTGTATTATTATATTAATATTATGTACACCTTCTGAGGCATTCGGTTTACGATCAAGCAATCACTTATATGCTCCTTAAACTTCTTTGGTGACATTAAAATGTAATATTTAAGAAGTACAAATACAAGTATATCATAATATTTTTTAGTTATTTATTGTTTCTCTCTGTCTAAAAGATAACCACATCATCCTATGGAGCAATTAAATCAACATGTTTGATGATTAGGTCAATGATGATCAGTCATTTCCATGAAATAGCTAAACAAATTTGATGATATTTGTGCCCGACTTCAAAACGCATAAACGGGAACTCTCAGTTTGACTTAATGTTTTGCTAAACTGATTTCAAAAAATCTTTCGGTATATAATTACTATGGTTGCAGAATGTTTGAAGCCAGTTATTTGCTTCAAAGGTGAATTATTTTATTTATAATAGCATGGCTTACAGCTTAGACCTGTTCTGTTGTTTTTCTTTATTTATATCAAGCCGTTCTAAACAGACAATTTTTCCAGATTATGGATCCGTATCCAAGTTTGTTAAGCCGCTCCTGACGCTGAATGGACACAGCTTCTTCCTGAAGAACGACCGAGGGTCTCGGAGGTACTGGACCTGCAGCAAGTACCGGCTCGGCTGCAGCATGGCGGTCACCACCTGGGACAACGCCGTCGTCAAACAGAACGGGCGACACAATCACACGTAGGATCATCGCACTTGTTCCTGAAGAACAACCGAGGGTCTCTGAGGTCCTGGACCTGCAGCAGATACCGGCTCGGCTGCAGCATGGCGGTCACCACCTAGGACAACGCCGTCGTCAAACAGAACGGGCGACACAATCACACGTAGGATCATCGCACTTGTTCCTGAAGAACGACCGAGGGTCTCGGAGGTACTGGACCTGCAGCAAGTACCGGCTCGGCTGCAGCATGGCGGTCACCACCTGGGACAACGCCGTCGTCAAACAGAACGGGCGACACAATCACACGTAGGATCATCGCACTTGTTCTTGGACAACAACGGAAGGTCGCCTTTATCCCCGATACTCAGACTCAGCCCACACGGTATGCACAGCTTCATCTTAATCTCCACTGTGAGCACTGACGAGGACCTCATTCACGCTGAAGACTAACCATGCTCGACGGTACCCTATGTTTCAATGGAACTGTTTTAACACCTTCGTGAAAGACTAATCATACTCGTAGCACTGCTTCCACTTCCGCCTTCCAAACTCTTCCAAACCTCCGGGTTTAAGCTAAACACTTTTCCTTCGTAATAACGGCACCTTACCCACCCTATTATTTTCTTATTTTCATCACTTACAACAACGTAAAGCTGCTCCAAAACTTTTCCTGCCAAATTCGGTTATATCAGTCATTTGAGGGAGCAGAAAATGGATGTTTACCAAATTGAAATGGAAATCACCACCACCAAATGGTGGGAATTATCCTCGTTTTTTCAACATGATTTCTTCCTACCAACCAACCTAATGCTTCCTGAGTGTCGTGGTGTCTGGTAAACTTTAGAAAGTCTGGAACAGTTCAAATCAGACTTCGATAACGATATCGAGCTGGCAAAATTCTGGCAGAACTCAATAACTTTTTACTTGTAACTTTAAAGAAAGTTTAATACTTTGTACCTGCGGTAAGTTAAGTAAAATAAAATATTTCCTCTTAATACATTAGGCGTGTAATGTTATACCAAGTATTTAAGCTGTCATCGATGTCATGTAGTAGATTTTCAACTTGTATAGATAATATAATCTTAATTATAGATTTAATTTCTAATCTACATTTACTACCAAATATAATACGAAGAGTTTTAATAATGCAATACCTATATGAAGTACAAATATTGAAAGTAAATGTTGTAATAATGAATGTGTGCAGTAGTAGTAGTGATCACCTCATGTGTATCAGAAGTAGTCGATGTGTGATATGATAATCAATCATGATCTCCTAACTTATGGTTTATATGTACGTGTGTAAATACATTGGTTTTTTTATCTGTATTAATGTTTTTATTTCATAATATGAGATATTGCAAATTATTTATTATTATTGGAAACAATATTTTAAAATACTATGGTTTTCATTGTTAGCTACGTGTATAATGTATAAATGACAACGTTCCCAAAGTAATAATTATAAATAAGTTTATAAATATAATATCTTGTGAAATCAATGATTTTATTGGTTTACATGCAATTACAAAGCAATTGTATAAATTTTCCCTGGGTGATTAAATGGTACGTATATGCAATGATCAGACCTTCTTCTGAATCTCAATACTGATAAGATAACGTCTGTTTCGACCAGACGTGGCATCACTGGAGTTGCGGCCTCGGTTTCTGGTGTCGGCCAAGGGGTACCCGGCGGCGGAGCTGGGCGGGCACCGCTACAACAAGCGGCTGGAGCGGCACGGCCCGCGCGAGTACTGGCGCTGCTGCAAGCGCAGCAAGCTCAAGTGCAACGCGCAGCTCGTCACGCTCGCTGACCAAGTGCTGGCCGTTAGGAACTGCCACAACCATTAACATGCTTAACATACCATTGGTATACTCTGACTCAAGGTCAGGGCTGAGTACTTATGGGAGACGACCACGTTACGCAATTGACATTTTGTTTTTTTACAGTTGGTTTACAATCACTTCCTGGCTCTGATTTCACTGTTTTGAATCGGAAAGGAGGAAATGTCTTGCTGAGGAATGGGTACCAGTATTATATGAGGCGCATGAGTAAAGGAAACGTTTGTACCTACGAGTGTAGCAAGAGAAAGCACGAAAAATGCCGCGCCGTGGTATTCGTAGACAACGGTAGAATAGTAAGGGAGGCGGAGAAGCACATCTGTGTGAGAGACGAATACGGGAACTACGTGGCGATGGTGATAGAGGAGCTGAAGAGGAGCGCGGAGGCGAGCGCGTGCGACGTGCGGCAGCTGTACCGCGAGGCGGCGGCGGCGCTGCGCGCGCGCGGCGTGCCCGCGCACCGCGTGCCTGCCTTTGCCAGCATGAAGACTACCTTGTATAGAATCAAAAGGGAGCGAAATAGTTTGTAGTATCAATAGCACGTGCACCGTTTAATTTTAGAATACATATTTACTTATTTCAATTAAATAATACAGCTTTTTAATCATTGTATCCTTTAATAGTAGTTTATGCAACGTCATATAAAGAAGGGTATTAAAACACGAGTGTGAGTTTATGAAACGAGCGCAGCGAGTTTCATAATAGTAACGAGTGTTTTAATACCCGTGTTATATGCAGTTGCATACACTACTTTATCTTCACTATTTAATGCAATTAATCAAACAAAATTTTAAAAACAAAACACATTGCGAAACATTAAATTCACGCGTAGGTACGTGTATTGTCACAGTGAACTTGCCGCCATTAAAATCTAACCAATGAGAGCGCAGCTGCGCGTAGGGCCAATCAGGAGCGAGCGAGATCTTACCAAAGAGTTTTGTGTATGTAGTTTCGACGAAGTTTTCACGTATAACCCAACTATTTTAAAAAGCCAGCCTAATATCAAAATTTTATACAACTAGTATGAGGATTTTGACATAAGGCTCGCCAGGTTAATTGGTCGCGTTATAATGATGTTATAATGTTAAATTATAATGATATTATAACATCATGTGCAATTGCTTAAATTGAGTGTTTTAGTTGTCTGCGCTATAACAGTAGTAATTATAAGTCAAGTATTGGAAACATAAGTAGAATGTTACAACATTAGTGTAGATAAAGTTATATACAATATTAACTGGCAATTCTTGAGTTTTATTCTTGTAACCAAAGAATGAGTATTGATTGTTTATTTTGTTGATAAATAAGTATATTTTTTCTAAAATAGAATAAAGTATTAGCCTATAAAGTACCGCTGCTGGGCAAAGACACTGAAGATATCAGTAGGTAATAAGTATTTTAAAATATTTAAATCTTAATAACAGAACATCTTATTTGTCATAACGCAGATGAAGCACTACTGAAAGAACAGTTGGATTACACGATGTCACATCGCAACGGAGGAAATATTCTACTCAGAAAACGTTATCAATATACTATGAAACGTGCTTCAAAGACCACGAGGCGAAAATACTACAGATGCTGCAGGTACAGATCTGAAAACTGTAGCGCTACACTTATCATGACCGACGGCAGAGTGGTGAAGGAGTCTCTTAACCACACGTGCTCTATAAATGAGTATGACAACTTCATTATAGAAGCGATTAATGATTTGAAATCGATCATCATGTCAACTGATTGCAAGGTCACTGACCTCTTCAATGAAACAGTGGCTAAACTGAGGTCTCAAGGAGTGCCTGAGGACAAGATACCTTCCTTCGCAAAAATCAAATCTCAGTTATATAAAGCCAAGAGCGTTGCGAAACACAGTCAGAGTTTAGTGTGTTATTTGAATACGTAGAATTTACAATGTAAAACTGAAACGAATTTATTTTAGACATGCTTACGTTTTAATTTAATTCTTAACCGGTTTAAAGAAGTTATATTATATGAAACTTTAATTTAACCTTGGATTTTGACTTAGTAAAGTAACTAAGTATTTATTTTGTATTTGGGACGTAATAGCACAGAATAGCGTCTTTAAGAACCTGTTAAGATACTCCCTAAGAAATTGCTATCTCTGTAAATGTATTTTTGGCACACACTACAGACAACAAAATATGTCTTTAGATCTTTTGTCTGTTTTATTTATTTATTAAAATGTATCTATTACAGGTGGCAACCTTAAACAGCTACGACAATTATTGTATAATTACAGAATTTTTAAAGTTTTATTCAAATATGCGCGCCACGAAAAAATATGAGACAGAACTTAATAATTTGTAATGACAATAGCTAGACAAAAGACAAACAGGTTGTTTGCGTCAAACTAGTGCCTAAAGGCTATTGACTACTGTGGGTTCAGATACTTACTGAGTTGTAAGTGGAGGGTATTGACCTATAATGTCTCTGCACGGCATTGTTCTCACTGAAGATGTCAGATGTTAGATGAAAGAAGCGTAAGCGTAGAACGCTCACCAATTTAGGTTTTGGTTAAGAAAATGTAGGGTTGCGTAATTACGGAACCTCAGATGTTTATTAGCTACACCTGAATAATGAATTGATTGTTTATTGATGACCGTTAGGTAATTTTCATGGTTGTAAAAAAATACTGTTAACATAAACCCTTTCTTTAGAATTAAACATAAAGCACTCACTGTCAATAAATATATTTTCTTTGTTATAATAAAGTCATTAATTATTCACTGTTTTTATGTTATAACATACATATCATCGTATAAAGACTAATGAAATTTATAACTGCAAACGTACAAAGGTTTTCTTATTCATCGAGTGGATAGCCAACCTGACCATTCCTGGTGACAGAGTTATTGAGCCGCCAAAAGCCTCTGACATGGCTCAAGTAACGACTACTATCCGTAGAAAGTAACCGGGACCGACGGCTTAACGTGCCCTCCGAAGCACGGAATCATCTTACTTTTCGAGCAATCAGGTGATTCAGCCTGCAATGCCCTAACCAAACTGAGGAAAGTCTCACAAAGAGATTTTTATGAGATATCCCCACCGGGAATCGAACCCGGAACCTCCGGGTCGTGAGCCAGGCGCTCAAACCACAAGACCACGGAGGCTGTGAAAAGAAAGAAAAACCAAGATACATTCATTCATATATCTATTTTTTTACAGTTTTAAAACTAAACGCTCGATTCGTCACTTCGCAACGTGGTAAAACACTGCTCAGTATCGATGGGTATACCTACTGTGTACAGTCCACATGTAAGGAGAGAACTACATGGAGGTGTTCCACGCACAACCGCAAGAAATGCCGAGCGACAGTCAATACATTCAACGGGGCAATATACAAGATTAACAGAGTTCACAACCACGGACCAAAATATATGAGGGAGCTCTGTCAGATGACGTATAAGTAGTGCACACAATGTAAGGCCTACGTGTCGGATCACACAAGGGTGCCTGGTCATTGAAGCGGAGCGAGGCAGCGGAGTGGGGAAACGGAGAAATTGCACACGGAGGATTGCAAATAGCACTGTGAGCGGAAATTGTGTGCCACCCTATTGGTTTAGATTTCTCCGTTTCTCCGCTCCGCAGCCTCGCTCCAGTTCAATGCACAGGCACCCTAGGCTCGTGTTTATCGTAATGACTTAGAAATATGTAAAATCGTTTATTCTTGTGTATTTTTATAAACAATAATTGTTTTATTATAAGAACTTATTACACTATATTATTATGCTGAGGACACACGGCGACACTTGACATTAGACACTCAATGTATACATCGAATGTCTGTGTGTGTCCACTGCCGCGACACTTAGTTGCAGTTGTTGTGGCAATGTCGGTCGGTGTCTGTGTTGCAGCCGTGGAGACAGGTCGTGCGCAGTGTCCGACGCAAGTGTCGCGAATTTCGAACTTGCGCGAATTTTTTAGCTAGACCAATAACCGACCAAATGTTCATGGCGAGGAAATGTACCACACTGAATTGCAGTGTCTCCGTGTAGACAGCTAACGACACATAACCGGGACATTAAAATGTTTACACCGATGTCGACACAAAAAATTGCTTACCATGAGGACGCAATCTACACTAGTGTCGACATTTGTGATGAGTGTCAGTGTCGCCGTGTGTCCTCAGCATTTAAAACGAAACTGATCGATCTCATAAATTTGTTGTAAGTAATTAATTTATTAAAAGACCTTTTACCGACATGGAAATTGAACAATTGATATTATTAATGAAAAAAAATTGCCGATTGCTCTTTGTTTTATCAAATTGTATGCAAAATACATTTGTTTATTGTTTAAATAAAAGCTATTTACTTTTGAAAACTTGTTAACGTTGAGAAACTACATAATTGTACTTTACTATAATTTTTATTTTTTCAGTTGAATACATCCGATCACAGCGGGGCAGGACTTTACTCTTAATCGATGGGTTTACATTCTGCTCGCATATGACCCTGAGCGACGGCACGATAAGGTGGCAATGTTCTACGGACTCATACAAGAAGTGCTTCGCTTCAGTGCACACGAAGAATCATGAAATTATTAGGATAAACAACGTTCACTGCCATCAACCAAAAAAGGTTAAAAGGCATCTGTATAATTAAGCAACAGCGCTTAAGATAAGCGAAGTTGGTAAGATAAGCGATACGACATAAGATAGGCGAAGTTTAAGGAATAAGCAATGCGTTGTAAGATAAGATAAGCGATAGGTTATATATAGTTATTTATAAGCTTTTTTAATAAGTATTTTGTACAGTTATTAGCTATTTTTACAAAGTTATATCAAAATGGCTTTGTATCTATAATTGTTAGAGCAAACAAATAAATACATACAATTAAGAATAATAGCTGTGTGCTTCTTATTATTTAACCATACCGATACAGCGCTCCTTTCAGCTCCCACGCTCGCGCATCCAATCACGGCACCCCCTCACGCATTTAATAGTCAACTACCAGATTACATCATTTTAAATCATATGGATTATATTATTGCGTCAATCAATACTCGACAGCTAGCACACCAGGGCCCCTGCACACCCTAATAATGTTTTTCTTATTTCAGCTGAATACATCAAGTCGCGGCGCGGGTATACTCTGCTCCAGCTAGATGGGTTTACATTCAGTAGACGTAAAAAACTGAAGGGTGGCGTGATCCGGTGGCAATGCTCGACGCACGCCAAGAAGAAATGTCGCGCGGCTGTGCACACGTTGAATGGGAACTTAGTCAAGATCAATAACACACACAACCACAGCGTTCACGGCGTCATTTTGTAAATAAATAAAGATTAAGTAATTGTATATTTATAAGGATTGATCATAAGAGTACCAGCCGCTCTTTACAATGGGCATTAATCTAAGTTTAAGATAAAATATTTCTAAGTCAAAGATCTAAGACATACATATTAATGTTTTCCAAAAAATATATTTTGGAAGTAGACGTTTTTTTAAATTACATTTAAGAAAAATTACTTATTGGTTTTATGTACGAATAAATTTAGCTTGCTAATAAAAGTTTTTAGATTACCAAACCCTTTGAAACTGATTAGCAAACCCCAGGTTGAGAGACGCTTAAACTTCGTATTTTTCAGCTGAATACATCAGATCCCAGCGTGGCAGGATTCTACTCAAAGTGGGTGGGTTTACATTCTGCAAGCAAACCACGCTGAATAATGGTTTGACGAGGTGGCAGTGCTCCACGGATAACTACAAAAAGTGCCGCGCCTCGCTGCACACGATGGACGAACAGATCGTCAGGATTAACAATGTTCACAACCACCGACCTAAACAGGTGAATCGGATGTTGCTGATATGAGAAAAACATAAATAAAGTTAAACCTTTTAAAAACGTGTACGGTCAGCCAAATATGTGGTCTACCACCCTACGGTTGAGATTCATTTGAACGTCATGAAACAACAAGGTCAATTTTAAACGTCATAACATAATTGTGCATAGAAAAGTCAACCTTAGCGATCGTTACATCTCGCAGAAACTTTTGTCAAAAGTGGTAGACCACTTTCTTGGCCGACCGTACACCCATCTAACCAACCACTAGTATCAACGGCGTGTTTTATTTATTTGAACCCTTAGCTGGAGTCGCTATATTGGGGCAACACATCTGGAGTCAGGGGGAGTAAATGACCCCAATCATTTTATGGCGTATTATAATGAAACTACTAATATATATGAAATATTATGTGTTATATAAATAAATTGAAATCTTTTGATCGTATTTTCGTCTACAAATTATAGTGTATTGTTGTACACCTGTCCCGGAAACATCAGTGCAAGTCCGCAAATCCTGCAGAAAAGAGACTATAATCACGTTTTATAAAATACAGTGAAATAATTTTCATTATTTACTCTTCTATACCTCTCGGCCTATCGTGCATCCATCAACTTAAAGAGCCCTTTTGAAATGCAAATCATTTATTTATTTATTCTTTTCAAGTAGGTTAGTAATCAAGCTTAGAGCTTACTTTGGGTCTAATTAACCGTGGGTGAATTTGTCCAGGTATATTATATTAACCCTAGTATCTGAGTCTTTAGACCGCCATGTATAATGAAATGGAATCAATAATAGGTACTTATGTTTCAGTGGAGTTCGTAACTTCACAGCGTGGCAACACTCTGATCAAAGTCGCCGGGTACACGTTCAGCAGACAATCCACGCTCTCCAACGGCATGACGCGGTGGCAGTGCTCCACGCATCACTTCAAGTCCCGCTGTCGTGCTTCAATACATACTTTTAACAACGAAATTATTAAAATAAGAAATGTTCATACTCATTAATTTAGGTAAATAAAACAGTGTACAAATGCTTAGATAGATTCCTTTATATCGTTTCACTTTCCACCTTACTGAGCATTATGCTGTACTGCAGCTACGGTGAATAGATTAGATAGTACAAGCTAAAACCAATAGAAATAAGGTTCACTCTACCTGAGATTATAGTTTCTAAAGTTTTTATTTTGTATAGTAATTGATCACTAACTCCCTCAAAATGACTTACCGCCATCCATGCTCAGAGATGTCAAATAATTACGTTGGACAGATACCTAAATAGTTATTTTTCACTTGTATGATTTTTTTTATAATTTAAGCCCGTACACGATTTTTGAGTGATTTTGATATGTCAATTAGTTAAATGTCTATTAAATGGACGTCTCTGAGTGTGGCAGTTAGTTAATTATCGATTTAATTAATTGAGTACGGCGGTGAGTCATTTACCTGACTAACAACCTTGGGTGAAGACATAAAGCGGCGGGTTCCCGGTGCAGACAAACCGGTACGGGTAGGTACCGATCCGTACAGGTAAAATATTCTAATGTTATCTTATGCGCTCAAACATAAAGAAACAGGTTGGGACTTGTCGGTACCGATTACGCGGACAGGGTCATACGGGCTTGAACCAAGATGGTCAATGAAGACAGGTTTGCCTGTTTCCTTTATGTAAGGTATCCTGTACCGACCCCTACCGACCAGTACCGGCATGTCCGTACCGGAAAACCTGCTTCTTTATGTCCTCACCCTTACACGTGAAATTTTAATCCTTCACTGTGTATTGTATACTCGTATATCTATAATCTTTATGTTGTCTGTGTATTCAGTTTATTCCAATGTAATATTGTTGTACTGAAATGCTGTTTCTTTTCAGCCGAGTACATAATTTCGCAGCGCGGGAATACTTTGCTCAAACTCGGTGGGTACACTTTCAACAGACACACGAAGCTCAGTAATGGCGGGATACGATGGCAGTGCTCCAGGAGTCATTACAAGAAGTGCCGCGCCTCGCTGCACACGCTGGATGATGAAATAATGAAGGTTTACAACGTACACAATCACGAGCCCCGACAAAATATGTAGATTTGAAACAGTTGTAATCAAAAACTCCAGTACATCAGATAGACAGTACCTATGAAATACCTGTAGTTTAGATATTAATAAAATCTTATGTTTTATGCTATAACTAGTAGCGTCCTGCGGTTTTGCCTGCGTTATGCCCGTTTCCGTGGTAATATTGGGATACAAATAGCCTATATCCTTCCCCTCTAATGTTCCCTATTCATTACAAAAATAATTATTTAAATCAGGTTGGTAGTTCCCGAAATTCGCGCGTTCAAACAAACAAAAACATCAACTCTTCAACTTTAGTATATTAGTAACGATAGATGAGTAAGACATTATATAGTAAGATGAGTATATGGATGTGAGTAGATACATGAGTAAATAGATACGATTGAAGATGTAAATAAACAAAATACTTAAATGTGTTATCGTTAATAAGCTTATTTTTACGACCTATGTATTAATGATAAGTAAATAAATAATTAATAAACTAATGATAATTGCATTTGTGAACTTTGACACATTGATAATAAAGGTATTTAATAAAAAACATGGCTATTTAATTACTATCCCTACTACCAGAAAATAATCTTTTTAATTTTAGAATTAGTAATTAGAACACATTTTGAATTCAAACTATGTACGTTATGCTGAGGACACACGGCGACACTTGACATTAGACACTCAATGTATACATCGAATGTCTGTGTGTGTCTACTGCCGCGACACTTAGTTGCAGTTGTTGTGGCAATGTCGGTCGGTGTCTGTGTTGCAGCCGTGGAGACAGGTCGTGCGCAGTGTCCGACGCAAGTGTCGCGAATTTCGAACTTGCGCGAAATTTTTAGCTAGACCAATAACCGACCAAATGTTCATGGCGAGGAAATGTACCACACTGAATTGCAGTGTCTCCGTGTAGACAGCTAACCACACATAACCGGGACATTAAAATGTTTACACCGATGTCGACACAAAAAATTGCTTACCGTGAGGACACAATCTACACTAGTGTCGACATTTGTGATGAGTGTCAGTGTCGCCGTGTGTCCTCAGCATTACACTTCGCTTTTATTTTACATTTTTATCTGACGTTACGGCCCCTTAACAAAGCTTGCAGTTTCAATTCAAAATGAGAAGTGTTCGCTGTAACTTAAGAAACTAGTAATTAATACCGTTTTTTTTTCAGCTGAATACATCACGTCGCAGCGCGGGAAGACTTTGCTTAAACTAGACGGGTTCACATTCTGCAAGCAACTTACTCTCAGTAACGGTATGATTAGGTGGATATGTTCTACGAGTCATCACAGAAAGTGCCACGCCTCGATCCATACGTTACATGATACAATTATGAAAATGAACAACGCACATAATCACGAACCCAAACAAAACTCATATTACGTAGATTTAAAAGTATCGTGGTAGATACGAATATTGTGATACTGAAAATGAACATCGTATCTCGTTATTAGCGGTCATGGCGTAGTTTGACTGAGCGATGTTAGTGCAGCTCGACCCCTACTTGGATGGGCGGCCGATAGTGGCATTTCTATCTGAGCGCTGCTTCGGAGGGCACCTTAAATTGGGCTTTAAATAGAGAAGTACTTTAGTTATTATTACATAGGACTCTTATGTTTTGCCTGCTTTTGAGGAACAACTATTTGTGTATGCATTTGTATCTGTAACAAGCTGTACTTCATGACCATGGCGTTAACAATGCTAATCAAATTAATAAACTATCAATAATTGGATTTAAAATTGAAACTTCGTTTACGGATACGGACACTTCTCTTTTATTTTACATTAGCCGCACCCCGCGGTGTAACCCGCGTTGTATCGGTTCCCGCTGGAATTTCGGGATAAAATGTATCTCATATGTTATTCTGATGTATAAGCTATATTACTGTAAAGTTTCATCCAAATCCGTACAGTAGTTTTTACGTGAAAGAGCAACAAACATACATCCATCCTCACAAACTTTCGCATTTATAATATTAATAGTAGGATTTTTATCTGAAGTTTCGGCCCCTGTAAAGGTCTTCTGTGACCACGTTTCCTGTTAAGGCCGAAACGTCAGATAAAAATGTAGAATAAAAGTTAAGTGTATCCGTTAACGTAGTCTCAATATTAAAATGAACAGTGTTCGCTTAAACTTCAGAAACCAGTTATAATTGCATTTGTGAACTTTGTCACATTATTATTAACCTCTACTGATTAACTTAGTAATTAAGAATAAGAATAAAATACATTTATTGCCAAATATTAAAAATTGAAATACATATACACAGAGATAAAAATTAAAATCCAAGTAACTTGGTAAAAGGCTGCAACACAGCTGTTGCTGTGCGGAACGGATCCCGCACAGCACTGGTTTTCAGTTGCCGCCTGCTCCCTGAGATGGAGGGCGGATTAACACTTTAATAAATAAATAATTGCTTTCCTTGCATTGACAAATTATTATTAATGGTCTTTACAAAACCAAAAAATAATCAATTCGCTAACAATTATGTTTTTTGGACTCATTTAAAATGTGAATGTTAATATTTTAGCTGAATACACCACGTCGCTGCGCGGTAAAACTCTGCTCAAAATATATGGCTTTACATTCGGCAGGCAATCAACGCTCAATAGCGGTATGATACGATGGGTGTGTTCCAGGAGTCACCGCAAGAGATGCCGCGCCTCCATCCATACGTTACATGATAAAATAATAAAGATCAACAATGCGCATAATCATGAGCCCATACAAAAATCATACCTTGATTGAAAACACTTGTTGTTATTAACATAAATATCACTGAATCTCCATACTAAGGGTAGTACTCAAAAGATGAGGGACGCCATTATAGGGTCCTGGTACTACTTCAACAAATAAAATAAATAAATACACATTTCACACACGATTCATACACGGTTAGACCCATTATGCAATAGCTTATATTTTGAAATAGATGATGCAAGCTTAAAACTTTCATACAAAACTGAACCAGGACAACCAAAAACGCATTGAAATAGCTCTAAATCTGAATATATTGACAGCTAATAACGTCAGTATACAAAATATCCAGGTTCAACACGAACACGACACGAACAGAGTTAAGTGTAGCCGTATCTAATTTGTTTTATATCGTCCACTCAAGCAGAGCTATCCAATGGTTTATGTCTCATCTTGATTGGGACAGGTTACAATGATACGAGTACTCCCACTCGCTTGTTTCATCATCAGAGTATTTGTCTAGTTATAAATCTATAAATTATTTAGTTCTTCTGTGTATTTATTTATTAGGAAGATTTTTGAAACTAAATATTTGTGTGTATGCATTCTTTACTTGTGTAATAATGCCAATTATATTATTGAACTCATAATTAAATAATAAATGAATCCTCCAAATATTATCTCATGATTTTTACTATAGACTTAAGTAAATTGAAATGGTAAATGTTTAAATTTTAACTAAATAAGTCTCGTCGCACCGGGTAGATCTCTGCTCAAGGTAAAAGGTTTTACATTCGGCAGACATACAACACTCAATAGCGGTATGACCCGATGAATATGTTCTGTAAACCACTACAAGAAGTGTCGCGTCTCCGTGCACGATTCGATAAGGAACGATACGTTCGGGTCAGGTTAGGAATAGAATAGGGTTACGTTCGGAACAAATATTACATTATTTGTTGAGTTCCTAACCTAACCCGCGACCGGGTTAGGATTTCAGGTCAGGTTTGGAATAAACCAAAAATATTGTTTTATTACTTATCAACACACAATAAAAATCGAAAACGAAAAGTCATTGCATCTGAACTGACAGCTCTGTTAGTGACAACCAACAGTATGCAAGACGAGTAAGACATTTCAATATTGGCTTTCAATTTCAGTCGAATACTTGATATCACAACGCGGGAGAACTCTGCTCAAACTGGATGGATACACATTCTGTCGACATTCAACGCTCATTAATGGCATGACCAGGTGGCACTGCTCTACGCACGCCAGCAAGATGAGATGTCGCGCGTCCGCGCACACGGCAGACGGTGCAGTAATGAAGATCAGGAATGTCCACAACCATGATCCAGTTTGAGATCCGGTTCAGTTCAAGAGACAATTGTGGTTCTGAATATTGCATTGCGTTACAAACCATAAGCTCTTAAATATATATCTACTCGTACATACATGATTACACTCTCAAATATATACTCATTACATGACAGAATAATGTTTCTAAAACCACTTCTACAATCGCGTGGCAGCATCTTTCATACTGCTATACGTCTTTGAATAGAACATTGTAGTTTTTCATATTTTTGTCAATTAAAAAAAAATACGAATTTCTACACTTAGGTGTATGTTATTACGATAAGGTACCTAATCAGATGTAGTGTCTTACATTATTTGAGTACCAACATTTAAAAGTTTAACTCGTTATTTCAGTGGAATACGTGACGTCAAAGCGTGGGAAAGCTTTGCTCAAAATAGATGGCTTTACATTTTGCAAACGTTCGACCCTCAGTACTGGTATCACGAGGTGGATTTGTTCGACGAACCAGATGAAGAAGTGCCGCGCCACGGTGCACACGTTAGACGACGAAATAGTTAAAATATATAACGTCCACAACCACGAACTTAAACGAAATGGGGAAATCAATATTCCGATACTTTGGCGGCTCAATAACTCTGACACCAGGATTGGTCAAGTTGACCATCCACTCGATAAGAAAGAAAGAAGAAGAGATACAAAGTAAGTACTAAAAAAAATTATGTAAAAATTGTGTTCACAAGGCCTTCATATTACGCGCATCAGGTTATTTCGTAGGATTAACGATGTATCGTGTCTCACGTGGCAGCAAAGGTGCAATTATATACAATAAAAAACTATATAGTTGCTTGCCAACTATATAGTTGGAAGGCCAACCGTCGGACAATCTGTAGCAATGTTGGAATGGTTGCTATGTCGGTTCCAATATGGCTGGCACCAACCGAATCGGAGCGTCTGTAAATACTATAAGAGCCTGTCCAGAAAGCGCGATTTACGTGCGTGTCCACTCGCGCGAAGGCACTCGCGCGTTCTCGAGTTACTAGAGCTACATACATTCCGTCCAGATGCTCTCGCGCGTTACCTCACACGCGCGTAAAACGTATGCAATGAGCGGGACTCTCGACTCGCTCGTTTTACGAGTCGAGATACTCCGGCGCCATTGCAGCGTCCAGTACTGCGCGGGTGTCCGTGGCGAGTGGGACGTATTCGGTTAAAAATGGTATTATATAAGAATGATTCCTAGTTTTTGTTAATTTTGTCCAAATTCTTTATTTTTGTTAATTGGGTCTTAGTTTATAATTATTAAAGGAATAAAAAATATTACCTCAAAGTAATCACGAGTTTTTCTTCTGCAGAAACAGTATCCCGTACCACATAATTTTGACATGGAGTCAAATCTTCTTTGATCATTTCAAGTAAATCATCAAACGATGCTACTGACATCCGAAAGTAGTTGAAAAACTTTTCACAATACTCTCTGAGTTTTGGGTATAAAGTTATAAACATACTATGCGTCAATCTATCACGTAGAATGGGATGCACGTTAAATCGTCGACTTTCTCTTCGTTTACGACGTCTCCATCGACGGTATGCAAGCCACAACACAACCGCTGTATCCGAGTCCATGTTTATAAATGACTAAATCCGTCTCATCACATGCGCGCGTGATTTCGCCGCATCTGGACGCAATACAAATCAAAAGTAAATCGCGTAAATCGCGCTTTCTGGACAGACTCTTACATTAAAAAAAATCTGTTTCCAGTTGAATTCGGCACGTCAAGGCGCGGCAACCCTTTGATCAGACTAGATGGTTTTACGTTCTCCATACATACTAAGTTCATTAGTACGACGCGATGGATCTGTTCTACGCACAGATGTCAGAAATACAGGAGATGTGGCAAGGAGGCGTGGCGCTTGCGAACGCATCTAGCCGCAAAGCGGCTTGTTGCCAGTTTCGGCCATTAGTCGAATGCCAACTTGCGACGTCTTCACTGCTTGTGATTTTTTACAAAATGCCGCGTTGTACAGTGGTTGTTTGCAAAAATAACACCTCTATTGTGAATTATACGAAAGATGGCATCTCATTTCACACGTAAGTATAAAAATATGATTGTTTTTCTTATTAAATTCATTAAAACATTACTTCGTGATACTAGTAACACGATAAAGTACCAAAAGCAATTATTTTCATTAGGAACTAAAACCATTGTTTGCTTAATACACATCGATCAATGAATCGCCTGGTCTAATAGCGCAATGGAAAAGTGTTTTACTGATACTCTCACTCACACGATAGTTTCGTGAAGCGGGTGCTGCCACACTGGTTCCAATTAATGAAATCAGGGACATTGAGGTCGAAGTACGAATTTCAATCTGATTTTTTGTAATTAAGGTCTTTGAGTGATTCTAAGCCTATTTTATAGAATACGTTTTTTTGATATACCTGCCCGTTTCCGAGAAAAAAAATGTTAAGTTTTTTTTTGTATGGAGAAAAATCGTTTTCTTTATTTATTTCATAAACG
Source organism: Cyclophora albipunctata (assembly GCA_963082685.1). Classification (NCBI taxonomy): domain Eukaryota; kingdom Metazoa; phylum Arthropoda; class Insecta; order Lepidoptera; family Geometridae; genus Cyclophora; species Cyclophora albipunctata. Next base: position 1,309,070 of record OY720118.1, read on the forward strand.
GGCAGAGACGTTAAAACCAAACCTTAAAGGGATTAAAGAACACATAATTCCTTGCATTTTGTTCGAAATCATCTACTCCATATCTCTGCCCGTTTAAAAACGGCAGGCGATCCAAATTTTTTTTTTCTTTTGTGGTTTTTTTGGTTTAAATACGCTTGAATGAATACTTAAATAGCAATATTGTAATACTAGTACTTCATTCCATCGATGCAAAATGTAATTGTAATATTAATAGCTTAGGTAATTTTATACCTACATACCGGCTATGTTACTTTTTTACCTGGGTATTGTTTTGCTTAGAGGCTTTTGCAAGGCCGAATATGTTTTATTGTTCACGTTACCTGGATAAGATAAGAAAAGAGGGCACTTACAGGTTACAGGTAATCAGGTAACTTACCTGATTAGTTGTTTTCAAAACGGAGTCACTCGTTCCTCGGATCCTAAAGTATCAACACGTACCTACACGCTCTTTACCATTAATATGTCTCAGTTTAAATCAAATTTGGATATATATATATGTGCTACTGAAATCAAGTGGAAATATCAAAAACAGTGATATATTGTGCACTACGTTTTTAAATCAAATAAACGTTGAAGTTTCTGCTGAAGATCTTAGAATTCTAAAACAGTTCACAAGGACATATGTTGCAAATTTACACAAGAGATGGTTGCAAGCAAATAGATGCCAATCTAATTTTTTCACCAAGAACACCATATTTGATGTCAATATTTGCGAAAGAGAATTTGGATGTCTCAAGCAATGGAAGCCAGTCCGCAGTCAGATGCTGCTACAAATACTCCACAGAAAGCCATCTGAGACCCACCAGAGGATCTATCAAACAAGCATAAAAGAAGGTGCCTTTCATCTCTTAAAAACCACTCCGAAGAAGAATTACTGTCTGCATTATTAGATAGATTGAAAGACAATTAGATTGACATCTATTTGCTTGCAACCATCTCTTGTGTAAATTTGCAACATATGTTCTTGTGAACTGTTTTAGAATTATAAGATCTTCAGCAGAAACTTCAAAGTTTATTTGATTTAAAAACGTAGTGCACAATATATCACTGTTTTTGATATTTCCACTTGATTTCAGTAGCACATATATATCCAAATTTGATTTAAACTGAGACATATTAATGGTAAAGAGCGTGTAGGTACGTGTTGATACTTTAGGATCCGAGGAACGAGTGACTCCGTTTTGAAAACAACTAATCAGGTAAGTTACCTGATTACCTGTAACCTGTAAGTGCCCTCTTTTCTTATCTTATCCAGGTAACGTGAACAATAAAACATATTCGGCCTTGCAAAAGCCTCTACGCAAAACAATACCCAGGTAAAAAAGTAACATAGCAGGTATGTAGGTATAAAATTACTTAAGCTATTAATATTACAATTCCATTTTGTATCGATGGAATGAAGTACTAGTATTACAATATTGCTATTTAAGTATTCATTCAAGCGTATTTAAACCAAAAAAACCACAAAAGAAAAAAAAAATTTGGAACGCCTGCCGTTTTTAAACGGGCAGAGATATGGAGTAGATGATTTCGAACAAAATGCAAGGAATTATGTGTTCTTTAATCCCTTTAAGGTTTGGTTTTAACGTCTCTGCCCGTTTATGAAATAAATAAAGAAAACGATTTTTCTCCATACAAAAAAAAACTTAACATTTTTTTTCTCGGAAACGGGCAGGTATTTCAAAAAAACGTATTCTATAAAATAGGCTTAGAATCACTCAAAGACCTTAATTACAAAAAATCAGATTGAAATTCGTACTTTGACCTCTATGTAAACTTGGGCGTTATCGCTATATTTTCATATTGCATTATCCGTTATAATTATATTTTTCTAACTGTTGTGTTAAACTGTTGTAATATTTATTATCTGTTGTAAGATTAGTTGTATGTTGAATTGCGATTATAACATTTTACGGTTGTAAATACGATGATAAAGTTATAGCACAAGATTATAATAGTAGGTACAATTTTTTCAGTGTTGCATGTTTTAAAATGTGTTACAGAAAAACAAATTTGGTTTTGATTTGATTTCAACGAACTTTCCTTCCTACTCGTTACAGGCTTTACGTATTTGTTTGAATTTTCTTACTCGAAAAAGTTGATGCAAAAGTTAATAAGTGTTGTAAATAATAAATTTATTGTGTGTGTAAAATAGTTTTTAAGTTATAAAATTGTAAAAACATATTTGTGAAAAATGTCGCGAGCTCGAAGTTCCGCCGTTTGGAATTATTTTACTGTGGACAATGTATGTGATAAAAAAGCAGTTTTTTCGCAATCAAAACAAACTTTCTAATGAATGAATATACACCAATAAAACAACAGGCAACAGCGAAGACATGAATCTATCTTCATACGAATATAAAATCAAAATTATAATAAACTGTTGTATTTTAATGAAAGTAAAATTTGCTCTTGTACTTAGTAATTTAAAGTTCATATTCGTCTAACGCTCTACGATGTGAAGTTCGCTATCATTATTTTTTAACCTTGACCTTGAACCTTGAATAGTTGAATTTGAGTCGACATCGGCTTCGGTTCGGTCCGTTCGGAAATCATCGGAGATACTCGGTACCGGTAGTTTCTAGTTCTACTAGTTACCGAGTATCTCCGATGATTGCCGAATCGAGGCGCACGATTATATTATAGGTACGTAATAAATATTACAACAGTCTTTGTCGAAAATAAATAATGGTTGTTGTTGCTATAAAATTATAATGAAATATATTATTTGTTGTATGTTATAACGCCCAAGACTACCTCTATGTCCCTGATTTAATTAATTGGAACCAGTGTCCATTGTTAGGTAGATAATTAGAGATGTGATGTCACTTTTGAGGTTGTCGATATTTTATATCGATCCTACTTAGTTCGAATGATTACACAAGGGAACAAAATTAGACTTTTTTTGCTGCATGGAACTTTATAGCTGTTGTTTACTAATGTGAGGTAAAAATGATATAATTAATTATTGAAAACACAATTCATTACTATTTCTTGATTACTCGACTTATTATTATTATTGAATCAAGTATGGGTTTTTAATTTATTGCGGTACTCTTACACATGTATCATTGATATCATCATCATCATTCACACCTTTTTAATATTTTAGCTATCCGAAGGATCCAAAAATAAAAGAAAAGTGGATAAATGCAACAGGAAAAGGTCCAAACTGGTTTCCCACAAAAAATAACACGATATGTTCGTCTCACTTTGAGCCTAAGTGCTTTCAACCATTGAAGAAAGTTCGTCGGCTCTGAATTTCATCGATACTATTTTTTCTACGATTCAAATTCAAATTCAAATTCAAATCAATTACCTCTTCACATCACTAGTTGCGATGTGTGTTTATTGTCTGTAGCTACAGGTAGAAGCCCCGCCCCCTGTATGCATGTGTTCTAGTACTGAGTTTATTAGTGTTGCTGTAAGTTTCTTTGTGTGCGGGAGAAATATGAGCTCGTGTGCCGTTCTTATAGTTTTTGCTTTTGTGTTAGTGAACGTTAGTAACTATTTATTAATCTGTGACACGGCGACATCTGAACACGAATACATTTGTTTACAAAGCATATCTCCTGTATTTCTGACATCTGTGGTTCTACGCATTACAGCAAGAAGTGCCGCGCGGTGCTGCACATGATCGGCGACGAGATCGTGAGGATCCACAATGTGCACAACCATGAACGTCAGCGGTCGGTTGTGCTTATGAATATCCCAATGTCTGCCAAAAATACCACAAACAAATAAACAACTCTGTTTTTTTTTATTCTGGCGAGAATGTCTAATATTATAAAAAAATGTCCTGAGGGGCTAAGATGATGACAATGAAGACAAGGTTCTGTCTTCGTATTTGTCTCAAAAAGAGATGTATTTGCTCTTTCTCGCTCTATCTCAAAATACCGACAAGATTTTGAGTCTCTCGAAGGGTTTTAGCCTCGCTGGAAACGTATACATCTTGTTAAATGCTTTCGTACATGGCAAAATACTTATTGTAACAAAACTAAAATTAGATGCGTTTTCTTTTTAAACAACATACATTCAGATATTGCGAGAATTATTGCGAAACATTTGCGATACTGAATAGGTTATGTGTAAGTTATAGGTAGTGTCATATATATAATAATATAGACGTATGTGCGTTAATTGTGCTTTTTCAATTCTTGATCCCGTTCTGATAAAAAATATCATCAATCTACTGACTGACAGACTTCGTACAGGTGCAAGAAGTTAGAATATGGCATGTATATGCTCAGGGAGTGTATGAGAGTACTAAGAGATTTTCCCTAAATTCCAACAGGAACATGCACAATGCGAGCAAAATCGTGTGGCGCCCCAATTATATTTATATTTTTAAATAGGTTCATATATTAAAGTCAGTATTACATTACAGTTGAATACGTGTCATCTCAGCGTGGCAACACTCTCCTCAAACTGGGCGACTTCACTTACAGCCGGAGTGGTACCCTCAGCAATGGCTGTACCAGATGGATATGTTCTACGCACAACCGTAAGAAGTGCCGCGCTCACCTGCACACGTTGGGCGGGCAAATAAAAAAGTTCAATAATGAACACAACCATCCATCCAGACCTAAGGATTTGAATATCCCTCTGACACTTTTACAGCCGCCTACTCAGTGACGATAATTAAACCGACGATTAATTAACGGTGGGTTGTTTTAAACGGTTAGTTATCGTTATATGAAACATTGCAAAATAACTCACTCAGTAAGAAGATATTAATGTTATATTATTGATTAATGTAGATATAAACTATCTGAAATTGTATTTTATCATGATTAGTGGAGAAACTATAATATTAATGTTTGACTTATCATACCTTGTTTTTATTTATTCCATATCCATTACAAAAAAGAAAATAAAATAACTTTTTCAAGCAACAATTCAACTTCATATCATGTTCTCACGAGAGCTTCCATCTTTTTTAATCGGTCAAATACGGGACCAATCTGTAAGCATACCTTTTCTTATGCGTCCGCGAGACGATCAAGTGCACTTGACAAGTCGCAAATGAATAAAACTTGTCAAGTCGCGTCAAGTCGCGTCAAGTCGCATCAAGCTCAAATTGGTTCAAGTGCCGTAAATCAAAATTATTGTCAAGTCATGTCCAGCACGTTGATACTTGACGGGAATTGTCAAGTCAACGCTGTAAACGATCAATATTCACTTCAAGCCCGTAGACTTGTCAAGTGCACTTGATCGTCTCGCGGACGCATTATACCGAAAGTATTTTTGCAATCGGTTTAACTCAGTTAAAATCAGTTTTAGAACTAAGGAGTTACAACGGTCGGTTAGATACCTTGATAACTCCTTCGTTAACATATACAAAATTAAGCATAACATACAGCTGAGTGAGAAATGTTTTTGTAAGTCGGTAAAATATTAATTAAGGTGTACTTTGTTTCTTTATAGCTGAATACGTGACGTCACAGCGAGGCAAGACAATGCTCATGTTCGGAGGATACAAGTTCAGCCAGGTGGCGGTGCTCTGTAACGGCGCGGCGCGGTGGAAGTGCTCCTCGCACATGTTCAGGAAGTGCGCCGCCACACTGCACACCATACATGATCAAATAATCAAGATAAATAACGTTCACAACCATTAGCCTTTAAACTGAGAACATTGTTGTCCATTCAAGATTTCATCATGTATTTTATTATGTTATCATTCTATAAATTTAGTTGTACTGTCACGGCAGTACATAAATTGAGTACCTACGTCACAACCCATAGTAAACTCATACGGGTTTTGTTCGGGGTAGAAAGTTTATTATGTTTGCTATGTGTACAAAAGGTTAAAATAGAGCCCATTTTCGATCGTAATTTAAATCTGACAAAATATAACGTTATAATTAACGTTCTAATAGTTTTATTTACTAACGTGTTGAGCTATTGCCGACGGCTGTAGCTTTCGCATTTGATGACAGACTTACCCTTCGTGTATATTGTATAAGCATGTAGGGTAACATTACACCTTATGAAATGATCCGAATGATGATTAAAAACTGACTTTTAATTCATTTGTTTAATATTTGTTACATATACGCACAATCTACAAACTACACGCCTTGGTTGATGATCGTTTTATCTCTTTTACAGTTGAATACACTCTTTCGTCACGTGGTAAAAAATTGCTCACCATCGACGGGTTTACTTTCTGTTTGCAACGAACCGTAAATGGCAGAAAGAGGTGGTTTTGTTCGACACACCACGGCAAGAAATGTGCCGGCTTCGTCCGCACCGTCGGCGATCAAATAGTTGCCATCAACAATGACCATAATCATGAGAAAACTTACAAGACGATATGACATACCTCACTTACATTTTAACTCATATTGGTCGTTATTGAGATTAATATAAATCCTAATAATTAGTTCAGAGTTTGAGGTTTTAACTGATTAATATAAAGCTTACGTTGTTAACCATGGTGTTGGAAATAATAGCTCTTTTTAATGTGTAAATGAAAACATGAATGAAGAATCTTTTTATGATTTATAAATCGATAAAGAATATTGTTTCATTAATTTTATTATACACCTATTTTCACTTGTATCATTCATTCACTTGTATTGTCCAAATTACATCAGTTACTTTGTCACTATGTTGAGGATGTTTTCAGTGATAGAGCAAACGATCTCCCAGAAGGGGAACCCGATGCTGAAGGTGGACGGGTACCGGTTCTTCGTGAAGGGCCGGGCGCGCCGCACGCGCCGCTGGGCGTGCTCCACGCACCACCACAAGCGCTGCTGCGCGGTGGTGCACACGCTGGACGACGAGATCGTCTACATCTCCAACAAGCATAACCATTGACAATACTAAATGCATTGCGTGAAGAAACTACACTAAATCCTTGGAGTGCGTCTCCATTAAAGTGGAATGGAGTCCAACAGACCAATCAGAACGCATTGTAATTGGGCTTTTGAAAAAAAAAATTGTGATAAATGGAAAGATTATATATTAGTTTTATAACAAAACTATTTTTTTTTATTTTTTTCCGCAATAATTCAAAAGTTATTTCAAAATAAAAATTAATTTATTATAATTAATATAATTAAACCGAAGACACTCCGACAACTCCCGAACAAACCCGAGCGCGTGTGACGTCATAATGTTAGTTAATGTTAAAGAGGTTCGGTTACATCGCAAACTTTTTATATGTTTATGAAAAGAGGTTCGGTTACATCGCAAACTTTTGGAGGGAAAGAGAATAAAAGGGCGGGAATCTTGATTGTAAACGCTGTACGTACCTATGGTTAAATAGCTATAACATTATGACGTCACAACTACGGTGACCAATCTTGGCGCGTTTATAGTCACGTGATTTTTATTTAAATTTCATCAATTTTTAATTGTTTATAATTAATTGAAAAAATATTGTTTTTAAGTTTTTTGCATTAAATATTAATATTATTAATCATAAAGTTTTAAAATACATTAAAAAAATCATTTTTTTTTTCAAAAGCCCAATTGTCAAATAAGGCAGATATTGTCAAAATATTTAACAATAAATTGAATGACACTTTGTGGTATCTTTACATAATTAAAATGGGCCTTAACTTACACTGTAATATTATCCACTCGTATTTTATTATACAATCTATAGGATGGTGTTCGGCGATTGTTACAGATGACGACATTTACTTCGGCATTAGCGAGCGTGGCAGGGAATGCATCACGTGCCACGGGTACAACTTTACGAAACAATACACGAAGAACGGAAAAACAAGATGGCTGTGTCCTCAGCACATCAGAAAGAAGTGCAAGGCGTATATCTTTACTGTTGAAAACGTTATTCTTAAAGGAAATACTGAACACACTCATCCTAGAAAATAGCGCTACGCAGTATACGCAGCACGGCAGCAATATAATTTAACATGATATCATTTTTATGTAAAAAGGGAAAGTTCTATGAGACAGCTAAACACCAAGTTATCCAAGAATATTATACGTATAATTATACCAATAAATGTTTCCTTTCAAAATAATTATTGATGATAAATGAATTATAAGCAGAGATTTGTTTTTATTTTCGATTTGAACTTCAAAGCGAAGGAAGTTATCAAATAAGTCACTGATATTGTTTTACGAGCTTCTCCATTTTTTTACGGTACTCGGACCATATGCCATCAGAATAACGTCATGAAGTATTATTTTTCAGACGAGTTCTACTACTGCATGTCCGTTCGGAAAAAGCTGCAAGTGGTGTATGGAGGGTACACGTTCTGCAAGACGAGAGAGTTGCACGGGCGCACCGGCTGGCGCTGCACGGGCCACAGCGGCGGCTGCCGCGCCTACGTCTCCCTGCTGCACGGGGAGATATGCCGGCTGAAAGACGTGTACAACCACAACCATCCCAAACCCATAATTAAAAGCGCAAGAATTTGTCCACTCACTTATAAACAGAGCCTTCCTTAATTACGTATGTACTTTGATAATAGGTGATTGTTCCCTTAATGATTGTTTGTATTTCTTTATTAATTATTTTTTTTAAATTAACCAGTTTTTGCTTTCGAAAATAAGTAAGTTTTTATTGTTTAAAGCGTGTGCAAAATATATATAGGTGTTAAGTGCCTCAATTTATTAATCTGAATTAGGTTAACAAGTGTGTATAAGGTAAACTGGGAAAATCTCAAATAAACAATTTAATTCAATAAATCTGAAATTATTTTTGTTATGTGCTCCTTTGGTCCTCAAAAACTGCTTTACGAAATAACGTGGTCGAGGCAAGTGTGTGTCATCGTGACATTTGGCATTTTACCCAAATCTTAAAATACGAGTGAATGGTTTTTGCAGATTCATTTAAATACTTCCAACACAAGAACGGCAAGATAATGATAATGGACTACGATAAGTATTCGTATTCGTCACACTACGTGTCCAAAATAGGGATCGAGCACTGGCGGTGCTCGACGCACAGCAGCCGCGGGTGCGTGGCGCGGCTGGCGACGCGCGGCGCCGTGGTGGCGCAGCGGCGGGGCGCGCACAACCACCTGCCGCCGCCCCGCGCCCCCGCCCTCCGCCACGTGGGCAAAATACAGGATCTTTGAAACACCTATTATGTGTGATGTTCCGTAACACCCTACCAAATGTCAAGCCCGTTGGCACAGTGGCAGTGAGAGCGCTTACTGTGTCGGGGGTTGCGGGTTCGATGCCCGCCCGGAGTCAACAATATGTGAAGACATAGTTGTTGGCGACGACGTCTGGGTGTCAATTATATATTCTTACTAGCTGCGCCCCGCGGTTTCACCCGCGTTGTACCCGTTCCCGCGGGAATTTCGGGATGAAAAATAGATGTTGGCCGATTCTCAGACCTACTCAATATGCTCACAAAATTTCATGAGAATCGGTCAAGCCGTTTCGGAGGAGTACGCGAACGAACACTGTGACACGAGAATTTTATATATAAGATAAAGTATATAAATGTGTATATATATGTAGTAGTATGTAGTAGACTTTGGGTCAAATTAACCGTGTGTGAATTTGTCCAAGTATTTATTTATTATTGATTATTAAATACCCTTATTTAAAAAGAAAACAATTTATGAAATTGTTAATATAAAATTTCGTAGTTACAACCGTAGCGTGAACAGGCTAGCTAAACACAACAGTGGTCAATAAGATTTGTCAATCAAAGGTAGTCACCAGCGGGTGCATGTTGCAGAGGCTTTGTTCTGCAAGTCGGTGCGCGGGAACCCGATCGTGGTGGTGCGCGGGTTCCGGTTCAGCCAGCACTACCGCACGGGCGCGCGCACGCGCTGGCAGTGCTCCACGCACTCCGGCCGCGGCTGCAAGGCCTCGCTGCACACGGCGCCCGACAACACCGTCGTGCGCTGCTACAACCACCACAACCATCGCGCTAACCATAACCACCCTTATTAGAAGTCCTCACTTATGGCCAAGCTTAGCAAGGAATGCCATAATTTAACTAGTACCTATACAGAAGATGATAAATATCTGTTTGGTTTGCTCTGATTATTGTATTGGTGCCATATTATCATATGCGAATATTTGTACTTGAAAACTTTAATATTATAATATTTTTTTCTAGTTTTGAACGTGATTGGCAAGTTTTTAAAGTCTAGTGTGATTTGTGTAAGCCAAAGATTTCAAAATTATAGGCTAACTTTTGTATCGATAGTCATTCTGTTCCTGCTTAATTCATTATTATACGCGCATGCTTTTTACAATCTTTTCTCAAGTCTAATGTGTTCTTGACACGCATATAATCAATAAAAACTCTTAGACTTATAATGGTATCTTCTTTTCATATCCTAAGAATAAAGCCATAGTATGTGACTAGTGACCGTAATGTACATTATACGTTGATTTGATTGCAGTTATATTTTTGATCAACATACACTAAACAGATCGGATTGGTGGATTTATTTGAAACTACTAACATCAAGTTCAGCTCCGGTTGCAGCACAAATACTTAGAACATAAACATAATCGTTTTTGTTGTAGTGTCGTTCGTCCAGCGGCAGAATGCGTTCCCGCCCATCTACATCGACGGGTACAAGTTCGTCAAGAACCAGATCATCGGCACCAAGATCCACTGGCGCTGCAACTCGTACCACCCGACGCGCTGCCGCTCCAAGTGCCACACCCTCATGGACGGCGTCACCATCGTCAAGTACCGCGCCGACCACAACCACGAGCCTTCGCATAGGGGTGCCCGCGAGCAAACTCAATGATTAAATTGTGCAATTTTTGGTGCCTCTGTTGCTCATGATAAAAATATCTTGGGCTCCATGCACAAAGGATAAAAATGGAAACTGTTACTAAGATTCTGCTGTCCGTCCACCCGTCCATCCGTTCGTATCTTATGAACCGTAATATATTTAAGCTAGTTAATTATTACGCGATAGTTAGTTAACACATTAATAAAATAAAACTTCAAATTATGTTCAGATTCTCGTTGTAGATAGTTATCCTCAACAAATGGCGGTCTCATGGCCTCTGCTGGATCAGCGATGCTCCAGGCTCATCCGTATAGGATATTCGGAACCATTTTTTTATTCAGTTTATTTAATGAAAACTGAAATAAAATGTTGTAAGTATCAATTATTATTAATTTTTATTTATTTTCACCACTTTGGTAATCTAACCAACTCATTGGCATAGTGATAGCGCGCGCACACAATGCCAAGGGTCACCGGTTTGATTCAATTGGTTCGTTTGAAGACAAAACTGCAAGTATTAGTTTTGTATGTTTGTAGATTTTTTGTCTTTTCGTCAGCCGTAATCTGAATTAACTGTAGAACAAAGAATACACATTAACAAACACTTTTACTGGTATGTGTTCGTTTCAGAGAGCCTGGATTATAATCGTTATCAGCGCATAGATGGGTACAGATTCTGTAAGAACCAAATAAGAGGTAACAAGATATATTGGAGATGCAGCTCGTACAAACCTACGAGATGTCGGGCCGTCGCTCATACCCTCATCGACGGTGTTACCATCGTCAAATACCCTGCACCCCATAATCATGACAAGCCACCCGAAGGCTATTGATAGCCAATAGGTTACAATTAATGCATCAACTTAAAAAAAACAGAGGTTGTGGTCAAAATTAATTTGAAAAAGAACGAAACATCAAGCGACTTAATTAAAATGAATTTATTCGAGTATATTATGGGATCATGGCAGAATAAACTTTTTCAAAACAAAACAAAAGTTTGTTATGCCCGAAAATAAAAATTATAAAGTACAACTTTAATGCCTAATTTTGAATCCTACCTAAAATAACGTTTTACGTGGTGATCAAATTTTTATTAAAATCAATTTTTGGAATAGAAACTGATACAAAATCAAATCGAGTATCAGTAAGACCTTTTTTGAAGTTTAAAATCCACGTTTATAAGAATAAGCAAATCCGAGTAGGTAAGTGGTCACCACTGGAGTTTATACGAATGAAAAACTAATAACTATATTCATTTTATTGAAACTGTTGAACAACTCTATTGAAAAGACGTTCAGTTTCTTAATGTACATAACAATATGAGTGAATTACACGTAACATTCGGTGTATTTATTGTGTTTTATTTTCGATGGTCTCTCTCCTAGGCGAGTGTCAATCAGGAAGTTACGTACATTTCGTTTATCATGATTTTATTGGTGAAAATTATTTTCTAAGTTAACTTAAAACAGGGTCTTAGCACTCGTGTATGCAAAATGTATGGTTCATTATAAAAGACCAGTTCATACTGTTCACGTTCTTTAAATATTCGCGCCATTCCAAAACGACGCCCAAGCAGGACGTCCAGGAGAACCAATCAGCGAGCGAGAACGTGCGGAAGGGAATTCGTCATTCGAACACCGCGCAAAAGTTCGTTACCGTGTGCCTCCGTAATTAATTAATAATTTTATTCTAATGGACAATATAAAACAGTGATCAAATTGGACGATACACCGCTGAAGCACAGGCCAGCAATAGTGAGTTATACACATACCTTAACAAGAAAAGCGCACGATAATAAAAATGAATATAAAAACATTCCTTGTGGTAAAAACTACATGCGGACTATAGTTCCAAGCCTAAACCATAACTCTGGAACATGTAATGATAGAAAACCTTTATAGTTTCAGTGCTCTTGTTGACATCGGGAGGTCCCGGGAAAAAAATTGAAAATCTTTTGGTCGATGGGTACAAGTTCTCTAAAAATCAGACAAACTACGAAAAGATATACTGGACATGTTTCGACTACAACTCGAAGAAATGTCGCTCCATTATACATACCTTGCTCGACGGAATCACTATAGTCAAGTACCGAAATGAACATAATCATTGATTATAATTTCAAAATGAATAAATGTGTAGGTAAGATTTTCGTAACGTATTCTCGTTATGCGCATGATTCCAGAATAAATATAAAGAAAGGCTAACAGTAGTATTCTTCTTTGGTTTCATAATATTCTTGATCGATAGTCCGCAGTTACCGTGGTGATCATCATAAAATAGGTTTGAATAGTTGAAGTAACGTTTAAAATGTTATTTTAACAATGATCGAATTCATTGTTACATTCACATACTGCAGAAGCTCTCATGGGAACCTCATGTTAACCGTAGACGGGTACCGGTTCATAAGGGACTCATACAAAGCACATTGGAGATGTTGTAAAAGCCCGAAAATTGGATGCAAGGCCAGGGTTCACACGATGCCAGACAACAGTATAGCAAAAATCAATAACGTTCATAATCATCTGAAACCGGACGAGGAGGAGTTGGTTTTGGAACAGCAGTGGGTGACTTGGACTCCCTGAACCTTTGCCCATGGCCTGGTCTTCTGCATCAATAAATTATTAGGTTCATTCTATAAACTTTAAGTTACATACTATTTCCATTCGTCACATCCATGTACTACTGTGCTTCGGAGGGCACGTTAAAATTGTCGGTCCTGGCTATTTTAATATATAGACCACGGCGGAGGTCTTTAGGCGGTCTAAAAACTCCGACACCGTGGTTGGCTACTAACCTACACGAACTTACTTACTTATTTCCATTTAGGTACCTTCAACGGGCATAGAGTGTTGCAGTGGGACGGTACTGGCCTTCCTAACGTTTTTAAATAAATTTCCTCTCTCTTACCAAAGTCTAACTTTGTTATTTCTAAAACAATATGTGGATTCACTGCCAAATATTAGGCACTTCTTAAATTATGTCTATAAATTGTATAAGATATTAAACGACTGTAAATTGTGACCTTCATCAATTTGGGAAATCCTACTAATATTATAAATGCGAAAGTTTGTATGTATGGATGTATGGATGTATGGATGTATGGATGTTTGTTACTCTTTCACGCAAAAACTACTGAACGGATTTGGATGAAACTCTACAGTAATGTAGGTTATACATCAGAATAACACATGGGATATATTTTATCCCGAAATTCCCGCGGGAACGGGAACAAAGCGGGTAACACCGCGGGGCGCAGCTAGTATAAAATAAAGTCGTGTTAGTTACCATTTAGGTTATATTTAAGTCGAGAACAGCTGGACCGATTTTAATGATGGTTTTTTATTTTATTTATCTTCCTCAGGAATAAGAATAATAATAAGAAATAAATATACCGAAAGTCCTAAGGGAACGGGTGCGCTATGGGTGAAACTGCGGAGCAAAGCTAGTAATCACTACATAGTATAAAACAAAGTCGCTTTCCGCTGTCTATCTGTCTGTCTGTCCCTATGTATGCTTAGATCTTTAACGAATTCTTCCCCAAATGAAATCTTGTGTAAACCTATTCTCGCGGGAGACACGCAATGTTTTATCCCGATTTTCCTACATGAAATCTTGATTACCCGAAGCGAAGCGAGGGCGGGTCGCTAGTAACAACATATTTTAACAATTCCAGTATTATTATTTTCAATTACAATCCTGGCTTTCAAACTGGAAGATTACAAACAATTAATTATATTTATGGTCATATGAAGGAACTTAACACAATGGGAAAATAATACTAATAATTACTTTTATTTCGCTCCATATTATTCAATTTTTGGTTACATGTTACCGGGTAATGATATATAATATATAATAATATATATCAATTAAATTTCCTATCTAAATGAATTATGACTAAATTATTGCAACTGTTCCAGGCGCAATATTCGGGAGGTCGAAATACGGGAATACAATTATAATAATTGGAGACTATAAATTTTCTAAGCATCACCAGAACGGCATGAAGATTCGGTGGCAATGCTCCGCCAGCAGGAAGTGCCACGCCGTCGTCGAAACAATACAGAACACGATAGTGAGGTGTCATAACGAACATAACCATCAACCAAGTTATAAATAGTATAACAGTTAAAAAAGAAGTTGAAAGAAGTATTCAGTAAGCAATATGCACCTAGCTCAGTAGGTATGCATGCTACATACTAATCAGTCACTAACTGATCCTCCTCGTCTTGAGCTGGTCTTCTGCGACACTTGCTTTCACCACATTAGTACCTACGGTCCTACCATTCTAGTTCCATCTACGGCGTTTCAGTGATCATTTGAACATGATACAACCGTAAATGTATGAAAATGTAAATAAACAAACACGAATTAATGCAAGTTACATTATTTTCATTGGTCCATAACTGTGATCGAAGTTTTTATAGATTCCTGATTGAATAAACCCAATCCAATATTAATTAATTTAATGCTTCCAGGCCCAGTCTTCGGGACGTCAAGATTAGGCAAAAAAATTATAATAATCGGAGATCACCGCTTTTCTAAACATATAGAAATGGGCAAGAACACTCGCTGGCGCTGCACCGACGGCCGCTCGTGCAAAGCTGTCATCATAACTTGTAAAAACACTATCGTGAAGTGTAAAAATGAACATAACCATTGAATAAACTATAATTAGAAACAACAAGAAATTAAATGTATGTAGTACACACTACTTACTTACTTGCCGGAAATGCGATGGTGGAGGCGGGTTTGTCGATCAGAACGACAAAGTCAAGTGTAATAATGTGCATAACTATTGACCACACGGTATAAAAACTGAGTAAGTAAGTTCGTGTAGGTTAATAACTAACACTGTACTTAATTACATTTTACAATACACTATATACATATATATTGGTGACGGGTGTAATCAAACTGCGGTACAAGCTCTAATTTCGTTGAATATTTCTCTTTTGTGTTTTTTATTTTATTTTAATAAATATATTACATATGTATTTGTTTTTAGTACATCGATGTAATTTCTCAAAAGTGAGAGATATCCAGTACATACGAGTGTGTAATGTAGAAACAGTTACACATTGTATATTGTAAGTAGCTAAGTTGGTGTTTATTTCCCCAGGCGCAATATTCGGCACTTCGAAGCGTGGTAACACAATCATTTTATTAGGCCGGTACAAGTTTTCGAGGCAAATAGTCAACGGCAAGAAGATAAGATGGCAATGTTGTGACGCGTACAAAGGATGTCACGCAATGATGGCTACATATGACACCACTATAGTGCAGTGCAAAAATGTACATAACCATTAAAAACCTTCACTATCACTACATAGTATAAAACAAAGTTTTGTCTGTTTGTCTGTATGCTTAAATCTTTAAAATTACGCAACGGATTTTGATGCGGTTTTTTGTAATAGGTAGAGTGATTCAAGAGGAAGGTTATTATGTAAAAAAATTCCCGAAATTCCCACGGGAACGGGCACAACGCGGGTAAAACCGCGGGGCGCTGCTAGTTGAATTATATAATGTTGTTATTATGCCCTTCTATGTATATAAAGTAAAGTAAAGTATTAGCCTGTAATGTCCCACTGCTGGGCAAAGACCTCTCAACTCACTGAAGATATCAGTACAATGAGGAGGATTAGGCATAATCATCAGGCTTGTTCTATGTATATAACTATTTAAAATGTCGAATCACTGGATTCTAAATCAAAGCTGTGATTAAATATTCGAACTGAGAAAGCAATGAAAAATTTCTTGACTTTACTTTACTTATACTGATATTTAAGAGGGCATTATCAACCGAGATAACTTTAGGACAATGTCACAACTTTATTAAACGCAGATGATGAGAGAAACCCGATACCCTTTGTTCTCTTTACCGTCTTATGAAACTATGATCAAGTTTTAATTTATGTATTTATACACAAGCCGTATGAATAAATAAAATAATCAAATTACAATGAAACCTATTTTATTCGAAGAAGAATATAAACAGAAGTGTGTTTGTGCATAATCGAAATGTTTAGAAATATTTAGCCTGTAATGTCCCACTGCTGGCAAACGCCTCTCATCTCACTGAAGATATCAGTTCAGTGAGGAGGATGTCGTAATCACGACGCTTGTCTAATGCGGGCTGGTGATTAACCTTGGTAGCAATGCATCAATGGCAGCAAATTTCAAATGTCTTAGTGAGAGCTTAATTTTACTGTGTATATAAACTAAACATTTCGTTGTTTTCCTCAGGCCCTGTATTCGGGACTTCGAAATATGGTAACACAATAATAAAAATCGGTCGATACAAGTTCTCGAAACATAAAATAAACGGCATGAAGGTGAGGTGGCAATGTCCCGAGTCGTACAGGGGGTGTAAAGCGATGGTCACTACGTGTGATAACACTATCGTCAAGTGCAAAAATGTACACAACCATTGATAAATAAATACACCAGCTCCGGGCGGGAATCGAACCCGCAACCCCCGAGACAGTCAGTGCTCTCACATGTCACTATTCCAAAGAGCTTGTCAAAAAAAATATAAAAAACTTAATATAATAAAAATTTCATTTTCACGATCAATTAAATGCTATAATTAACAAATTGTATGCATGAGTATTTTATTTTAATATTATTGAAATAAGTGTGTGCACGACGTATTTTTCCAGACCCTGTATTTGGGACTTCAAAAAATGGTAACACAATAATAATAATAGGTCGATGCTTCTATTTAGGAGCTACGATGCTACAGTCAGGTTATAAACTATTTTGCATCCCGAATCTCCCACGGAAAACGGGCACAACGCGGGTAAAACCGCGGCTCCTAGTACATAATATGTTAACATAACCATTGAAATGTCTTGTTGTTTTTCTCAGTGCCCATATTCGGCACGACGGGGAACACAATCATAATACGGGGCGGTACAAGTTCTCGAAACAATCGATAAATGACTTGAAGATAAGATGGCAATGTTGTGACACCTCCAGGGGATGTAGAGCTACCGTCACGACGTATGATAATACTATAGTTAAGTGCGTAAACGTACACAATCACTAATAAAGCTTAAGGTTATATAACTGAACAGTATTTTTCAAACTCTCGCGATTTGTATAACCACAGCTACGGCTACACATTATTAGCCGACTAGTTGGTTTGAAATTTTAAATTTAGCATTATGAAGATATAAATAATCAATGAACAAATTCAGTGATTTATGAAATTTCACGAAGACTGTATTTTTAACGAGGTTATATTTATCGTCCAGAATCCGTGATTGTATATGTTATTTATTTTAAAAACTTTATTAATTTAATAAACAAGTTTATAGATATATCAACTATCTTTTTCTTTTTCTTCGTCTTCGGTTTATTGTTGTGTGTAATTGTGTATCTATAAGCCTTATACTATAGTCCAGGAGCCTAAAAGTCGGTGAAAAATTAAATTTATACTAACTAAAAAAAGTAGTTTCAATTCGTAATATCCAGTGTTTTTTTCCACGTGTTTTGGTACTCATCCCATATCACTAACGTACGATAAATATTCTTCAATACAAGATTTCAGTAGAAACAGTTATTGAAAATAGAATTATCATAAATTACCGCTGCAAGCTCTTGAACTAAAATAATAAAGTGTTGTATTTCCCAGGCGCCATATTCGGAACATCGCAACGTGGTAATCCAATCATAATATTGGGCCGGTACAAGTTTTCGAAGAAAGCAACGAGTGGCTTCAAGATAAGATGGCAGTGTTGTGACACGTACAAGGGGTGTAGAGCTACCGTCACTACCTATGAAAACGTCATAGTTAAGCACACAAATGAACACAACCATTAACACAACTTTTAAATATAATAGATGTTTTAATATATACTAGCAGCGCCCCGCGGTTTTACCCGCGTTGTGCCCGTTCCCGTAGGAAATCCGGGATAAAATGTAGCCTATAGCCTTCCTCGATAAATAGACTATCTAACAGTGAAAGAATTATTCAAATCGGTTCAGTAGTTTCTGAGATTAGCGCGTTTAAACAAACAAACAAACAAACAAACAAACAAACAAACTCTTCAGCTTTATAATATTAGTATAGATTAATATATAAACTTTTAATTTATTAATATAAATATAAGTACATTAAATTAATTAATATAAATACTAGAGATGCGCCGAATAGTGGTTTCACCGAATTACCGAATATTTATTTCCCGAACCAGATATTGGGCCAGATTATTTGGACTACCATTTCATTGTCATGCTAAAATCAAGTAAATGTTGATTTGAAGTTTATTTTATTAACTTTATTCAACAGATTCTTTTACTTCATAGAATTTCTTAGACTTATGATATAACAAAATGTTACATAAAAAGTTTTGTCTTTTTGTTAGATAAGTATATAAATAAATATTGTAACCGAATTAATTCGGCCTAGTGGAAAAGATGTCAAATACGCTGAATATCAACTACCAAACGAATAATCGGCGCTTCTTTAATAAATAAGTTGTACTGTATTAATAACTTTATTAGAAAACTAATTTAAAAGTAGGTTATAACAGTAAAATAAATGAATACCTCAAAGTATTGATCATGTCTCGTTCATGGTCACTTCTTGTATCAGTGTTCCTTCCTTCAAATGTATGCGGTAATATATTATCTGATATATATACTTGTAATCTATGTATTAAAATCTTGAGAAAATAAACGAATTTTTGAATATAACATAAGTAATATTATAACTGAGACTAGTATTTATTTCTAAAACTTATAAAAATCTTTTGATATTTTTAAGTTTTGTTTTTTTTTTTTAATGATTGTGGTTATTCGCAGGTCCCATATTCGGGCTATCAAAACGCGGGACTCAAATCATAATAATGGGTCGGTACAGGTTTTACATGCAAAGGAACACCTCTGGGAAGACTAGATGGCAGTGTATGAAGGGACGCAAAGGGTGCCGCGCGCAAATCACCACCTTCAATAACACTATAGTCAGATGTAACAACAACCATAATCATTAAAACTTCGAAACGTATAAAAAATAAAAGTTGAATCTATTCCTTATCGTATTATTCAATATTTATTGCTCTTGTAATCTTGATTCCTTAAATATAATCACTTCGCAGTTTCCAGATCTTAACTTTGCGTATTTTTTATTTCAGTCCCAATGTACACTTTGTCTCGAGGGGGCAAAACTCTAATAGTGTTAGGATGTTACTCGTACTGCGTGTCCGGCACGAGCACGAACGGGAGCACGGTGCGCTGGAAGTGCTCCACGCACCAGCCGAAAGGATGCAAAGCTTTAATTCATACTTTTGAAAACAAAATCATTAAAATCAATTCAGCGCATAATCATTAGACATTAGAATAATGTTTAAATGTACAAACTGAAAACTTAAATATTTGGTATTATTGTACTTACATTGGCAAATAAATTATGTAAGAATTGTATACATTGATTGTTTTCGGTCTATGACTTTTTTAATTACATAAGATAATGTACGGAAAAATTGCGTTTTAGAGGCAACATCTTCGACAAGCCCGTTGATTGGCCGCGCTCTCCAACCCACAGTGGCAGTGAGAGCGCTTACTGTGTCGAAGGTTCGATTGTGCGGGTTCGATTCCCGCCCGGAGTCAACAATATGTGAAGACATAGTTGTTGGCGACGACGTCTGGGTGTCAATTACATATTTTTATAAAGTATTTGTGTATGTATATGTAGTGGTATCAGTTAGTTAGATTCCATAATACATCTCAGAGCTTAGTTTAGGTTTAATTGACCGTGAGTAAATTTGTCCGGGTATGTTTATATTTACTTATCTTTGCACGATACCGCTTGCTGATTCGCGCTCAAGTACACATAAAAAAAACACAAGAAAACTCAAGCGATGTACTTACATGTGCATACACAAAGTACATACACATCATCTTATATATAAATAAATAATGAAAATTATAGCCTCAGCAGATAACCAAAGAGATAGCCTAAAGGGAAAAAAACGAAAGCCTTTGTCCTGTAGTGGGAACTTCGGGGGTTGAAATACCGACCGGGCATTAATGGTGCCTGTCCATTGATGTGAAGCGAGGCTGCGGAGCGGAGAAATGGAGAAATATGAACCAATAGGATTGCATAAAGCGGGATTTACATTACGAAACTAGTTTCATGCATGATGAAACTAGTTTCGTGAAACTAATTTCAGCACATGTGAAACTACTTTCGTTTAAATTATAGTGTCGTGAAATTATCAGTATCGCGGAGATAATGGCCCTGTCAATATCATAGCTATTGCTGCTGCTGTCTTTGAAATGATGTCGCGACACTAGTTTCGCGTCGCATTTACATGATGAAACTAGTTGCATGACACTAATTTCACCTAAAAATCGCGCAGGGCACGAAACTAATTTAGTTTCACGAAAGTAATGCATGCATTACGAAACTATTAAATTACACGTGAAACTGTTGTTAAAACTAATGTCACGAAATTAATTTCATGCCACTAATTTCGTAATGTAATTTAGGCTTAATATCTTCGGTCAGATATTTTATGCAATCCTATTGGTTAATAATGGTGGCTTCAATGGACAGGCACCCTAATACAACAGAACACATCGTATACATCTATATATTGTTTTCAGGCGTGCTCGTGGTGGTTTTACCTGATCTAATGGATGAGCAATATGGTTGGGAACCAGCAGCAAGCATCTAGCAGGCGCAGTAAATATGCCTGATCCTGCTTACTGCTGCTAACTTCAGTGAGAAATGTTTTTTTCAGAAAATGTTTTGGAAGAGGGCACCAGAACTGGATGTGTTTTATGTGTTTTGTTGTGTATACTTTAATGAATAAAATGTGTGTCATATACACATCGACCTCGTAATATGTAATAATTCAAAAATATACAGTAGAGTGCGTGGATTTTAATATTATGTGCGTGTTCATTTTTTTACCCAGTCAGAATTTAAACTTAACAATACCCTCCTTCTGTCGCAGTCGGGTAAAAATGCATATAACTACTTTTCTATATTTTCTATTTATTTCTATTTTTATTTCTATGATAAATTTATAACCACCACCAACGATCTGTTTGTTGCAGACCGTCCGATATTCTTCACGTCGAAGATCGGCGGCAAAGTGATGAAGCTGCGCGGCTACTGGTACACCCGCCACTCGGTGTGCTCCTCCAAGGTGAAGTGGCTGTGCGCCGACAGCCGCGTGATGGAGTGCCACGCGAGCGTGGTCACCATCGGCACCACCCTCGTCCACAAGCACAACCGACACACACACCCGGCCATCTATTAGTTATTATAGTACATGAGACACTCGGTGTGCTCCTCCAAGGTGAAGTGGCTGTGCGCCGACAGCCGCGTGATGGAGTGCCACGCGAGCGTGGTCACCATCGGCACCACCCTCGTCCACAAGCACAACCGACACACACACCCGCCCAGCTATTAGTTATTAATTATTATAGTACATGAGACACTCGGTGTGCTCCTCCAAGGTGAAGTGGCTGTGCGCCGATAGCCGCGTGATGGAGTGCCACGCGAGCGTGGTCACCATCGGCACCACCCTCGTCCACAAGCACAACCGACACACACACCCGCCCAGCTATTAGTTATTATAGGACATGAGACACTCGGTGTGCTCCTCCAAGGTGAAGTGGCTGTGCGCCGATAGCCGCGTGATGGAGTGCCACGCGAGCGTGGTCACCATCGGCACCACCCTCGTCCACAAGCACAACCGACACACACACCCACCCAGCTATTAGTTATTATAGTACATGAGACACTCGGTGTGCTCCTCCAAGGTGAAGAGGCTGTGCGCCGACAGCCGCGTGATGGAGTGCCACCACCCTCGTCCACTAGCAAAACAGATTATATTATATTAATTATATCTCACTATTTATCTAACTTGGATATGTCCAGCCTCACTGTGTTGAAACGTTCTCTTATAACATCAGCAAGATGATCGGTTCTCAGTATTTCGTCCTTACCTTAAGTTACTGTTTAATATCACGCTGTTATAGTTTATATTTATGATGACATATATTTGGAATGTAACTAATCTTCGTAATCTATGATTAATAATAATTATTATATGTGTTATATGTACTATGATGCTCAAAATACTTATACACTTAATATATGTGTGAATATATAATATATAATTTTATCTGAACGATAATAAAGACTTTTCGTTTGTACCTTGCAACTGTGCAGTAGAAGTAGATTTCAAGTAATTAGAGATTTATCACCAAAATTGAGCTACGACTGAATTCCTAAAAATAACCAAATGTATTACTTACAGAGGGAGTTTACGTTATCGTCAATTCAAGAAATTTCGATAAGAAAAAGATACCACAAACGAAGAGTGAATCTATGAAACGGTACCGCGAGAGATTAAAGAGGGAACGTCCGGATGTGTACGAGAGACAGAAGTTGAGGCACAAGGAGCTCAGTCAACGAAATAGAATGATGCGGAAAACGCAAATGGCCGCTCAATGGAAAGAGTTTAAGTTTGAAAAGACGTAGAAAATTGCACTAAGGTGCGGTGTCAAAGGAACATGGTATGGTAGTTTTATCTCACGACTCACGAGCGCCTTTGAGCCATACTTGTGTGGGTAATATTACATACATATTGTCTTAGTGTGCATTATGGACCGCCTCAAAATCCTGTCAAGATCGTCTAGTCCATGGAAATGTTACATTTGTTAGGCCTTACCTTGCGTTTTTTAGAGGACGCAATTTTATTTTTTTTATGTTTAGGGGGGGTAGAAGGGGTAGGGGGCTTGAAGTAGCGACGGCATAGTTGGTTTGAAAAAACGGAGAAAAACTATCCGATGGTTATTCGCAGTGATATAAATAATGATCTTGCCGATGGTACTGATACTCATTACAACTACAAAAGTATGGTTCAGGGAGCTCGTAAAATAAGACAACTATACTAAAAAATATTTATTATTTATTTTATTTTATTTATTTCACATATACGTAGTTCGTTAAAGGAACTAAAAGAGTACGAAAGAAAGTACAACAAACCTAACGAAGGTTAAGAAGAAGTAGCAACTCGTAGCCACTCCAACAGATGCTGTGCAGCCTGTTCCAGATTATATTACAAAAAAAAACATGTTATTCACTTACCTTACCTGTCTAAGGGTGCGTTCCCATAGAAGCGGAGCGGAGCTGTGTGGAGCAATAGACCAATCACAGCGCGTTAAAATTGTCAAACAACGCTTCAATGGTACCCACCCTTATACGTTGATGAGTTACAAAGATTCTTAAGAGACTCTAATAATAATCAGTTTTATACACTGTTTAATTGTTATCTTATGTACCATTCTATTATTTCTTTACACGAGAAGTAGCGCATCAATAACTTGGTATCAATATAATCTACTTAAGAGTCCCAACTACTAGGTGTTTAATTAATAACAATATAAAAATAAAACCAAATTGGTGTATTTTAATTTTTTTATTCAGAAATATATCTCTAAGGCACAATTAAAATCAATAAGTACTTAATCTATTATTTATGTTATATGACCCATAATGTCTTTATTTATTGTTAAGGCCCCATACAGACTACTCGGCGACCATGTTAGTCCAATATTTAATA
This sequence comes from Cyclophora albipunctata, assembly GCA_963082685.1. NCBI lineage: Eukaryota > Metazoa > Arthropoda > Insecta > Lepidoptera > Geometridae > Cyclophora > Cyclophora albipunctata. The sequence goes on from OY720118.1 coordinate 1,333,374, forward strand.
CTGCCGCCGTCTAGCCGTAACAAAGTTACGGAGCTGAGCGAAGCGGAGCTATGCGGAGCTCAATTGATCAATCTTCTTCTTCATCGAGTGGATGGTCAACCTGACCAATCCTGGTGTCAGAGTTATTGAGCCGCCAAAGGCCTCTGACATGGCTTATGTACTACTGCTATCCGTATAAAGTAACCGGGACCGACGGCTTAACGTGCCCTCCGAAGCACGGAATCATCTTACTTTTCGGGCAATCAGGTGATTCAGCCTGCAATGCCCTAACCAAACTGAGGACAGTCTCACAAAGTGATTTTTGTGAGATATCCCCACCGGGAATCGAACCCGGAACCTCCGGATCGTAAGCCGAGCGGCTCAAACCACAAGAACTCGGAGGCTGTTAAGTCAATTGATCAATCACAGCGCATTACGAAAAGATTTTGACAATGTCAATGCGTTCTGATTGGTAGATTGCGCCCAGCACAGCTCCTCTCCGCCTCGCAACGCGCCCTCGACGTAGTTTTAATAGAGGTTTCTTGCTTAAATCATTATTGCTCTGTTGCTGACGTTCAGTCGTTTACCGTCAGTAATGTATTAAAATAGCCGGTGAAAACATACATAGTGGATTTACACCTACGGGATATTAATTTAAAAAACAAATCGCTAATTCGTAAGCGCGACTAATATCAGGACCTGATGGGAAATACATACAGAGGGGAATAGACATACTTGGATTATAAGAGCTCTTTTCAATTTAAGCGTATGTTTGCGTCTACATTCTTTTTTTGTTGATACAAAACGCATGTAGCAGGCCAACTGATTGTTGCTGTTTAATTTGAAAGAGCACTTACAATTTACATTATTATTACAAAAAATATACAAATTAAAAGTGTATCTGTACAAAGTGGAATGGTACATGGTAACCAAGACGAAATTAAATCAAATATATTAAAACACCGGAAATCTTTAAACCGGTAATGAATAAATTAGTAAATACGTTAACAATAATAGATACGTTGCTATAATAATTCTTAATGAAGGAAATAATGTACTTTTTGGTTCACATAATAATAAAAATTAAATACAATGTAAATAATGTAAAACTGGATCAGTAAAATTATAACTATTTATCTGAAGACAAATCGTCAACAGAAGTGTATCATTTGTTGTGTCTCATCAACTGCCAAATTAAAATAAAATTATTTATTGTGTAAATAAATAAACAACTACTTAAAAAGGAAAAAAGGATTATTATTTCAAGGAGTAGAGAGTTCCTCTGAATGAAAGTTATATTCCTCGAGATTTTTTATTTATTTTCACATCACAATAAAAACATAATGATAAAATCCAACAACATATTGATAAACTTTTTTTACATACATGATAACAATACAATATTAAGGCACCGTATACACCAAAGGGATATTGTCAACCTTTGAGCCAAATGATTTGTTAGATCACATTTCATAATTTACAGAGTAAAGAATACCGCCCAAAGGTTACCAACGGCTGTTATATATGTATATCATATTTAAAGCGCCTTGCACACCATCAACGAAAATATCCCAGTCCATCAACGTTTCATCAACTTTTTTGACAAGCATGCTTCATATCAAACTTGATGATTATCAAGGCGCTATACAACAATTTCAATCAAGCCTAACAATCGCTGTCTGTACAAATCTGAGGTTTCCTAGCACCCCTCGTTCCTCCATGCTCATGCACGTTGAACATCTTAATAATGGCGTCGTTCAGAGTGGTGAGCTTCGCCTTACACCCCTTATCGCATTTATTACACACCCAGTGCATTTCCTGCTTCTGGTTAATATGTCTAGATCTCTTCTTGAAGCGATGTTCTCCTATCATGATAATGGCGTTGCCTTGACGTGACCAACTGTACCGCGGTGTTAAGCTATCTGGAACAAATGATAGAGTTTAAACTTTTGGAAAGGTTTGAAGAAAAAGAGGCGTGTCATGACAGATAGAAAAGATGCTTCGTCAGGGTATGGGATACCATACCAGTTACCGTTTCAATTGAAATGTGGTGATTTAAAGGATTAAAAGTGAAGTTTGAGATTGGACTCGATGACGACAACAGCTGAGCGTCGTATTATGCATGTCGAGATATACAATATCTCATCTGATGACCTCTAAGTAACCACTCAAGATCCACTGATTACCACTAGAACTTAGGTTTTTATAATATCATGATAAGGGTGCCTTTCCATCAGAGCTGCTATGCTATCCACCAATCATATCAAACGTAGCATAGTAGCATAGCATATCGATGGTAGAAAGTCAACGTAAAGCTTATCAAAAGTGCAATAAATTTAAACGATTCAATATGTTTATTTTTAGTTTAAAAATAATAAGATTCATTATATCAGAATGATTTAATATTCCCATTTTCATTTTAATTACATGTGCCATATATGTATTATTGTACAAATATATTTCTTAAAACTAATTATTGGTTTAACTACCATCACCATTATTACGTAATAAACTATATTCTACATTTTATCATAATATTACAATATATTTTTATTAATTGAATCGTACTCTTTGCATTATACACTCAAGTAAGAAAGAAAAGAGATAGCTTGTTTCGGTTTTGTATAGCGTTGTCTCTGTTACACGCTGCCCTTGTAAAGTTTGATTTATTGATACAACCTCTGGCAAACTATCAAAAACTTCACACTGGTAGTATCACAAAGTCATCGCTTTACAAAACCGAAATTAGCCTTCTATCTCCTTCTCACAATGGACGTGGAAAGCGCCAAGACATGATATTATAAATACTGTGTTTTAATTGGTGGGATTGGTAATCACATTGAGGGGAAATTCTAATTTTGAACTTTCTACCATTCAAATCACAGTATTCATTATATCACGTTTTGTCGCCTTCTGTGTCATTCGTTGTGCTCGCCAGGCTGATGTCGTGGAGTAAGATCACTCACTAAATATATCTACTATTTATCTACCGTATATCATTGAAAAGGTTTCTAAATAAAATAATAAAAATTTGGTATAAATCCCAATTCAACTAACTAATGTAAAGGCAATTTCTCTTTGCAGTCGGGTAAAGAATGATGGCAGAGCGTGGTCAATTCCAAATAAGAATTAATGAACTAATAGAAATACTATTTTTTATAATACGTAAGTACTAAAATTACTATAGAATCACATGTATAGATATTGGTTACTTTCTACGTATAGTAGTCGTTACGTGAGCCATGTCAGAGGTCTTTGGCGTCTCAATAACTCTGACACCAGGATTGGTCAGGTTGACCATCCACTCGATGAAGATATTATGTATATCGTATGCATATTCAGTTTTAATAAAATGTCCTAGACGAAATAAACGTAATTAAACGTCTCTGCCATGATTTTTCTTCTACTGATCTTCAAACATCGCAAAAATATAACACAATAAAATTAAATTACTTATATCTATTACACGATACGAGTCGTATCGTATTACGAGTACAAAATATCAGTGCAATATGATTATGTCCCATTATTACTAATTAAACTATCGACATCACAATAGCAAACACCATACTTAGGGGGCGTTTCCAAAGAAACGCAGTGGAGCGGCGTTGTGAAAAGGGCTCCCCTATTCACCAATGAATATACCAAGAAAATATTACAAATTTATTTTGACATTTCAATGCATTGTGATTAGTAGCTATGAGAACGCACCCTTAGTTTAGAATCAACAATTATACGTGTGTATAATAAAGATATTGTATATTAAAAAGTAAATTAATTCGACATAATACGTCAATATATTTATGTATAACGTTACAGTCCAATATAATAATATTAACGTGTACTCGACAAATGTCAGCATCTATCTACCTTTATATAACTTTCAAGAAAAAAATCATACATTTATAACTATATAAAACCATGTTAAAATATTACTTACTTAACAAAAGTACATATAAAAAATATATTTAAAAGATGTCCGTACACGTGTTTTGTTACAAGATTCCTTTCTATCAGAGCTATGCTTTGCGCTTGTGAATACAATCATATCAAACGTAACTGCGATGCAATATGTCTTCTTTTTAGCGAATCGATTATGATAATGCAATAGTGATATACATATTTCCACCAATCGTATCAAAAGTTACTAAAGCAACAAAGCGAATAGCTCTGTAAGAAGGGCAGTAGTCGTTTACAGAAATACTAGCAGCGCCCCGCGGTTTTACCCGCGTTGTGCCCGTTCCCGTGGGAATTTCGGGATTTTTTTTACATAAAAACCTTCCTCTTGAATCACTCTACCTATTACAAAAAACCGCATCAAAATCCGTTGCGTAATTTTAAAGATTTAAGCATACAGACAGACAAACAGTGTGACAGACACGAAAAAGAGACGACTTTATTTTATACTATGTAGTGATTAAACCACCTTGTCTTATTATTACCTTCTTGGTACTAACAATAATATTCCTCTTGTTTAATCTGATCGGTTCTAACTTGTTCTGTCTGATCTTGCTTCTGTTTCCTGGACTGTGCGTTTCTGTTCTCCGGTCTTATCATACCGACACTGAGGCACTTCTGGTACCTACAGAACATGCACTTCGATCTGGAGTAGACGCTAATAGTGCAGTTGCCGGTATATTTGCACGAATACTCGTAGCACTTGAACATGGAGTTGGATCGTTTGAAGAAGCATTTGCAGGACTCGCACGAGTACACGCCGTAGTGGATGCCGTTGGCTGTGTCGCCGCAGACTGGGCAGTTCATTATGGACGCTGAAAAACAGACAGTGCTATAGTTCTTAAGAAAGAGAGTTTTTAACTATATCCGCAATGCTTTGTTACAGCAAACTGTGATAAATCTATGTGATAATCTATATTATAAGGTACTAGCAGCGCCCCGCGGTTTTACCCGCGTTATGCCCGTTCCCGTGGGAATTTCGGGAATTTTTTTACATAAAAACCTTCCTCTTGAATCACTCTACCTATTACAAAAAACCGCATCAAAATCCGTTGCGTAATTTTAAAGATTTAAGCATACAGACAAACAGACACGAAACAGAGACGACTTTATTTTATACTATGTAGTGATTTGTAAGATTGTACGTTTGTATGTTCGATGTAATCTCGGGAATTACCAGCCCGATTTGAATCATTCTTTTTGCAATGGATAGCCACATTTAACGGAAAGGTTATAGGCATTCATCCCGAAATTCCCACGGGAACGGGCACAACGCGGGTAAAACCGCGGGGAGCTGCTAGTTAAGTTCTAGCTAGCTACGTTATTTTCCAAAGAATTCTTATTGTCTTGTATACCGACGTTAAGTATACATACATATAAATAGGATCTATTTATGTATAATTCCTTTACAACACCCGGTAACTACCCGACCTTTACCTGATAACTTACCCGGCAAGCTAAACCACTAGACTGACTTATTATACCACACTTTATTTTATCTTACGAGGTAAAATGTGGACTTATGTGGTCAATTTTCTAGCACGATGCCTTTTTAACAAAAAAAAGGTTTAGTGATGTCATGTGATTCTTAGCCCACCATTGAACCTTTTTCTTAATGGAAGACGTTATCTTTAGTTGTCAATTTTTTTGTTTGAATTTTATCTCTCATAAGAAAAGATAGAATATACAAACCCGTCCGCAGAGACTGCACCGCTTCACTATTGTCAAAATTCATAGGAATGTCCCGTGATAATCTCTTGTTCATACATCCCCATAAATTGTAGTAGACAGCAAAATATAATTCAAAAAGGTTACCACTGTCTGTGAGTATATTGACCAAGACATTGTCAGTGTTATAGGGAACCATTTTTACAAAAAAGAAAACACAGTTATAGAACTTTAATGTATTATGCAGATAAATCTAAGCATTCTTCACTATACATAAAACAAGAAATAGCTCACAACAATAAATATTTGTCAGTCGACTAGTTGACTATTACTAGTTTCATGTAGCTTTTTGATATAGCTTTTTAAAGCAAAAAGACGTCTTCAATTTTAAGAACCTCCACATTATTTTTAACTCTTTTAGAACTTAGCATTCCCTTTCATATTAAGAAAAAAACTCTTGAAATCAGTCAAGTGTAGGATATTATATGATAAAAACTTAAAAAGTCTGAAATACAGAACCTCTTTTTAGTTTTTGACCTTGGTTAAAACAGTGACGAAATCGATCTCTTATATTACTTGTACCAATTTCTAGTAAAGTTTGCCTTCACAGCCTGGTACTTGACATATTATCAATTAAATGAATTCATTCAAGCCTGTACTCAAAGACGTCAAATGCTAACTTAGGAATGATTTTGACATATTGTAATGTACGAAAAATAATCGTCAATTAAATTAAGTGTCGATTTAATGAACGTCTCTGAGAGCGGTATTAAGTAATCAGACTCTAAAAATTTACTTCTAATTGAAACTAATTAATTGTACTATGTAACTAATAATAATCTATCTATATAAATAAAAATGAATTGCTGTTCGTTAGTCTGCTTAAAACTCGAGAATGGCTGAACCGATTTGGCTAATTTTGGTCTTGAAATATTCATGAAAGTCCAGGGAAGGTTTAAACGGTAAGCATTGACTAAATAAATGCGAGTGAAACCGCAGGGCACAGCTAGTTGTAATATACAATCTTAGTTCATACATGAATAACATAATTGAATAAATAATAATTGCAATAACTTCTTGCTATGCTTTTTAAGTCTTTTTGAAAATATACTCTTTCTTTGGATATACAATGACTAGGACTTTAAATACGTGGTTATTGTTTGAGAGCGAGCGACGGCGAATGGCGAATTGCGAATTTTTAAATAAATAACACAAAAATTGACGTGCAAGTTGTAAGAGGTTAAACAGGTATACGGTTGAGAGAGGACAAATCGAAACCATGAGGTTATAAGAACTAGTAGCTATATCTATTTTTCCTTTCTGCCTTGCCACTCTCGTTAAATTATAACTAACAATTATTAAATAAAACTAAAGTCATAACAATTATAATAAATAAAAAATATTTTAACACGTTACACCGAATTCAATTGAGATCATTGGTTATCTGACTAGTAACAAATAATACCCTAGTAATTCCGAAGTATTAAGCATCTTTTAAGCAAAGACTCTAATGTTTAATTAAATATTTTGACTAGGTTTTAAGGACGATACGATAACAAATCTAGAATCTACCAGCTTCCTAACCTACATTCAAAACATTGTAAAGAGTGTTAGAAGATGTAGTCCTTACTACATTTGATAAAATTCTGTTTCTAGAAAATTAAGCTACAAGATATGGTTATACGCTTCGGGTTTAAAGTAAGAATTCAAATAGAGGACAGATTTCGCTCTGTTGATAAGAAGTTCGGAAGCATGATGGTTGTGCGTCCCTTTCACTTCGATGATATGTGTTCCTTTGGTCTTCAGAACTGCTTTGCAGCATTTGTAGGAGTGGGTGGAACAGGTCCACCTGACTACGCCTCTCCTGATGGAATGGCGACAGTACGAGTAATCGTTGTACACGATCAGTGGCTTCCCTCGCAGTGACTGGATGAAAAACGCCTCTCCTTTATCCCCTTTGACTGTAACTGTGGAATAAAACATGTCAGTGTTGGAGATTTACAGCCTTATTCATAAACGGTTAACAGAATTTTAGTTATCTAATGGTTTGTCCCTTTCCGACATCTGCTATTTTTTTAAAGAGCAAAGGAGACAAAACACTTTATAACACTGTTGTGATTATATAGCGTTTATGGATATGGCGGATTTATGGATAGATTATATGTAGAGGTATGTACATCTACTTCCAAGCTACAGTGTACTGATAATAGCTACAAAAAATACGCAAAATAAGCTTTTAAGCACATTTGAAACCATAGAGATAGAGTAAAGGTAAATAAAAACAGTGATTTTATACAAATTGTTTATTAAATAGAGAGCATGGAACACAAGTGCATAATACTGAACAATATGCCACTAAAATTGTACTTTAAATTAGCAAATATTACATTATATATTGGCAAGATTAAGTGTAAAGAGATCACAAAATAGTTTATCACAATATTAGCACCTATGACGTATACATGGATTTCGTTTGACACAACTATACGTGGCACTTGGGACTATTGCATACTTATGTACTTTCGTTTAATCAATTATGCGTTATAAAAGTGCGTTTACATTGTTCGTTTGGTCGAATTCAGTCGCAACCCATATCTGGTGGCAAAAGCGAGACGGGAGACGTTCGCCGTCATTTTAAGGAGCATATAAGCAATTTACGTGAACCAACCAATGTAAACTACCCAATTCGGTTTGCCCGAAATCAGTGACTGAATTCGGTTCCCGACCCAATGTAAACAAGCCATTATGTATTTCATTATTTTACTTTATCTGTATGAATAGAGCAAGCCCACGATAGTTTAATGCAAAACTGAATAAATGCCTCATTTACTTCATTCAATAATTATTCGAGTAACATAAATTATTTGCTGAGTATGAGAAACATATTGGAAGACTCAAAGACATTGCGGATACTGATCTTACATAACCTACGATCTTGCGATAGAGTAAATAGATTATTTATATATGGTATAAGGTAGTATATTATGGAGTAGCATATACCCAAACATGAGTCAACGCATCAAACCATGTAGTTTAACTTGTTAAGTTATACTTTTAAATCAATCCGTGTGGTTTCAACTTACAAAGACAGACCAAATAAACTACCACAGATTCAAAGCTAAGCTTCAGTATTAAAACAATTTGCCGAATAGCATCTTTAAAATATAGCACCGAATAAGCCATTCGGTATTTTTCACCGAATACAGTTGTGAAGACACACTTCTAATATCTACATTATATCATAAGAAACTTTTCGGCAATTGACTTACGAGTGAAGTTAACCCTCTAAACCTGTTCTTTTTGAGTGTATTGGGATATCGAATCTATATAAAATGAGCTATAGGATCAGCATAGAACATAGTTGATGTCAGATCAGCACAGTCCATCAAACGAAGAACTCTGTCGGAGGATGGTTGTGAAGGTTCTTGGCGAAGACCAGCTTGTTCATCTCCGTGTAGACCTTGGCCGGGCAGCCGAGCCCGCTGTGGGTGTAGCAGGCCCAGTAACACAGGCCCCCGCTGCACTCTAAACTTGTGAAGGTAAAGTCGCCGAGTTTCATTAGTCTTTCGCCCCCTCGTGACGTCATGAATTTCACTGAAATGTTTGGTACGGTAAGTAAGGATTATATCGTAAGGATTGAGATCGCGAACCTGCAGTAAGTATGATTACTCCTCTTGTACTGATATTTTCAGGAAGCCGTGATACTTTTGCTCCGAAGATAAATTGCAAAGACTATTACTTACTAGAATTTATAGAAGAATATCGTAGAACACGCTGTTTGATAACCAAGTTGATCGGCATTTGCCTTTAATAGAGCACTTCTAAGGGACGAACCAGAAGAGTTTTACATGAAAGAAATGGCTGTGTTTTAACCGCTCAGTTACTGAAGAATAGGAAACCTGTATGTAACTTTTGGCGAATGTACCTACATGTACATAGACTATTTTCTTCTCACCATTGTAATTAATTTAACCTAAGCACAAACTCAATGGACATTGGAGGACAGGCTAACTATATATACATATAACTCTAGTTTCGTATTTGGGAATAAATGAAAAAATATATCGTATCCAGAAATAAAGCTTTATTCATTAATACTTAGAATATAGTTCTACCTTCAACCAAATAAAGAAATATTAAGCATTATTAAGCGGTATTGATAATTAGTGAACAATTAAGCATTTATATAATCAAATAATAAAAAAAAACGATTAGCTGTTCTTACAGTAATCACAAATGTATACACCGGATTCATGATCTCCACACGAACCATGAACCCATAATTCGCATATTAAACACTGTATCCATTTCTCGCCCCTTTTTCTGTCGCTATATTTTCCATTACAGAATATACATTCAGTATCCTTGTTAGTTGGACGTGCAATCTCATGTCCCATCGCTTCGTCTTCCGACGAGTCCCTGTCTGCAATAATTCTAGTGTTCGTATTTCTTGTAGAATCGACGATGTAATCAGTTTGAGAAAATGCATTTCGATTAAACGGATATATGCCACCAATTCTGAAACCTTTTGCAGCTATGGTTGCAGTTTGGCACTTAGTGTAGGCTTTTCCAAATAACCCAACTATATCATATGGTGTTAATCTTTCTGATTTTTGGAGAAACGAGTGTACTTCTTTACTATAGTATGATTTTAAAGGTCCCATGAAAGAGCAACTCAGTGGTTGAACTTTGTGAGCACAATAAGGCGGTATTGATAGGATCGTCACATAATGCTGTTGAGCAAGATCTATCAGCTCTATATTTTTTGCGTGACTGTGATGGCCATCGAGAATCAAGAGCACTGGCGATGCCTTTGTTGGTTTCACATATTCTACGAAGTGTTGAAACCATAGCGTAAATAATTGAGTTTGAATCCATCCTGATGGATGTGCTTTTCCTATAGAACCCTCTGGAGCTCCTCTCATTAAAGCATCAGACATATTTTCACGCGGAAAAATGATCATGGGAGGGACAAACATTCCTGCAGGGCTCATGCAACTTACAACAGTTAATAAGAACTTTTTTTTGGTTGCCGTCATCGCTTCGATTTGTTGTATCCCTTTCCGAGCTATTATTTTTGGAATTTCACTTTGAATTATAGCGAGACCACTTTCATCCACGTTAAATATGCGCGTAGCAGGGAATGAATTATCGGCCTGGATCATTTCTAGACGGTCGTAAAATGTATCCATTCGTTGTTTAGAGAATCCGGCGCGAGCTTGAGAAGTTTTAGTTGATTGTCTTATGGGCAACATTTCATGATGACGTTTTAAAAACCCATTGAGCCAATCTGTCCCGGCAAACCCATCTTTAAAACAATTTTGTAAATTATTTTTCAAAGCTAATTCATACGCCAAACGGCGTAAATCCTTTCTAGTCAGCCCATAAAATATATTCTCCATAGTCAATATGTACTTGACCAGCAGGTTTTCAATATCGTTACCCATTACTGGTTTTCGGCCAATAACTTTATTGGTTAGAGATTCAATTGGACAGTCTTTTTCATTGGCTAACCGAAAAAGCGTTGACTTGGGAACATTGAAGTATCTAGATGCCTTTAAGTATCCCATTTTGTCTTCTCGAACAGCGGTAATAGCAGCAGACATATCTTTATTATCCCACTTATGTCTCTTCTTGTATTTGGAGAGTGATGCCATTTCTGAAAAATAAATTGTAATCAAAATCTCATATTATGTGTAAGTATTTCAAGTTACTAATAATACTATAAGAGCAAAATAAATTATCAGAATATTTCTAGAAATAGATTTCTGACCAACAAAAAACATGCTATTTCATTAGGCAATATATTTTTAAAAACCTACAATTAAAAACGTAATTCAAATGTAACTTAAATATATTCCACTATTTCATAATTAGATAAATTAAATATTTTAATTTAATTTAATATTTTTTATAACTAATTCTGTCTATTGCAGACATCGCAGCACGTCAAATAAATTCTTATCACATCTTTAGATATATTGCAGTATTTCGTCTTAATTTCTTCGTCCATTCTTTCCTTGTTAGCATGGTTGAACATCAAGTGTATGGTATGAACCACGCCGAACAATTCGCCTGTGGTTACGTAGAATTTTACACAATTTGTTTCATTCAGTGGTTGGATCAGTCTTTCAGTTCCATTAACTTCAATAACATCGTAACTAGCAAGCATTGTGAAATCTTCGAAAGCTTTTTCAGTTTTTTGTTTAATTGTCTTTATATCTCTTATCATGTCACAATAAGTTGTCATGTCTATATAGTAAGAGCTGTTTCTTCTTTTCTTTTTGAGAATGAGGCTCAGTTTTTTTTGGAAGTCTTGCTTCATTACTTCAATTTTAAACTGTACGCCTGAAAATGAAAAGATTATTTTTGAAGGTTTTTAAATGGCATCTCGACCGCAAAAAACTATACTGATGACTGATTTGTTAAGATAGTGTTCATTATAACTCCAGTAGCAAATCATCACTGATTCACATACTTATTTTTAATATTTTTCCTATCATTTTTTTATATGTACTCGTATAATAATTAACAAACAAACAAGAAAGATATTTTAATTCCAATTTTAAACATTTACACGTAGTAGTCTCAACATTTTCATTAGAAAATCTTCTTATATATAAAATTCTCGTGTCACAGTGTTCGTTCGCGTACTCCTCCGAAACGGCTCGACCGATTCTCATGAAATTTTGTGAGCATATTGAGTAGGTCTGAGAATCGGCCAACATCTATTTTTTATCCCGAAATTCCCGCGGGAACGGGTACAACGCGGGTGAAACCGCGGGGCGCAGCTAGTAATATATATAATATCTTTATATATATAATTGTACTGTACGTGTGTGTGTCACTGAACTCCTACTAAACGGTTGGACCAATTTGAATGATTTTTTTTGTATGCGTTTGGGTGGCACCCTGGATGTTTTAGATTCACACTAGCGACATCTATTACGTACGAGACAACTTACGTTACGTATAAATCCCCCGGTAAAAACGAATTGCGTAATACAATTTAACTTCTAACTATTAATGAATTGCTCTTTGCGGGAATTAGTCATAGCATTTTCAGTTCATTGTTTTCCAATATTTTGGTACATTCAGTACATTCATGGGGTAGACTTTTGGTAATGGCTCCGTTTGTGCTAGTTACTAACATAGCGCGGCAAGCTGTCCTGTTCCTACATCTCCATATGGTGTGTCCGTTTAAGTTCACCCTCTGTCTATTAAACCTGTACCCGTTATAGACGAGGATTTGACCTCCTCGCTGCGAGTTTATAATCAAAGCCGACGGAGGGATATTACTGGGACCTATAAGAGATAAGAAAAATATTATATTATAATGCGATTAAAATAATAATAGGACCGGCCTAGCGCCATTTTGTGACGTCACAACGGGAACTTAGTGTGCAAAAAAAGCAATGTTAAAAAATATTGGCTTGTTTTATATTGTAATAGCACGTACTTTTTTTGCACACTATACCAAGTTCCCGTTGTGACGTCACAACATGGCGCTAGGCCGGTCCTATTCTTATTTTAATCGCATTGTACATACTAATTGATACAATTTACTAGATTTTTTTTGTGTGATCGAGATGCCAACTACGCGCGTATTTTTTTATGATGTAGGTTCTAATACTTTGATTCAAAAACTTATTTATTTTATTTTTATTGCAGATGAATGATTTAAAAATAAACGAAGAATAACTTTGTGTCAAAGTTAAGGGTTACTTACTTAATGCCTTATTCATAAAAGCTCTCTAACTAAACCACTGTTACTGAGTGTTTTGTCTCTTTTGCTCTTTGGAAAATAGCGTATGTCAGAAAGGGACAAACCATTTGATGCTAAAATGAGCTAAAATGCTGCTAGTAAGCGTTTATGAATAAGGCCTTTATTGTTTTGTTTTAATTAGAAAGGAAGGTTTCCGAGAAAAGAACTAAATAACTAACTGAACTAAATGACATTTACTGTTACTGTTAGCCCGTAATGTCCCACTGCTGGGCAAAGGCCTCCCCCCACTCCCGCCACATAATGACATTTATAATCATAAAAAGTCTTACATATTATTTTTATTTATTTCAATTACTAAATGTACATAGGTATGTATCATATAGGTATGTTTTGTTTATAGGTATTTATAGTGTCAATCAATCACTTAATTCATAAATATTTTAATTACAGTTATTCTTATTATAATAGTATTTTATATGTTACAAATTAAATAACTAATAAAGCTGATGTTAAAGTCATAAATAAAACAGTAATTCACAACGTATCACTGAAGTCATAGCACGAGGACACGCTTGACACTCGCAGCGCCTAGCAATTTGACCCACTCTACACCCATTGAACAAAATTATAAGGGTGCTAATTAAACAGGCTTCTTTTTAATATCATATTTCGCCCCCAAAAATGTATGTTGCCTTCTAAATTACTAAGTCAGCCACAATTAACGAGCGTGTCCAATAAATAATTTTGTGGCTAGACTTATAATTTCCCAAATTATAATATATAATTTAGCATGAAAATAAGTACTTTTCAGTCATCACGGAACAGATAGTTATTTCAATTCTCAGGTCGAGCGAAAACATGTTTCCTACTTTCTAAACATAGCTCGGGCTTAAGATCCCCAACTCGCATTAGGGTAGGGTATGAGATTACGCCTTAAGAGTGTACACTACCTCAGTTCGCGTATTCAGATTTTCCCCTGAGTGCTTGTTCACGTTGAAAGCGCGGGCGCGGGCGCGGTGGAGGGCGCGGGAAACGTCGCGAGCTCGTGTTCACGTTAACCGCCAGGCGTTCGCGCGAATGTGACGTTTTGTCAGAGGTCGTAAACATATCAGGAAACATTATACTAAATGAAACGGGTCTGTATCGCGGTGAGTTCACACTAAATGTTGTCTATTCGTTAATAAGTGACAGGAGTAATTTTAAATATTTGTATATATAGACCTTCCGCTGTCACTCAATTTAGATCTCATTTAAGTAAACTATTATTAGAAAAATGTTATTATTCTGTCTCAGATTTCCTAAATGATTCCTGTTTATAGTTATTTCATAGTTGTTTGTATATTTTATAGTTGTTTATGGTTAGTTATGTTTATGTTTTTTATTTTTATATAATAATATTATTACATAATTAGTTACTTTATGTTTACGTTATAAGTTTCTTCTTTAAATTCGTATGCCAAAAGGCGGAATATGAGTTTTAAAAAAACAATGTAACCCGTATTCGAACAAATAAATAATTTTGATTTGATTTGATTTGATTCAGTCCTGATTTTAGTAATAAGTCCATGGGTTGAACTTACCTGACGTCGCGAGTAAATCGCGCGCGCCACCGCGCTAGTTTGACGTGAACACACACAAACGTCTCAAGCGTTTGAAATTGGAGCGAGCCAGTGGTCCGATTTTGCAAAGTTGGGACATAGGGCTTCAAAATCATTTTTTTGTATTCTTTGCATGGAAACAAACATTTTATGTTCCAATTGGAAAACTATCAGAAGAAGCTGCAGAGTCTAGAAACAAAGATTTCAGAAGGTACCGTGAAAGTCATTCACGTAAAATTAACCGGACTGCTTGTAATCAGGATATTATTAATAACTTGTTGATTAGTTCTGATCCCTATATATCAACAAAGAGGCATAAAATAATTCGTGTACATAAAATGCTTTCAGAAGACGCGAAAGCATTGCTATTACCTGATAGTTTTGATAAAGATGATGAGCAAGAAAACATTGAATTTATAAATGTAGAAACTATCATCGAAGGACAATGACAGGAAAATTTGATTTGTGTAATTTACTTTTTTTAAGTGCTTGTTTTTAAGTCTGTGTGAGTGGAATATGCCTCTTGGGGACACCACTTAAAAAAAAACGCACTATTCTCTACCTCTGGGGTGGTGTGGAAATGAGAATGAAAAGTGAAATTTCTCAAAAATCGGGGCAAATCGAGGGTTGGCATATAGTTTTTAATTTAGCACTAAAATAGTGTTATCCAAATCTGAAAACCATATTTTGAGACATTTTGAGACTTTCAAGATATTCGAAATAATGTGTTTTTTTCCATACAAAAAATAATTCAATGACGTATATCTCGAAAAATATAAGGTTTTATCAAAAATTACCATCTATAAAAACATCTTGTATTTAATAGCAAAACCCAAATATGCAATAAAAATATTAAAAATACGAAGTCAATTTTCGCGATTGCCTATGTCCACTACGAGCGATTTTCGGACCATTGTGGAGCGCGCCGCGCGCGCTAGTCGCTAGTTAGCTCGCTACTTACACCGCACTCGCGTTTTGAACGTGAACACTTGGATATCACGTCATATGTTTGATATTTCGTGACCGCGCCCGCCACCGCGCCCGCGAGTCAACGTGGGCAAGCACTGAGCCGAAGCGGGACAGAAACACCTGAGCGCTTGGTGTTTCGGCCCGCGAATTGTAGGTATTTGCTCCCTACAAACATTATGGTACTCATTTGAAAAAACCGCAACATATGAATTGTTCTGTAAACCCTATTCAATTTACTACACTTTATTTTAATTCAACAACTTTTGTATTTATTGAGATATTAAGATTTTAGTAAAAATTTAGAGATAACTTTGCGATTTTTTTCTATCGAGAAAATTTCATGGAGTCGTGTTTTCGAAACATATGATCGATAGATTATATCATGAACTTTACCATACATACGTTTCAAAGTTAAATATTGAGTAACGAGGAATATATGGAGATCCCGCCGAGTTGAAAATAAGCGATTTGAGGTAGTATACACTCTTAACGTCCTCACTGTTCTGATATCTTCGGTGAGATAAGAGGCCTTTCTCTAGGCCTTTGTCAGTGGTATATTACAGGCGAATACTTTTTTACTGATGGTATAAAGTTATGGGTGCTAATTAAACAGGCTTCTTTTTAATCTCATATTTCGCCCCCAAAAATGTATGTTGTCTTCTAAATAATACTATCTTAGCCACTAGTTATCTTAGTTAAAAAAATAATAACCCTAACCTACCGAATAGTACCTACGCCCGCGGGCTGAATTGATAAGTGGCCAGTTATCAAGGACTTAAATTAGGTATCAATACATTACACTCACTACAATTGATGATCTTTACTTGTCGATTATTTAGATGCTCGTTAATTGTGGCTGACTTAGTTATTTAGAAGGCAACATAGTTTATTAGAGGCTATGTCATTTTCCCGTTGCTTAGTTATAAAATTAGAAGTTTAATCACGTGTCCAATAAATAATTTTGTGGCTAGACTTATAATTTCCCTAAAGTTATGAGTAAGCTATAAGGAAATCGACTAATTCTCTTAATATTTAACTATTGCAGCACATGTGGCACTGTTCTCTGCGGTCACTTCTTCGTACCCTGACGTGAGGTTCTCAAGAGGCTCGTAGCTGCTATGATAAATCTTTTTCAACTTCCCGTCTTTGGTCATCTTTATCGAGGGTGGTTTGTGGAAATGGCGTATATAAAACTCTGTAATAACATCCTCCTTTATACAGACACTTGATTGACACTTCAGCGTGACACTGGAGGAGCATTTCCATCTGAATTTGGAATGTTTCCAAAAGGTGTACCCGTTGAGTAGGACCAGCCGCTTTCCGCGACGAGATTCAATGTATGTATTGGAAACTGATTTCTGAAATTATTAACGCATTGTTAACGAGACTATGATTCTCTGATTATTAGGTGCAATGAAGATGAAACTATGTTTTTACAGTGTCAAAAAAATATTACCTTTTTTGATACAGGAATGTCTAAACAACTATGAAATAATAAAACATATAAAGTTAACTTACCGTAACAATGATCTTCTAATTAAAATATTCATAAATAATTACCTCACTCTCGAACGTAAGTTTTAATAGAAGCGGCTTCGCAGATATAATAAATATAATTAATATAAGAGCATTAAATATTTATCATATAGGTACAAAATTATGTAGTAGTATATCAATATACACATATAATAATGTAAAAACTTATTTATTACAATAATTTGAAACAAAACTGGTCTGATTGTACACTGGTTTAATTTTGAGAAATCAACACGGAGGAGGTGAGGCTACCTCATTTTTAGGGTTCCGTACCTAAAGGGTAAAAACGGGACCCTATTACTGAGACTTCGCTGTCCGTCCGTCCGTCTGTCACCAGGCTGTATCTCGAGAACGGTGATAGCTAGACAGATTTTCACAGATGTTTTATTTCTATTGCCGATATAACAACAAATACTAAAAATAAAATAAAACAAATATTCAAGGGGGCTCCCATACAACAAACGTGTTTTTTTTCGTTTTTTAAAGTACGGAACCCTCCGTGCGCGAGTCCGACTCGCACTTGACCGTTTTTTTAAAATATTATTAATATTTTTTTTTACATCCAAATCTTCTACATTGTAAATAGCAGTAGGAAGATGTATACGATTCAACACAAATTCTCTAAAAAAGCCATCTGCACCGAGGACCCACCTCGCTTTACAACGTCACAATTTTTTAGAACAATAGTATTAGGTACTATTGTATAATAATCCCATTTGACACATAAACCTTGTTTAGAATACGTGTATCGATTGCATAGCTGACATCGCTTACCGTTCAAATCGATGCAACTTGCACCTGAAACTATTACATTATTATAAAAAAAAGTTATGTATTAATGTCCCACTGCTGGGCGAAGGCCTCTAATCTCACTGAAAATATCAGTACAGTGAGGAGGATACCTCATTATATTTATTTGATTGTTACGATATTATATAGGTTAAATAAATAAGAAACATTTATTACAAAAAGGAAGTATTATTTTAACAGTTGATTTTTTTAATACTACTATATTATTAAATTATAAAAGTTGCAACGATTATTATTGTATTGTCGACGTTATACACATGTGTACAGCCTAGTTTTACACCTTATGCCATTGTTATAAGGTGAAGAAATTTTTCAGAAAAAGTGTATACACGTACCTGGCGTCGACTTTACAAAATATGAGGAGACGACCGTACTCAGACACGTCAAATATTTCCTTAGTAACCGACTTAGTTAGTTAATGAATGACTGACATATAATGTACTAGCAGCGCCCCGCGGTTTTACCCGCGTGGGCCCGTTCCCGTGGAAATTTCGGGATAAAAAAATAGCCCATAACCTTCCCGTTGAATGTAGTCATCGATTAGAAAAAGAATTATTCAAATCGGACTGTTAATTCCTGAGATTAGCTTGAACATACAAACAAACTTTCAAATTTTACCTCTTTATAATATTAGTATACTAGCTGTGCCCCGCGGTTTCACCCACAGCGCACCCGTTCCCGTAGGAAATACGGGATAAATAGTATCCTATATCCGTCTCCTGGTTCTAAGCTTCCCCCCACCAATTTTCAGCCTAATCGGTTCAGCCGTTCTCGAGTTATAAATAGTGTAACAAACACGACTTTCTTTTAAATATATAGAAGATAGATAGAAGATAGATATGAAGAATTACGTCAATTAGCAAAATCGATCTAACAGACGTCACCGAGCATGGCAGTAATGCTATTAAAATTAAATTAAAACTACGACGTGACGCATACATACATATCGCTTTTTGATTCTAAAATTCCTGCTAAAGAAGTAAAACAATACTTTTGTAGAATACCATTAAGAACGCCCCCTATAATTTACTATGATGTTCATGAATGTCCCATATAACAGTTATTTTGTTGTCGCAGTACAACAGCCGAGCTTTGCATCCTCCGAGCCTGTTCGAACAGTAAAACCTCTTGATGTTGCTTCCCTGGATCGTGAACTTTTGATCTTTGTACATTATAATTGGTTTGCCAGCTGATGATGTGTAGATCATGCCGTCTATACCTAAGAGAACAAGGGGATATTTAATAGATTAAATATTCAACAGAAAAACAATATGGGTAAAAAAAACTTGAGAGGTGTCAAGGGACACTCGGATGGAACGAAGTTTATCATAATATAACAAAGGATTTTTTAAAAAGGATAAAGATAGAAGAAACAAGAAATCGGCCGGATAGAACGAATCTAGTTGGACGGATTCCATTTTGAATTGAAACTACGTTAACGGATTCCTTTCGATTTTATTTTTACATTTTTTATATTAAATTGCTGCCCCCTTACAGGAACCCTGGTCTTAGAAGACAAAGATACCAAAAGGATTACATAAATTATTATTTCAAGTTGTTATAATATAAATAAGTGTATAGTGAGATAAAAGTTTAACCATTTTAATACTATATCGTTCACTGAAGTCACTGTTACTTCAATATAAAACTTATTGCATCTTCCATCACGTAAGGAATCGTGCTTCTGTTTTTATATTGAAAACTTGAAAAAACACTAACTGGTCACTAGACACAAGCTAGTCAGATCTGTTGTGCATGACTAATTTCAATTCCCAGGTTGAGCGAAAACATGTTTGCTACTTTCAAACATGGCTCGTGAGTGGGATCACCAATCCGCATTAGGCAAACGTGGTGATGACGCCGAATCCTCCTCACAGTACTGATAGCTTGGGGGTGATGAGAGACCTTTGCCCAATGGGTCATTACAGGCTAAAACTACTACTACTACTACTACTACTAATAGGAAACTCTATAATATCCCCCATTAGGAGTCTGCATCAACGTCGGTGGAGGGTGGTTGTGGTCCTCGAACACTTTCTTGATCCTACACTCATTGTCGAAGAACACTTTCGCCTTGCAGCGTTTAGCCAAACGCCGAGAACAGTAGTAAATATTTTTGAACACTTTCGAAAATGTATAGCTTTTGTATAGTAGCAACGCACTGCCGTGTAGATCAATGAACATGGCATCTGAAAAAATATAGAATAAATATATTATTTCTATAGGAGATACACATGCATACATTTTCAAAATAATTGCAGCATAAGTGCAGCAATCGCGCTTGAGCGGCTAAAGGGCCCATCCCAGTATTAAACTTATAATTAAAATGTGTTGTATAAAAATACACAACACAGTTAATATTATTGCAATGAGTACAGGTAAAGAACGCACAATTTATCGCATATGTATAGAATTTTTCCTAAACAATCTCATTCTCTCTAGAAACGTAGTTGAATGAGCACCCAAAAATCATGCAATATTTCCTATAAGCTTTTATTTTTTACAATATCTATCATGCATTGTCACCCAGACCAAATGTGCATGCAAAAATTCCGCTCAAATGTGTCAAATTTATCTTGCAAGTTTTGATTATGGAGAAGCATTGGGACAGGTGAAATTAAATAAAAGTTTGTAAAAACAAATACATTTCTAAAAAAACCTTAAATTTAAATAAGTTCAGATAATAATTTGAATCTACGAATATATTATTCTAGATTCGAATACTAGATTCGAATGTAAGACGAACTAGATTTTGTCTAGGTTATGTTCAGAAAAGATTTCATCGTTTGAACATAATAAAGAGGTTCGTTTCAAATGAAGAGGAATAAGTTCCATAGACCTCGGTCGGCGGGGTTGGGGGGAACTCCGCAAATTTTTTGATTTACCAATTGAACACACATCGAATTCTAAATTACAGCACGATCCGAATGTGCACTTAACGCAGACAAGATGCAAATATTAGTTTATTTAATAGTATAATACTTTCCAGTAGAAGTTTTATAAAATTTCGGTGGAGGGTGATTGTGGTCCTCGCAGGCCTCCTTCATCCCCCACTAGAAAAATAATTGAAACGCAAGGAATTAAATAACAATAAATATAAGAATGTTTTATTGTGCCCGAAACCAAAAGCAAACTTAAAAAATAACATATTTGTATTAGAACACACCAAGACTTCTTTCAATATGATCATAAGGCAGAGACGAACCCAGCTCCAAAGCCAGGTTCACGAATGGATAAGGATCCAGTTCACAACTTCATTACAATACAAAAAAAGTACAATTACCAAATACCAATACCCAAATAATTGACTTAACTAATATGTTTTGTTAGAAAAGAGGCTAAAGTAACAAAAAGGTCCGTCGACCATAGTAGGTCTCAGACTTTCGTGTAGTATAAAAAGGTATGTTTAACACTCGGCATATTATTATGGTTTGGCTTTAATATATTCGCCATTAGCCGTCTGCATTATCTTCGGTGTCCTCACAGATCACTTTAAACTCGGAACCTTTCAATATCACCTTCGCTTTACACTTGTAGTCAACTGAGGTACGTTGGGAACAATAGTAATATTCCCAAGTCGCAGCCCTACCTTGCTTAGAATACGTGTAATGATTGAACAACAGACAACTCCGCCCGTTTAAAATAATCAATTTATGACCTGAAAGAAAGAAATAATAATGTTATTAACAACTCAGCTTCATAGCGGTACCTTATACAAGAATTGAAATCACTACTACGAATACACATAGCTTTAGTCTTCTTTCATCTCGGTTCGAAACCACCAGAAACGTTGGTGAGCCGAAACCTTAACCGTCAACAAAATCTAAAATTAGCAGATCATAAAATAAAATAACAATAAAGATGGATCTTTTTTATTGAGCAGAAACCCAACAGCAGCATCAAAACAAGTCATCCTTCCAATACAATTGTACAATTATCGACAATAGGTAAATTGTCAAATCTTTACATATATTTTTCTTCTGTAAAAACAGGGCAAGTGCATAGTTATTATGGTCTAACTCTATAATATTGGCCAGAAGACGCCTGCATTAGCTTCGGTGGCGGGTGGTTGTGCTCCTCGCAGACGTTTTTGATCTCCCACTGGTCGTTGAAGGTCACCTTCGCTTTACAATTCATCGCAAGTCGTCGGGAACAGTAGTAATTCCTACTACCGACACACATTTGTGAAAATGTCTGACATTTGTAAAGCAGCACTGTCTTTCCGTTTAAATCGATGAACTCAACATCTGGAAAATCGTGGAGAATTATCTCTTAAGTCTTATAAATATTCATTAACACATGTAGAACATTGATATGCCGGAAACCTATGGGGAGGATATAACCCGTAAAATCAATACAGCTTGGACCAATATAAACTTGTCGTAACGAAGACCACTTGCAAGATTTGTAGTTTTTGGTTTACCTATAATACTTTCCATTAGCAATTTCTATAATCTTGGGCGGAGGGTGGTTGTGGTCCTCGCTGGCCTCCTTGATGCCCCACTGGTCTTCGTAAATCACCTTCGCCTTGCAGTGCATCGCGTTGCGTCTCGAACAGTAGTAATAATGCCATTTCGTGCTTTGACCTTGTTTAGAATACGTGTGCTGATTGTACAACAGACATCTCCGTCCGTTTAAATCAATGAATATTGCACCTGAAATCAGAAAAAGTTGACAAGTTTCTTGTTATAAATATACTCCTAACTGTACTGCATCATTAATAATACAATCGATTATTTAAATAACAAGGTTAATTATAACAAACACGCTCTAAGCTTGTGTTGTGGAATCTAACTAACTGATATTAATACAAATATTTTAAAGATATACAATATATTTGATATACAATTATTATTGGTTCATTTGAGAAAAGTGTGATAGAAAAAAACTGTCAATTATAATTTAATAGTAAAACGCATTATTTATTCTATAAGCAATAACATATGGGTAGCATAAAAACACCTGAGGCAATATCCTTTTTTGCATTCCACGCAATAAGATTTAATCTTTTTTACTTTTTTGCTCGCTTCTCGGCTACTAAGGGTTGCACGCAACTTGTGGTAGCACCCCGAACACATTCTTCTTTTGTCACCCTTTTTATCCAAAGTGTGCTTTTTCATCGGAGTAAACTCACGTAGATGACCTGGTATCAGAAAAATTTACTAATCCAAAACTTAGACATAGCAGGTTAATCCACAAAGTGTTTTTTTTTCTTCGGCAATCCTTTTTGGCTTGTCGGTATTTTTAATGGAAAAATCGTTTGGCGTCTATCCTTAAATAAAAGTCGTGTTGTATAGAATAGTTTTATTTATAAAAGTTGAATTGATATACACCCCTGATTTTTTCAGTGCCTACCAACAAAGTACCAAAAATTTACACAATAACTATATTATTGGCCAATTTTAAAATATTGGCCATTAGCCGTCTGCATCAGCTTCGGAGGCAGGTGGGTGTGATCCTCGCAGACAGCTTTGATCTCCCACTTTTCGTTGAACATCACCTTCGCCTTACAACGCATCGCAACACGCCGTGAACAGTAGTAATTCTTGTTACTCATTTTTGAAAATGTATAGTTTTTGTACAGCAGAATTTTCTTACCATTTAAACCGATAAACTTCATATCTGGAAAAAATGGAAAATTTTCTCATGATTAAAAACACATACATTTTTATCTTATATTCTCTAACATAATAGTATTTCATATTTGGTGACTTCCTTCTTTATTCTAAAAAAAATATATTCTAGTATTCATTTTCTGTTTTATTGGAGAGAAAACTTAAACCGTAAGACCATATTAAACACAAACTAGTGTTATGGTTAAACTGGACAGGCATTTATTTTTACAGCGTCTTATTATGATTGTTGTACTTACGTTAGTTAGTTTTGAAGTAACATAACTTATATTTCCTTTACGCCCAAGAAATAAGGCAGGCTGATGGGCCAAAAGGTCTTTTCCTCAACGTTAGGGACTACTGTGATGGATATGCCTTTTGTCCCATGTGTCTTGACTGCGACTTGTGTCGTTTAAAAAAGTATTATTCACATCTGCCAAAGACATTGTGTCAGGTAGGTACTTTGTACATTTAACTATCGTCTAACTGTAACATACTGTCCGCCGGTCGTCTGCATCAACTGGGTCGGCGGGTGGTTGTGCTCCTCCCAGACCCTCTTGATCTCCCACTGTTCGTTAAACATCACCTTCGCCTTACAATTCCTCGAGATGCGTTTAGAACAGTAATAATTATTTACACCATAACGCATTTGTGAAAATGTATGGCTTTTGTAGATCACCTCCGCCTTACAGTTGAGGGTAGTCCGCTGCGAACAGTAATAATAATCCCAATTCGTCCCTTTACCTGTGCCTTTACCTTGTTTAACAAACGTATGCTTATTATATAACAGACATTTCCGTCGGTGCAAGTCAATGATTTTTATACCTGAAATAACAAGAAGTTTAGAGTTATCTAAAAAACAGAATGATCGGGAACATCTAATTCGTTGAATATTTTGAAAATTACAACTATATATTTGACTAATCACAACATTATTAGGCTGGTTTTGCTGTCACGCTGATCGTACAGCGTGACAGCAAAACCAGCATTAATGCGATTTTTTTTCTCGCTAACATAATGTACGGACACCGTGACTTCTGAGAAAATAACGTAAGCTACAATGTGCACTGCACACTGGCACCATATGCGGATGACACCGCAGGTAAAAACAGCTAGAAAAATAATTGAAACGCAAGGAAGCAAGGAATTAAATAACAATAAATATAAGAATGTTTTTATTGTGCCCCAAACCAAAAGCAAACTTATAAAATAATATATTCGTATTAGAACACACCAAGACTTTTTCAATATGATCATAAGGCAGAGACGAACCCAGCTCCAAAGCCAGGTTCACGAATGGATAAGGATCCAGTTCACAACTTCATTACAATACAAAAAAGTACAATTACCAAATACCAATACCCAAATAATTAACATAAGTAATATTGTTCGCCCTGGAAAAGAGGCTAAAGTAACAAATAGGTCCGTCGAAGACTTTCGTGTAGTATAAAAAAGTATTTTTAACATTAAGCATATTTTTATGGTTTGGCTTTAATATATTCGCCATTAGCCGTCTGCATTATTTTCGGTGGAGGATGGTTGTGGTCCTCACAGATCACTTTAAACTCTGAACCTTTCAATATCACCTTCGCTTTACACTTGTAGTCAACTGAGGTACGTTGGGAACAGTAGTAATATTCCCAAGTCGCAGCCCTGCCTTGTTTAGAATACGTGTAATGATTGAACAACAGACAACTCCGCCCGTTTAAAATAATCAATCTATGACCTGAAAGAAATAAGAAAGTTAATAACAACTCAGCTTCATCGTGGTACCATATATAAGAATTGAAATCACGACTACGAATACACATAGCTTCGATCTTTTTTATTGAGCAGAAACCCAACAGCAGCATCAAAACAAGTCATCCTTCCAATACAATTGTACAATTATCGACAATAGGTAAATTGTCAAATATTTACATATATTTTTCTTCTGCCTAGCTGATGGAAAGTAAAGGCTATCGAGTACAGAAGGCCCAGACCTGTCTTATTATATAAAAAATATTATTTACACCTAGATTTTATAAAGACAGGGCACGTGCATAGTTATTATGATCTAACTCTATAATAATGGCCAGAAGACGTCTGCATTAGCTTCGTTGGCGGGTGGTTGTGCTCCTCGCAGACGTTTTTGATCTCCCACTGGTCGTTGTTGAAGGTCACCTTCGCTTTACAATTCATCGCACGTCGTCGGGAACAGTAGTAATTCTTGTTACTCATTTTTGAAAATGTATAGTTTTTGTACAGCAGAATTTTCTTACCATTTAAACCGATAAACTTCATATCTGGAAAAAAATTAAAATTTTCTCATGATTAAACACATACATTTTTATCTTATATTCTCTAACATAATAGTATTTCATATTTGGTGACTTCCTTCTTTATTCTAAAAAAATTATATTCTAGTATTCATTTTCTGTTTTATTGGAGAGAAAACTTAAACCGTAAGACCATCTTAAACACAAACTAGTGTTATGGTTAAACTGGACAGGCATTTATTTTTACAGCGTCTTATTATGATTGTTGTACTTACGATAGTTAGTTTTGAAGTAATATAACTTATATTTCCTTTACGCCCAAGAAATAAGGCAGGCTGATGGGCCAAAAGGTCTTTTCCTCAACGTTAGGGACTACTGTGCTGGATATGCCTTTTGTCCCATGTGTCTTGACTGCGACTTGTGTCGTTTAAAAAAGTATTATTCACATCTGCCAAAGACATTGTGTCAGGTAGGTACTTTGTACATTTAACTATCGTCTAACTGTAACATACTGTCCGCCGGTCGTCTGCATCAACTGGGTCGGCGGGTGGTTGTGCTCCTCCCAGACCCTCTTGATCTCCCACTGTTCGTTAAACATCACCTTCGCCTTACAATTCCTCGAGATGCGTTTAGAACAGTAATAATTATTTACACCATAACGCATTTGTGAAAATGTATGGCTTTTGTAGAACAGTACCGTCTTGCCGTTTAGACCGATGAACTTAACATCTGAAAAATAATGGCAAATGATTGATTGACTGTACATAGTCATTTAAATTATTTGCAGAATTGATATACTGAAAACCTACGAGTGAACAGCACTCCTCAATTTCATTTTATAGCACCAAATATAAACTTGTTAACTTTATTATATCTACATTTTATATTCCAAGTGAGTTTTTTTAAGTAACAAAGAATACAATTTATTTTTTCTTACGGTATTGAAAATATAAGCAAGTTATGTTGTTTTTACAACCAACAACAATTCTCTTGAGAAAAAAATTTCATTGATAGGGAAAGATTGAAATAAAATCAGTTAACCTTTTTCTCCAATCCAAATTATTTTTTTGGTTAGAAAATCGGCTATATTAGTTCACATTTGCCTATAGTACGCTTTTGTTTACCTATAATACATTCCACTAGAAGTTTGCATTAACTTCGGTGGAGGGTGGTTGTGGTCCTCGCAGCCCACCTTGATCCCCCAGTGCTCGCTGTAGATCATCTTCGCCTTGCAGTTCTTGGCAGTACGTCGGGAACAGTAGTAATAAACAGTATGCGCGCTTTGACCTTGTTTAGAATATGTGTACTGATTGTACAATAGACACGTACTGCCGTTCAAGTCGATGAATTGAGCTCCTGAAATGAAATAGGGGAGTAAAAAGTGTCATGATCACAAAATTCAATTAATTAAAACTATATATATTGCTAGTGATCAAAACGTGTATGAAAGTAACCGTTTCAATTTCAAAAATAGCAGATCAATGTGTCATAATATATTCCTTAAATAGTACATTTTGAGTTTGCCTAGATATGGAATATGTGCGAGGCTGTGAGGGACCTTAAAGAATATCCACTAATAACTAATTCAAACTCTAAACATGTCGCTCCGGTTGATAACTTTTTCGTAGGGCGTTATTTATATCACATATTTGAGTATTTATAGCTCCGATTGAAAAATAAATATATCATATTGTTGGAGCCGAGGTCTGGGTGCCAAAATATAGAATATTTGTGAATGTTTAGGTATCATATCAGGTAGTCCAAAATAAAAGCTTAGTTTGGGTCTAATAGGTATAGAGTGCGTGAAAAAGTTCTCTACATACGTGTTTTATTTATAAGATAACCCAAATATAGTATCTACGAGTAACTTGGCCTTTTCCAGAAAAAGAAGTTGATATGTGTAAAATAGTTATATTAAGAAATCGAGTTGATATAGACAATTTTTTGCTAGTATCCTTAGTATTCCTTAGTTATAGTCTACCTAAGTCTGAGATACTGTCCGCTGGTCGTCTGTATCAACTTGGTCGGCGGGTGGTTGTGCTCCACGCAGGCTCTCTTGATCTCCCACTGTTCGTCAAACATCACCTTCGCCTTACAATTGGTCGCGAGCCGTCGCGAACAGTAGTAATTGTTATTACCCATTCTTGAATACGTGTAATCTTTGTAGAGCAGAACTGTCTTGCGATTTATCGAGATGAACTTTACATCTAAAACATTATGGTCAATTATCTGGTGAATTAATATTGTAATGATGAAACAATTATCCAGGAATACTAGCATTTATTCGAGCATTTCAGTGGTGTCGTTTTTAGACTGCCTAAAGGCCTCTGGTCTGATATAATCTAGATTGAATCTACCATTTATTTGTAAGATATCTATACTAAAAATGAAAAAAATGTTGTTTTGATAGGCGTGATATAATAGGGCTTATCATGAGATTTCATTTTGTTTTCATAATCTTATGTAGACTACACTTTTGAGAACGATAACTATAAATGTAAAAATGGACACGCTTCGTTTAATCCTGAAAGACATATCCTAAATGGCAGTTCAGGGAATTTCTGGTCCAGATAACAACAGAAGTAAATGTGTCAGCTTTAAGAGGTGAAAATCGTACGACATTACATAGGTAACCTTAATTTTTAAATTATTTTATTGACTAAATTAAACTTGATGCTTATATATAATGATTTATAATTATGGTTTGTTGATTCTCAAATAATTTATGTTCTGCCTCTAGGAAGAAGGAACTATCGACCGCAGTAACGTGCAAAAATATCTTAATAACAAATCGATTAAATTGAATGTATTTAAAGCCCACATATTCATGCTCTAATAAATTGGCCATTGGCCGTGAGCAGCAGCGTCGGTGGCGGGTGGTTGTGCTCCTCGCAGACGTTTCTGATCTCCCACTGGTCGTTGAAGGTCACCTTCGCCTTACAACTCATCGCCTTGCGTCGGGAACAGTAGTAATATTTTTTGCCGTGCCTCATTTGTGAAAATGTATGGCTTTTGTGTAGCAGCACTCTCTTTCCGTTCAGACAGATAAACATAGTATCTGCAAAATAATTTTAAAATTTGTCATAACTTTTTCACAGAGGTACTAATGTTACTAATGCGAAAGTTTGTGAGGATGTAGTATGAATGTTTGTTACTCTTTCCTGAAAAAATACTGATTGGATCTAAATGAAAATTGGCAAAAAGATAGATAAAAATCTGGAATAAGACATAAGCTACTTCGTATAGACAAGCCCGATGGCACAGTGGCAGTGAGAGCGCTTACTGTGTTGAGGGTTGCGGGTTCGATTCCCAGCCGGAGTCAACAATATGTGAAGACATAGTTGTTGGCGACGACGTCTGGGTGTCAATTATATATTCTTATAAAGTATTATATACATATATGTAGTATTATCAGTAAGTTAGATTCCATATTACAAGCTTAGAGTTTACTTTGGATTTAATTAACCGTGAGTGAATTTGTCCGGGTATATTTATTTATTTATCCAGAACATATACATTAAAAGAAAAGTGTGTTTAATATGAACGTCGGTTTACCGTGTTTACAGTTCCAAATGGTACCTGTTGGGAAAATAATCTATAGATAAAGAAAAAAGCTTTAGTTGTTATTAGTTTATTTATAAACTATGAAATGTATCTAAAAGCATGTATCATTCCGTTTCTGGACCAAGGCAACGACAACGACGACTAGCTCAAAATGAACATAGATCAATGTCTTACTGTACAAAACAGTGTTTTTCCAAAAAAACTTTACTAGTCGTCATCCTCTCTGCACTGTGGATTGCTCCTTACATAGAAAATCACAGTGAGGGGTTATCTCCACGAATCTATAATTTATGAATAAATTATCTCTGTCTATAATACAATACATCCAACGACTCTAAATCTATGAAATGCTGTCCAGTTTGAATACAACAACCTCTGAATTACAAAAATATTTGTTTATATAGTAGTCATTTCAGAGGAAAACACATGGTACCATGCTGGTTTAACTGTGGGCGGTAATATTTTCTATAATAAATGATTCGCCAATGTTCGCGGGTTAAACCGAAAGATGCCGTATTATAAAGTACATATTATAAAGGTAAAAATTAAATCATAAGTATTTGTTTTTTCTGAGGTAGATGAAACTTTTTCCATTTAGCCCGATGGTGGGGCAGCAATATGGACAATGCTGAGATTTGTCACGGTAAAGCAAACATTATAATACAGCAACAGCTGCATTCGATAAACTTTGTATCTGGCATTGGAGCTAAACGAAGGACCGTCGAGAAGAAATTTCAAAAGTTAACATATAAAGTACTAAAAACGATAATTACAACCTGTGCCGATTCATTTTCTATCACAGCTAATAATACGTCTCATGGAAGCACCTTTTAAGAAAAAAACATCTTCTAAACAATGATTGTTTAGAAGCTACAATGCCAGATATAGACATCATCGACTCTATAATAGAGGTGTCACAACTTTGACAGGTCATGTATTACACAAGGTGTAAGTGTGTGCATATACATATGCGGGGGTGTGTGCGTGGATGTGTGCATGGATGAGTGCATGGATGGGTGATTGCGGGCGTGCGTGCGTGCGTGCGCGCGCGCGCGCGCGCGTGTGTGTGTGTGTGTGTGTGTGTGTGTGTGTGTGTGTGTGTGCGTCGCTGACCATGTCAATATACAACCTATCATACTCCTATTATTGCATCGGGGCTTAAATTTAAACAAAATACAATCCATCATAAGTCTTAATTAACTTTGGCGGGTAGTGGTTGTGGTCCTCGCAGAGTTCCTTGACCCCTCCCTGGTCGTTGAGGATCACCTTCGCCTTGCAGTTCTTACTAAATCTTTGGGAACAGTAGTAGTACCTTCCGGCGCAAACTGAGAACGTGTAGTTTTTGTACAGCATCACTTTTTTATCGTTTATCATAATGAATTTAGGTCCTGAAAAAAAGATTCTTTTAAATCAAACATATATAGTATGTTTGTAGATAAATCGCTACATAACCTGCAGTCGCTACAGTCAACTTAATTCAACCCTAGCTTAAGGCTAGGGTTGTTGACGACCATTACAATGACAACAAAAACAATAAAGCATGTTGTGTTACCACAGCCCCATAGTACCAACCAAAAATAAGTTACCTAAATTACCTTTACTATTTTACCATCGTCACAATGGTAAGAATAGGCGTGTGTAAAAAAACATCGCATTATAAATTACAAACCAGTGAATATATTGAAATATACTTATAGATAAATGTTCCTATTTAAATTATATTATCTATTACAACTCTACACAAGTCCAATTATAAGTTTGTTTGTAACATACACTTTACATATATCTACTTATTATCTCAACTACGATTCCTCACTTAAAAGTGTAGAGCACCCAGAACCGGGCTCAACGAACCAAATACAGAACAACTTCCTTTTTGAAGTCGGTTAAAAGTCAAGCGGTTAATTCATTAGCCTAACATCGTATATACAGTCCATCAGAAGTCTGGAACAACCTCGGTGGAGGGTGCGTGTGGTCTTCCCGGGCCTCTTTGATGCGTCCCTGGTAGTCGAGGACCACCTTCGCTTTGCAGTTCCTCCTAAACCGTCGGGAACAGTAATAATACTTTCCAGCACTAACCGAGAAAGTGTGGTTCTTGTACAGCATTACTTTTCTATCGTTCAATATGATGAATTTGGGTTCTGAAAATAAAAAGCATTGAAATACTCTTTCTTACAAGAAATACCTTGTTTTATTAGGTACAATGAACATTAGTTCGAAACCGCAGCCACGTCAGTCAGCGTACAATTCACTGCAAATACCTGTTTATGTCAGGGTTAGCTATTAAAATCATAGGCATCATTAATCCAAAATAATATGTTTATAAAACATTTTATCTACACTAATGTTGTAACATTCTACTAATGTTTCCAATACTTGACTTATAATTACTACTGTTATAGCGCAGACAACTAAAACACTCAATTTAAGCAATTGCACATGATTTTATAATATCCACATCGATATCGTAAAATCTCATTATAACATCGCGCCGTGCGCGGCGCGCGCCCTGCGGCCCTGCGCGCGCAGCTGCGCTCTCATTGGTTAGATTTTAATGGCGGCAAGTTCACTGTGACAATACACGTACGCGTGAATTTAATGTTTCGCAATGTGTTTTGTTTTTAAAATTTTGTTTGATTAATTGCATTAGTGAAGATAACGTAGTGTATGCAACTGCATTTAAAACACGGGTATTAAAACACTCGTTACTATTATGAAACTCGCTACGTTCGTTTCATAAACTCACACTCGTGTTTTAATACCCTTCTTTATGTGACAGTTGCATAAACTACTATTAAGTGTTAATACATTGCAGAAATAACCGTGTAACATAACACGTCGATCACATCTTCCAACAAAGATTCTTCTCATAATAATACATAGTCAAAAAGTCAGGTGCGTCCTATATTGGTGTAACTAAATGTTTTAATAGTGTATTTCACTGATATTAAAAGTGAACAATATAGTTACCCTATTCTGTTTTGAGCCCAAACTCTCCAAAGAGGCTCTTTTGAATGTACGACGGTCAACATGTGTAGTAAAGTCCGTTAGAGGTCTGATACAGCTTCGGGGGAGGATGCGTGTGGTCCTCGCAGACCTCCTTCAACCCCATCTGATGGTCGAATACTACCTTCGCTGGACATTTTCTTCTAAAACGACGGGAACAGTAGTAGAACCTCCCGTGACGTCCTGAGAATGTGTGGTTGTTGTACAGCATTACTCTGGTATTGTTTAATACGATGAATTTAAAATCTGGAAATGAATGGGCCTTATAGATAAAAGTAAATAATGTAATGCGTATAAAGTAGATAATTTTGAACCTTTATAATTTTTGGCAGCCGCAAAGTTCAGCCGCAAAGTTGGATTGGACAATGATCTCAACAATAAAATCACAAATACGGTAATATAATATGGGTTATCACATTAATATTTAATACCTACAAGTCTTTGTGGTGTTTCCTTAATAATAACAACACAGCATACAAATACAATCAAACTAAAATAAAACAAACTTATGTACTAAACAATATTTAATTTAAATCCCCAAACAAAATGCTCTGACAACGTTATTTCAGTTAATCGTACGTACTTTTTTTAAACTTAGACGACAGCTTGATGTAACATCATAAATAGCGTATAATTTACTGAAGAATTAACAAGATACCATTTAGGTCCCGTTTGATTTTTCATAATGGTTTTAGGGTTCCGTACCTAAAGTGTAAAAACGGGACCCTTTTACTGAGACTTCGCTGTCCGTCCGTCCGTCTGTCACCAGGCTGTATCTCAAGAACATTTGGATTTGATCAAAGATTTGGTTTGTCAGCTTAACATCGACCTACTTTGATATACTTTCCAGTTTTAGTCCGCATCAACATGGGTGGCGGGTGGTTGTGGTCCTCACAGGCTACCTTGATGCCCCACTGCTCGTTGAAGATGATCTTCGCCCGGCAGTTCAAAGTGCATCTCCGGGAGCAGCGGTAGTACCTGGTACCAGTTCCCACCCTCGAGAACGTATATTTCTTGTACATTAGTACTGTGATACCGTTTAAAACAATAAACTTGGCATCTGGAAGTGAAGTAAGTATTTATTTTTAATAGGCAATCGGGTTTTGAATTGGTTCTATCTGTGCATAGTCTGGTCTAAATTGCCTTTATTGCACTTATCATTAATGGTAATACTTTTTGTAATTACTAAGAAAAATATTTAACATGAAAAAACATAAGTTTATTGCGAAAAGAAAATAACAATGGAATATCGAATGTTATTTTTGTTTTAAAAACATTCCATTGGACATCTGCACCAACTTCGGCGGAGGATGGGTGTGTTCCTCGTAGGCCGTCTGGATCCCCCCCTGCTGGTTCAGGGTGAGCTTCGCCTTGCATCGTTTCCTCCAACGTCCCGAGCAACAGTAATGGTTGCCGTAGCGCAGGGAAAATGTATAATTGTTGTACAGCACCATTTTGATGTTGTTTAGAAAGATAAACTCAGGACCTGGAAATATGTATGGTTTGCTCTTGTAATAATTCATATAATTTTAAACCGAACCAACTAAAACCATTCAAGGAAAAAAAAAGACGTGTGGCACTCGGGGACTGCCGCGGTAAAGCTATTGCATAGCATTTTGTATCAACTTATGCAATTATAATTTAATAGGTACGTCTAATCGCACACAACGCCGTGAACTGAAACGACGTTAGACGATGCACGGCCTTCAAGCCACACCTCCTTGCCCGTCGGAGTGGGGAGCGTGAGGTTTTTTCACGCTGCCAGCTCGCCAGCTCGCCAACTCACCAACTCGCCAGCTCGCCAACTCGCCAACTCGCCAGCTCGCGAGCTCGCCAGCTCGCCAACTCGCCAACTCGCCAGCTCGCCAACTCGCCAGCTCGCCAGGTCGCCAACTCGCCAGATCGCCAACTCGCCAGCTCGCCAGCTCACAAACTCGCCAGATCGCCAACTCGCCAGCTTAACATTACAATAACAACACAGCATACAAATGCAATCAAACTAAAATAAAAAAAAACTTATGTACTAAACAATATTTAATTTAAATCCCCAAACAAAATGCTCTGACAACGTTATTTCAGTTAATCGTACGTACTTTTTTAAAACTTAGACGACAGCTTGATGTAACATCATAAATAGCGTATAATTTACTGAAGAATTAACAAGATACCATTTAGGTCCCGTTTGATTTTTCATAATGGTTTTAGGGTTCCGTACCTAAAGTGTAAAAACGGGACCCTTTTACTGAGACTTCGCTGTCCGTCCGTCCGTCTGTCACCAGGCTGTATCTCAAGAACATTTGGATTTGATCAAAGATTTGGTTTGTCAGCTTAACATCGACCTACTTTGATATACTTTCCAGTTTTAGTCCGCATCAACATGGGTGGCGGGTGGTTGTGGTCCTCACAGGCTACCTTGATGCCCCACTGCTCGTTGAAGATGATCTTCGCCCGGCAGTTCAAGGTGCATCTCCGGGAGCAGCGATAGTACCTGGTACCAGTTCCCACCCTCGAGAACGTATATTTCTTGTACATTAGTACTGTGATACCGTTTAAAACAATAAACTTGGCATCTGGAAGTGAAGTAAGTATTTATTTTTAATAGGCAATCGGGTTTTGAATTGGTTCTATCTGTGCATAGTCTGGTCTAAATTGCCTTTATTGCACTTATCATTAATGGTAATACTTTTTGTAATTACTAAGAAAAATATTTAACATAAAAAAAACAAAAGTTTATTGCCGAAAAGAAAATACTCGTAACAATGGAATATTGAATGTTATTTTTGTTTTAAAAACATTCCATTGGACATCTGCACCAACTTCGGCGGAGGATGGGTGTGTTCCTCGTAGGCCGTCTGGATCCCCCCCTGCTGGTTCAGGGTGAGCTTCGCCTTGCATCGTTTCCTGCAACGTCCCGAGCAACAGTACTGGTTGCCGTAGCGCAGGGAAAATGTATAATTGTTGTACAGCACCATTTTGATGTTGTTTAGAACGATAAACTCAGGACCTGGAAATATGTATGGTTTGCTCTTGTTATAATTCATATAATTTTAAACCGAACCAACAAAAACCATCCAAGGGAAAAAAACAGATCAGGAAAATCGAACTTTATTTAGATTACACAAAATAACATATTCACAGAACTAGGACCTCCGGTTTAATCATTTAAAAAGGAATAGATTGTTAAATTTTTAAGTATGACCCATCACTTCGTTCTAACAGCCTAGGTCGGGCGTGACTATGTGTATCGCAACATGCTTTCATTATTCCTTCATTGTCGAACAGGATCTTCGCTTTACACTTCGCCGATTGACGTCGGGAGCAATAAAAATATCTCCCTTTGGCCCTAGATGCTCTTGAATATGTATGGCCGTTATATAAGAGCACTTGCTTTGATTTTATGTTGATTAATTGAAATTCTGAAAATGTAAAATGGTGCTTAAATGAAAACCTTCGTGAAAAATAAATGAAAATTCTTCAGAATAGTTTCAACTTTTAAACGAAGATAGACAAATTCAGTTATTTATAAATTTGGATAAATGTCAGAATTGACAAATGGCAAATCAATACTTATATCAATGTTGTAAATCATTTGGTAAACATTATAGCACTATACAATATACGCTCCACGGTACGAGACACGGACGTTCTTCGGGTTCAAAACCCCACGAACATTTTATTCGACACCGTGCGTGTACGCATCATGGACGAATCTGGGACGAAAAGAAATGAATGACACACTTATTGTTGCATGAACATGAAACATGATTCACGGATGGGCCACGGTCTAGTTAAATCATGCTTTATTGTAGGGTGGGCTATCCGTGACTAGCTCGGCCAATTTCTTCAAGTTGCTAC
Organism: Cyclophora albipunctata; assembly: GCA_963082685.1. Lineage (NCBI taxonomy): Eukaryota > Metazoa > Arthropoda > Insecta > Lepidoptera > Geometridae > Cyclophora > Cyclophora albipunctata. The sequence continues at coordinate 1,369,912 of OY720118.1, forward strand.
TGCAAGGACTACCACTTTCTATTGGTGAAGTTGAGCAGTAACCATTGACACTTCAGGCGGGCATCAGTTCGGCTCCTGTCCATCATATCAGCTTACATGTAATGTTAATCACTACCTATCAGTCTGTGCATGCCCTCAGTTCTCTTCAGGACTAAAAAGCTGATCATTAACGTGATACCGGTTTCTTACGATTAAGCGAACACTACACACTTTGTTACAGGAACCGTGGTCAAAGAAGAGTCTTCTGTGATAAAAAAACGTCAGATAAAAATGTCAAATAAAAGCGAAGTGTATTCGTAAACATAGTTTCAATTCATTAACGTGATACTTCAAATAGCTGCCATCTGCATCAGCAGTAACGGAGGCGGATGCGTGTGCTAGTGAGTAGCAAACTTTGTCAACCATTTTTCGTAGAAGATTACCTTCGCTCTGCACTTCCTCGTACGCCACCGATAACAAACTAAATACTTATCACGGTATTCGTCCGAGAAAATGTACCTATAGGACGGTGCCTCTGTACAGAGGCACAAGGTACCGTTCGTCCATTCAGGTCGAAAACTTAAAATGTAGAGGTAGAAAGAGGACAAAAAAATCAAAATGATAAAGGTTTTGTGATGTGAGACATAATAAAAGCAAAAAATACGAAGTGGTTGGCTAGTAGATTACGTCTGTGAGAAACATATGAAGCCAAAAGTACAAGCCTAACTTAGTTTTGGTTTAACGTGTGTGCATTAGTTAACAAAATAATATGTTGAGTGGAAATTTGGGTATTTTTCCAATCAAACCTTAGATAGTTTTGAAAGAGTCAAGGAAGAGACAATATTATTTAGGAATAAAAAGAAATCTTTTTACTTAAACACACGCGATTTGCATTCATTGCATTTAATAAATAAATCAATGAAACGGGACTGTATGGCATTAAAATATATAACTTATTTATCAAAATACGTATCTGACGTATAGTCCCGTTTCTCTTTACAGTCCTGCTTATTTAGTATTCTTTGTTGGTATATCTAGAAGTGGGTTTCATTCATTTATTTTGATGTATACTCCATTTGAAGCTCTCGCCAGTGCCGGCGGCGGGTGGTTGTGCTCGCCGACCACTTCACGTATTTCCCAGTAGTTGTTGAAGTACACCTTCGCCGGACAAGTCTTCGCGCAGCGTTGAGAGCACCGATAACATTTGTGACCGCTACGCACTTGCGAGAATGTATAATTTTTATACAATAACACTCTACATCCGTTCAAGTCTATGAAATTTGCATAATCTGGAATAAGAAGATTTAATAAGTGTGTAACTTCTTTCTATCAAATAAGCGGATGATACAGCCTCCGTGGTCTAGTGGTTTGAGCACTCGGCTCACGATCCGGAGGTTCCGGGTTCGATTCCCGGTGGGGATATCTCACAAAAATCACTTTGTGAGACTGTTCTCAGTTTGGTTAGGGCATTGCAAGCTGAATCACCTGATTGCCCGAAAAGTAAGATGATTCCGTGCTTCGGAGGGCACGTTAAGCCGTCGGTCCCGGTTACTTTCTACGGATAGTAGTCGTTACATGAGCCATGTCAGAGGCCTTTGGCGGCTCAATAACTCTGACACCAGGATTGGTCAGGTTGACCATCCACTCGATAAGAAGAAGCGGACGATGTATCAGCCAGCACGCACACAGAATATTATTTCACATTAAGAACAACACACTACAATAACAACTGTAGTAAGACACTCACTGCCGCTCACTCGACGCTTAAGTAAATGACGTAATAATTCATAAAGCTGTAAGTCATACATTTTTATTATTTTTTATACAAGAATCATGAGCACTTTTCGGCACTGCAAACGTTAAAGGTCAGATCAGTTACTTGCAGTGTTCTCCTTTCTCACTCCATCAAATATTATATCCTTAAGAGCATCTTAGGTAACACTTGACGAGCGAATTTTTGGAGGAGTCATTTAAAATTGCTATTTGCTACGCTAAATTGAAAAATCGAATCGGCTTAATTCGACTTTTGAATAGTATCTTCGGCATTAAGGTCGGAGTTTCTTTCGCTTAATGTAACTTTCATCCTTTGGTAAACCTTTCTTTCGTTGTAAAGTCTTTGTTTCTGTTGGCCGCTTTTAGTTGTAGGCGTTTAACCTCACGTAAGACCCGTCGGCGGTCCTCACCAGGTTCGGTGGCAGATGGCTGTGGTCGGCGGTCACCCAGTCTATCCTCCACTTATCATTAAAAATAACCTTCGCTTTACAATTCCTTGTGCGGCGCCGGGAACATCGAAAATACCTTTTCCCATTCCTCAGCTGGGATTGCGAAAATGTATGGTTTTGATATAATAATACTTTACTCCCATTCAAACGAATGAACTGAAAACCTGTAATAAATAAATGTATTTTATAGTGTTTTTGTCCATGAATAGTTTTAGCTCCGTGCTGTTAATTTTGCTAACAAATACTTATTGTACGTTGCTTAAGTAGTACTGCTATAGTATTCATATTTTATTTCATATTGAATAATTACTTTTATCTACACTAATGTTGTAACATTCTACTTATGATTCCAATACTTGACTTATAATTACTACTGTTATAGCACAGACAACTAAAACACTCAATTTAAGCAATTGCACATGATGTTATAATCTTAGATTATAGAAAGTACTAGATGTAGCATTCAAATGTATTTACAAGCTACACGCTGTGTCCAAAAACAGAACAAAGTCCCTCGCGTAGTGTTGTTAGCTCTCGCATTATTTGCCCATTTTTGGGGTAAATTTTGGGAGTTTCGGAGGTAATATGATAATAGAATAAAAATTGTCCTTTTCTTTATAACTATGTACCTACCTGATTATCTCAAGAAATAGATAGGTATATTAAATAAAACACGGTGTTAAAGTGGATGTTTGCACACTTTTATCGGGTGATGGAAAAATTATATATTTTTATTTTATTTTAAAGTATTCGGAAAACTTACAGCTAGGTACAAGAGTTACATAAAAAAAGAATAATAACTTAGGGCCAATTACAATTTTTCACTATCTAAGATGGCTAATATAGAAACATAATTTTATACCCGCTCCCCCTCTCCCCTTCTACCTCACACGCACACCAAAAATTTGTTTAGAAATCCTATAGACTAACATACTTACTATTTAATAGGATTGTTAGGTTAGGTACATAGGAGCCGCACTTACGCTTTATACTTTCTTTTTTCAAGTTGGTTATTTTTTATTATATTACTTATTAATATTCTACAACGAATTAAAGCCCTCAAAAGGTAATAAAAAGAAGGGTAAATCAAAACTTTTATATTGGCAACACTAGCATAGATTGACGCATCACTCTCTATGACAATTGAAATCTGAGAAAATAATTAAATATTTAAATAAGACGATACCTAAATGCGATACTTACACGTGAAATGTGATCCCATCCTGTTTCTTTTTCAGACCCACTGCATTTTTACAGGTAGGAATGACACAAGACGGCATAGTTTCGTGAAATTGGTCACGGGTAAAACACGTTAGCGCGTTCCGACGGTCACAAAGTGACTGATCGTAGGGATGGGTAAAAAATATCGATATATCAAAATATCGATATTTTTTCAGAAAAATATCGATACTAATTAGCGATATTTTTTTCCGCGATATATCAATTTTCGATATTTATTTTCAGATATCAAAATCGATATATTTTTAAAGCTCTGCTGTCTGCTCATGCGTCACATCATGATTTTGACCAATCCGATTTCTTAAGGCTAGATTACACCGGGGCAACACTGTGCGGCATTGCGGCATGCCACAAGGCCGCATGCTACAAAGTCAAAAATGTCGCACATTGTGGCAAGAACCGTGCGGCATGGCAACACCTTGCGTCACGTGGCAGACTGTCGCATCTTGTATCCGGGCACAATGGAATTCCATGCGACATTTTTGACGCACGAAAAATGTCGCATGGATTCCATTGTGCCCTTGCCACAATGTGCGACATTTTTGACTTTGTAGCATGCGGCCTTGTGGCATGCCGCAATGCCGCACAGTGTTGCCCCGGTGTAATCTAGCCTTAAAATTTAGAAAATATGCAGTAGTTTTTTGTTTCTTTTTTTTATGTCAAGCAATTCGATTTTTTTTTTTTAATAATAAAACTTATGTTTGAAACAGCCAGATGTGTATTTGCTTTAAAATTTCGATAATTAAGGCAATTTTTATAAATAATTGCAAATTGGGCAAAAAATATCGATATATCGAAATATCGATATTTCTTGGGTGATATATATCGATATATTTGAAAAATATCGATACGATAAATATCGATATTTTTTTTCCATTTGCCCATCCCTAACTGATCGGTTGCGCATCAAACTACACTATTTAAGGCTAGTTTGAGTAGCTACAGTATTATGCGCGCTCACGGGTTCTGGTTATTCTGTATTCTGAGGTTATAATATCCACATCGATATCGTAAAATCTCATTATAACATCATTATAACGCGACCAATTAACCTGGCGAGCCTTATGTCAAAATCCTCATACAAGTTGTATAAAATTTTGATATTAGGCTGGCTTTTGAAAACAGTTGGGTTATACGTGAAAACTTCGTCGAAACTACATACACAAAACTCTTTGGTAAGATCTCGCTCGCTCCTGATTGGCCCTACGTGCAGCTGCGCTCTCATTGGTTAGATTTTAATGGCGGCAAGTTCACTGTGACAATACACGTACCTACGCGCGAATTTAATGTTTCGCAATGTGTTTTGTTTTTAAAATTTTGTTTGATTAATTGCATTAAATAGTGAAGATAAAGTAGTGTATGCAACTGCATATAACACGGGTATTAAAACACTCGTTACTATTATGAAACGAGCTGCGCTCGTTTCATAAACTCACACTCGTGTTTTAATACTCTTCTTTATATGACAGTTGCATAAACTACTATTTATTATTTAAATAGCTACTTACTTTTGAACACTGTAAATATGGTACAAAACATAGTTAAACAATTAGCATATTTTTAGATCGTTCGCTCTTAAAGATGCTGAATTTATTTTTCATGGTGCTACTGATGCTCGGGATCTTTTATTTTATATTCGCCTTATGATTTAACAATCATCATCGGCAACCTTCTAGCAGAGTTGCCACAGTACATTTCTGAGAGACAGCAATCAAGCTTGGGTTCACACAGGTCCTTTTCAATTGTAGATTCTGATTTTCTTATAGCCATTTAAGGATGATATCGAATCTGAAGCTAAATTCTGGTAACTCAGTTATTCAATGTGCGAAGTGTACTTATACTTCAACATATTTTCCGGAGTACTGCAGATCAGTTCATTAACGTTTTTCAATATTTTCAACATATTTTCCGCTGGAAGTCCTGGCCAGAGAGGGCGGCGGCTGGTTGTGTTCCTCGCAAACCGACTTGATTTTCCACAACTTATTAAATACAACCTTCGCCTCACATTCTTTTTTCCGCCGAGAACAAACGAAATATTTCGTATGACCTTTGTATAAGAGAAGTCTTGTTTTATTTAATATTATAAACTGTAATACTGAAAATCAATCATCAAGCTTATAACTTACTAGCTGCGCCTCGCGTTTTTACCCGCATTGTGCCCTTTCCCGTGGGAATTTTGGGATGAAAAATAGCCTATAAACTTCCCGTTAAATATGTCTGTCTATCCGTTACAAAAAAAATCAAATCGATCATGTAGTTTTTGAGTTTATTCATTACAAACACACACAAAAATACAATTCTTTCCTCTTTATAATAGTAATGTCGATATCAAATCGCTTTCACAAAAGGAATATGTAATAACTCAGAATTGGTTTCTTTTGGGGCCTCTAGTGCTCATAAACTAACAGAATCCAAAAGAACCGAAACTAACGGATACACCTTGCTTTTATTTAACATTTTTATCTCACGTTTCGTCCCCTTTACAAGAACCGTGGTCACAGAAGACTTCAGTTACGGAATCTTCTGGGACCGCGGTATAAAAGCGAAGTGCATCTGTATAGTACATTTATTATTCTTTGGCAATGTAAAGAAGAAACTAAATTAGTAGAAATCATAAGAATTTACATTAAAATTAATGTATACACACACATAAACCAATGAACAGATACTATGTCAGCCATTAAGCAACTTCTGAATTTATATCAGCTATCATTTAATATTAAATATTAAATAACAATGCTATAAAAATTGTGATGAACTCCTACCTCCGTGGCTAATGTATCAATCAATCAATCAGTTCATTCCATCTTACCTCATTCAAAATGACTAGTGTTCGCTTCAACTTAAGAAGACAGTTAGAACCTTAAATCTATTATATATGATGGCATTCATTGTCCAGGACACAGAGTGTTACATGTAGAACTTGGACGAAACACACGGGCCATACCAGTACATGAGAGTCTCAAATGAAGTCGTTTAACTTGAACGTTGAACATATTTTATACTAGTACAATAACCATGTATTGGGCGTAACTTTTATATACTTATGTAAAACTAGCAGCGCCCCGCGGTTTTACCCGCGTTGTACGCGTTCCCGTGGGAATTTCGGGATGAAAAATAGCCTATAACCTTCCCGTTGAATGTGGCTGTCTATTACAAAAGGAATTATTCAGTTCAGACTAGATAATTCCCGAGATTAGCTCGAACATACAAACAAACTAACTTACAAATTTTACCTCTTTATAATATTAGTATAAACTAGTTTAGATATACCTATAGATAACGATTAGTATAGATAAAAAGAGTTCTGTTTTTTTGGCTTATTGACATATCCCACTACACTTAAATTGAAAAATACGAATGACAAGTCATAAAACAGTTGAGGCATAGAAGTTTCGAGCATGGATCGCAGTAGGTGTTCGTTTTTTTAGCTCGTTTGCAAAGAGCACGTGAATTGCCCTCGTATCCCCTTTTACGAATCATTTTGCTGTTTGGATACCTGCCGTACTTTAACAGTTTGTGAGGCGCTGCGAATTAGATAAATTACATCTGTATTACAGTAAAAACACATGTGCCTCTAATACACACATAAGCATAAGCGAGACACTCGGGCAAGTGAGAAACCTCTATAAGCGAAAACATCGCGTTCCCACGAATTTCGCTTATCTAGGTTTGACTGTAAAATATAGTTTTAAATTCGCGACTTTATAAATAAGTCGGCTGTAAATACTTCTTTCTTTTATAAGCGAGTCAATATGATTAACGTAATTGGGTTATATGGGTTTGGATCAGAATTTGCCAACCTCTATCGTACTATTACTTACGGTAGATGTGGACAAAACATAGATCTTTTTTTACAACATAACATCAAAGTCCGTTCCTCACATATTCACCACTGCCACATAATTCGATTCTACTGGTTGCTCGTATGTGGTAAATATGTGATTCCAGGTATATAAGGCAATGTTTTGGATTGCGACAAGAGCAGTTGCAGGGCCTGAGCGTAAACCCCTAGAGACTAAATAAATAATCAGAATATCCAATAATTACCAGTAGAATTAATAAAACGTTGCAAATAGAACTTCATGTTCATTTTAATAAACACACGAATAAATATACCTTAGAGATCATTTTTCCATTCACACTTATTTGATGTTCAAATTCAAATTCTATATTATATATTGACTATATTACTAACGCCCATACTCAAAGACGTCAAATTCTTCCTTTGCAATATTATTGCATAAAAAAGTATGAAAAATTAAGTCACTTAGCCAAGTCGATTTATTAAACGTCTCTGAGACCGGTAGCAAGTATAGACTATATCTATTTTACTTAAATTAACATATCATACATCATTATTATGGTTCTTAACTATGTTTGGTAAAAATTGACCCTGTAGTTTCTGAGTAGGAGTTCTTAAAATTAAACTTGTTTTTGTATAGAAGCACTTGGTACTTTTATGTTAAAATAGTCAGATTTCACTCAAATTCTGCAGCACTCCAGCAATTACACCTCTTCGTCCTAATATCCGGCGGCGGATGGTTATGCTCCTCAACCAAGTTCGTAATAACGAAATCTTTTGACAATACTATTTTGGCCCTACAATTTCCCCTGCGTCGTTTGGAGCAGTAGTAACATCGACCGTTTACTGTGGAAAACGTATAATTCTTGTATAACAGCAGACATTTCCCGTTAACGTGGACTATTCGAGTATCTGAAAATTAAAAATATATATTGTTAGATATATGTAGTTGTAACGGAACATAAACTGTACGTTATATTAATTACGTGCACAATGACGGCTCTGAAGTAAACTATTGAAACTACAAAACCTTCACATGCTCTTAAAGGAACAAATACTTAGTGATGTTAATATTCAACCGCTATGCTTGAAATAACCGTTTTACGTTACTCGTTAATTCATGGTGCATACATTTAGATACCTTTGTACTTTAAAGAAAGAAAAACCATTTATATATACTACCTACTGTAATAATCATAGTTTTTGATGAAGTGGTGTTAGCCTGTAATGTCTCACTGCTGGGCAAAGGCTATCTCATCTCACCGAAATAATCAGTACAGTGAAGGAGTTACGCGTAAAAATGGGCAAGTATGAAACTATAAGTCATACAAAGACCTTTTGTTTAAGAAAATCTTCGTATTGATTGTAGTTTCATACTTGCTTATACAGAAGGATTAGAAAGAGACATCCTGTATAGGAGGAAATCAGGATAAAAAGAAAGCTAAACAGACATTGTAATTCAACGAACAAAATAACAGGGATACTTCTTTTCAATAAAATAAAGGCCTCACAAATAAAGCAAAAATAAGAACATCATTTCGCGGAACAATGTTGTTCTTCCTGGTTGGAATGACTTCACATGCTGGCAAACACTTCTGGTCATCATGGTGTCTATGAATGATTGTCGATGATGAATAATCTCTCTTGAATGACTAAGATGTGTTCTCTTGTTAGCAGCTCTTACACACTACTTATGTTTAACCTTTGCGCTGTCCGAATGCACTGGTCTGGGACTGTTATAGACAGTTAGGCACAAAACATTTTGAGGCACATTTTTATGGGTTCAATTTTTTTAGACTCTTTATTCGGAACAGGCAAAAAGTATAAGTAGTGAACTTTCTTCTAGATAGCCCTTTCTTAGTTTCCCTTCTCTTTGTAATTTTCTTAGCAAACTTGTTAATAAATTCCCATTGCTGAGAGTGAGAAAGTTTCCAAAATTGATTGAAAATATGTTGTCTTCTTCCTTTGGGCTTTTCGTCGTTTTCGTGGAATTTGCTTTACTATTTTTTCTTACATAATTTCTTTTACAGAACCGAACCTCTGAAAAATACATTTCTTCAATATTTTAGATTTTTATCGAATATTCCTTTTCGATACTATTGCTCTCTGACTTCACACTGCCGGCGACGACTCGCTTTACAACTTTTGTCCCTGAACGACGAGCTTTCAAAAATAAATTCGCTCAACGATACTCGTTCAGCGATGCTCGCTCGCTTGGTCATTTCTTTACAGTGCGGCATTGAAAGTAGACCAATGGATACCAACAAATCATTGCTACTCTCATTGCAACTAAAGTTGTGTGTAAACACGTGCGAGGCGCACGCAGGTTTGCACTCGTTTGCACTCGCGCCACTCCCCCGCGGTCGATCAGTCCTGTACTGATCGACCGCGGGGGAGTGGCGCGAGTAGTACCCAAACTTGCACACTCGCTTATAGCCCGGCGATAAAACTATCGAAACAACACACTCGCTTCCCGCTGAGCGCCAACTCGTTCATAGTTTCTAGTTCCACTCGTTACTCGTTCGTCGTCGGCAGCGGAACCACTGCCTTAACCTAAGAAACCAGTATAAAACTTATTTCTATGGCTCAGATGCATTCATAGACTAAATCGTATTACGATTGTATTTGGTGGCTTAGCCTACCAAAATCTAGTCTTCTGCGCCATCTTCTTAAGCTAGCGCGGCGTTTCGATCGAGCCGAAATCGATAATGCGCTCACAAAGCTGTTCCGAACCATCGTGAGCGCGATATCGACAGACAGTATGGCGTTATGGATGTCTTCGTAGTTGCCGCCATGTTGAGCTTACCACGATATTGCACCACTACAAAATCACTCTCAGTCAAATCTCAAACTTGACAGTTGGAATTTCATTTCCATTGGTGAAGCGTGTCTTGCTTATTTTTCTTATCACGTGTAAATATTAGTTAAAAGTGTATGTTTTCTCAATGGTCCTTAGTTTGTCTCTTTTTAAAATTCATCGAAAATATAATTTTAAACAGTACCTTTCCTCTTTAATATTAATTTATAACTTTTGCTTGGTTTGCTTGCTTTTGTTGGTTGGTGACGGAACGGTCTAGTGAGCATAGTCTCATACTTTTCAATACAAAGAATACCTTTTTGCCTGACACGTTCATAGCACGGTCATGGTATGATACGGTGTAATGGGTGGAGGCCTCTTGTGTCTCCGCTCACATCTCTAGTAACATAGTTGAAATTAGAAACTAGTAATTTTGTTTTGCGCCGTATACTGTGTACCACATATAGTATCGAAGGTAGCTAGTTCGATGTTTTAAGACACTCACAACCCTGTTCAATTGAAAAGAGTTGAAGAAACAACAAGAGAATAAAGGTTAAAGTTAAAGATTTAAATCCGTACTGGCTGTAAATGCAATTTCGATAATACACGTAGGAGCCGAAGCTACCAAAATAGGTAGTTTCTTATTAAGGTAGTTATTTTTTAGTATTTGGTAGAAAAAATAGATCAAAAATGTTATGCTAATGAAATGCATTCTTTATTAGGTATTATAATAATACACATAGTATTTGAAAGTCAGAACATGTTTTTTTTTCAATTCTGCTCGGACTTCATATTTTAAAGTAAGATTCTGTTTGAAAATGAACGAACGAAATATGAATTGTAAGATACAATGTAACAATTAAACCTTTCGTATTGTAGCACTGTATCATTAAAGGTAACAAAGAAAAATATACTGACAAAAACCTTCTATTTGCGAATAAATAAGAGATACAGAGACAATCGATAGGGCAGAGCTTTTTTACAATCCATTGTGATTAATGTACCTTTGACCACTGTTTTGTCTACAACCCTTCACTTTAAAAGAAGTTCAATAATTTAACAAAAAAATCTGTACTCGAAGAGAATGTGTAAATAAAATTTTTGCTTAACACAGATTGCATGTCTCATGTCACATTCACATTGCAGCGTTATAGTAATCTTTCCACACCTCCTGGCAACACCGAAAAAGAGAGCGTTTCATCGCTTTAGAAAAGTGCTTTGTTTCATTGAAATAAGGTTGATTGAGCCGGTCATTTCAATTAAAAAAAAAAAACAAATGTTCATTCCGGGAATTTCTATGGGTACACAACATTTCTTTTAATAAAATGTCCACTAGTTGTCTGAAACAGAGTGGGCGGTGGATGGTTGTGCTCATCAAATAGCAACTTCAGTTTCCATGAATTGTTAAAGCTTATCTTCGCCTTACACTTCATCATCTGACGACGGGAACAAACGAAATATTTCTGGGTGGGAACCATTCGAGAAAACGTATAACCTTTGTGTAAAAGAAGTCTTACGTTATTCTTCATTTTAATGAAACGCATTTCTGTAAAACGAAACGTTACTTGATTACACATGCCATACAAATATTTCCAAGACATTATTACGTTCACGTACTATATATAGCTATTGGTTCAAACATTTCGGAACTACGATTCTACAGATTATAAACAAAATCTAACTTATATGCGACACTCCCTTGTTAAAATAGAACTAATATCAAATCCAAGTAGCTAGGTAAGCTGATAAAAATCAAAACTAATTTCTTAAATAAAACATAATTTTAGAATCAATTAATATTTATTTGTTTAGAAACCACTATCATATTAATATAAACTCTAGGTAAGATCTCATACTGACCTTGATTGATCTCTGCTCGTGGACAAATAGCAATAGTTTCGCGTCGTTTCTACAAAATGTGCGAAAATCGTCGTGAAAATTGTGTATTTTGATAGTAGCAAGCAAAGTAGTGAATGTAAAGAAATTACCAGTTGTCTATAGGTAGAGTTCTGCCAGAACAGGGAGATCATGTTGGGGACATGGAAGGATTTAGGGTACATGGAAGGAGCCTCCCCGCGCATCTGGTAAGCCGGGCCCGGTGAGGCAGGGTCTCAACATAGGTTGACAAATCCATGCTCCAAGACACAAGACCGACCAAGACTAAGACCAAATTTTGGGGACAATCCCTTTAAGCGTAAAGAATGCTTAATACATAATATTCTGATTATATTTGTTAATAATTGTCGGCCCAAACGTAATAGTGGAAAGGGTCGGAGACGAGTCACATAAATATTGGCCGTTGGCCATCTTCATAATTTTGGGCGCGGGATGGTTGTGCTCTTCGATAACATTCTTAATTTCGAAGTCACTTTCTCGCATAAATATAACTCTGGCTCTGCATCCACATTTTGTTCGCTGAGAACAATAGAACCTCTTCTTGTCGTTTCTAGAAAATGTGTTGCCTTTGTATAAGAGCAAAGACTTTCCGTTTATTAGCACAATCATTCGAGGACCTGAAACGTATTGTTAATTAAACTGTGTAATGATAACTAGGTGCTTTGAACTTTTCTGGACATTTGCGCGCTGGTTTTTTAACATAATATAGGAGCGAGCAGGGAATATGTTCTGAACTGCACGAAGCAAACCAAAAAGAAATATAACTTTTCATAACGCTAAGTGAAACTGAAAACCCAGCTAAAATTATTTCCTTAAACCCATCTTATAAAACATATACATTTGGAACAACATTTGGCGTTTACACCACCGTATTATAGGGGTTCAATAAAACTTTTTAACGATCAATAATCCTTTAATAAGTAAGAATGAAATGAAACACTGAAAGGGTACGACATTGACTTCTACTTTACTTATACATATTAGCCAAACACAAAGGATGTAAGATCCACTTATTTAAGAGATTAACAGTCGCCGCCGTACTCAAATAGAAACAGAGGTTAAAGAGTGATTTTTTACATGTAATGTACGAAAAATACATCAGTTAGTTAGTGACGTCTCTATGTACGGTATTTAATTGCAGAGCAATTTACGGGTCAGTTATTATATAACATTAGGTAACAATTATTTTATTTATCTTTACTATAACAATCAATACCAATTATGTAAGCGGATTTTTTTCTTCCCGACTAACAAAATTTATGACTGGGGCGACCCCACTGAATGTGAGCCTGACCCACAACGTTTTCATACTAGCACCATCTATTTGATCACGGGTGGAACCAAGGGTCAGCTAAAGCAGAAACATCCACTTTTACATTCTTCAGGGTCAATCTGTATAAAATATTTAGAGGCCATGCTTATCTTCTGGGTTTCTTACACACATATAGGTATTGCCCATTGGGCATATTTATAATTTCAGGTGGGAGGTGGTTATGCTCTTCTATAACATGCTTAATTTCCAATGTGTATTCATCTTTAAATATTATTCTAGCCTTACAGCGTTTCTTTGTCCGCTGGGAGCAATAGTATCTCAAGCTGTCATTTTTCGAAAAGGTGTTTTCTTTGTACAAGATCACAGAGAAGACAGATTTCCCGTTGATCAACTCAATCAGTCGAGGACCTAAAATTATGTTTGATTAAACTGTTATCTTAATTTAATTATTAACCATATACTTTGAGACAATAGAAAATAGGAGAGGGAAGATGATAGGACATCTCATACGACATGACAGATACATTAATAATATCATGGAAGGAAAAATTGAAGGAAAGCGAGGTAGGGGAAGGCCTAGAATCAGTTACATGAGTCAGATTAAAGAAAAAGTGTCTGTCATATCGTATAGAGACGTGAAGGAACTTGCACTGAATAGGAATAGATGGAGAAGTCTGCATCGGACTCACCGACAAGAGCCTTGCTCTTAAATTTATGATGATGATGACTTAAAGTTCGTGATATAGAGCCAATAAAAAACCATTTGTTATGGGAACACACATATATTTATTTTAAAGTTTTAATTCACAAGTTTATTGCTACATTTATTTATTCAAAAGCAGTTTTTCAAGCCTTAAGACTAACATTGATATAAGATAAGGGGATAAGTGGGGGAGAGTGTCAATGTACTACACTAAGTAAAGTAAGTTCGAGTACGTTAGTGGGCTACCCTGGTGTCGTTTAGACCGCCTTAAGGCGACATGGTCTGACACTAATAGTACAACATACAGCTAATAACCTCCATAAGTAACAGAATGCTGTAGAGTGCAGTCGTATATATAGTGGCCGTGGATGGTCCTCAGAAGTCTGCGCTGGTCGTGCTGATGCACTCCGGTCACCTCTTTGATCACCATCTCGCTTTCATTTTTGAACAGTATCTTAACCTTGCAACGTTTCTTTCCGGTCATCCATTGGTTACATTGGTACCTCCTAACGCCAGTCTTTGAAAACGTGTATCCTTGGTACAGGATCATCATCCGCACCCCTTGTCTCGAATTTACAGCAATCATGTGAGGAGCTGAAATGAAAGATTTTTATGTATATGTTCTGGTACATCCCTAAACTTAAAGAAACCTTAAACCTAAATTCTTACGGATCATAGAAACGCAGGTAGAGCCGCATTGTCACGTTTTGTTGAAAAACATGGGGGTACGGGTTTTCGGAGGGTGCAATAAGAAGCAATTTGGAAGTGCGATGGAAAAAAAACTTCAAAAAAATTAAAATATATTTCTGTATGAAAAGTAGCAAACATTACATCCACTATTCTTTATAAAAAAGTGTTGCATTAATAAAAGTGTCAACCAATCATCATAAAATAGTATAATGTTGTAATGCATACTTTTTGCATCTTTCAATCTATACTAATATTATAAAGCTGAAGAGTTTGTTTTGTTTGTTTGTTTGTTTGTTTAAACGCGCTAATCTCAGAAACTACTGAACCGATTTGAATAATTCTTTCACTGTAGGCTATAGGCTACATTTTATCCCGGATTTCCTACGGGAACGGGCACAACGCGGGTAAAACCGCGGGGCGCTGCTAGTTACATATATGTATAATGGTAGGAGTTGCCAAATTAATAATCAATAACGAAACTATTGTCGTTTCTCAATCTTCCCCGTTTCTTGCTTCCCCAAATCCGTTTGTTTTCTAGTACATAATATTAAATCTTTAAATGCTGTTCAGTTTCTCATCAAAAACCACATAAAATTTTGGCGACGGAGCTTTAAACGCTAATTTAACCTATCGAAATTTAACAAAGTTTCAGATTTAACAAATTGAACAATATCAGATTTATCAAAGTTTAACGTAACTTCCATTTGAAGTTTTCACCAGCAGCCGCGGCGGCGGGTGGTTGTGCTCCTCACAGACCGCTTTGATCCTCCAATGGTCGTTGAAGATCACCTTGGCTTTGCATTTCTTCGAGCATCGCCGGGAACACGAGTAGTAGTACTTCTGTCCTTGACCCATTTGAGAAAACGTATAGTTATTGTAAAGAAGAACTATTGAGTTGTTCAGTATAATGAACTGCATACCTGAAATAAGAATATGTATAATACTCTGATGAGGCTTTAATAATGCAATGTCAATTTCAATGTGATGGGTACTATGCATTCCAAACGTTTCGATTGGTTTGACTCGGCGGTCGTCATACTTTTCTGGCCAAGGGCAACATGACAATGTGGATATCAGCACCGGGCCGCTGAGTAAGGGCGTTTGCCCACACAAAATTTAGGTATACGGTTGATTTCGTTATTTCGCATTTAAGGAAAATATAGTTAACAGTTTTATTTGTGTGCAGTCTTGTAAACATTTATAGTTGTTAGGTGCATTTTTCCAAAATGTAATATACCTACTCCTGGTTTTCACGACGTTCAATGAAATATGCTTTGAGTTGTGTGTCACGTGCTTTAGTTCAATCATTTCATTTCATTTCGCTTTGTTAGTCGCGGGCCGCATTCGGTCCGCGGGCCGCAATTTGTCGACCACACTGACGCAGAATCAATACCAAAATACCAAAAAACTTATAAAACGAGCAGACCAAGTTAAAATAAAAGAACTAGTAATTAAAGTTTAAATTCCAATATAATAAAACGTAACAATTTTAAGCCTTATTTGAATACAATCATAGTTTAAACTACTTTATCTTAATATACCTGCCATCGTAAGTTCTCATCAGTTCCGGTGGGGGATGGTTATGACATTCGTTTATTTTCTTTATTTGAAAATTATTTCCGAAAGTTATCCCAGCCTTACATCCCTTCCTAGTCCTTCGTGAGCAATAGTAATTTTTAGGGTTATACTTTGAAAATGTATAGCCGTTATATAAGAGCAGAGATTTTCCTTCTAACATAATAGTTTGAGGACCTGCAAAAAATATTGAAGTTTATTGGTTTCTTATGTTTAAGCGAACATTTTGAATTGAAACTTCGTTTTCGGATACATTTCGCTTTTATTCTACATTTTTATCTGACGTTTGGGCCCCTTTATCTTCTTCTTATCGAGTGGATGGTCAATCTGACCAATCCTGGTGTCAGAGTTATTGAACCGCCTAAGGCCTCTGACATGGCTCATGTAACGACTACTATCCGTAGAATGTAACCGGGACCGACGGCTTAACGTGCCCTCCGAAGCACGGAATCATCTAACTTTTCGGGCAATCAGGTGATTCAGCCTGCAATGCCCTAACCAAACTGAGGACAGTCTCACAAAGTGATTTTTGTGAGATATCCCCACCGGGAATCGAACCCAGAACCTCCGGATCGCGAGCCAAGCGCTCAAACCACTAGACCACGGAGGCTGCTTTATAGGAACCATGGTCCCCATAGTACAGTCTGGATATTAGCTAAGAGGGTGTTAATTAGTTAATAGACTGGTGTATTATTTTGTCACAATAACAAAGCAAAATTTAAAATGATATCTCTCACGAACATCAATTTATTGTACCCTGCAGTATTTCCACTCCGATCAACTTTCTTGGAAGATAATGGAGTTCACAATAACTTAATGTAATCTCATATAATATAAAGCTGCAGAACTTAGTTTCTGGTTTTTTATAACGTGTTCTTCTAGAATTACCAGTCGGAATTGAAACAATCTTTTTGGATATGACAACCACATCTACAAAGCTAATCGATTACGTGCCTCCGTAATTCTCTAGAAGATATCGCTTAAAACGCGGGGGAAAACCGCGGGACCCTGCTAGTATGCCATATTCCTGCTACTTTAACTGATTTGGCTTACAAAAATTATAAGCCAAAACACGTACACTACAATTATGAGAATGCAGACTTAACATATTGCATTTGGTGCATCATTTTCAATTTTACAACTGTTTTGGCCAAGCTGGAATGATATGAACAGTAATGACAGTGATCTTGACTTGTCATCTTGTTTCCTCTCTCACCACCATCTTGATGTACTGCCCGTCCAAGGTCTGCATCAGCACGGGAGGCAGATGGTTATGCTCCTCCATCACGTCTCTTATCTCAAAGTTGTCATCGAACAAAATCCTAGCTTTACAATGTTTCCTGAATCGCCGAGAACAATAGTAACTGTTATGTTTGATTCTTGAAAATGTATGTTTTTTATACAAAACAAGGGTTTTGCCTCTTATCTGAATAAGTTGTACACCTGAAAATAATTTAAATAATTATACATATTCCTTATGACAAGTAATAAAGTCGTAGAACAAAAAAAAATAATTATTACAATATTGTAATTAACTGTTAAATAATGCAAATCCATACCATCGAATAAATTTTACTGCTTATACTCGTAAAACAATCTCGACAACAACTGCCGTCGCCGCACGTCATCAAAGATTTGACGTGACAACGTAAAGGTGTGAAATAAGTGCTGGCATAGTAGTATAGTGCAGTTCCACACTACAGTCAAATAAATTGTAACCGCTCGTGGCGGTCGGGTGGACTGAAAGTACGATATCCTCAAATCGTATTAAAATCAGTTATATAATACACGGTTTGTGTTAATGATAAATGAAACCCTCTGGTCTTTATTCACACACGTCTGCACACGATCCTCGTAAGCGAAGTCAGTACTCAAGCTTACTTATAAATAGGACAAAAAACAAGGTTTAAGTCAGATATCATTTATTTTAATATTAGCTATGTACATTTACTACGAAGCTACGATGTAATTTGACATTTACTACGAACAATTCATCTTTATATGTATTCCTAAAAATGGAATTCTAGCCATAAGTGCCACCGCAGTGAGACCAAGAACGGCCAATAAAGTCTAAATGTCGTAACTCAGAGACGTCACCTAAATCAACAATTAACTAATTGACATATTTATTCATACATTACATTTCAAAAAACGCTTATTGTTGTCTCTTCACCTAACTCCGAGTGCCGGCGTAAGAACCCGTTACCACCTACTTTCGTATCATTGACATATCCCTATCGCTTCGAGATATGACTTCTTGTCGACTGTACACCAGTTATCTTGTAGACAATTCACGACGTTGCAGTATTCCACAATTGTTCTCTGACTTTTACATAATTTCCATAAGGGTCACCCATGAGCTTAGGGGGCATGTGATTGTGTTCAGCGATCAAAGTCTTTAGCGCCATCTTCTTGTCGAAGATAATCTTCGCTTTACAGCCACTGGACAGCCGTTTTGAACAGCAAAAGCTATTTACAGAACCACCCCTTTTCGAAAACGTGTGTTCTCTGAACAGGAGAAGTTTTTTTCCGTTTAAGTTAATGACTCTGTAGTCAACTGAAAAATAAAATAAATTATTACCAAAAATTATTATCAAATATTTATTTTGGATCGTAATTAAGTACAATTTAATAATACTTTAACCATACAATGATGTTTAGATATACCTACGAATAAGGTAAAAATTTAGATGATAAAATATTATTTATTAATAGACACATCAACATTACACACGATCGACATTACACACATTATTTTTTATTTAATTAATAGTTGAGAGATGTATGTACAGACAGTAAACATAAATAGTAGCGAATACATTATATAAATTACATTTACATTATTAGTAGTTTTAAAGTAAAATTGAGTTGTTTTCTTATTCAGTATGATACTACATATATTCAGTAGTAATGAAGATACGTCATTACGTATCATATTTATTAGGTAAGTACTATGTATATAGAATTAATAGTAAAGCTTTGTAAATCTTACACAATAAAACTTACGAATATAATATGCAGTTAATTCAATACATTTAAAGTATTACGACACTGCTTAGATGTACCAAAATATTTATCAATATCTAAAAAGTTGCAAAAATTGCTTCTATTTCATCTATAATATGATTATACAATAGAACAACATAATACTAGTTCGGACTCTGTTAAGCTATTGCATAGCTTCTATCGCGGGCCTTGAGCGCGGGGACCGAATCCAGAAATTCCGTAATGAAAAAACCTCACGCTCCCCACTAACGCCATCTAGTGATACAAAAAATAACTATGCAATAGCTTTACCGCGGCAGTCCCCGAGTGCCACACGTCTTTTTATTTATTTATCTGGGCCCTTTCAAAAGATTACTAAGATTAAGATTATTACAAGTATATTCCAATCCGAAATTAGTAGTATTTGCTTAAGGATAACCGGCTCATTCATAAACAAACTTTAACTGAAACACCGTCATAAAGTATTTTGTCTCTTGCTTTTCGGAGTCATGACTCATGAACCATGAGCTCAATCATGTATGACGAACAAAGTTTAGAATAAATGATTATGATTATTATGAAAACAGCGAAAGGGACAAACTATTTGATGAAAATACTATTACTAAGCGTTTATGAATAAGACCCTAAGAAACTGTGTTAAGTAAGAAGCTGTCCATTTATCACGTGAGGCTCGAAAGGAGGGGGAGGGGTTCATAAAAAAATCACAAAATATCACAAGGGGGAGGGGGGTGTAGTAATAAATCACGTGTTTTTATATTTTCGGCAAACGCGCGATTCTTAAAAAAAAACTTTGTAGGTAATAAAAAATACCGTAATATAGAGGGGGAGGTAGTCATAAACCTCACCATGTATCACCAAGGTAGAGGGGTTAAAAAATGCCAAAACCATCACGTTATTAACCTTTTGTTTGCCGGGATTCCAGACACAATAGAAAATCAATTGTGTCTCGCTTGGATCTGCGTTCCGGCATATGAGGGTTTAATGGACGGCCCCTTAAAGGTATCTTAGTCTACTTTGATGTAGCTGCTGTCGGGCGCCCAGGAGACGGTGGGCGGCGCGTGATTGTGCACGTTGTACTCGAACTGCATCTTCCAGTTCTTATCGAAACTTATGTTCGCTTTACACTTCTCCTTCTTTTTCCTGGAACAGTAGTAATTCCTGAACTCCACGGGCCCGAATCGGGAAAACGTATAGTTTTTATATAAAATAAGTTTGCCATTGTTAAATTGGACGAATTCTAGTATATCTGAAACAAATAACATGACAATAATTATAAATAAAGTGTAAACAGTGAGAAATGTTATAACTATCTATCATACAGGTCTAAGGGCTCCCACACAAAACTGCGATGCGATGCGATGCGAACTGAAATAGTTATATCTATCGCCATTACTACAGTACAAAGAAAAGAGATGAATATATTAAATGGAATTCGCATCGCATCGCATCGCAGTTTTGTGTGGGAGCCCTTATTGCATGTAGCACCCTTGACCTGTGTAACAATTGTAATTTCAGCACAAATTTATTATTTAAAAAAAAAACAAGATAAATTGTTTCGAAATGATAGGCTACCTGCATTCGCGTCATCGAAGAGTGCGAAGACTTATGATTTCACCATTATTACATAATGTACAGTAAGTACATTACGTCAGTGTATAGCTGTAATCGTAGCATTTACTATTTATGGATAAACAACGATAAATTCCGCAAAATAAGGATTTAGTGTTGGTAGTTACTTACAATAAAACAATATCAATATTTACATAATTAATTATATTTTGTTAAAATCACATCCCCTCAAAATCATTAACATTCTATTCCATAACATAATATTGTAAATTATGTTACATTTGACAAGTACCTATTATATTATGTCACCACCGTAATATTGCAAACACTCGTCACTACATTGTATAAAATAAAGTCGTCTCTTTTTCGTGTCTGTCTGTTTGTCTGTCTGTATGCTTAAATCTTTAAAATTACGCAACGGATTTTGATGCGGTTTTTTGTAATAGGTAGTGATTCAAGAGGAAGGTTTTTATGAAAAAAAATTCCCGAAATTCCCACGGGAACGGGCACAACGCGGGTAAAACCGCGGGGCGCTGCTAGTTGGTTTATAATCTCTCAACAGATTGTGAACTGTTCAACTTTTTACAATTTATCGCCCAATATTTTTATTTTACTATTTGGATTATAAACTAACGAGGTTGTTTACAATATTACGGAGATATATAAGTACAAAGATTGATTTTATTATCATATTCGTAAAAAGTTACCATCGGCGGTCTGAAGCAATTTCGGCGGTTCATGATTGTGCATATCAAGCACGGACTTAATCTTCCAATCCTCATCAAATTTTATTTTAGCTCTACAATTACCTTTCATCTTTTTGGAACAGTAAAAATTCCTGGAAACCAAAGAACCTTTTCTGGAATAAGTGAAGTCCTTGTACAAGACGACATTGCCACCGTTCAGGTGAATAAATCGGAATTCATCTGGAACAAATAACATGAGATATCGTTTATTATATGCATGTGACATTTAAGTGTCAATCGACGATGGAGCACCCTTGTTAGTTACCTATTAGATAACTTTCGCAGACCACCATGAACAAGAAGCAAGTGTGATAGTAGCAAGTTAATAAAACACTTATCTCTTAAATGAGATTATATATTTTTCCTATATTTATACTGAATACAGAATACAGAAGATTGTTCAATCTGGTGCTTTTAAATTTTAAACCTTTTGAGACGACTGGACCTTAATGAGAGGAGACCTTTGCCCGCGCAGTAGGACATGATAGGTTAGTAAAAATAAATGAATGCACAAACTCTACTCAATTCGATACAATTTCCACACCCGTCAAAAATGTATGAAATGATTCAAATCCTAATTTGAGTAGGATGAGTATGGAGGTTCTTCTTAAACTTAAGAGCCAGGCTCTGTTCGATAGACTTCCTTTTACTTTTTCTTATACTCTGCCAACCTCTGTAGCTGCATTTACAACACGACATTTGCTTTCTCTTTCAGTTGTGACCTTCGAGCCTTTCTCATCCTCTCTCTAAAGGTGATAATGATACAAAATTCATAAACCGTTGAATATCATCATTATTGTATTCTAATATATACACCACTGTTAAGCAGCATCAGTTTGGGAGGATCATGATTATGTTCCAATATAGCGTTTTTCAGCTTCATTTCCTTGTCAAAACGAATTTTGGCCTTACAATTAGAACTATTATAACTGGAGCAGTAGAAGTTGTTATAATTTCGGAGTCTTCTGGAGAACGTGTAGTTTTTGTACAAGAGATTGGTCGATCGATTCACCTTTATCAGCTTGAACTGACCTGAAACAAATGTATCGTACAAAATGTATTCACACTACAGAAAAAATACAACTAGACTGGTAGTCCTAGAGATTAGCATTTTACCATCAAAAAACTTAACTCTTCAGCTTATAGTTGTCTATATCTGAACAGTTAAGTCGCCCGCTCTAAATGCAGTTCCAGATTTTCTTACCGGACTTTGATGCGGGGCCGAACCAACACTCGAACATAATTCCCATTGACAAGCCCGTTGGCACAGTGGCAGTGAGAGCGCTTACTGTGTCAGGGGTTGCGGGTTCGATCCCCGCCCGGAGTCAACAATATGTGAAGACATAGTTGTTGGCGACGACGTCTGGGTGTCAATTATATATTCTTATAAAGTGTTTGTGTATGTATATGTAGTAGTTGTATCAGTTAATTAGATACCATAACACAAGCTTAGAGCTTACTTTGGGTCTAATTATGGGGATTTTCTGGGGTGGGGGGTGATTATGGTTCGCTGAAGCCTTTATAATGTTGCCGTAGACGTCTAAATTGCTCTTGGCCCGACAGTTAGCAGGGGCGTTGTAGCTTGAACAGTAAAGATTCCTCTTTCCGTAGAATGAGAACGTGTAATTTCGATACAAGACTAAGCGACGTCGGTTCACAGTAATGGTCTCATAGCAATCTGTAATTTAATGTTTAACTGTAAAGTAACTGTTTTTAGTAACTAGGTTTTTCTTAGCGATGAATCGGGAATCACATCTCAAATATGACTTTCTTTAAATTCCAATAAAACAGAATTATGCTCGATTCAGACAGTTTTTATTACATAGCACAAAACATTCGTTTCGTCTAAGAAAGCCTAACTTTTAGCCTAAAGCTAACTTAACTGACTTAATAACCACACAATTTTAATCTTAAATGATATCTATGAATCGAATTAGGTATTATATTTGTACTCTTTCGATTGGTGTAAGGAACTTTATATTTTTGTGTGTCTATACAAGTGTATACGAGTATCACTACATAGTATAAAAAAAAGTCGTCTCTTTTTCGTGTCTGTCTGTATGCTTAAATCTTTAAAATTACGCAACGGATTTTGATTTTGTAATAGGTAGAGTGATTCAAGAGGAAGGTTTTTATGTAAAAAAATTCCCGAAATTCCTACGGGAACGGCCACAACGCGGGTAAAACCGCGGGGCGCTGCTAGTAATTATATAAGTGAGTTTATTACAGCAATAACAGAATCATTGTATTACACTGATACCTTCACAGAGATTACCAAGAGACGTTTGCCTTACGGTGCGACATTACATGAATACTATGGCTACGATTGAACGCACAGGCAGGCGTCTTGCTTGGCACCTAGAACCTATGAGCCTAGTGTCTTGCATCCTAGGTAAGCAAAGATCGCGAATGATCGGGACCGGCCGCACTGCGCACTTTGTGCCTAGCTAGATGCTAGAATGCAGCCACTTGGCTCTAGGTGCAAAGCAAGCGGCCTCTCTGTGCGTTCGTCGCATAATATCTTAAACTTTAACATAAATCCCTGTATTAGACTTCATGTATCTGGGCGGATCGTGTGTATGTTCAATGAATGCTTTAATTATTTTTCCTTCATCGTCCAGTTTTAAATAAGCTTGACATCGCGCGGATTTCCGACTGGAGCAGCAAAGGAACTTCTTGTTGCTGTATTTGTAAGAGTAAGTGTACCCGCGGTACAGTACGAGTTGCCTGTTATTGTATATATTTAGCAATTGGTATTCTTCTGTAAAGAAACAATTTGGTGAATTATAAGTATTGTGAATCGCATTTTTATAACCATCAATATTCGCAATTATTTTTTTTAGTTTCTTGTAGCAATCATTGGGATCATGTATTTGGATTTTTCAATTGAAAGTAGGTAAATAGAGAACGGGCGAACTTACATTTTAGTTTGTCATACATACCGCAAAGAAAAGTTTAACCTGCAAGAAACTTCTTATCTACCTTATATTAACTTGAGGAACTATTGGTAAAAATAGATCTGTTATCAGTATAAAAAAATATTAATTTACTTATTGCTTAAAACATGGTATTTTTACGTAATAGCCAGCCGGGCTCACCCTGTACTGTGGCGGGGGGTGGTTGTGGGCTAAATAGCAGAATACCATTTTTCCTGTTTTGTCGAGTCTAATCTTCGCAGGGCACTTGTTGCTAGTTCTCATGGAGCAAAGTAGATATTTCTTAGTCTTATCCGCGTAATGAAATGTGAACCCTTTGTAGAACAACCGCGGCGGCCTTCCGGGAGCAAAATACAACTCTTTTATATCTGTAACCAATAATGGATTCAAACAACTTAATATAATCTTGAAAGTTCGGGTTTTGAAGCCAAATGCTGCGATTTATAGAAATTGAATAAAATAAAAATACTGACAGAGGCCAGATATTTATTACACGACATTGAAATACGGATACATTCTCGTGGCTATCATTGAAAATATGTTCTAATGTAGTATGTAGTTGTTTAAATTGCTATAAGGGTGTTATTTTAAGATTGAATCTAAGGTAAATTAGTTTCTTTTCAAACTTTAGTTTATCCTTATTTCTTGTTTATAATGGAGTTCAAAATATCGGTGACCCTGTCGGCTGGATTAGTTGCTTCCTGCTCCTTATTTGTGGTGCTAGGTATAAACTTTTCTGGATTCTCCCTACAATACTTTCTATAATAACTTAAAAACCCAGGAACGCCTGAAAAATAATATATTTATTTTTTCTCAAACTGGATAAACAGAAGTGACGATAAGATACATAAGAAAACAGGCAAATATGGCTTTTGGGGATCATTTGAAATAAGTGAACAACAATATAAGTCCTTCAAAAATATATTGAATATATTATAAAATAACGTTCAAATAATCGCAATACATGATTTGTATTGATGACTAGCCATCGACGGACATTTGCCTTCCAGGTATCTTGCAGACTATAAAAAATTTAAAAATCGTATTAGCCTGTAATGTCCTACTGCTGGTCAAAGGCCTAATACTTAAAAATAAAGGTATGGCTGCATTATCTTCGACTTCTTAACTTATAACTATCGTCTCTTGATCGTGCAGTTTATTAAAACATTTATCGCACATGTGAGGTTGGTTAGGACAGCATCTGCAGTAGGTGCTGACTTGCACCGTTTTCTCCTCGGCATACTCCATGCCATTCGTCGCCAAGTTGATTAAGAAACACTTCTGGCAATACTTCCTAGTTAACTTTGCTGGACCTTTCTTGGCTTCCAACTCATGAGTAAGCATAGCAACCAATTTTTTAGAACGTTGCTTTTCAATTTTCTCCTCTTTTTTGTCGTCAATATGATAGTAATTCAAGATCTTTTTCCTTAATTCTTCCAATCCGTTCATCGCGCCGTCTGTAATATGATTATTGTCACTACTACTCTAAAACAAAACAAGTGGCCAACTCTGATGTCTGAGTCGTATCCATAGATAGGTAATAAAAGCTTAATTGTCAAATATGATCATGTGGTGTGTGGTGTGAGAAGTAGTAAAAAATATAAGGATGATTTCATAAATAATTACTTATATTTAGTAAGTGTTAGTTACACAATATACAAAATACTCTGATATAAACAGGGGTCCCTAATTTTTGCAAAAAGTTTTGAATAAGAAAAATTTTACGGACTTCAGGAGGAGGTCCTCAATCTTCGAAATCTTTTTTATACTTTCATATACGTATGTTCCCCGATTATTCGAATTCCTTGTAAACACTGCCACTTATTCTTAAATGTATTTCGAATTACTAAACACTTTATAAGTCAGACCCTGAATTTTCGCATATGAGACAAAATGGTGCCAGATAATGCAAAGACACCACCAGTGCTTATTTATTGTCTATATTTCATTAGATTTTTCTTAGCTAACTTCATATAATGCCCAGTGGGAGACAAGCTGTAAACAGGCGGTTTGTGATCATGCTTGTCACATATGTAAGAAGCCTTCGTCTCATCGTCGTTCAGAAAGATCCTCGCGCTGCAGCCCTTCCTCCTCTGCGAACAGTAGAAGTGTTTATGCTTTTTCCTTGAAAATGTGTACTGGTTCATCATCAGGAGTCGCTTGTTGCCTTCCAAGTAAATGAACTTTATCATGTTATCTGTAATTTTAAATTGGAAAAACTATAAGGTGGTTCTAGAAATAAAGGAGATCACCAAACAATATGTTAAAGATCTTGTAGGTTAATAGCGAACCCAGCGGAGCAAGCATATTATCGCTGGACATACGAGTATCTCTACTCTTTCCGGGAGATTTTACGTCTCTCTCTCCAGCTACAAAAATAGGACGCATGTAGATATTGAAAACATTCGCATTTAATCTTCATTTAAGAATAAAAACCGGAATTTTTGATTTGCATGAAGTATATAGAAATTTGTTTAAAAAGTATAGATAAAACGAAGAAAGAGCCTTATAGTCTTCATTTATATGCTTGCCGGGCTGGTGTTAGGAGTTTGAGAACCCAGGTGTCAGGTGCCAGGAGTTTTAATCCGCCTAAAACCTGATGAATGTGCCTGGGCATTATTCTCCGTTAAGATTATTTCTAAGAATCATAACTTAACTAACTACGTTAGAAAATACATTATAAGTAATAAAAGTGACGTGTTAAATCATTACATAGTATAAAACAAAGTCGCGTCTGTTTGTCGTTTGTCTGTTTGTCTGTATGCTTAAATCTTTAAAATTACGCAACGGATTTTGATGCGGTTTTTTGTAATAGGTAGAGTGATTCAAGAGGAAGGTTTTTATGTAAAAAAATTCCCGAAATTCCCACGGGAACGGGCACAACGCGGGTAAAACCGCGGGGCGCTGCTAGTTTAAGAATAAAATGTACTAGATATACATAAGAACTAGTATGGAACATAATATGGATGATTAAAACAACACAAATCTTAATATGAACTTGACTTTATAAAGTTATTAACTTCTTAAATATAATAAACATACTTGCCCTGCAGCACATCAATTATTCTATTTTTGATACTTCAGTAAACATATTTTATCTGACATCGTACTATACGAGTAATTCATAAATCAATAAATTTTATTTACTTTATTACCTAATAATGCTATTTTGTAGTACATACTAATTTATCTATGTTTTATGTAACTTCCAAATATACTTATTATAATTATTTATAACTGGAAACCCTTACTTAGCTTAAGTTAATTAAGATTCCTGATAGAAATTTTAGAACGGGTAAAACTAAGGTTGATTCAGGTTAGGTTATTACCTAGTTATTTATAGAAAGTCAATTTGTGGACCGTACGCGTTTGGCGTCGGATGATTGTGCTTATGGAAAATAGATCCAATCTTTCCGTCTCTTCGTAACTTCAGCTTCGCCTTACAATTTTTAGAACATCTCGAGGTACAGGCCCAGGTGTATCTGCTCATTTTATTGTAAGCGTATCCGCCGATTAATATCAAATTCTTGCCGCGTTTGGAAATCACCACCTGATATGATGGCCCTGAAAAAATAATAAATTGAGTTATTTTTTGTGTGAATGAAAATGAAGGCATATTATTTGGCGATTAAACATCCATATCTAGTAATAGATTAAGACTCAAACCCAAACATACCTTAAAAATAAAGAGTCGCCGTGCGTAAACTAGACTCATATATGACTATGAATGACCTTAAGGGTCAACACTGCGTTAAGCGTGCACCCACCGCGTGCGCACGCGTCGGTTCACTTTTGTATGACACCGCACGCGACGGGCGCAAGCGACGGTTCACTTTTGTATGAAGCAACACGCCGCGGGCGCCCGCGACGGTTCACTTTTGTATGGAACCACGGCGTGCGCACGCTTAACGCCGCTTAACGCAGGAAGTTTGTCGTCCCAAACTTCCATGGTAAGATTTCGTTGAAGCATCTCAAGCCACGCAATAGGAGTCAGAGTCAATAATGAACCGTCAGGTATGTGCGGAGTTGAAAGCCCGGAAGGTTAAGTAGTTGGACAAAGCGAGTAGGTAAAGCATACAAAAAGTCTGAACACTCTTTGATAAGAAAAATATTTTAATTGTTTCCTGTTACTATTACCCCTTATTTAGCGCGGCCGCTGGCCTACTGCATGCACATTGCGATTGATCAGTTTCAGATATTTTTAATCATTTATTATATTATTTAATTTTTAAATCGTAATATTTTTATATCGTTGTCAATTAACTGCTTATGAAATCACTGGCAGCGCCCCGCGGTTTTACCCGCGTTGTGCCCATTCCCGTAGGAAATCCGGGATAAAATGTAGCCTATAGCCTTCCTCGATAAATAGACTATCTAACAGTGAAAGAATTATTCAAATCGGTTCAGTAGTTTCTGAGATTAGCGCGTTTAAACAAACAAACAAACAAACAAAACAAACTCTTCAGCTTTATAATATTAGTATAGATAAGCTTTTAAATTTTTACCCTCGGTGCCATCACCGTCAATCACAACCAATCATAGTGGGTCAGACCAGCTCGCGCATCGGACCCTTTTGAAATTCGTTTCAAGGAATGATATTTTTTATTTAGGGTAGTCTAGTCAAACCGTGGCGTCGGTGGATGATTGTGGTCGCCGTCTACACAACGAACTCTTCCATCCTTTTCCATCCTCAGCTTCGCCTTGCATCTCCTATGATATCTCGACGTACAAGCCCAACTATATCTGCTATTATAATTGTATGTGTATCCATCGATCACGATCAAATTCTTCCCTCGGTTAGAGACGATGATCCGGTATAGTGGTTCTGATAAATAATCAAAAATTATATATTATTCATTATATATTACAAATGTTTATCTTCTATATTTGATTTCCAAACGCAGCAGATGATTGGGAGATAACAAAACTTTTTCAATAGCGTGACATTAATTTTGATATAAAGAAAAAAAGCACATTAAAATATTGGGTTTGGGCATCGAACAAGGCCAATCCCTATCATCTCAATCTACGTCAAATATGAAGTAACTTCCACCGTGAGTGGGCATAATTCAACAAAAAATGTCGTCATAATCGCCACACAAATTAAGCAATCCTTAATTTGGAAAACGTTTGAGGAGCCTATAACACAACGATAAACTTCCAGGGCTAGTTTTCATTTAAGAGTAATTCTGACTTAAGCAATGGAATTAAAACAAAGTCGATGAATTAGAACAGGGCGTCGATGAATTAGTGAAAGATAATAAAACTACTCACGATTTGTTTGTATAATAAAAGCTAAAATCTTTATTAACATTAAAAAACCAACCCTCATTTTATAAGTTAAAAATATCATAATCAAATACGTTTAAATTACTATTTTATATTTTATTTTTATGTCTTGATTCTCCCGTTAAGTTGTGCGCAAGCCAACTGGTACAAGTATGTCGGATACGTGGGCCGGTGGTTGTGTTCGTCCTGAATGTATCGGATCCTGCCGTCTTGCTGCGTGTTCAGCCTCGCCTTGCATTTCTTACTGTACCTGGACGTACAGGTCCAGCTGTATTTACTGTTACTACAGAACGTGTAATTATTGATCATTATCAAATTCTTCCCTCGTTTGGAGACTACGATCTTGTACGCTGTATCTGATGAAAGATATTGGTAAATATATGTATTTGGAACATATGGATACAATTAAAGGAAGCAAAATAAAATGTATATGTAGTGTGAAAAATGTAAAGCTGCCCACCACATCCATCAATTAAGTGTACACATGTGTGTTATGGGAATTTAAAACTGACACATTTGGTGTAATGCGTCCGCGAGACGATCAAGTGCACTTGACAAGTCGCAAATGAATAAAACTTGTCAAGTCGCGTCAAGTCGCATCAAGCTCAAGTTGGTTCAAATTTGTTGTCAAGTTATCATCAAAATTATTGTCAAGTCATGTCCAGCACGTAGATACTTGACGGGAATTGTCAAGTCAACGCTGTAAACGATCAATATTCACTTCAAGCCCGTAGACTTGTCAAGTGCACTTGATCGTCTCGCGGACGCTTTAGTTGTTTGCCTGGTCAGAAACACGTCACAGTCAACTAAATAAGCTTATTTGAAAGATAAAGATCCGTGAATCTTCTGGGTTTGTGTTAGCTTAACACATCGTAGAGTTCTCAACTATCCGGCCCCTATAAACAAGTTCCAATCGTTCTTTGCCTGGAGAGGCTGTTCGTAACTACATTCAAAATACTAATACAATGAAGATTTAGATTTGTTTGTTTGTTTGAACGCGCTTATTTCAGAAAGTAACAATCCGATTTGAATAATTATTTTTGTAACGGATAGCCACATTCAATGGAAAAGTTATAAGCTAATGTTCATCCCGAAACTCCCACAGGGACGGACACAACATATGTAAAACCGCGGGGCGTTGCTATTATACATACAATAAGAGTTTCATAGTACAATGTAATTCACTGGAGCCTGAAACTAAGCTAAAATAATTACCATATGTTCTTAAAGGTATCAAACATTTAATTAAATTAATGATATTCTATTTTATTCTATTATTTATTATTAAAATAAGTCTACGTTTGCTGATAGCACATGACGACATAATACCCTGATGCAGATTTAACGTACACTCCCGGTGGATGGTTGTGCAAGTTTTTCAGACGACTTATATTCATTTGGTCGTCCAACTTCAGTCGTGCCTTACAGTTCATATTCTTTCGAGAACAAACCCAAGAATTCCTCGTATCATAACAGAACGTAAAGTTATCAATAAGTATCAAATTCTTTCCTTTTCTTGATTTCACCAATCCATAATGGGGATGTGACAGCATTAACTTTTCTGGAAAAAAATCTTGGTACATAAGCTCTGTACAAATAAAGTTTATACTATGCAGAATTTTAATTACTGTAAAACTTGTCATCCATTCGTTTTTATTGAACCAGATAACAAGTAATAATAATAACTAACAGCTCATTTAGACAATCAGCAAGAGCTTCGCACCCTATTTCGTTGCTGTCAAAATGTATGGAAATCCCCATATATGTATTTCATTAGTAGACAAACAAATAGAATGTGAAACAATGATTACATATCTAAAGGAGAGACCGGTCAGATAATTTCTACAAAAACCAAGAACTAATTACAGAAATAGTAAATAAACATTTATTATGGTAAAAGTATTTATAACATCAAACTTAACAACTTTATTATGACCCATTTTTAATGTTATACTATATCCAGTAGTACATTATTTTACTAGTTGTTTCTCAAACTAGCAAAATATTTTTAATTATTAAAAATTAAAAATTTAATTATTAAAAATAAAAAAACTAAAAATTGGTGATCAGCCACAGACTTTAAGTAAAACCTGGTTTAACAAAAAACCACACCTCAATTTATTTATTACGTTTTTACCATTTTCTATATTTTACATTCGTCTCGATAAAATGTAACTATTGTAAATGTAACTAGCTGGCATTGGTAATACAGATAGCACAAAATTTTAACAATAAAGTTCAACTATGTTAGTCACCATTGCTGTAAGAGTTCTTAGACCATCTAAAAGTATGTATCGAACATAGTCTTCAACTTAGTAGTCTACTTTATATTCTTATTTTCACCCCATTAGGCAACTGCACGATTATTGACGCCATAATTTTATTGAAAACGATTTTGTTTATACAAGACAATCGAATAACTAAATCATTTGTGACCGACTTTACCAAAGCAGAGTCGAGAGCAACGCCGGGACAACCAATTATAGAAAAAAATAAAATATTTATATTAAATATATATTAAAGACTATGGCCAAGCACAAGCTTGAAAACTATGGCCCACCAACATTAATTTACATAACATAACTCCAACTCCAAGTGAAGTAAAATTACAATACAAACATGTCAGACACAGGCATGCTTGTAAGCATATGCACATGTCAGTAAGTAAGGACATAATAACAGCTGGTGTCCAATAGCTATAGGTACATGGGTGTATCCAGGGTTTTGAGAAATTCTGGGTAAAAAATATTATTTTAAACACAGTGGTAGACCCTGGACTTGCATATACCGCGGGTACCGTGCAAGTGTATTTTTTCGTTCACAGACTAAGGCCGTTTTTTCTTGTAAGTCCTCGGCTGGTGAGAGTGCCCGCTCCCCCGGTGGAACACCTGTCCCTTCACATACGCCACTTTGGCCTTGCAGTCTCTCCTGCGCGTGGAACACCGCCAAGCGAACTGAGAGCACTGCGTGTAAGTATACCCATCTATGTACAACATATCATTCCCTTGAGCAGTTTTCACAATTTTTATAATTCCACC
Source organism: Cyclophora albipunctata (assembly GCA_963082685.1). Taxonomy (NCBI): domain Eukaryota; kingdom Metazoa; phylum Arthropoda; class Insecta; order Lepidoptera; family Geometridae; genus Cyclophora; species Cyclophora albipunctata. The sequence goes on from OY720118.1 coordinate 1,402,675, forward strand.
TGTAATTTAACATACGTTTAAATTTAAAACTACATAACAATGGCTCGTTTCTATTAAATCTCAATTCTAAATCTGTCAGCTAGCTCAGAAAACATTTTGATATTCCTCATCTACATAGTTTAGAGTTTACGTACGTTATCTATAAATTAAATACGTGAACTACATGGTGTTCTATTGCGATTCTACCTTCATAGGCTCTGCCAAGAACTGTCTATGAACTCACCTGAGGAGTACCTATCAGAGTCGTCACCGCCATCTTCCTTCAGATCTATCGGACCTTGCGTCTGTAGTGGTCCGTTCCAACATCGCATTTTTTTGAATAAATTAACTAAACAAAACAAAACTTGTATTTTTATATTTATTTATATTTTTTTGGGAATGTCAATAATAAATAAATAAATAAATACTAACACATGAAATGAGTTTCATTAAATTACATACTAAGGTTTTTCTACTTTGGTACTACTACTTACATTTGTTGCATTTGGTTTTAATCTAAAGTATGAGACTAGAATGAAAATTCTACACCTGATCACCGACCAATATTTTGATTCAATTACAACTAAGCTAAGACCATTCCTCATAAATGACACGTAATAAAAACTTAAAATCTGTCCACAATACATCGAGACACACAGACACACACACAATAAACACACGCCCAAACTTAATCTACACTTTTTGTAGATACTAGTTAAAATGCACATAATTTGATAGACTTTATAAATAAAACATCTCTTAATACGTAAATATAAATCATTTAAAAACAACACAGGTATTAAAATCACATTCAAAAATATAAACAATATAAGATATAAATTTAATGATTGCCGATTTTTAATGATCGTTTTTTTCTAAGTAATTTAATTTTATCTTATTACTTTTTTAATGTTTATTTAGATTTTTTTCTTTTGTTAGTTTGATTTATAAAACATAGAATGTTGTACGTTACTGTAAAGATATGTCACTTAGAACATTTATTATTTATAAGTTAATTGTAAGTGCAAAGTGATTATATTGTTTTAGTGTCTAATAAATTAATTAATTAATTAATAACCATCAATATCTACACACCTAACTTATAATAATGACCAGACTTTAACTCTTAAAACTAATTGCTTTATGTGCTCGTACCGAGCGGTGCGAGGATGCGTAGTGGCGTTCAATCGTGCTGGGTGCCAATAATATATTCTTACTAGCTGCGCCCCGCGGTTTCACTCGCGTTGTACCCGTTCCCGCGGGAATTTCGGGATGAAAAATAGATGTTGGCCGATTCTCAGACCTACTCAATATGCTCACAAAATTTCATGAGAATCGGTCGAGCCGTTTCGGAGGAGTACGCGAACGAACACTGTGACACGAGAATTTTATATATTCTTATAAAGTATTTATGTATGTATACGTAATAGTATCTGTTAGTTAGATTCCATATTACAAGCTTAGAGCGTAGTTTGGGTCTAATTAACCGTGAGTTTCTCACTCGCACACATCGCTCCTCCGTTCAAGCAAAGAGTAATGGTTTGGGTTAAATGAATGCACAGAACAAACGTTCTGTGCGTTAAAACCCTCGCTCGGCTAACACGTCTTTAGGATCTTCGCTGAACGAAGGTCAATAAAGCTTCTCTTCTGGTTCTTAACGATCATATCCCTCGCTACGCTACGCATCCTTGTAGTAAAAACGCAGTCGACTCAAAATAATAAATTAAATGCTCCATTCCACTTATTTTTTCCGAATCACTGTTCCATCGGCCCTAAAACTCAACTTCAGTGGATCATGACTATGCATTCCTTTAATGATACTCTTGCCACCTTTGAATATTATTTTCGCCTTGCACGTTCTCATGTGAGTCGAGCATCGCCACAAGTGTTTCGTGGAATTCGCGTAAGTGTAATTGTTATAATATATCAAATCGTTTCCTCTTTGAGACTTAACAATGCGGAATCCGTGAGCTAAAACAACAAATGTGATATCAGAAAATATAAAATGTTATAGGAAATAGATGCTATGCAACTAAAATCGTTTACCTAGGTTTAGAAAAACATGCTGTTTGTTCGGTGTCAAAATTTCTGGTGTACTTCTTGATGATCACCAAAAATAATGAAGCCAGTCATGGTAGCACATGTTATGGAATGCGAAAATACTCTTATTTCGGTTTAGGAATATTAATTATTATTTAAAAATTACACATTACACTTATTTTATATACGTATGTTACTATATGGTGTACACGTATGTTGCTATATGGCTTAATTAATGACTAGAAAGTAATTATTAAAATGGTAATATTACAGTGCTACTGCATATTTTTCGAAACACTTATACGACATACATAATAAAAGGCAGGTTTCGTCTTGGATTATGAAGATTTATTCTGATTATTTGTTTACTTACACGTAGCAGCGACGTCTTTACAGCAGGCACACCACAGGAAGAGAGAGAACCACAGACTAATTAACTTTGTTGACCGGAGTGACCGGTGTCTACAGACTATATATATGAACCAATCAATGTTAACATAGATTATATTATTGCGTTTACTTTTCAACACTGGCCCTTAAACCAATAATACAATTATATTCTAAACAATTGATACAAGAACTTTTCATGCCTTTCTCTTAACAAAGGCTTAGTTAGCAAATCTCCTACCATTTCATCAGTACACAAATATTTTACATCAATAAAACCATTACAAACATTTTCTCTAATAAAATGGTGTCTTATATCTATGTGTTTTGTTCTGGAATGATACATGGAATTTAAACACAGTTTCTGTGCAGATTGGTTATCATTGAAGATGACAACCTTCATTGTTTTATCAAGTAGTTCTTTCATAAATTTACGAAGGAACAAAGCCTCTTTACATGCATCTGAGAGAGACATGTACTCTGCTTCCGTACTTGATAAAGCAACGGTTTTTTGCTTTCTGCTTTCCCAAGAAACAATAGACTTTCCTATTCGGAAAATATAACCAGTGTAAGAACGACGATCCAACTCGTTTCTTCCCCAATCAGCGTCTACGAACGCAGTGATCTCTAGTCCACCTTTCTGAAACGCCAAAGAACAATCTTTAGTACCTTTGAGGTAACGAAGAACTCTCTTCGCCGCTTTACAATGACTTTCCGAATAACAGTCATTAAATTGACTTAGATAACTAATTGCATGAGCTATGTCTGGTCGCGATCCAACTGTAATGTACATAAGAGATCCTATCAAGCCCCTATAGTCAAAATTGCAACTCTGATTTTGCAGTGACTTATTTGATTTAGTTAGTGTTATACCTACTTCCATTGGAGTAGCAACAGGTTTACAATCTTCCATTTTAAATTTTTGTAAAACCCTTTCAATATACCCAGACTGATCAAGTGTGAAAACACCTTTATTTTTACAGATTCTCATACCTAATATGAATCTAGCTGGCCCTAAATCTGTAATTTCAAATTCCCTTTTGAGTTTTTCTTTTATTTTATCCTTTTCTTTTGAATTTTTTGTCGAAAACAATAAAATATCATCTACATATAGAGCTATTATTATCTTTGAGTTTTTGCTTGATTTATGGTAGACACATGGCTCAGACAAAGACTTAGTAAACATTAGTCTATTAACAAGAAAATTATTTATCCTTCCATACCATGCTTTAGAAGCTTGCTTCAAACCATAAATCGCCTTATGGAGTTTATAAACTTTGTTTTCCATACCTTTTACCGCAAATACTTCCGGTTGCTCCATGTAGACCGTTTCCTCAAGATCTCCATTGAGAAATGCAGTCTTCACGTCGAGATGTTCCACTTCCATGTCATACTCGGCCGCCACGGCCAGCAGTGCGCGAATACTGGAGTGTCTCACGACCGGGGAGAAGGTCTCGTTGTAGTCTATACCTTGTTTCTGGGTATAGCCTTTCGCTACAAGTCTGGCCTTGTACTTCATTGTTTCCCCATTAATAAACTTTTTCTTAAATACCCATTTGCATTTAACAGGTTTCTGGCCTTCTACTCTATCACAAAGAGACCAGCATTTATTCTTTAAAAATGATTTATACTCATCTTCCATTGCCTTCATCCAGTTATCACCCTCTGCACTGCTCAGTGCTTCCTGTACAGTCTGAGGTTCAACTTCATTTCCTCCACTGACTATATTTGCCGATAACCATGACTCTTCGTTGTCTTCGAAGTTGGAAGTCTCTGATGAACTCTCATTCTCAGTTGATTCACCTGGAATATATGTTTCATCCAAAGCATCATCTGTCTCAATGCTTTCCTGTTCGTTCATAGAATCATCCATTACAATCGTTCTGTGTAAATGTCGCTGTCCGCCCCGACGTAAATTAATATTATTTGTGTCATCAGAACGTTCATCGGTAGATGATTCTGTGAGCGCAGGAGAATTGTGATCATTCCTAATCGCATCATCAATTATGTGTGAGGACGTCTCATCATATTGCTTATCATCATGTGACACAAAGTTTTTAAGGAATTTATTTTCTAAAAACGTCACATTTCGGGCCTTTATGCAATCTACTGGATTATCTGGATCTATGAGTCTATAGCCTTTTGTATCTTCACAATATCCTACAAAGATGTACCTCTTTGCTTTCGAGTCTAATTTGTTTCGAATGACTTTATGCGCATAGGCAATACACCCAAAAGTACGTAAGTGGGAAATGGATACCTTTTTATTACTCCATTTCTCCTCCGGAGTGAAACCTCTGACTGCTACGGTAGGTGACAGGTTCTTGAGATAGACCGCGGTGTTGACAGCTTCTGCCCAAAATTTATTTTCTAGGCCTGCCTCTTTCAGCATGCACCGGGCTTTCTCCATTATGGTTCTGTTGGCTCTCTCTGCTACTCCATTTTGTTGAGGAGAGTGCGGTACCGTTGTCTGATGCTGAATTCCACTGTCCTTCAAAAACTTCTGGAATTGAGAATTAACAAATTCACCACCATTGTCACTCCTTAGTACTTTTAATTTTGTATTAGTTTGGTTCTCTACTAATGCCTTCCATTCCTTGAACTTTTCAAAGACCTCACTCTTTTGTTTAAGAAAATAAACATAAGTTTTCCTACTGAAATCGTCTATGAAAGTGAGAAAGTATTTTCTACCACTGATAGAACTGCAAGGCATAGGTCCACACAAGTCTGTATGCACTAATTTTAGTACATCTGTAGCTCTATTAAAACTTTTCTTGGGAAAAGGTAATTTAGTTTGTTTTCCCTCGATACAAGCAATACACTGTTGGTAAGTACTAGAATCATAAAAGATACCTAAAGCCATACCTTTTTTCAATAAATCCATACTTCTGTGGTTCAAGTGCCCAAGGCGTCGATGCCAGACCTCTTGCGAAGCCACATTACCTTGCTTTGAAGTCTGTGTCTCTGTTAGTACATTTACACTTGACTCGTTCACTGCACCATCTTGTGAAACATCTGAAACACCACTAGAAATATTCCCTACCAAATTGCAAGCTATTGTTTCTTGTACATCCAGCATATAAATACCATTACATAAACTGGCAGTAGCCACTATTTTACTACCATCCAGAACTCTACAGCCCTTAGAACAAAACATTACTTTATAACCTTTCTTTACCATGGCACTAACTGACAATAAATTGGTAGTTAAATTTGGTACTAAATGAACATTACTTATTGTCTTTAAATTGTTATTCTTCATTCGAACTTTCACTGAACCCTGTCCTGCCGTGTAAAGTTTTTCACCATTCGCAATTTTTACTTCTAATTGTCCATTATTTGAATAGTTAATTATGGATTTCCTATCATGACACATGTGCCCCGTGGCACCACTATCAATATACCATGAGTCACTGTTGATGTTCACGGAGAGCGCCGTCAGTAGACTGGCCTTCGTTGTAGCTTTATCCGATGTGGGCCGCTCTTGTCCATTCTTCTTTTTAGACTTTGGACAGTCTTTTATGAAATGCCCCACCTGCTTGCACCTGAAGCACCGCGGAGGTTGCCTTTTAGTTATAAAGGCAGAACCAATCCCCTCCTTTTCAACTCTCTTGAGACTTTCCTGCAGTAATTTGCTCTTGACTACATTTGTAGAAAGTTTCACATTCGTGTTCTCAATGGCCATAATGAAAGGGTCATATTCTGATGTTAGACCACTCATCATGATGACTGCAACGAAGTCATCCTCAAGAGGTGATCCTATTTCAGTCAATTGTTGCGAAATTTCGGTTATTTTGTTCACGTAGGCCTCCATGGTCCCGCTCTCACTTAACTTACATGAAAAAAGTGATCTGAGCAGGCCGAGCCTCCTACATAGGCCTTTGTCTTCATACGCTTTCTGCAGATTATCCCAGGCTTCCTTCGCCGAGGATGCGTTTCTTATATGCGGGATGGCTGCCGGGCTGACAGCCAGTGCAATTTTGGCAAGACCACGTTGTGCTTTCTTCTCATCACTCACGTCGCCTTTTTCAACACAATCCCAAAGATCCTCGTGCACCAGTATCATTTTCATCATAAATTTCCATGATGTATAATTTTCAATACCTCGAAGCTTTTCAATTCCAATGAAGTTCGATGTGGAATTACCACCGCCTGCGTTTGAAGTCGCCATTTTCTCATGTGTTCGTACGTGCGCCGCTTGTTCACCGTGTTTGCGTTACGCCGCTCGCCAACAATTTCGTATTGCGTTAGCCGTGAATACAATTTTACTTTGCAGATTCTTCGTATCTGGGCCCATAACCTAATAAAAGGCAGGTTTCGTCTTGGATTATGAAGATTTATTCTGATTATTTGTTTACTTACACGTAGCAGCGACGTCTTTACAGCAGGCACACCACAGGAAGAGAGAGAACCACAGACTAATTAACTTTGTTGACCGGAGTGACCGGTGTCTACAGACTATATATATGAACCAATCAATGTTAACATAGATTATATTAATGCGTTTACTTTTCAACAATACATAGATATCTAACGAATGAAACGATCTTTAATTACCTTTATAATACGACTAGTTTTAGTAGACACACATTATTATTTTAAATTATTTAACAAGCACAGCTGACCCTTTATTCGTGAAAAAATACTGCGGTGGGTCATGTACATGCTCGCCCTTTATGAAACTCTGTCCAAACTTGATCACTATGGAAGCTTTGCAAGTCTTCATATGGGTCGAACACCGCCACAGATACTTGGTGGACTGCGTGTATGTGTAATTGTTATAATATATCAGATCATTTCCTCTACGTGACTTTATCATGCGGTAACCGAGAGCTGAAACATAAGATAATACTGAATACTGAAGAAATTATGTTATAAATTGATTGAAAGCCTATAGTAAATAGTAATGACCTGTAAACCCTGAGGTCCTTCCTGACTGAAAAACGCTCACTAAAGACGAAGCAATGCTAGAATTAGTTACATAGACAAATGGCAATCTTCAAAATAAAAATGTATTCGAATATATCATGACTGCTTGCCATTTTGCCACTTGTCATTAGAGGCAGAGACGACGCCTTTTGTGGTTGTTCTTCTTACACTAATTATCGCAGTTGTAGATTTACTACTGCGAAAATGGTTGGTAATAAAAAAGTTTTTTTAGTATTCCTGGTGATTTTATTTACATGGATAAAGCATTTACAAACAATGCTTAATATTACGCTTGATGTTCCTATAACTTGTCAGGAAAAGTTAATATTTTAATAAAAATAACTACTTATCATCATATTTATATCATATCGAGTAAAACTACATTTTACTAGCTATGACACACTTATATCTCTCTAATCTAAGCCAACACCACTCAGTAAAAAAGTTTGTTCATAAGGCTCCTTAAAAAATATTTCTCAATTCGCCTATATGGTTAAGATGCACGCCCAGACAAAGGTCTTCATTTTTCTCTTGTCTTAGACATCTATCTCTATTAAAAATATATTATTATTATATTAGCCTTGGGTGTCCCATTGTTGCAAAGGCCTCCTCATCGTTTCCACTTCTCTCTATTTAGAGCTTCACGACGCCAACCACGCAAAAATCCGTCGAGTTCATCTCGCCATCTCCTTTTTGGTATGCCGCGACGTCGCCTTTTTGAAAATATAAAATACTAGCTGCGCCCCGCGGTTTCACCCGCGTAGTACCCGTTCCCGCGGGCATTTCGGGATAAAATGTATCCCATGTGTTATTCTGATGTGTAATCTATATTACTGTAAAGTTTTATCCAAATCCATTCAGTAGTTTTTGCGTGAAAGAGCAACAAACATACAACCATACATCCATCCTCACAAACTTTCGCATTTATAATATTAGTAGGATAGTAGGATATAATTTTCTTTTTTTCATTTATCTTAGTCTAACAGGAGTTCCGTCGTCTTTAAAATAATAATCCAAGGGGCTGTGATAGTGCTCCCCCTTGGCATAACTCAACCCCTTCTTGAACACTAGTTTAGCCTTGCACGTGGAGTCAGTAGAGCATCGCCACATGTACTTTGTACACTTGAAGTATGTGTATTTGTTAAAATATATCAAATTGCGTCCCTTCTGAGATTTAATCATTCGATATGGGAGTCCTGAAACTAAAATTGACATAATAACAACATCTTTATACAAAACTTAATAGGTATAATGAATAAAGACAAGTATGAATAATAAAAAAGTACTGCATGTTTCATAATTTACTCAAAGATAAACACTACATAACTTAATTTATGTTAAATAATATTTTGACATAATAGGGTACTTGACTTAAAAGTGTACAATTTAGGAGATCAATTTAGTAAAATAACTAAAATTATGATCAAAACTTTTAATCTCTTACACGTGATAACAAGATGAGTTAATAGGAAGAACAATACCCTATTATATTAAAATATCTGGCCCTAAGGAACAGAGACCAATAATTTAATAAGATTCAATGGACAATTTTGTATACTAATAGAATACAACCAATTTCACAAAAAAAAATATTAACAAAGCTGTCAACAGCGAAATGAAGCCGGTTCTTTAAATGAACATCACCAGGAACGCATTAGGCGTGGTTGAAGTTCTATATCTAACTAATCATTAAGGTGTAATTTCTTTGCTTTGTACGAGTTGACATGTATGCACAGGGCACAAGGTGTAATTTTACATGATACACTCTATATTGGATTTATTACTCCGTTGTAAGTTTTTAATTAGTTACACATCGAGTTAACAACATCAAGTCATTATTATTAAGTAAATAACCCCATCCTTTTTATATTATTAGGTGCTTAATTTTTTTTAACTACGTTTGCCGATCCACTTAGCTTTTAGTTAACATTTTTATCCTTCAACCTTCCTTCAACCGGACAGCGGTGCCGTCCCTAGTGAAGTAATAGTTCACTGGCTTGTGGGAGTGTTCTCTATTCACGTAAATCTTTCCATCCACGCATTGCGCCGTGGCCCTGCACGTCTTCAAAGTGGAGCAACGCCATAAACGTTTTGAAGACCTCGTGTATGTGAATTTGTTATGATAAATCAAGCGGCGTCCCTTCTGTGATGTTACTATACGATAATCCGAACCTGTAATGTAATACTTGTGATAAATCATATTTTATTTTATTTTATTTTACGTGCTTAATGAGATTTTAGCATTCAGTAATCTAAGGTTGACACAAAATTATGCCGTGATTCAAACGTGCACTTAAATTAACAAACTCGGATCAAGCATGTGTCAAAAACGGAAAAAGCGTCTTATCTATATGATCCGCAGGGAACATCTACCATGTGGATAGAGAAAAACTTCACGACTGCCTGTTTAAGTGTCTAAGCAGGGTATTCACTTAATCTTGTAACATGTATCGTATCTGGCTGGTATTCTATCATGCAAATGCGTTGACAACAATACCAAGATAAACAACAATAATTTACCTAATTTATGATACCGACTAGCAGCAACCCGCGATTTTAGATGCGTTGTACCCGTTTAAGCCGGAATTACATTACGAAATTAGTGGCATGAAATTAATTTCGTGACATTAGTTTTAACAACAGTTTCACATGTAATTTAATATTTTCGTAATGCATGCATTAATTTCATGAATGCAAATCAGTTTCGTGCTCTGCGCGATTTTTAGGTGAAATTAGTGCCATGCAACTAGTTTCATCATGTAAATGCGACGCGAAAGTAGGGTCGCTACAGAATTTCAGAGACAGCAGCAGCAATAGCTTTGATATTGACAGGGCCATTATCCCCGCGATACTGATAATTTCACGAAACTATAATTTAAACGAAAGTAATTTCACATGTGCTGAAATTAGTTTCACGAAACTAGTTTCATCATGCATGTCACTAGTTTCGTAATGTAAATCCCGCTTTACAGTAGGATGTTTGGGATGAAAAATAGCCATAAACTTTCCGTTGAATGTGGCTATTCGTTGCAAAACAATATTATTAAAATCGGATAGGTAGTCAGATTACCGCGTCGAAACAAACAAAAACACAAACTCTTCAGCTTTACTATATATTAGTATAGATTGATGTCAAGTCAAAGTCAAAGTCAAATATTTTTATTCAGTTTTGGCCCCATAGAGGCTCTTTTGAACGTACCACCCATTCGGAAGAACATCAGCAGAGAAGAATGGGCAAGAAACTCTGCTGGTTATTTTTTTAAATCAAGGTATAATACAATTTAATATTAATAAATAAGATTACATGTCAAAATCAGGTTGTGTTGCTGGTGCAGGAATTTGACTCCAGACATATTTGTCCTCAATGTAATCAGTAACGCTATAGTATGCTTTAGTCAATAAAACGTCTTTAACGTACGATTTGAATTTACCTTCACTAAGCCCAGTTACCTCCTTGGGAATTTTATTATAAAATTGAATACATCTACCAATGAAAGACTTCCCGGTTCGCGCTAACCTGGACTTAACAACAGCAAGCTTATTTCTATTTCGCGTATTAAAACTGTGGTGATCTCCGCGCACCTTAAGGTTACTCAAGTTGCGGCGGGCATGCATTATATTTTCAAATATATATAACGAAGGAACGGTAAGGATTCGACTGGATTTAAAACGTTCCCTTAGTGACTCACGTGACCCCAATTTATAAATCGCGCGAAAAGCTCTCTTTTGGAGCAAAAAAATTGATTGAACATCGGCGGCACCTCCCCACAATAGTATACCATAAGATAGTATACTATGAAAATAAGCAAAGTAAACAATTCTTGCCGTTTCTTCATTTGTTATTTGCCTAATCTTATGGACCGCAAAAGATGCTGAGCTTAGCCTACCCGAAAGTGAATTTATATGAGAATCCCATTGTAATTTTGAATCTATGTCTAATCCTAAGAATTTAGTGCTAGTGTCAAGAGTTAATCGAGTACCCCCCAATTTGACGCAAGAATCTACTACTGGGACATTTGGTAATGAAAATTTAATGCATTTAGTTTTTGCCTCATTAAGAAGTAGGTTGTTAGTGGAAAACCAATCTAGGAGAATAGCCAAAGCTTTGTTAACCTGCACAAGGTCCCTATCCTTCCTATCTACTTTAAAAATTAACGAGGTATCATCGGCGAATAATACCGTGTCGCATAGGCTTTCCATTAGATACGGGAGGTCATTTATGTAGACTAGAAACAAAAACGGACCTAAAATTGACCCCTGAGGCACGCCTAAATCAATATTAGACCCTTCCGAAAGGTTATCGTTAACGTTTACTTTTTGTCGCCGACCGCCTAAGTAAGATTTCATGAGTTCAAGGGCAGGACCACGGATGCCGTAACATTCTAACTTCAAAATTAACGTTAAATAATCTACACAGTCAAAAGCCTTGGAAAGATCACAAAATACTCCAAGAGCATCCTGCAAACTTTCCCAAGCGTCAAAAATATGAGAAACTAATTTAGTCCCAGCATCTATGGTTGACTTACCCTTTGTAAAGCCGAACTGATTCTTATGTAGAATCTTATGCTCATCAAAATGGGACATTAACTGATCAAGGATTAATTTTTCAAAAATTTTGCTTAGAGCTGGAAGAACTGAAATAGGTCTATAATTATTGGGATCATCCTTACTACCGGATTTGAAAATTGGAGTGACTTTACTATGTTTCATTAGATCTGGAAAAGTACCTGCTTTTAGGCATAGATTGAAGAGGTTCGTAAGTTCAGGAGCAATAGTGTTAATGACAGAATCTAACATTTTTACAGAAATACCCCATAGATCTTCCGTGTTTTTCATGTTCAGTGATCTAAAAGCTTTTTTAAGCTGCGAAATAGAGACTGGTTTAAAACCAAATCCAGGAATTGACCGTTTAAAATTTTCCTTAAGAAGAACTTCAGCTTTAACTGAAGAAGAAGCTAGATTCTTGGTGGTTTCTTTAGGTATACTACTGAAAAACACATCAAAATGGTTGGCCACAGAAATAGGTTCAGTAATTAGTGTTCCGTCATTGCATTTCAAAGTGCAAGGGGTATCCTTGGAAGAAGTTCTTCCAGTCTCTTTGTTAACCGTTTTCCAAATCGTCTTTATTTTATTCTTCGATTGTTTTATTTTGCGAGCGGTATGGTTTGCTTTTGCTAAAAGACAAACTTTCTTAAACATTTTTGAGTAATTTCTAACATACGCATGAAAAGCTTCATCGTTGGTGTAAGACCTTTTAAAGTATAATTCAAATAAAACATCACGACTTTTCCTAATACCTACAGTAGCCCAATCACTAAAACTGATTTTATCTTTAACCGTAAACTGTCTTTTTGGAAACACGGCGTTAACATTTCGCGATATAATCGAAAATAAGTTTTTACAAATCTCATTCGGGTCTTTAGGGTTGGGGCGGTTTAGAGCTAAACTAACTTCAATGCAATCATTCAGGTGTTGTCGTCTCTTTTGAGAACAGTTTAACAACGGTCTACAACCTATGACACACGGTTTGTGTAGTACGGCGTTTTCGAGTTTTATATTGAGACCCAAATGATCCGACCTAACTCCGTTAACTATACATTTATCAAGAATTTTACAATTTGAAAATATATTGTCAATGCATGTTTGAGAGGAAAAAGTAACTCTGGTGGGCTCATTAAAGTTACAATTCAAACCATAAGACAAGAAAAGTGAAACTAAGTTTCCCGCGTCAGAACTATTTACTAGTAAATCAACATTAAAATCACCGCATACTATAACGGACTTCTTACCTTTAGATAATTTACTCAACACCTCCTCCATGACATTTAAAAAAGAAGAAAAAACAGAAGACGGAGGTCTATAGACACAAACTAAGATATAGCCGTCAATTTCTGCACAAGCAATCTCACAAGTGCGCTCAAGAGAATATTTAGTGATATCAACCCGTTCTTTGAATTTAATACAATTTCGTAATAAAATGATGCAACCGCCCCCCGCAGCCGATATTCTATTGAACGCACTGGCGACTCTAAAACAATTGATATTAAATTGCATTCTATCATCTTTCAACCAAGTCTCACTAAAACATAAAATGTCGAAGTTATATAAATCTAGTAGTAATTCTACATCCAATATTTTGCCAGAGAAGCGATTTATATTTTGATAATACAAAGACAAACAACTAGCTTCTGTTGGCTTCCCTGTTGTCACACACTACGCGAATTATAGTAGCTATCATTTCGTTGTGATATTTACTTGTTTGATTTTAAACTGTTAAATTATATTATAACAACAGAAGACATAACAAATACAAATAATGTTCATGAAATAGTTTTATTAATTTAAAATAAAAAATATAGCCCGTCTTAATTTATTTAATTTTTAAATTATGTAGTAATTAGTAATTTTTAAACTAGGCTCTTTTGAAACGTAAGTAAGCCAGTTGGCTTAATTACGTTTCAAGAGCCTATTTTCACTGGATAGTGATAGACATTTGTTTCCAATACCCTCGTGAACATGGCCGTTGCGACACGAGTCACGACCGAAACGTTGAGGTATGCATTAAATGTTTTATTCGTGATTAAGTGTCGTCTAGATTAGTATTACAATGTGATCATATTCTTAGTGATAGTTTAAATAGTATTTTTTCCTCTATTATTTGATTCTTTAACATTATTATTACATTCCCTCAATATTCGATATTACACCCTCACTGCGGTGCCATCCTTCGCGAAGTAATAGGTCACAGGCTTGTGGCAATGTTCTCCTTGCACCTGCATCACCTGCATCTCCTCATCCTGGAACCATAGGCTGGCTTTACATGACTTCTCCGTGGAACATCGCCACCTATTCTTTGAAGACTTGGTGTATGTATAGTTGTTGTGATAGATCATTTCGCGTCCCCGCTGAGATTTTATTATACGATATTCTTGAGCTGAAACAATAACCAGATAAACCAAGCTGTTTCTTTACAAATTAAGATGTGCGTAAATACGTAAACGTTCTAACTAGACCAATTAGATGTAATTCGTTTGTTTTGTACTTGTGGCCTCTGGTCCTGTAAGCATAAGAAATTTGCATGCTTCATTATGTTGGCTGCACTACTCTTTTTTTAATTGTACATCGCCATGGATGAAATGCAGGACGCAGTAAGATGACCAGTGTGTGAGCCGGGAACTGGGTGTACGAGATCATATTCGCTAGTATCAACATTTCAATATAGTATGTAGGACGCGTTTTGTTTTATCCCGAATTCCCAACATGAAATCTTGATTCACCGAAGCGACGCGAGTCCGGGTCGCTATTATTGAGTATCCCTCTTGGCGGTAAGTAGTAATTCACAGGATTATGACAATGTTTCTCTGTCACATCGACCAGCCCATTTTTAAATACCAATCTTGCCTTGTAGTATCTCAGGGAAGCGCATCGCCACAGGTTATTTGATTGTAAAGACTTCCTGTTTTGTAATGATACTCGTATATGATATCACGTCCCTTCTGACATTTCATTACGACGTCTGAAAGTCGATGAGGAACATTTTTGCAGTACCTAGCAGCAGGATCTTTAGGTATTTGATTAACTATGTTTAATATGATTTGAAATTAACAATAAAAAAAACGTTACTGCGATAATTACAAAACACTAATATTATTAACTAAATACATTTATTTACACCAAATAACGACAGAACATTTAGAAATAGACACGGGAAACACGTGTTAGACAATTTGATTCAATAAATGCTATGTTCAATTTAATTTAACCTTCGATAAATTGTGTTTAACATTCTTTATCAGTGGAGACGATTGATTTTTCTGTCATAAAATATGTATAGATAAAGATAGAGATATCATCTATCTTATTCTAACGCAGTTTCCATCAGGTGTGAAGTGGTACTTCCTGGGAGTATGCGAGTGAAGGCCTTGAATCTTCACGATCCGGCCGTCATTGAGGACCATCCTCCCTGGGCAGTTCCTCACGGAACACCTCAAGTAGTCGGGCCGAGACGTAAACGAATACGTGTTACTTTCGAACAGTATCATATCGTTTCCCCTCTGCGACTTTATCAGTTTATAATTTGTACCTGTAAAGGAGGGGATGGTTAGTATGGTGCAATATTGAAAAGATAGTTGAAAATTCGTCACTCCAAATGAAAATATATAATCGAGACGACACTTTCGCAACACGCTACCGCCTTCCAATTGAAATTCAACACCGCGCGGGCTCCGCCTCGTACAGCAACAGCTGAGTTGCAGCTTTTGGTCAAATGCCTTGTATTTTTTCTTTATGTATCGATGTTATTTCTATTTTTAACAGTAAAATTATACCCTTGACCCTGGAAACAAGTAATACCTGAACCAAAAATGGTAGGTACTCCATTTGAGAGCACATTCAGCTGCTACTTCTGGTGGCTTTGATGGTTTCGTAAATTCTTTCGGTAGATATACGAAAGGATAAGCTTACATAGGTTTGAAGTAGTTTTTAATAATAGAAGTACCTAAATAAAACAAAAAAAACTTGGTTCATTCATATTTCCTACCATGACAATGGTAACCAACAATCATATTAATAACATTGTCTTTTAACTTGAGCTGAGCTTTACAATTCGGGTATTTGGTACACCTCCAGGAACACCTGCTTTGTTCGGAATACGTGAAGCCGTTATGGAGTAACAGGTACTTCCCTCGCTGCGACTGAACTACTTCAAAATGATACAATCCTGTGAAGTGAATCAAAAATTTTACACAGTGTAGATATGAGTAGAATATGCTTTTTGTCTGTTACTTTTTTCAATTAAAAAAGAAACCAACACTTTTCTTTCATTTTACATCCATTCTCCATCACCATCATCCATTTTCCATCCACTTTAAAATTATTTGATGGGCCATTTTCTACTCCCTTTTTTATGTTGGTTAAAAAGTAAATGGATTGACTAGAAAAAATACTATTATTCCATAGTTAAATATTTTTGAAATCATTCTTTAATCCTCTTTTAATCAAGTACCGACATCTTCAGTGAGATGAGAGGCATTTGCCCAGCAGTGGGACATTACAGGCTTTACTTTTTATTTCTTACTCTAAAACTTACTTATGTTTTACAGTTACTTTGAATGAGGGAGATACAAATGGCCTATAATGGTACTTTTTTTTTTCGGTTCACGATTATGATTTCAGGCTCCTTGAGAACACCTTCATTGGAGATCTTCAGCTTCGCCTTTTCCCATGGAAACAGAACCAGTATCGCACGCCTACCGTCTGTTGATTCGGAACTTACTTTAATACTAACGGAACAATACAACTCGTTTACCAAGGAGAGACTTAACAACTTAACTATAACAATCACATCTATAACTCAAAGGATGACTTTGGTAAGTACATCTAAGTATTTCACTTTTAGTAGACTTGGTAATTTATCGGGTACCTGAATAAAACGGAATAAAACAAAACGATCGTGTAAAATACTTTATTATTATAAATATTAAAATGATATCATTTATTGATAGTATTAAATAACTAAGGTAACATAATTTATAATTTTATAGTGACATAATCAGTTGGCGAACTTGACAAAATAGGATAACGCGTTTAAACAATAACGTATTTTGTTAAAAAGTTTACCTGACATTTAAAGCAGATTACTCCACTCGTGGTTGCAAAATACGTTAGAGTTCAAACTCGATATATTTGTTTATTATAAGAGTGCGAATCGTGTGAGTGCCTCTATGATTTTGATCGTGACTTAAGTAAAGCAGCCTGAAGATGCGGTGACTGCGCATGACGCGTTGCAGGCATTGAACGTGTTAAAAATTAAAAATATTGTTTGTTCCGATGGCTTCATCTGATGGCGCGATACCTTCCTTCTGGATTAACTGCCAGCCGTTTCCTCTCATGCGTGTGCTGTCCATCCAGCCAGCACCAGTTCCTTTCATCGTCTACGAGCAGCCTGACCTTACACTTCCTGTACGTAGCTGAACATCTCCAGTGCTTGAACGTACCCTGCCTCCTGTACCCCGAGTAGAGGTAGCCATCATGCAGTATCATATCATTTCCTACCCAAGATTTCACTCGTTTGTAACCTGTAATCAGTTAGACATTAGAGATTCTACGTACCAGAAGTCAGTAGATGTAGACGTAGGTGGTAGATGAAGACTAATCGTAACTGTTCAAAATATCTTAAATATACTTAATTGAAATAGTTTTTAAAGTATGTAAAATATTTTTGAGGTTTACCTCGAAATGGTGTTATGCAAAATGAACCCAAAACACTGACCATTACCTATTACAAATTTGATGAAATAAGGGCTACAATTAATTAAATAACCAATAAAAGGACTTGTAAATTGAAACAGCAATTTGAGAAAAAGCAAAAGTTTATTCAAAATAATACTAGTAAGTAGTAATCAGTAATACATGATTGTCAAAAAAAATGCATGCTTAAAAAATAATACGACAAAGATGACAACAAGTCAGTTAACCTACTTGAACTAATACGAGTCAAGCTTGGTACGCTTACAACTATGACAAACTTAAAGAGAGCAGAAAAAATCGTAATTAGTAATACTATCATCTAATATTAGAAGTATGCAAGATTTCCTAACCTTAATATCAAAGATCAAAAATCGAATATCTGAGTAATTGATAATACAATTAGATCAAATCTCTTACATTGAAGACCGCTATTAAAACTAACGATTAAAACTATTATTAATTATGATTGAAATGCATTATTCATTGTCAAATCGTAGGTGGGTAATCCTTATTCAAAACACATTTTATGAGATCTAACATGATAGCAACGGTACAAAGATTTAGTATTATTGTTTTGGCCGCTCAAATAAATCATTATAAAATCAAATGTCAAAAAAGGCAATCTTATCATCTAATCTGCGGGCTGCCACAGTGAATATTCTAAGAACCTTAACTACTAAACAATTAAAAGTGGAACATTAACCTCGCATGCATAGAATACACATACTATGTCTGACCATGAACGATTTAGTTAGATCAAACTTTTAGAAGTTGAAGGTAAGGTGCAAATGCTGCCATGAAACCTAACAACAGCTAATGGCAGCGCTAATATTACGACAGCGAAAATTTTTATGCACCCTCTTATGGCTAAACAACACCCTCAACTATCACAAACGAGTGTTTAACAAGAGCCTACACATTCGGTTTCGGTGGCGGCGGCGGCGGCGGCGGCAGCGGCGGCGGGGCCGGCCCCCCACAATGGCCACCGTCCAGTAACAAATACAGATTCTTCTCGCTTTTCATAATTCCATTTTCCGAGAAAGCCAAGTTCGGTTTCGGGTGGCTGTGCTCGTTGTAATACCCAATGACCTGGCCATAAGGATTCAGCTTCACTTTAGCCTTGCACTTGGCGTTCTTTTTAGTACAGTAATATATGTTGGTCAGTACATTCTTCGTGAACGTATATCCTTGAAAGAGCATCGAATAGCCGCGACCGGTGAAGAACATTCTGTAGGAAATATCTGAAAAGATAACATTAGTGTCAGAAGCATTGCCAATAAATTACTTTTCATTATAACTACTTAACATAGGTTACTAACTACAGAAAGGGATATGGGGTTACATAATTATTCAAAACAGTTAGTAAAAAAATATATTTAAAAATAAAAATTATTCAATAAGTTTCATAAAATCTTTTATCTACACTAATGTTGTAACATTCTACTTATGTTTCCAATACTTGACTTATAATTACTACTGTTATAGCGCAGACAACTAAAACACTCAATTTAAGCAATTGCGCATGATGTTATAATATCCACATCGATATCGTAAAATCTCATTATAACATCATAATAACGCGACCAATTAACCTGGCGAGCCTTATGTCAAAATCCTCATACTAGTTGTATAAAATTTTGATATTAGGCTGGCTTTTGAAAACAGTTGGGTTATACGTGAAAACTTCATCGAAACTACTAAACTTACATACACAAAACTCTTTGGTAAGATCTCGCTCGCTCCTGATTGGCCCTACGCGCAGCTGCGCTCTCATTGGTTAGATTTTAATGGCGGCAAGTTCACTGTGACAATACACGTACGCGTGAATTTAATGTATCGCAATGTGTTTTGTTTTTAAAATTTTGTTTGATTAATTGCATTAGTGAAGATAAAGTAGTGTATGCAACTGCATATAACACGGGTATTAAAACACTCGTTACTATTATGAAACTCGCTGCGCTCGTTTCATAAACCCACACTCGTGTTTTAATACCCTTCCTTATATGACAGTTGCATAAACTACTATTATCTACACTAATGTTGTAACATTCTACTTATGATTCCAATACTTGACTTATAATTACTACTGTTATAGCACAGACAACTAAAACACTCAATTTAAGCAATTGCACATGATGATATAATATCATTATAATATAACATTATAACATCATTATAACGCGACCAATTAACCTGGCGAGCCTTATGTCAAAATCCTCATACTAGTTGTATAAAATTTTGATATTAGGCTGGCTTTTGAAAACAGTTGGGTTATACGTGAAAACTTCGTCGAAACTACATACACAAAACTCTTTGGTAAGATCTCGCTCGCTCCTGATTGGCCCTACGCGCAGCTGCGCTCTCATTGGTTAGATTTTAATGGCGGCAAGTTCACTGTGACAATACACGTACCTACGCGTGAATTTAATGTTTCGCAATGTGTTTTGTTTTTAAAATTTTGTTTGATTAATTGCATTAAATAGTGAAGATAAAGTAGTGTATGCAACTGCATATAACACGGGTATTAAAACACTCGTTACTATTATGAAACTCGCTGCGCTCGTTTCATAAACTCACACTCGTGTTTTAATACCCTTCTTTATATGACGTTGCATAAACTACTATAATGACATTTATCCGGCTTGTCAAACTTTTTTGATTTCCACTATTTGTTTTTACCTGAAACAGACAATATGCATTTAAATAAAACATTATAGGTATATAATTTGTTCAATAAATAAAATTTTATTTTTTTATTTTTATCTCATAATATATTTGTTTATAGACAATATGAATACAGAATGGTATTTTATTACATATCACCCGGTTCGATTCTCGGCGATAAGTCGAGCGTATACCAAAATTCATTAATGCTATTTAATTATACTAAATGAAACGGGTCTGTATCGCGTTAGATAATATAACGTATTTTACTAAAATACGTACTCGACGCGCGACGTTTCGAGCCGATTACACCGCTCGTGGTCACGGGATAACTCGAGTTATCTCGTGACCCGTGACCCGTGACCCGTTTCATTTAGTATAATGAGTGCAAATCGTGTGAGTTTAAAAAGTATGAATGCTATTTTAATTACTAAAATGGAATATATAAAGCCTAAGAAAAAACCCTTGCACACACTAGCCGATTTAAAAGACCCACCCTGTATACAAATAAAAATCAATTATTTAATGATATTTGTACAGTATTGTTACATCTTTTATTACCTGATTCTGCATGATAGATATCCTTATGATTACGCCTCATGTGTCGCGATATATTACCGGTGCCATAAAATCTGCAGTTCCTCTTTGACACCTTACATATTTGACATTCGAATACTCGACCTTTGTAGTTATTATATACAACAAAATATTTTCTCCACCAAGCTGTTTCCCTATAGTTTCTCTTATCTGTAATAGTACAAAGTAAATGAATAAGAAATCGCTACGTTCGTCTTAAACGAATTGAAGAAAACCAAACGTGTTTCGATCGTGTCAGTAATCGAACTTGATGTTTGATCACATCACTATAATGTGAAGGTCAGGACAAAATAAGATGTCATGGAGACATAGCTGGAAAAATAAATATATCATCAAAGATTTGTGTAACCTCCATATGAGTCTAATAAATAATTTCAATGAAGTGCCACCTAGAGAACCAGCATATAATAATAACACACAAGAATTATTCTACTTATCTATTTGACAGACAATTAACTTTTTATTAACTTAAAGACTAAAAACGTCCGACACTATTGCACTCGATAATGATTATACTAACAAACTAAGGATTACACTGTCAAACATTTATCAGGACACGTTTAGAACCATGAGTGTAACTACATACATCGGAAAATCTACAAGGAAAATGTCAAAATGCACTTTACAATATGCTAGACTAGGCTATGGAGTAATATAACAATGACAACAATTTACAATAAAACATGTGTTTAAAAAATAATACGTTAGTCTAAGAAATGTTTAATAACAATTTAATGGATATACCTAACGTTATTTTTTTTAAGTGAGGAGGATTAGGCATATTCGTCCTCACTGTACTCATATCTTTAGTAAGATGAGAGGCCTTTGCCCAGCAGTGGAACATTACAGGCTAATACTTTACTTTACTTAACATTGTTTTAAACTAAGATGTTTGTTTGTTTCATGGAACAGTAAGCACTTCACCTATGGCCGACATATTATTTCCAATTCCGTGAGGTTGTAATTAACGACAACTTAAAACAGTGCTGACAGAATTATCGTCTTTAACATGTAGATTGTAATGGTTTTCGAGTGCATTGGGTTCCTCTATATCTGTTATAACCAGGTCACATATTCTACATTTGAAGCCATTCTCGACTAAATCATATTCAGATTCATTGTATGTGATAATGATTGATTTTGTTGTCTTTTTACTCTCTTTTCTTTTCAGTTTTTTAATAAATTGACTTGGGCTCATTTCTTTACCTGGAACAAACTCGAACATTACTAAAAGAAATTAAAACATTCATTTCATATAAGAGGTAGTGTAGAGTGTATAGTTTTCAGCACAAAAGAGATCTTGGATCGAAGAGGTTCTGGGTCAAAGAGGCCCTGGGTTGAAATGCCTCACGATTTGAGTCTGGCTGCAAAGCATAATGAATTGTACTAATATTTACCTGACTCGGCATAATATATCACCGGGTGTTTCACCCTCATGTGGCGCGTTATATTTCCAGTCCCTGACGATACATGAGTTCTTCTAATGACGCCATTGCACACTTGACATTGGAAGATGTTATCTTCACCTTTTATAAGAAAATACTTTCTCCACCAAGCTCGCCCCCTAGTTTTTTTCACAACTGTAATAGATAAAGTAAATGAGCGAAAAAGTATAAATAATAATGAAATAGAATAAAAAGTTGAATATACATATATATATATATATATTTAAAAATATTTGTACCTATTGTCTCTGAACTATCTTCTTATAAAATAATAAACTGAAACAAAACAAAAAATAAAACTGAACATCCCGTTTCACTTCAATTTAATTATCGTCAATAATTTCAGTTAAGTGAAACGGGATGGCGGGACGAGCATGAAAGGTCTTATCTGGGACTTGTCTGGTTGGTATCAGGAGGCTCTTGAGCTACATGGAAGAAATGAACGGAGGCCCTTGCCCAACTATGGGACACTTAGGGCTCATGTAAAAAAGTGATGACTAATCTGACAATTATTCTGACCGTGATGAAACGATACGATACTATACGAGGACAATGATGATATCTAAGATATAAAAGACAAAGGGCAAATATATCAAGATAATTTTGTACAATATATTGTGTATTTCAATAAACTGGAATACGGAATATCCATTTGCTAGTTATTGGTGTTAACACGAAATCGGTTTAATGACAGCTTTTAACCACCTGCGCCGAATAAATTAAAGTTACGTGATTTGCCGTTAAAAGGGTTGGCCACTTATTAACTTTTTCCTTGGATGCTACTCCTTATTTATATGATAACTATAGGAAAAGAGAGAGAAAATAAACAAAACAATATATTTTAATTAAGTAACCCAAAACTATCACTTTATTTACAGCTACAAGATTCTTTCAAAACCCAATGTTGAGCCTTCATAATTTTAAAGACTTATGAGAATCTGTATCCGTCCCATAATTTCCAAGGTACACGACATAATACCACTAACAGATCGGTTGCTATAGGCTTTATTCTTCCATGCTAACCACAAATATTGCAACTGCATCGGAGAGCATTGAGGCAGTACGCATAATCTCTTCCATTTCCGATTCCCTGCCATGAAGTCGGTGATCCAATTGATGGGCCTTGGATCTAGCTAGTGGCCTCGCCCCGAGGCCGCGCAAGGGGAGACGCTGCCTCAACCTGAGGCCCACCGCGACATGATGTATATATTGTACTTATTATACTCGTATAAGGCTTTTTGCCTTAAGTCGAAGCTAGTCCGAAGCTGGAAACAAAGGCCTCTAATGGATTCCCAGGGTTATCTTTCCACCGCTGGTATAATATTGGCTCACTAGTTGCCAACAAAATTGGTATTCTTATTCAAATTGCAATTGGTCTGTTAATACACTTTCATGTCAAAAGCGTTGTCTGACTTTACGACAGGTCTAAGTTCGTTATTAAATATTTTTTCGTACAGTTTAGCTGAAACGTTAATACACATTTATTTATTTTTCGGCATTTGGTCACTAACAATAACAAGATACTGCTTCCTTACTATCTAGCTTATATCACATACTGGCAGTTTTATTATTTTTCATAGCCACATTAACTTATGTGGCACATGGCACAGTGCAATGTTACCTATTTTCGTCCATCAACTGGCAGTGCCGAAAACAATAACGTATTCATGTAGCTACAGAACTGTTCTGTTCCCATTTATATTTTAACATACAAACCTTTTTAAATACAATATCAGGCACACAGTTATGCGTATCATTTCGTTTGACGTCGTTATTGGTATCAATAATTAATCTCGCCCTGCATACAGATCTCTTTGAACACCTCCAAATACACGAACCATCTTTATTTAACTTCATTTGGTGATATTTATATCCTGCACGAATTAATATTGGCTTTCCTCGTTGGGATGTTATTATTTCATGTTCAGTTCCACTCTGAGATTCACTTCCTAAAAGCATTTGTTATGGTTAGGTTTTTTTTAAATTATGTCCTGCTATCCTTCTAATATTATAAATGCATATTGAATTGAATGCGAACGTTTTTGAGGATTTATAGTGAATTGACGTTGACGGATACACTTCGCTTTTATTTTACGCTTTTATCTTCAATTCTAAATGAGCAGTGTTCGCTTAAACTTAAGAAACAAGTAGGGTTTATAGTAATAATGTTATTTGATTACTCTTTCATACAAAAGACTAAATACGAATACCAAAAACCGAAGCGTCTTGGTACTTATTTTATCATGGAATTACTCTATCACGAAATATAATATTACTCATACACTGAATTAAGCAATTAAAAAACATAACCATGATAAACTTACCCCCAGAATTCTAGAATTCATTACTTATTGTATTTGTTTACAGTGCCACCAACTTAACTGTTCAGGTGGGCAAAATGGGAACTACAGCCGCGTCATATTGAATCTCTCTCTTAGTTAGGCTTTATATGATTGATATTGTATACTACTCAAAAGAAAATAGGGGCCACTAAGTATTTTGATTGCTACTTGAAAAATATAGTAAATGGTAATGTATATTTATTAAAATAACACGTAACAAGGCTTTTATTTTAACTTAGGCTAATAACCATTTAATTGTGAAGTCAATTGTTTCACTTATTTCAGTTATCATGAAATTAGTCCATTGTCAACCGGAAAAACTAAACAGTAACTCTTTGCAAATCAAAACAAAAACTGACACAAGCTGTTTTTTTTAATGGTTTAGTAACGGGTGGGTCCTCCTCTCTTGTTTTCACACTTCTGGAGCCTCGAAGGCATACTCTCGATCAAGTTTCTGATGTTTTCATCAGGTATCTCTTCCCACGCACGTTTCAGAGCATCCATAAGCTGCTGCTGGTTGTGAACCTCTTGCTCATGCTCCCTGACCCTTCGTTTTAATTGGTCCCACATATGCTCTATTGGATTTAAATCCGGACTATATGCTGGCCATGGTAGGATACGAATATGGGAGTCATCCAGTACAGTCTGAGTGGCCCGAGCTGTGTGTGGGCGGGCATTGTCATGCATTAACCAGAACCCTGGCCCCACTCTCTGTGAGAATGGAATCACATGAGGCCTGATGACTTCCTCGATGTACCGTTGTGCAGTTACTGTGCCTTGATTTAAGAAAATCAGCTCGGTTTTGCCTTGTAAGCTAATCCCAGCCCAAACCATCACACTAGGACCTCCAAAGCGGTCAATTTCCTTGATGCAGACATCGGAAAATCTCTCACACTGTCGTCTCCATACTCTAATCCGCCGATCATCACTACAAAGCTTCACTTTACACTCATCTGTGAAGAGCACCATACCCCATTGATTCATGCTCCAATCTGAATGTTCGCGGCAAAAACTTAAACGATTTCCACGTTGAACCCTACATAAAGGAATTCGTACTACTCGGCGTCTGGACCTTTGCTGGTCTTCATGCAGTCGATTACGTATCGTTTGGTCACTAACACGAGTCCCCGTTGTCAACCGTAGGCGATTTTGTAACTTACGTGCCGTCACAGAGCGCTCTCGACGTGTACACAATCGGATGTAGCGATCCTCTTGTGCCGTAGTCGCTCGCACCCTGCCCGATCCAGGCCTTCTTGCAACACTGCCAGTCTCTTGGAACCGATCCCACACATTTTGGATGGCTCTGCGAGAGAAACCCAACGAAGAAGCTACAGACCGCTGTGAATGACCTTCAGCAATCAATGTAACGGCTCTGGTGGCAGCAATGGTATCCATATGTCTTCGTTGGAGTGGCATTATTAACAAAAGATGTTAAAAGAGGCAAAAGATGGAAAAAAATTGTTAATTTACAGAATATTATAGTGATTCCATCTGAAAGAAATTTGACCTGAAGCTCGATTTTTTTTATTTGCTTCAATTTCTGGCCAGCTGTAAGACTTAAACACCATCATTAAAGAGGTTGGATACTGAAGGAGGCCGGACATCATAAATTAGTCACTTATTAATTAGATTACATCAAAAAATTAACTCAAAAACAGAAATATGTAAGTGGCCCTTATTTTCTTTTGAGTAGTATAGTTTCTTAAATTTTAATGATATCTATAGACTGACTTGCAAGACATGTTTTAATTACCTTTGTTTCTTGGTGAATTTCTTATATTATGGCAATACCAAATTCTCCACTAGCGACGCTGTCAACTGAACAGATAAGATGGTGGGACTGTAACTGTAACATTCAACTGATTTACAACGCAGTCAAGAAGTCAGCAGTATCAATTCCGTGGACCTACCTTTATATTTGTCTGTAACAAAATATATAAAGATGCGGCATGTATAAGCTTAGAGCTTAGTTTGATCTAACTAAACATCAGAAATGGTTTGCGGATAATTAAACAAAAAAATCGTATAACTTTTTAATAGTTTTCCGTTTATAAATTAAGTACAAAGATTTAACTTTTAAATAAAATCACAAAATAAAATATTTTCTAATTATTTAAATATGTTAAAATAATATGCAAATTTACGTCAGAAGGCACCCTGACAGTTACATTTTAACCCACACGCCTGAAGGAGTTAACACATAGTTGGGTGGCGGATGGTTGTGGGTGTCACCGACTTCCGGGTTCTTAATTCTGCCCTGACTGGTCAACCTAACCCGGGCCTTGCAGCCCCCATCCTTCTTGGAACAGTAGTAACTGTAAGCACTATTTCTGGAATACGTGTAATTCCTAAACATCAACAAGGGATAGCGTTTTCCAGAGTCAATGAGCTGGTAATCTGAGTCTGCAGCTGAAACAAATGCAATGATACACAATAGCCCATTTTTTAGTTCCTAACTAAAAATTCGATCGACAGGCCGCCTCGGATCAGAGAGCTTAATTTTGACTAAAAAGAGTTTTCGATCACCATTATTATGGTATTTTGTTTTCCATTTTGAACGAAAACCTTGAGGTTTATTTTAATCCAATCGGTCATTTTTAACAGACGGTAGAAATCTTTGTGTTTGGCCTCTCTCAATCTTTAAGACAAAGTTGGGCTGCGTTGCGTCGTCAAACCTGCTGTTATTCGTATAAATTGTATGACATGCTTCATGACTGCGTAGCGTCTTCAGACGCGACGTTTTAATTGAACGACAGACAATAGAAGCAAAAGCGAAGCAACGCGACGCTTCAATAGAGCTTCTCACCCTATGGTATCACAGTCGAGCGATTTGCGCAAATAAAGAAACAGAATATAATGTTCCAATTTTTAATAAATAATATTTTTACATAATAAATTTACTTAAATTTTAAATAAATAACCTTAAAGTAAAACATGCTTTAAGAATGTTCATCTCAATTCACAAAGTTGTACAAAATACACTTGATCAGTATGTTTAAGATGGGTACTACTTTTATACACGAAGGTTAAATTTTACCCCATACCTGAGGGGATAAATAGCTGGGTGGTGGATGATTGTGTGAATCACCCGATTCAGGGTTGAGTATTATTCCGCTTCTGTGCAACCTCAACCGGGATTTGCACCCAGCATCCTTTTTGGAACAGTAGTAAACG
This sequence comes from Cyclophora albipunctata, assembly GCA_963082685.1. NCBI lineage: Eukaryota > Metazoa > Arthropoda > Insecta > Lepidoptera > Geometridae > Cyclophora > Cyclophora albipunctata. Next base: position 1,430,480 of record OY720118.1, read on the forward strand.
TACATACTATTTCTAGAAAACGTGTATCTTTTATACACCATCAACGGATGACGCTTCCCAGAGTCTATGAAGTGATATTCAAACCCTGCAGATGAAAACCAAAACCTGGTTACAAATACTATGATCGAGGATTAACTACCGCATTTAGAACAGTCAGTTTAATCGGCAATTAAGTAATTGGTGTAATATTTCATACGTTACATGTCTAAAATACTCGTTAATATAAGGAATTAATTATCAGTCGGCTCTGACATAAGTTGAGCAGTTATGGTTAATCAATACTTAAATAATGTAACTACTTATAGGCACTATGCAATTTAAGTAAAAGATCATGATTTATGAATCCTCCGATTGCCAGACTTTGCTTTTTTAGACTATTTTATAATATACTTTGACTTTGAAGGTGCACACGCTCGCTCGTTAGAGCTAAGCGTCATTTGCAGATACAAGAAAATTGGTCACTCGAAAAGTAAGTAATGCCTGGCAATCATTAATTTAGGCGAACAAAATATATTTTAATAAATAATTTCACGAAACTTTGATTATATATTAAAACATACAACACCATAAAACGTAATAAATAATTTTATACAATATACAGTTCTTACGATAGTAGCTAGCGACCTACATTACCACAAAAAGGACGGATGTAGGGGGTGTTAGGTACGTGCTTACAATACCTATATAATAATACCTATATTCTATTTTTAACAAGAGTAAAAATGTAAACTAACATGGCTGATTCCAACCAAAGATTGCTTGTTCCATTGAGATAATTGGAATGACATCACTAAACTTTTTCTTCTTCAAAAACAATAGTTCGGCCGAAAACTTGATCACATTAGTCCACATTTTAAATCTCGTAAGAAAAAATAGACAATACATTTTTATATAATATTTAGATTTTAACCCAAACGCCAGAGGGCATTACTGTGTACGAGGGTGGTGGATGATTGTGTGAATCACCATCTTCAGGGTTCAGTATTGTCCCATTTCTGTCAAATTTCAACCGGACGTTGCAACCCCCTTCCTTTCTTCTAGAACAGTAGTAGGAAAAAGTGCTGTTTTTGGAATACGTGTACTTTCTAAACATCAACAACGGGTGCCGTCGGCCTGAGTTGATGAACTGGTAATCTGTAAGTTAAAAAGGAAATCAGTTTCACGTGCTATGGTTAGGGGTTGACAATACTCGTAGATACATAGTATTTTTTAAAGTCAGTCATAGAAATATCCTGACATGTCCTGGCATATCCTGAGAGCCCAGTAACGTAGTTAATTTACTTTTAGTGGAAATTCAGTCGCGGTGCTTCCGTGAATACATGTTATTGAAGATCGGTCGCTCCGTTGACAACAATCCATCAAGTGTAGAGCTGAAGGTAAATTGATAAGTTGTGATGAAATTGCTACGAGTGTAGCCCAAAGATTTTTACAAATAATGCATAAAAAAGACAAAGAAAACTATATTTTTAATGTATCTTGCACCTCTAAACTAAATAAATTGACCTTCACCTTTAACGGACATACGTTAAAAGTTTATATATACCTAAACAATTTTATTCATATTTTGTTAGTGAATAAGTAAGCAACATCTGGTAATCTTAGGAGCGTATCACGTTAAGTTGAACAGATAATAATAAAACAAAGATAAAATAAATTTAACTTTTTAATGTTTACTGAAGATATCGGTACAGTGAAGAGGATAATGCATAATCACCACGCTTGCAGGTAAGTGACAAATAATCTGTATTTAATTTACATATTCAAAGGCGTGACTGTGATCGTGCGTGGCGGGTGATTGTGACTGTGTCTTTCGCCGACTTCAGGATTTATTATTCTTCCGTGCGTGTCCAGCCTCAACCGAGCTTTACACCCATTTTTCTTTTTGGAGCAGTAGTAACTGTAAGAACTGTTTTTGGAAAACGTGTAATTTCTAAACTGCAACAACGGGTAGCGGCTATAACTTTTCCCTGAGTCTATAAACACGTATGATAACTCTGTAATTGAAAATCAATATCACATTACAAATCCTATAATATGACATTGTATAGTGGTTTTATCATGAGCATAATTATGTGATAATGATGATTCCTGTGCAATAAGTGAACAATCCTTTTTTTTTAGAGTAACTTAAAATTTTACTTGAAATATAATCTATAATCGTCAAGGAATGTGTAGGTGTGGGTTGGACAGATGCAGAACCCAAAAGTTATGTCAAGATGTCGCACTCTTCGCTAGAGATTGGTCTCGTTCAAACCAGAACAGGGTTACTTAGAAGATGAATAGGGATGCCCAGAAGTGGGACAGTTTAGGTTTAAATAAAACAATAACTATATTCTTAAATAGTCCAACTAATGTATCAATTACATATTAAAATCATCGTCATAAAAGTTTACATCATAGCCTCATTTGCACAGATACTTTTTTACGTCCGGAAATACCGTTATACATTATTCATGCGAGCAGCACTTTTAAACTGTGTTCCTTTATATCGTATATTAGCAATCGGATGAACTATTAAAACACAATATTTGGGCGGTGGCTGAAAACGCTCCCCTAACTAACGCAGGTATCATGCACATCCACCATCAAGCTTCATCCCGAATTCCTTCGCCTTTTCTTCATTGATATGCCGGTAACCGTTGAAATCCATGTTTACCAGTTAAATGTCTTAAACAATTGCTATTATGGTGATTCTTGAAGATTCTCTTGCAAAGTTTACATTTACAAAGTTGTTCATTAATGTAGAAATATTCTCTCCACCATCCGGGTTTTCTCGTGAGGCTCACATATTCGTCTAAAACAAAAATATTTTTATGATATACAGGAACTGTGGGCATTTGTTGAGTGATACAATATTGGAACGTACACAAAAAACACGTACTATGATTCTCCAGCGCTTATTGGGACTCATCATCACGAGTAATTGATGTAAGTACCCGGTGCAGATTTTCATTACATTGACATGGAGGGTTGGCGTCGCACAGATTGACACAGACAAGCGTAGAGATTTCAACTTTGAAATATAAGTAAAAAATATTTCGTCACTAAGAAAATAAATAAGGTCTGCGACCTTGCGATCTTGGACTTTTACAGCTTGTTCATTTCCACTGATAATAAAACAGAAATAATAACATTTATCATGTTTAATTACTATGTGTCTATTATTTACAAGAACTACTATTTAATTTACATTACATGCTCAAAGTGGTGAGTGTAAACGAGGGTCGTGGATGATTGTGACAGTGTTCGTCACCAACTTCAGGGTTCCTTATCCTGAAGTACTGGTCTAGCCTCAACCGAGCTTTGCACCCATAATTCTTTTTGGAACAGTAGTAACTGTAGGAGCTGTTTTTGGAAAACGTGAAATTTCTAAACAGCAACAATGGGTGACGGCTCTGACGTCTACCTTCTATAAACTGGTATTCTAACCCTGATGCTGAAAACCAAAATCGGATTACCGAGACACTATCGAAATTAAACCAAATTGAGATCAAATCAGCTTAGTGTCAAAACTGGCGTTTAGAAAAGAAAGTAGCGCACGACAGTTTAGATGGTGCAAAATTTTTAACCAAATGTATGGACAAAAGAAAGTAGCGCATGACAGATTAGATGGTGTTAAATTTTTAACCAAGTGTATGGTAAAAAACCGTAAAATACTGCAAAACTTGCTATGATAAAACTTTTGCTTTAATCGTATAGTGTTGATCACAGGCATCCTGGGGTAGGGGATATGCAAAAGGGGGATAAAAAAATTAAAAGATTCGAAATAAAGATTTGATGTCAATCGAAATAAATATTATTTTATTGCCAACTCAAAGGTACATAATTATGTAAAACAAAATAGTTCTGTATATCAATTACTTAACTGTAAACTTTGAATTTTTGCATCAATCATAAATGGAATCTTCGCCAATACCATGCTACTTTTTAGAACCCAGAAATAGGGGTATTGTATAGGTTTATACATTAGTTACCATGTACGCTAAATATGATTATTATAGTCATTAATTCCACAGTTGCTTTTTCACGTTCGGCCAGAGAAATAAGTGCTCAAATGGTAGAGGTTTTAAACTGTTTTAAACCGAAACGTTTAACATATACATATGTTACGTTGGATAACATATGTGATGAACTTTTAATTTATTAAAACTCAATGGTCAATGCTCATAGAAACAGTAGACCAACTGATCTGCTTGTCTGCTCTTCTTCACTCCGCTTCTTCTTCACTCCGCTGCACTAGAGCCATCATTCGGCGATAGTCTTAAACCGATTCACCGGCAACTTTTCAAAGCCATGCTTATTAATCAAATGTCGGGAACAATTGTTATTCATATGTCTCATATAAATGACTGTATGACAAATTTTACACTCATTGATTTCGTTATTAATGTAGTAATATTCTCTCCACCACCCCCGTTGTCTTATCATGCCCCCATATTCACCTAAAACGAAACGTAATATTCAACTGTGCTAGATTTATATCAGTATCTAATATCAAGATTTAAATAATATTTAATCCATTTTGTAAAAGTTCAATGTCTTTGTTTTAAAGAAGAAAGGAAAAGTTTAATCTGAAACTATTTCTATGAATTCTATTATTTAATCTGAGTGGAGACTCAGTTATAACATGTTCCAGAATAAAGATACTACCTAAAATAAATAAGAACACCAGTTTTGTTACAAAATATTCTATTGAAACACAATTAACTGCTGATATTGCTGCTGTATTGCCGCTGAGCTATTTTTAAACTTTAATATACTCTCCTGAGATAGTCTTAATATACGACGGTGGTTCATGGTTGTGGAAGCCAGATGACTGCACGATAGATCCACCTTCCAGCTTAATGGTAGCTTTACACCCTGACAACTGTTTCGAACAGTAATACCTATTCGTATTATGATTTTGGGAATAAGTATATCTCTGCCACATAAGTAGATATTTACCGCGCTTCGTTGGTATGAGGGCGTATTCTACAAAATAAAAGATTACATTACAACAAACAATATAAAGACATATTTAATGTGACATAATTATACAAGATATAAATCCAATATACGGACAGTTACCTTCAATTCTACCTGACCTGATAAAAATCTAACCTTCAACCGAAGACCCAAGGACCCAAGGGAACTGAGCCTATATTCTGTATATGTGAACGAATCTGGCCAAATAGTATCCAGTCCAGCCGGTGATCCGATCCGTCTCTCCATGTACAGGAAAATTTACTACTTCAATTAAAAATACTTCAATTAAAAACCCTAACAACAGCTGATTGAGCCTCCTAATATTAAATTGTTTTCTGATTAAAATATCATAGTGAATAGCGTGTAATTAGTGTATTCATATACTACAGTGGACAATTCATGTGAGTAAGTGTTATCTACGAACAGGGACACTGGATTACGGAAATACAACAATTTTATATTTTACATAAAATAAAATCATTTTGTTTGCATGATTTAACAATACCGCTAAAAAGCGCTTCAAAATAACCAAGCCGTCCAATAATACTGTCGATGAGTAAGCGCTGGCAGCGCTATATGATTTTTGATTGCTGATTGCTAAGAGTGCACAACATTGACAGTGACAGTGACAGCTTCAACAGTGGTAGCTACACCAATACCACAGACTCTATTGCGTTACCACAGAGTAAATTACTCGCGGAAAGGGCTAAGGTGGCTTTGCATGACTAATTGCATTACTTGCATAACTAACATAAAAATAAAATCGTCCTATAATGGCGTCTAAAAGCTTGACTTGTGCTAAATGTACGCACCCTATATCAAGCAAGCAACATTTACGGTGTCACACTTGCAAACGAATCTACGACCTCGATTGTGGAAACGTCCCGGAAAAGCGGTTTTATTTGATGGAGTCTGACAAGAAACAAACCTGGAAATGTATGGCATGCTACGACAAAAAAACAAACAACGCTTCCATTAATCCGAAGGTAGAATTTTCAATTAAAACGCGCAGTAATCTCCAAAAACAGCTAAACTGTGCAACAAACACCCAATCTTTAAACGAAACTGTGAAAGAAAACTCGGTCAGTTCAGTAGATGAATTCGATCTACAGAACTCTACATTACGTCAAAGTACTCCCATTCATTCACCTTCTGGTTCCATCGACTCCAAACTATTGACTCTGATAACTTCAGAAATTCAAAGAGCTGTTCAAATTTCTGTAAAAGCGGCAGTAGACGCGTGCTTCAATAAAGAATTCGAATTCATTAAAAACGAACTCACATCCTTAAAAGAAATAAAAATAAGTTTAGAATACTTGAGTGCCGACTATGATCACATTAAAATAGATGTTGCGGCTTTTGAAGAGAAAATTAAAACCCTTGAAACAAAGAATCAGTCCTTGACATCGGAAATTAATGATATGACTCAGCGTCTCCAACTTCTAGAACAACATTCTCGTGAAAATAATCTTGAGCTAAATGGAGTACCTGAAAGCAAATCAGAAAATCTGATTCAAACTGTCAAAAAGCTTGGTGAGGCTATCTCTTTCCCGATTGAAGAAAAGGATATCAACGCTTGTGTCCGTGTTAGAAAACTAGATGAATCTCAAAATAGACCCAGATCCATAATTATTAAATTGCATAATACGGCTACTAAAGACGGAGTTATTGCAGCAGTATCCAAGTTCAACAAACGTAACGTCAACAATAGATTAAACTCAAGCCATATTGGTTACACATCTCAGAATCCAATCTTCGTATCAGAACATCTCTCACCATTCTACAAGTCACTGCATGCACAAACTAGGAAAATAGCCCGTGAAAAAGGGATTAAATATGTGTGGGTTCGCAATGGACGAATCTTCATCCGCAAAGATGACACTTCTCCGGCGAAGCAAATTAAGGGCCCAGACTCTTTAAAACATCTATAATTCTATATTATACTCATAAACAAGACCGTATCTCTATTATTCAATTATGATTTACTACCAAAACTTCAGAGGTATGAAAACGAAACTAGACGACATTCGTATGAATTCCCTAACGCACGATTTTGATATAATAATAGCAACAGAGACGTGGCTTGATGACACTGTACATGACAATGAAATTTTTGACAGCCGTTACAACATTTATAGGAGGGATCGCCATACTACACTCAATTCCAAAACTAAAGGTGGAGGTGTTCTTATAGCTGTGTCCAAAAAACTTCAGTCTCAAAGAGTGAGCCATTATGAAAGTGACTACGAGGACATTTGGGTCTCAGTGAAGATGAACATCAATGGCTTAACTAAAAATGTGTTAATATGTTGTGTTTATGTCGCTCCTCCCGTTAACTTACAAACTTTAAACGCTATCCTAGATAATATAAGCATAGCAATGCAGTCATCTTGTACCGAGACCATAGTTGTAGGCGATTTCAATGTTGGAACGATAGATTGGGATCATGAAACTAATAGCTCTGTACTTTCACCAAAAATAATCCAAAATGATATAGGTTATTCCATCGTTGATTTTATGTCTCTTAATAACCTTTCTCAATATAACCATATTAAAAATCATAACCACCGTATTCTTGATCTAGTTTTTAGTAATTTTAACGATATTATTTTAACACAAAATATGAATTATATTAGTAGACTTGATCCTCATCATCCAGCTCTCGAAATAGAAATTAAATTTTGTAATGTTACTTATTTAAAATGTAAAACCTTTGCAACTCATAATTTTAGAAAAGCTGACTATGCCGTTGTAAATAGTGAATTACAGAAAATTGATTGGAATACAGTCCTAAACTCTGCAGATATCGATGTCATGGTATCAAATTTCTATAACACACTGAATACTACTATTGATAAAACGATCCCTAAAACTAAACCACGTAACTTCAAACATCCTCACTGGTTCACCCCTGCTCTCATTATGCTTATTTCTGAAAAAGAAACAATTAGAAAGCGTTTTAAAATATACAACAACCCTAGAGACGAAATTGAACTCAACCTTGCCGTTAAACGAACCGATAATCTCATTAAACATTGTTATCAAAATTATTTACATGGAATTGAAAGTTCAATTAAATCCAATCCTAAACGTATTTGGTCGTACATAAAAGCTAACAGAGGTGGATCGTCCACAATGCCTAGCGAAATGATATCTGAAGATAAAACCGCTAATACCGGGCAGGATATCTGTAACTTATTTGCATCACAATTTTCTTCAGTTTACAACTATTCCAACAATGATAACCAAAACATTTTCGACAATACCGAATCTGGAAGTCAATTCTCTTTAAGTAACATAACCTTTAATGAAAACGATATATCAAAAATTCTTAGATCTCTCGATGCAAGTAAAGGAGCCGGGCCCGACGGTATTCCACCCATATTTATTAAACGGTGTTTCAAATATCTCACGCTACCGTTAAAATTAATCTTTGAACGTTCTCTATCAACGGGCGTTTTTCCAACAGCATGGAAAGTCGCAAATATAATGCCTATACACAAAAAAGGAGATAAAACGAATGTTGCTAACTATCGTCCTATTTCCATTCTAAATCAATTCTCTAAGATTTTTGAGAGCATTGTCTATCCCACTCTTTTAAACTTCTCAAAACATATAATATCCAATAAGCAACACGGATTCTGTAAAGGCAGGTCAACATTAACCAATTTAATTGAATACTTAAATGATCTATCCACCTCATTAGATTCCAGAATTCAGGTCGATGCAATTTATACCGATTTTTGTAACGCGTTTGATAAGGTTATCCATAGAATCTTAATCAAGAAATTGCGTCGCCTTGGTATACATGGATCTTTACTACGCTGGTTACATTCCTACCTTACTCATAGACTGTTAACTGTAGTAATTAATGGTTACAAATCATCAATTTTTGTTCAACGTTCAGGTGTTCCCCAAGGATCCCATTTGGGCCCAATCCTGTTTCTCCTTTTCATTAATGACATCGTTGATGTAATAATAAATAGTACCTGCTTAATCTTTGCCGATGACATGAAAATTTATAGACCTATAAAAAATGCAAACGATTCTATTCTATTACAAAATGACTTAATATCTATACAAAACTGGTGCAAATCTAACGGAATGATCATAAATGTCAATAAATGCAAACAAATTACATTTTCGAGAAATAAAACAATAATACATTCCGAATATTCTATAAACAATGAGTTAATTGAAGTAGTCGAAGCTATTAAAGACCTTGGGGTAATGTTTGATACTAAACTCACCTTCGTGAACCACATTACAGAGATCACCAAAAGAACCTGGAAACTATCTGGCTTTATAAAACGTAACTGCAATAAATTCAAAAATATTTCCACCCTTATTCTCTTGTACAAAGCAATAATTAGAAGTAATTTAGAATATGCATCAAGTATATGGAACCCCCATTACAAAATACATACTCATAGATTAGAACGTATCCAACGAACTTTTACACGTTTCCTGGCATTTAAGGACCGAACTTGCCCATACCGCGCCGACTATAAACAGCGACTACTTCACTTTAACATCAGTCCCCTTGAAATTCGCCGCAAAGTAATGGACTTGTCAACGCTCCAAAAAATGATACAGGGATCATTGGAATCACCTAATATATTGAACATGATTAACTTTAGTGTTCCGCGAACTATTCCTCGACACCCAATTCGTAATACATTTTCACTTCCCTACTTCAAGACTAACCTTAATAAAACCTGCCCAATAAACCGCATGATGCAGTCCTTCAACCAATTAGATAACCTAAGATGTGACGTCGATATCGCGCACGACAAACCCAAAACTTTCAAAAACAAGTTGTCTTTCTATTTCAATAACATATACACGTAGTTCCTGTACAGTTTAAATAAACATTTCATTAGTGTTACCATTTTAATAATTGTGTGTACCTAACTTTAATACTGTTGTGTCCTACTCTAAATTTTATATTATTATTATTATTTAATTTTAATTTTATTTTGATTTTAACTTGTTTCTAATTTTTTTTTATGTTAAATTAGTAATTACTTACTCATTGTTCTTTTATCTTTCTTATTTTTCTTCTTCAGCTGTTGTAATACGAATGCTGATTACACCTTTAATTGGTGTTGCACACCGTATTTGAATATATATTATTTTATAAATTTAATGTTATGTGTAAATGCCGCTGGTGTAACAATTTAATAAATAAATAAATAAAATTAAAAACTAGGAAGACTAATGCTCAGTAAAGACAAACTGGGTTTCCTTAGTCTAACCTAGTGCTGTTCCGGATTTAAGAAATATAAAAAAAATATATAACATAACATATATAAAAACAATGTTTCCATACTACAACATAAGACTAGTTTATTCATTGGTATTCTCCATAATTCATGATTAGATAATGCTTGGCCATTAAATGTCAATTGGTGAACGTAATGTTAATTTGTAGTATTTCTTTATACAGAAGAAAAAGGATTGGTGAATAATTCAATGATGTCAGTATATATTTTTTCCCCTACAAAAGGAATAGTTTTCATTGGAAAATATATATTACTAGCTGCGCCCCGCGGTTTCACCCGCGTTGTACCCGTTCCCGCGGGAATTTCGGGATGAAAAATAGATGTTGTCCGATTCTCAGCCTACCCGATATGTACACAAAATTTCATGAGAATCGGTCGAGCCGTTTCAGAGGAGTTCAACCACAGTACCCGTTCCCGCGGGAATTTCGGGATGAAAAATAGATGTTGGCCGATTCTCAGACCTACCCGAAATGTACACAAAATTTCATCCTAATCGGTCGAGCCGTTTCGGAGGAGTATGGCAACGAACACTGTGACACGAGAATTTTATATATAAGATTACTAGCTGCGCCCCGCGGTTTCACTCGCGTTGTACCCGTTCCCGCGGGAATTTCGGGATGAAAAATAGACGTTGGCCGATTCTCAGACCTACTCAATATGCTCACAAAGTTTCATGAGAATCGGTCGAGCCGTTTCGGAGGAGTACGCGAACGAACACTGTGACACGAGAATTTTATATATAAAATATTCGTCTTATTCTGTATTAGACTTTGGGTATGTATAAATAAATAAACATACCCGGACAAATTCACTCATGGTTAATTAGACCCAAACTAACAAACTAAGCTTGTGATATGGAATCTAACTGATAGGTACTACTACATATAAACACAAATACTTTATAAAAATATATAATTCCCACCCAGACGTCGACCAATACCTATGTCTTCACATATTGTTGTCTCCGTGCGGGAATCAAACCCAAAACCCTCGACACTGCAAGCGCTCTCACTGCCACTGTGCCAACGGGCTTGTCGATGAATTAATGATTACTTAAAACGTATAATTACAGACGGCACGAAGCCTTAAAATGTAGTACATATATATATACGAGTTCACATACTCTCCAGAGTTCGTTTTAGACCGGTGGTCGGTGGTTCGTGCTTGTGTTTGCCAAATGATCGCACGATTGTCCCATTTCTTACCCACAGTGTAACTTTACAAGTCGTCTTCAAGCAATAATATCTATTTGAATTGTGACACTGGGAGTATGTGTAGCCCCGCCATAACAGAAGATATTTACCTCGCTTCGTGGGTATGAGTTGGTAATCTAGAAGATTGAATGGCTTATTAGTGTTAGACTAAAAGTTAGATTATAACTTAAAAAAATGTGTAAACTAAGTAACAAATGTCACTATTGATGAAATATTATTTGATAGTTATTTAGTATCATATTTTATTTATTTTAAGATATGTTTTTACCCTAAAGTGGGACAGGGTAAAAAAATTGTAAATAATTTAACGTTTTGGAACATTTTTAATATGAAACAATTTTAAATAATTCCATTTAAAAGCTTTCATAACGGCTTAAAACTAACCAAACGTCTAATTAGTTAATTAATCCGATAATATTAATTAATATAATGGCAGCAAGAAAAAGCGTAACAGTTTTAACTTAAATGAATGCTCTATACATTTTAATATTTTTTTCAATTATACTATTTATAAATGCATTATGTTTGCAATTATTACTATGTAATGCACAAATTCATTGAATTATATTATTATTAAATATGCCTTGACGGCAACAAATGACAGCATGAGGAATCCTCTTTACTATTCATCCTATAACTATATGTATGCGATAGAATTTCGGAGTACTACTTGTTCATTTTGTTAGCATAAAATAACTCTGAGACCTTTATAATACTTATAATATAAATTGCACAATTACATACAATTGTTCATTCATTTCATAGTGGTTTGGACCAATTATTGCCAAACCTGCAGCAGGGCTAAGAAGGTTTTGTCTTCACTTTTCTCTTTCTTTCTCGAAAGACATATTTATCTATTTCTTAAAAAATATAAACAAAAAAGGCAGAGACAATGTTTGAAGTTCATTTGAACTCTACTAGCATCAGAGTTTTTAGACTATTTTGATACTTTGACATAATGTCCATCGGCGCACTTGACGTATTTCGGCGGATCATGATGATGGACGCCCTCCGCTGACACGATCTTGCCATCAGTTCCGAGCTTAACCCTCGCCTTACAGCCCCTGTTCTGCTTCGAACAGTAGAACCGATTCCCATAGTTGCATTGAGCGTAAGTATACTGCTTCCACATCAGAAGGTTTTTACCCTTATAAGTTGGTATGAAATCGAAGTCTAAAAAAAGTTAGGTTATTAGAAGTATTTTGATGGAAATTAGGTGGATTGTAGGAAGCATTGACTAGGATTGTGTTTTTTAATTTGTATATTTTTGGTGAATCTCTAGGTTGGACTTTTTCTAACATTGGGATGACGCAGACTAATAGTAGGTAGTTAAGTAGTAATATTCAGCTGCAAATTAGAATACTTGTGAAACCAAATGAGTACCAGCTTTTATTATTTCTAAGCATTTTATTTCATTACTTAGAACACCCTTAGTGGAAATTAACGCAGTTAACATAAAATTGAAACATAATCCCTATCTAAAGTATTTATAATTAAACCTAATATAATTATTATAAAAGGTAAAAATAAATGAATATTAAATAACGAACGGTGCAGTGAAAGTAACATGCGATTTTAATGAAAAACAAAATTGTTAGAAGAAAAATCCCGTTCCTCCGTCGCAGCGTGGCACTGTTGTTAATAGTTTACGGGGCACTGACCACAAAAACGCATCCGATAGTAAAGTTTCAGTCGAGCTGCCAGTTTTTCGCGTCTGAATATGATCCGTACTTCAGACAATTAAACCAAAATGTCGGTTACAACTTGACGTAATTTCCGGAAGCCGTCTTCATATACTGCGGTGGGTCGTGCTGGTGGTCCCCAAACTGATACAGCAGATGCTTCCCTGTCTTATCCAGTTTCAAACTGGCCTTACACCCTTGCTTCTTAGAAGAACAGTAGAACTTCCCTCCCATATCAGAATAAGTGTATTTATTAAACATCACCAAATGCTTACCCCTTAAAGTAGGAATGAAGATTATTTCTGAAAATATTGAAATGCAGATAAATGGATAGAAATATTATGTTAACATTTCAGTTCCAACACGGTTATATTAAGAAAGTTTTGAAGAAATGTTAAAACAATGATTTCCATATTTCAAAAATATATTATTACCTATTAATTTCTTGGCAAGAATTTTAGAAACATGTTAAAAAGACGCATCAAATATCTACATCGCCTAAGTTCGAACTACAACCCACCGAGGTTCTTAGATCGAAGTTATTACATTGAGACTGACATTATTCTCAGTGATGACATAGTTCTGGTGGTTGTGGAAGAAGATAAAACGCAGAAGCATGCCACATATTAAAAAATATATGTTTCAAATGCTACGCGGTAAACGTATAAACCGCCGATTAATACACATTATGATACAATTATTTAACGACTTAAAGTCGTAGCAGACCTATTTGGTCGGCCACAACCATCCGACTCCGACCAAATCGGTGCATACGTGTGTAAGGTAGTTGTTCCAACTTCGCTTATTAACGCTATTCACAAAACACGTTTTTATAAGTTGGCAAGCCACATCGAACCATATCGTCTGCTGAGGTTCTTATTGGTAACTTATTTGTTATTTTATTCGTATATAATGTCCAAGAGACGTTTTCAAGTAAGACGGAGGGGGGTGGAAATGATCTCCAGTTGGGTTGATTATCCTGTTGTTGTCATCCAACTTCAGCTTGGCAGTGCAGCCTCCTTGGAGTCTATTCGAACATCTATAGTACTTGCCATTAGTAACAGAATAAGTGTACCCCTTCCACATTAAGAGGCGATTTCCTCTCGATGTCGAAATAAAATGGCAATCTGTAAACATTAAGTCTATTTTACTTTTAATTGAAAAAAAAAATTGTTCAAAGGGGGAATTACACACGCGCTCGCGACAGCGTCAGCAGCGTCCAGTGCGGGGAGAGACGCTGTCGCGAACGCTTCACCCACCTCCTGATGTAGGTCACTGGATGTGACCGAAACGTTTTGAGGGACGCTCAACAGTAACCTCCGTTGTACGTAAGTTCCCGTTTGAACAAATAATAATTACTTTAGGTGTAGTTTGAGTGTTTTTGGGAGGATTAGAAGCATTGTGGTAAATAAATATGGATTGGTTATTCAAGTTATCAACGACTTACCACACTGTATGAATAGCTTTAAATTGTATTTAGAAGTTATTAGTTTATAACCTTAGTATTACATTGTTGGGAAAAGGTCTTCTTCAATTTAGTATTATCAAAAGCTTTCTGAGGCCGCTTGGCTCAGACAAGACATACCCATCTTGATTTGTTAATTTGAGTTTCAAACGAACGTCTGGACTCTTACAATTTTTGCCCAAGACTCAAACGAAGAAGAAGTTACTAAAGGAAATATCACATTGCAATTGAAATATAAAACATTTGACCACAGACTCAAATTGATATTTAATGACACAAATATGATTGATAGAACAGTAAATAGGCTATTGTAATGAGCTTAAAATTAACATCCATACATTGAGAATCAATTCAAAAACATCTAGTCGTTAAATCTTAATCATTGAATTCACTACGTAAACATTTAAGTAATATTGAATAATCATTCACTTATTGTTATTTTAAATTATGTTAACTATTAAATTTTTTAATTTAACGGAGCTACGGAACATTAATAATCTTGACAATAATTATGAAGTATATTCAACTACTGATGAAATAAATATTAAAATGTGATATACGGACATCGAAACAACGACATCTCGGTAAGAGAACATGTTACGATTAACAATAAAACAATTAATGACTAGTTTCGTGAGATCCAGAAAAATACGATTATTATAATGGTAAATAGGTTATTGTAATGAGCTTAAAATTATTAACATCCATACATTGATAATCATTGAATTCACTACGTAAACTTTATGAAAGTGATATTGAATAATCATTGACTTACTGTTATTTTACTTAAATTATGTCAACCATTACAATGTTAAATTCAACAGATCTACAGAACATCAATAGTATTAATAATCTTCAATAATTATGGATTACTTATAAATGAATAAATATGAAAATGTGAATACAATACACCGGCACTTGGAAACAACATGTTTAAAATAATCTATGACTAGTTTCGTGGGATGCACTTCGATTTTATAAAAAAGTCCGGTCCGCATGCTGGACATTGCATTACAACCAGTATGAAGCACGCAAAATTACACCGCATTTTAATTAGTTTGACTTAGTACATCAAGCACACATGTTTCCAAAGCCAGCTTCCCTTTAATGACATCCCATTGTCTTGACTTTTTATTCAGTCAGGGAATGCATTAAAATATACTACCTAATAATTTTAATCTTAAAATAGATCATCAACTGTGACCTATGGCCACATGGTGATATGGCTTGACTAGATCAATGACAAGAACACGTTTGTTAATATGATCAACAGACCATTACTGTTGGAACATTGCCATGTAAATTGAACATATCATAAAATGGCCATACGTTGCCCAATTTTTACAATGAGGTAATTTATCATTTACTTCGTAACAATGAATACCTAGTAGTATTAAAGTATCCAGAAAAAAATGCTTATGAAATTTACCTTTAACATTAATCCGCCATCTTTGGTATTTTTGTGAGATTTTCAACATGCATACATAATTTATGTTTTCTTATGTCTATAATTTCGATTGTATATTTAATGCGACATCAATAAATGCTACATACATCTTAGTAAGTGGTACTAACTAGATAATGACTAAAATATCCGGGTATGAACTTTTGGTTTTCTAGTGCAAAACGCCTCTTCACGGTCGCCAATGATCGTGTGATCGTCAGTCATCGTCGCGATCAACCAAGCAAACACTCAATAGCAATAATAATTCATTCACTCGGCGGACTACACGCGAATAGTGTTTGATGCGTGCCATAAACACTGCTTTCACCTGTCATCGCGAAATAAATTGATAAATGACGATTAGCGACACTCAACCTAACGATCGTGGTCAGGTCGATAATCGGCGATTGTGAAGCGGACATTATCACAGCTAACGACGTGGGTGCATTTCATTCAGTGTAAACACCGGACATTATCACAGCTAACGACGTGGGAGCATTTCATTCAGTGTAAACACCGGACATTGCACTACATTAGATTGTAGTGACCATTTTATCATTACGCATGAACATCTTATATGAGTATAATGTAGATATTATAATCCTCAACATTGATTAGTAAGATATATCTGAATAAAGGTATTGATTATATTTTAATTGATATCAATAATAATAAAATGTAATTATATTAAAAATATGTGCTTATGCTAGTTATAAATTAAGCTCACACTGTGCTTATGCTAGTCACACCACGGCACAAGGGGCTTTCCCGAGTGAGAGAGGTTGTTGGATAAAACCGACTAATTAATATCGAGGTACATAATAGGAGGTCGACATTTACTGACATAACGCGCATCAAAGTTTCGAAAATAATAACTTCTAAGTTTCTATGGTAACTTTAGAAATAGTTTAACGACATCAAAGGTAACATGAAACACGCCTACTGAAGTAGATAGATTGTAAAACTGTAATAATAATGGCCTGCATTATTACAAGACCTTTGCATAGACATAGTTTATGTATTAAGATATTTTATATTTACTAAACCTAGTGAATAAATAAGAGGGCGAGCCACGGCCTGCCGTGATAACTTGTTATTTATATCATTTGCTATGGCAGGTGTCGTTTCCTTTGTAGTAACCACTCCCAGCCTCACATTCAATCACAATTCAATCTGCAACAACACATTTCCAATCCATACAATCGTATTTTCCACAATTCCAGTCTTTTCTCTTTCAACTCCTACAATAGTCTTTTTCCTTATTTTTTCCCTATTTCATCAAAGGCTTATCCTGCCCTGCTTGTATCCATAATCCCAACATATGCACTATAAATGATCCTTAAAAATTAGAATTGTATCCCTTCACCATCCTCAAAAAAATTACCGGACTTGACCCATGACTCTAAAGAGAAACACTATGGTAATAAATTCAATACTGACAACAATACAACATACATATTAAGACCTGTAAATTCCGATTTAAAATAACAAGATTCAAGATTTATTTGGAGATCCCGAAAATTACCGGAGGCCTTTCAATTGTTGTTGTTGTTGAAGTTGTTGTTGATGTTGTTGGCTGCTGTTGAGTCTCAAGTGGTAACAATTGATCGCCCGGTGCTAGGATCCCGCTGCCAAGAGCCCGTTTCTTCAAATGCTTGAGTTGTTCCTTCTTTTTCTGCTTTTCTTTCAGCTGAGGATCGTTCATTATTCTTCTGTATCGGCGACGTTCAGCTTCCCTCTTTCTCTCCAAAATTTCTGCTCGCGTGAGCACCTTTTTCTTCTTTCGAATGCAATATTTTGTTCCCCACAATTCCACTACGTAATCTGGATCAATTAAAAACATACTTCAGTATACGATCATATGATTTTTTTCATTAGCCAAATGCCCTGTCGCACATTTTCATCGATACATACTCCACCCTGTAGTTGTATGCAGCAATTTATAAGGCGCGATAGACAACATTAGCATTGGATTGTGCTCCGCAAAAAGTCGTCATGGGCGATCTGCTTTTATCTTTCCCAATTAGAAATGTAAAAGTTCTACTAAATACTAATAATTACACTACTTTCTACAGTTCACTACTTACTTTACTTTTTAATTATTAATGGTAATGGGAAGTTAATGTGTTCATAAAATTAAACAGTTTAGATGATACGTAATACAATATAATACTAATTCTATACATATTCATTAATCGATAGATCTAAAGATAAGTTTATATATTAATACAATTCAAACGTTTGGGTTTTTGTCTAAATTCATTTTTATTCAAAATTGTTGAACAGTGACAAACTCTAATAAACTAATACTAATAAACATCATATTTTCCATTCCTTATCTTATACATCCTACAACAACCATTTCGTTGGTTGGTATCCCTATATTTTGATACCACTGAGTTTGAATTAAACAGCCAACATTTGGTTCAGCCTGTAGCCAGGTTACAATGTGGCAACACATCGTCAAAGAGGCATTTGAAGTTACAGAATCTTATAGCGGAATGCGCCGTCGCAGAAATGGCTTTTAAAAAATTATGCATTAACGGTCTTCCTGCTACGTGCGTTTTGTAAGAAAAACAAAACAAAATACCTATGTAGGCACGAACGACTGCGCACTACTACATAGCCACTACGTATAGCCAGACGTTTAAGCTTAAATTGAAAGAGGCCTACTAGTCTTGAGAAATATTGGCCTTACTTAACATGAAATTTTAATATAATGTCCAGTTTTAGACTTCATGTACTGAGGCGGCTGGTGATGATGCTGTCCAATAATTGAAGTTATTTTTCCGGATTCGTTTAATTTAATCTTAGCTTTACAGCCAGCTGCCAACTTTGAACAGTAGTAATAACCACACTTCTTGGAATACGTGTACCCGTCATACATTAAAAGATGTCTGCCTTTCCCAGTCGGTATCCATACATAATCTAGAAAAAAAACCACATGTCATTAAATAATGAAATAGCGTTAACTTTTTTGCAGATCAGATAATAAAGGTTTGGTCAAGGAACAGCAACAAACATAATGGAATTTAGAAATACGTTCATTTATTAAAAAATCAAACTTAAGTCAGGTTTACAATCACCGGCACATGGCAGTATACATTAAACCAGCGCGGCGGAAAAGCTCCTCCTCGTATTTTAAGTGACTCTGTAACTTAAGTAACTTAAGCAA
This sequence comes from Cyclophora albipunctata, assembly GCA_963082685.1. Taxonomy (NCBI): domain Eukaryota; kingdom Metazoa; phylum Arthropoda; class Insecta; order Lepidoptera; family Geometridae; genus Cyclophora; species Cyclophora albipunctata. Next base: position 1,449,710 of record OY720118.1, read on the forward strand.
CTAAACTTACTAACTAAGTAAACTAAATTACCTAATTTATCATTTTGTCCCGTTTTTTATTTTCTTTTGCTGAATGGGTTCCTTTCATGATAATGTCCGACAATCTATTTTATTTTATTCCTAATTTTGTTCAGTTATTTTTTAATGTAACTCAACTTATTTCAATAATTTGACCACTTTTTGTTCTGTTGCCTATTATGGTGTTCCGACTGTTACTAGACAAAACTATTTTTCCATGTTTATTCAATTTAACTACAACTTAGAATAGACAAGGATGTCAACAGCTAAAACTTATGAAAACACTTACTCTGTAAGATAGTTATTTTAGTAAAATAAAAACATTTCAGTACGCATTTATTTATTTAATTTGAGAGTATTATGATTATCTAACGGATATATTCAGGATCTTCACCTTTGTTCTGAGGGGAAATTAAAAAACTGTAACTTAAAATCTAATATATTTTCCGCCGTGTGTTTTTACGTAAACGTAATAAACATAATATTTTTCATTCCTTATCAAGGCTCATCCTACAACATCCATTTCGTTTCGTAATTCTATATGTTGATACCACTGAGTTTGAATTAAACAGCCAACATCTGGTTTAGCCTGTAGCCAGGTTACAATGTGGCAACACATCGTTAAAGAGGCATTTGAAGTTGCCAAGAATCTTATAGCGAAAGGCGCTGTCGCAGAAATGGCTTTAAAAAAAATATGCATTAACGGTCTTCCTGCTACGTGCGTTTTGTAAGAAAAACAAAACAAAATATGTAGGCACGAACGACTGCGCACTACTACAGCGTATAGCCAGACGTTTAAGCTTAAATTGAAAGAGGCCTACTAGTCTTGAGAAATATTGGCCTTACTTAACATGAAATTTTAACATAATATCCAGTTTTAGACCTCATGTACTGAGGCGGCTGGTGATGATGCTGTCCAATAATTGAAATTATTTTTCCGGATTCGTTTAATTTAATCTTAGCTTTACAGCCAGCTGCCAACTTTGAACAGTAGTAATAACCACACTTCTTCGAATACGTGTACCCGTCATACATTAAAAGACGTCTGCCTTTCCCAATCGGTATCCATACATAATCTAGAAAAAAAACCACATGTAATTAAATAATGAAATAGCGTTAACTTTTTTTGCAGATCATATAATAAAGGTTTGGTCAAGGAACAGCAACAAACATAATGGAATTTAAAAATACGTTCATTTATTAAAAAATCAAACTTAAGTCAGGTTTACAATCACCGGCACATGGCAGTATACATTAAACCAGCGCGGCGGAAAAGCTCCTCCTCGTATTTTAAGTGACTCTGTAACTTAAGTAACTTAAGCAACTAAACTTACTAACTAAGTTAACTAAATTACCTAATTTATCATTCATTTTGTCCCGTTTTTTATTTTCTTTTGCTGAATGGGTTCCTTTCATGATAATGTCCGACAATCTATTTTATTTTATTCCTAATTTTGTTCAGTTATTTTTTAATGTAACTCAACTTATTTCAATAATTTGACTACTTTTTGTTCTGTTGCCTATTATGGTGTTCCGACTGTTACTAGACAAAACTATTTTTCCATGTTTATTCAATTTAACTACAACTTAGATTGACAAGGATGTCAAGAGCTAAAACTTATGAAAACACTTACTTTGTAAGATAGTTATTTTAATAAAATAAAAACATTCAAGAACGCATTTATTTATTTAATTTGAGAGTATTAAGATTATCTGACGGATATATTCAGGATCTTCACCTTTGTTCTGCAGGGGAAATTAAAAAACTGTAACTTAAAATCTAATATATTTTCCACCATGTGTTTTTACGTAATTAGGTCTCTCATGATAATGTTCTCCGACGATAGACACTATTTTTCCATATTTGTCCAATTTCACCCTAGCTTTACAACCATATGACTTTTTTGAACAGTAGTACTGAAGCGGGTGAATCTCAGAATAAGTAAACCCGTCGAGCATCAGAAGTTTATTTCCCTTTATAGTCGGAATCCATTCAAATCCTAAAACATGCTTCAGTATTATAATAAATAAAAGCACGTGGGTATTACAGTCGTAAGTATTTTTTATGCAAATTCGTATATATATTTAGTGAGCTAGAAACCTTCCACCTTTTCCCCGAAGTGAAACTTCACAAGCCGTTATACTCAACTTATACTTTAACATATTGTCCATTTTTTAATTTCACATACTGGGGTCGTTCGTGATAGTGTTTTCCTTCAATCAGAACTATTTTTTCATTTTTGTCCAATTTCACTTTAGCTTTGCATCCTGCTGCCTTTTTTGAACAGTAGTACAGAAAAGGGTGAATCTCAGCATAAGTAAACCCGTCGAGCATTAGAAGTTTATTTCCCTTATTAGTCGGAATCCATTGAAACCCTAGAACATACTTCAGCATTTTAATCCACACGTTGGCATTCCATACAATTTTGACAACAATCAAAAATATTTATAAAATAAAGTACATACATCAAATGAATGGCGTTGAAATAAATGAATTGATATAAAAACACACAATTACTTGCTTGTCATATAAATGATTTATACTTTATTAATAATTATGCTTACATAATCCTCCTGTATTTATAATATATTTAATGAGCAAGAAGGTTTTCAGTTTTCACCTTTTCCCTGAACCGACACTTATTTTAAATTATATTTTAACATATTTTCCAGTTTGTAATTTCATATACCGGGGTCGTTCGTGATAGTGCATTCCTTCAATCAAAACGATTTTTCCATTTTTGTCCAATTTCACCCTCGCTTTGCATCCAGTTGCCTTTTTTGAACAGTAGTAGCGAAGACCTCGACCTTCGGACATATCAGAAAAGGTAAAACCGTCCAGCATCAGAAGTTTATTTCCCTTTTTTGTTGGTATCCATTCAAACTCTAAAATATACTTCGAATATATTCCTTATAATACTTATTATTAAAACATTTCATATATTGCATATGACCACATGTCTACAACCACAATTTAAGAAAAGAACATTTCGGGATTTAATTCATTTATTACCTAGTGGTGGGGTTTGCTTCCTACTGTACAATTGTTGTAACCTTTGACCTGATGTGACAGCTTTCAAGTCAAAACATTACTTTATAACTTAACTAGCAGCGCCCCGCGGTTTTACCCGCGTTGTGCCCGTTCCCGTGGGAATTTCGGGAATTTTTTTACATAAAAACCTTCCTCTTGAATCAGTCTAGCTATTACAAAAAACCGCATCAAAATCCGTTGCGTAATTTTAAAGATTTAAGCATACAGACAGACAAACAGTGTGACAGACACGAAAAAGAGACGACTTTATTTTATACTATGTAGTGATATCTCACGAGTGATCTCCCGACATTCGAAGATTTAAGTCGATGATGGTAAAGAGCTTAGCTGTCCATACTTCATATACCCGGACGCAAAAGAGGGAGGTACAGTAATAATGACGATGAGTGACCTCAGAAAAGAAAACCATCATAAAATATATTCCATTTTAGGCCCTAGAACATGCTGTGGCATTACACACTTATTCGCAATGCATTATTCAAATGTGGTATTCCTTACCTAATATTTAAAATAACAATACACCTTTGCTCGGAAGGGGGATTCTTTCAGGTCAAACTTAATTTATAACTTAATATATTTGCCAGTCTTTGTTTTCATGTACTGGGGTCTCTCGTGATGGTGATCTCCGATAATCGACACAATTTTTCCGTTTTTGTTCAATTTGACCCTGGCTTTGCATCCGGTTGCCTTTTTAGAACAATAGTAGTGAAGGTCCGTGATCTCAGAGAAAGTAAATCCGTCCAGCATCAGAAGATTTTTACCCGTTCTAGTCGGTATCCATTGAACTAAAACATGATTATTAAGTATTGTAGTGCTTACATTCATACCTGCTGGCAAAGAATGGGGACAGAGAAGATGGCAGCGAAATAGTAAAAACATCTTACGGTTGTACTTATAATTCCGTAGAAATTTTTGAAAATAATTTGAATCAGTGCAATGTGCAGTGGCAACTGCAGAAACTTAGAAATATAGACGATAGTATTTATTCGTCATTGCAAAAATTAATTATGTCTAAAGATAAATGAAAACTAAATCATAATTATTTTTTATCATCAAATTCATTAAATTCATTTCATACATCAAATTCATTAAACTTTAATATATTCTCCTGAAGAAGTCTTTATATATTGGGGTCGGTCGTGGTAATGGTTGCCGATGATCGATACTTCACTAGCGTGCATTTTGATTTTGGCTCGGCATCCCACGCGCCACTTTGAACAATAGTAATAACCACGATTCTTTGAGTAAGTATAGCCATCGACCATCAAAAGATTCCCTTTGGCCGTTGAAATAAAAATGTATTCTGAAAAAAAAGTACAGTATATAACTAAAGTAATAAATAAGACAACTAATTTATTAACTTATTTGCATTTTAACAAATGATTGCTACCTATATCGATCTTCTAAGATGAGGAAATCTACTGACAGTTAACAAATGCAACCTGTGTTATTTGTGTATTGTATAAAATACGTTAAAAAATATTAAATAATACAAATCATTGAATCATGATAATGTAAAATATTCTCCCGTTGATGTGACTATATGTTTGGGTTTCTCGTGGTTGTGGTCTCCTATGACCACGGGTCTGTTATTATCGATCATTCGGATTTTAGCTCTGCATCCCTCCCACCATTTCGAACAATAATATAAAAGATAGTTCTTGGAATAAGTGTAACCGTTAAACACTAAAAGTCTCCCTTTTCGCGTTGAAACGAACCGACAACCTAAAAACACAAATGAAACGTAGAACCTCCGCCTTCGGTGTTTGAAGTCGGTCAATAAACAAATTTTGTACGGCTTAGAAAATAATGTCAAATGATTGTTGCATAAGCGTCAAAAGTGTATCTATACTAATATTATAAAGCTGAAGAGTTTGTTTTGTTTGTTTGTTTGTTTAAACGCGCTAATCTCAGAAACTACTGAACCGATTTGAATAATTCTTTCACTGTTAGATAGTCTATTTATCGAGGAAGGCTATAGGCTACATTTTATCCCGAAATTCCCACGGGAACGGGCACAACGCGGGTAAAACCGCGGGCGCTGCTAGTACGTATATACGAATACGTACCTGTTATTAAAAGGTACATTTTCTACATTAGATGCTTGGTTCAAATTGAAATCTATACTAATATATAATACTGCAGAGTTTTGTTTGTTTGTTTGAACGCGCTAATCTTAGGACTACTGGTCCGATTTAAAAAAATATTTTTCTTATGTATTGCCACTTTCAACAGGAAATTTATAGGTTATTTTTCATCCTGAAATTCCCACGGGAACGGGTACAACGCGGGTAAAACCGCGGCCGCTGCTAGTACCAAATAAATTAATATCATTTAACTTCTAAACCTATATTTCCTATACATATTTCCTCAGCATCATATTTAGATAGATAGTATTTATCAACATATTTGCAACTATATTTTTATTTATTTAATAAAAAGACGGTACAATCAAACTTAATCGTGGTTAAAGACATAAACTACTCCAGAGATTGTCTTGAGCGTCGGCGGGCCGTGGTTATGAGGGATGTGGAAGTCATGGAACTTTCCATCGTTCATTATCTTGACTTTCGCTTTACATTTCAAATGTATCCTCCTGGAGCAGTAGCACGTTTTGGAGGTTTTATGATTCTTGTGGTACGTGTAGCTATTAGCAACAAGAAGCTGACTCCCATTGTGGACTGTCACAAACTGGTAGTCACCTGTCGAAATAATTTGATCAAAACGTTGGCATATCTATATAAATTGTAATTCAATAATCAGTTTTTCTAAAAGCTCGGTTTCTGTGTAAGTATAGTATTGCATAGTCTTTATCTGTATTGATGGACAAATACAATTGATTACACACTATTCATAAAATGTTGAAAATTATACATTTTATAGAGCATAAGAAAAACTCTTCCATACAAAAAAAAAGTTTTAATTGAAAATAATAGCGAACATTCTTAAATTTAAACTAACTAAACATAGAACCTTTTCTAATAAAATAAAATCAGTTTTTTCACGGTTTCAGTTTAACATACAAGCCGTTGACAATTTTATATAAGGGTGGGGGATGGTTGTGGGCAATTTCAAAATCGTGCACTCTTCCACACTTATCTACTTTGACCTTAGCCCGACATTTGAGTTTAGTTTTCTTGGAACAGTAGTGCATCTGGTACCCGTGGTTGTTCCAAAAAGTGAAGTCATTCAACATCAGCAAACGACGACCGCTTTCAGTGTAAACATACTTGCAATTGTCTGGTTCAAAATCTATCGAAAATGAATAAGTCATTTAGTATAGTTACTCATTGAGATCAGGCCTTAAATATACGTGGGCTAAGTTTAATTAGTCATGAGATAGAAGAAAATGTGAAAATATTCAGCAATAGTGCAGAAATACTTACTTACAACATAAATGATCCCAAGCTATATGCTTCGAATGACGAAACTTCAAATATTAATTTCTTGTATGGAACTCAACAAAACAATTTCTGTTTTTTAGTAAACACAGGTAGGAGTCACATTTGGAACACATTGTTCGACTCTTGCCACTGCAGTATTTGCATCGCAGCCATTTCGATGTGATTGACGGCCAGTGGTCGACATTGTCGTATCTCACGTGATCTGGACGCAGATTTTTCATATGCTTATCCAAATATGAGGTTCCTAATAATACAACGGAAACATTCGGAATAAATATTTTATATAATTATATAACTTCTAATTTAAGAACTTCTAAATACATACTTAACATACATTTAATTACCTATCTACATATATTTTTTTAAAATAAAGCAACTGACTAAATAGTATCCATAACAATCAACAACATTACACAAAAAGAGAAAACAAAATCAGTAGACCGTATATTAACTATTTGAATGGTATTTTACAAAACAATTCCAAGTGTCGTTAATCATCAAAAGTATGTTACATTTAACGAATAACGCAAGAGTTTTTTTGCCTCTTTTACATATTGAGCCAGTAGCTGATATTATCAAAATATCTGACGAGCTCCGAGGATCTGTCAGTTTATACCGTCGAATGTGAATGTAAATTTTTAATACCCAAAAATTGGGATTAAAAAGAAGGATTGTACCCATCAAATCAGTATACATTGTTTAAAATAACCTTTATGAAATATCAAATAATATTTTTAACATTTGAATGAAATTTAACAAAACAATTTCTGTGTTTCACTAGACATAGATGCATTTTACATTTGAGACAAACTATCTGCGTCTTTTTGAGGGCGCAGCTCTTGCATCGTTGCTGGTGTGGGGTGACTGAGGGCCAGTGGTCGACACCGTCGAATCGGACGTGATCCGGTGGACGTCTGCCCCGGGATTTCGATGAAACCGTGTACTTAATTGCTTCCACTCCTTCTCCACAAAGTATAAAATGTTTTCCTAATAAAGTTCATAAACAGATATTAAAATCTCTCTAGCTCAGAAGCAGCAAACAACGCAGCTCAAGTAAAGAAATAGATATACTCGTATTTTGATTTAAATAAAAAATCTAACTATTTGTGATAGATATGTTTTAGATCGGTTAAATCCATAACTATTTCTAACTAAATTATCGTCCAACTTTCTTTTAACCAGACACCCTTTTCCGTACCTCTTGGAGCAATAGTGCAGATTCCAGCAACCTCTACTTTTACAGAACGTGAAGCCATATAATCATTAACGTGTAACTTTTCGTAATGAGCATAATATGCTACTTTAATTCCTCTGAAAATCTTTTTCAGAAAAAATAAATATAAGTTTAAAAATCAGAAATTCTCTATTTGTTGCATAAGATGATCTTTTGCATTCTGCTGTTGGGCTTCGTAGGCGTGTCATTGTGCACTTGGCCTCGCGTGATCAAATCATTATAGAGACAAGAGTACTAAACAAAATCCTGGATCTCTGTGATCCAGTATTGATCGATGGAGCATTTACGAGTTAATGCCGAAAATGGACAGTAAGTATAAACCAGATTCAAATCGTGACATACCACGTAATGTCGTACTTTTTATTTGTTAGTAGAAAGCGGATATTACTACAAATATCCTACAAACATTTATATCCTTACTTTAATAATAGCCTAATCTTTAAAGTAGCCTTAATATAAAAATAAGATTATATTGAAATTTTTATATATTTTCCGTTACATAGCATATATTCTGGTGGGCCGTGATTATGGTGTAAATTAGAAAGCATTTTTATTATATTCCCGTCATCGTTCAATTTCAGTGTAGCCTTGCAAGTCGCCCTGTACCTTTTAGAGCAATAATACAGATTTCTTCCTTTATTATTCTTTGAGAAAGTGTATCCATTAACCATCAGTAAGTAACTCTTATCCGTCGGTAAAACTTGGTACTCTGAAAAATACAAACACACTTGTACCAACACTATTTTTTTATTGAATATATACTTTTAAAGTAATAATTTAGAATCTTATTCATGTAACTACTTGATAATCAGATAATGAATTCTTTTTTATGACTTCAAAGTCAGTAGTTGTAAAGGTCGTTTATGGGTTTATATTTAGGTATAATAGAGGGAGAGCCCTTGAGCCAATTTTGATTAAAATTTTCATGTTGTCGACCATATTTGGGATGTGTGGAATGTCAATTCATCATTAATAACCGGCTCTGTCCCTTCTCTACTATTGTATAAGGAATACATTCACCTGAAAAGGAAAATCAATATTGACAGCAACTTATGGGCGTAGCTTTTTACAGTACGGTTGCATTTTATCTATCTATAAAATACATGAGTTTTATGTAAGCTATCAATATACAAACACATTTGATTTTAATTTGCCATGCTTCCAACAGTGTATTGTTATGATGAAGTTGTGCTTATAGTTAAGAAATGAATAAAAAATCTTAATGCATAATAAATTCTTTTATTTTACTTCATGGGTTAAATAGGTTAATTTGATATTTTAATATATTGCCCGTCTTGGTGTATATAAACAGGTGGAGAGTGATTGTGGTCAAACATGGATTGTGAGATCATTATTCTGCCTTCGTTGTCAACTTTTAACGAAGCTTTACATTTTCTCCGGATCCTTTTAGAACAGTAATAGCGAAATCTTGCTCTATTATTTTTGATATAAGTGAAGCCATTAACCATTATCAAATGACCTTTCTCAGTCGGTATAACTTCATAGTCTAATTCATCTGAAAAACAACATATAACATTGGCTGAACTGAATGAAACATTATACAGCTTCTCCGTCTTAAGACACCCTTGCATCTTATACCCTTACATTACAAATGGTGGAAAAATCGCAGCACTTAATATTATGCAATATTCATATACTGCATAATATAGTACACACTGTTAACAAAGCATAGATAATAATGTTTCAGAATGCAAAAAAGTTTCTAATCTAAGCAATTGTTTTAATGGAGTAATGGTAAACGGTCGAGAATCCAAACTTCTGCTTAACCAAAATAACATAATCTGATTAAGTGTGCTATGTACTCATACAAATAGTGAATTTGAAGATATCTGGGGGCACGACAAGTCGAGCAAAATAAAACTTACCTTAAAGTGTTTTATGAACAAGAATTTTATTTTGGCCAAAAGAATAGTAGTTTCATGGCAAAATAAAATTCCACTTGACTTTACTGGCAGTTCTAGTGGCAGTGCTTAAGACAATAAGGAATTTATGGCTGCATTTCAAGAATATAATAACTACAGGTCCAGCTGAAAATCAGCGCTGTAGCTCCGGCTGCAGCATTACGCTGAGCTGGTAGCCTTTTTGGTTAAGTGTTAATTTGTACTTTTGTTTGTCCTATTTCTGTTGTGCTTTTTTTAACCAAATAAATTTTATTTCATTTCATTTCAACTATAATAAAACTATAACTATAGTATAGGGAGTTTGTTGGGGATTTGCAGAAACATAAATAATGGAGTAAATAATTTGGTAAATATAGCTTGAAACAAATTCAGATCAAGGTGTATAATATGAAATACACTTAACTCGTCTGAATTGATTTAGGAATGGTTGGAAAATTATGACTTACTATAATTGAGTACAAACTTTATTAATTTATTACAAAATTTATTATTTAATAAATCATACAAATATTTGGTTCTGGTACAGTACGAAGTCATCATCATAAATTTAAGAGCAAGGCTCTTGTCGGTGAGTCCGATGCAGACTTCTCCATCTAAGTACGAAGTACCCATACCAAATGTTTTGTTATCTAGTGGAAAGTTTTGGTCTTGTAATTTTTTTAACATGATGGATACAAATAGCTTTTATTTTACATTTCAGCTCCTTTGCTGAAACCGTGGTCACAGAAGACACACATTAGAAGACAAGACAGCAGACAGAAATCTATGTCTGAGAAAAAGAGTAGTGTTTGCTTAAACTTAAGAAACCAGGAATTCAACAAATTTATTTAAGTTAAACAATGGCGGAAATTCTGACTTGATGGCGGAAAGAGCTGGACGATTTTAAAAAGGATTGGAAGGAGTTGGCCATGGAAAGAGATAAATGGAAAGAATTGGGGGAGACCTTTGCCCAGCAGTGGGACAGTGAGGTTACGTAAAAAAAAACAATAACCAACTTTGTGTCATCTCAAAGTTGGACAAAGAAAAACCCAAAAAGTTGCTGATCAACTTCAAACATTTCTTTATTTCATTTTATAAGTGCTTAAAATGAAGGAGAGTATCGTCAAAATCTGATATATATATATGTACATGTACAAAAAAAACATATTTTTTCACATAAAAATATTCGATAATCTATATGTAATCAATCACACTAAAAAATCTATTTTGTATATAGTTCTTTGAATATTAGTCTTTCATTAAATCAAAACTTTTCGAAGCAACCAGCATGTGAGCAAGTAGCGGAACTACTGATAACAGACCTAGGATATTTAAACTATATTTATTTATTACAAATGTTTATGTTAACTTACTAACATAATAATAGAACAAAATAGAGAAGCAATTCAATCTATAACATTAAACAACCAATTCGCAAAATTGCTTAACAACAGTATTGCAGCACCTAGGATAAAGTAAACAAACATACACAAAACAATATCTATTCAAATTCACCTTTATTCACAGGAGAAAACAACATAACATAATATGTTACAGCTAACCATCGTATCACGGATAGAAATGTATCCAGAACAGGTTCTGCGCTATGTTATGAAAAATAACTGAAAAACAACACAGTAATCTGTACCTGGAGATTTAGTCAAACTATGCTATTACTCACCGATACCTCGAACCGCCATCAATTGTAATGCATCCAAAACAATTGAAACACTTTATTTATCACCAACACAACACTTTCACAGAATTATAACACTGGAAAACACAATAAACATAAAATTTTGGTGCGAAAATTTTATAGGTTATAATACACATCAAATCACAAATTTAACACTTTTATGCACGGTTTTAATCCTTGATCACAATATTCTATAAATTATAAAACAGTTTATTAATAATCCCATCGTAATTAAGAAAAACCCGCGTAATATAATGTTTTCGAAAGTAAATATTTTGACAGATGAGACAGTTCGTATTGTTTACAAGATACCACTAAAGTATACTTCACATTGTTACGACAGATTGAGTATTGCCCTCAACCTCATAACCTCATTGCGTTCGACCTCAGTATGTGATATGAATATGAAGATTTCGAGGAAGAAATAAAAGAAAATTGTAAAACAATCGTACCTTAAAATATTAATAACTACTTAACTTACATAACCTTTTAACGGTCTCATGGGAATATTAATAAACAGTTTTGTATCTTGTGTAATGTCCTCTTTATATATCACACATACATGATTATGATCAAAGATCAGATTAAATTATCATAATTAATGTCATATAAATAAAATAAATTACTTTACTGTTTTATATTTTTATAAAGATTGTAGTAAAAACAGTAAAACATTGATTAACAACTAAAAATAAATAAGAGATGAAACGAATTGCGCGAAACAGAACGTATCAACACGATACAGTAGTAACGTTCCGTTTCTCAATCATTGATTTTATAAACAAAAATATTAACTAAGTTAAGCAAGTCATTACTTCTTTCAATAATTCGTTTATAATAATAATCTATGAGTAGCGACACCACGGGCGATTCCCGAGTGCCCCAGAGAGTCGGTCAGGCAGGGCCATCGTCTCCGGCGAGCCTTCCCCGGTCGGAGTGGACCCCAAAGGGGCCCGCAGGACTCTCGGCTCTGGCTTGCCTTCACCAGCCGGCCAGAGGGGGGTCGTTAGAGGCACAGTCGATTTCGGCTGTGTGATCCGGGGGTAGAAGTGTTAAAGGGCATAACGCCGCGAGTAACGTTTAGAGAAAGCGCACCACACCTCTCTACACCCCCGAGTCGCCCGCACCGATGTTGCCCCCTTGCCGTCTCTACGTCGGCTGTTTCGGGGGGCCCATCCAGCAGGCGGCGAGCCACGACCTGCTGCCGATAACTTGTTCCACTTGTTATGGCAGGTGCCGACCTCTTTGCAATATCCCATCTCCAGTCCATCCAACCTTCATTTCCATAGCCCAGTCTTTTTCTTTCATTTTTACTTACAATAGTTCCTACTTCTGCAGGTACACATTCCCGGACATGTCGTATTGATGTGGTCGGGAGTGTGTCCCTGCAGTTGTAATCCATAACATTAAACATCTCCTCTACGAGTTGGATGCAGCCTTCCATGTTAAGTACCTACTTACTTTTTCACATTTTCTGGCTCCGATAGCTAATCCTAGGTCTTTCCCTTCCAAGCTTATTTTTGACTAAATAAGTCAACAAATTACCCGAATATATTAATATTTTTATGGTGTGTAGTTTTTGGTTTTGAAATTAATTATTATCTAAATGGTTTTAGGGTCGGTTCATATCTGACGGAACATTCGTCGCGTATTATCGGTCGCGTTACTTGGTCTCAACTCAAGTCCTAGGTTGATAGGTTGAAAAAACAGGTTAAATCATGGTAACAGGTGAAATTAAAAAGCAGGTTAAAAAGTATGTATAAAGATTTGATTTATAGCTTGAAAGAAAAGAATCAAGCTGTCACTCAGTCAGTACTCAGTTCCACTGACGTATGCGTATGAATGACTGTCAGGCTGTCAGGTCATGTTTTCAAATACATAAAAAAAATTAAACTAACCTCAAATACCTATACATCATTTATTTTGTTTGTTTATGTTAGTTTATGTGTAAAATACTTAAAAACTTGATATTGTTTTTTAATAATATAAGATAACTAATTCAAAATAACAGATCATTTCACTTATTTATTATTTTATTTTGAATGTGATCATTGTTGTGGAAATATAGTACAAATTCGTACAAGTTGTGTGTTGTTATTGTGTGTCAATTTTGAGAAAGTGTAATGAAATATTTATTTAGTGATCTAGGTAGTGATGATGATCTAGATACTGTGTTGTGAAAAGTTCCCACCTATGAAAAACCATATTAGCTATTATTTGTATATAAATCAGTGATTAGTGGTTGTGTTGTGTATCTTGTTTGGCGCCAATTTCTTACTACCATCCTGAAACGAATCACATGAAGCTTCTTGCCCAGGTATTTTTGATTCATCCAAAAGATTATCTTAGTTTTAACTATAACTAATTTTCATCTTGGTGTTCCAATTTTGAACTTCGAATTGATTTCTAGATATGTATTCTGTGTTAAAAGTTTAGACAAGTATTTGGTAACCTTAAAATATATACGTTATCTAACTGCCTACCAGGTAATTAGTAGAACTTCAATAGTGCTCAGAAAGTGTATTGCAGTTAGTTTGACAATCTCACAAGTGTGGAAAAGAGATGGCAATAGCACTAAAACTTGTTTGTTTTTGGTTTAATTGACTCGTGAATTAGCTTAGGTTCATATTGTTTGTCATATTCATAAAAGTAATATTCTGCCCTTATTAACTCTTCAATTCAAGATAGCAAGCCTCCTGTGGCTGTTCGCTAGGATCGTACCCTAAGCAATTTCAAAGGTTGCGTTATTTAAAAGGATAAATACAGGGTGCCCCACAACCTTGCAACATGAACTGAAAGTACCTTTTTGTACATAGAAAGTCCTTTATTTTTAATAAACAACCAGTTACCTTACTATTATTGGACATATAGCAATAGTTATATATCCTAGAATTTCAACTTGCCTTTTATAACTATTAGGATAATATATGTTAATAAACTTCTTGTAACATGAACATTTAATATGCAGGTATGCAACATCTAAGCTGATCATGGTGAGTGATTTTTAACTTATTAATATATCTGAGGGACTGGCAACTGGTGGCTCCAAATCGAGAAGAGTGGCGGAAATGGGGGGAGGCCTTTGCCCAACAGTGGGATGATACAGGCTAACAGTATCAGTATCAGTAATATATCTGATGATTATGCCTAATCCTCCTCACGATACTGATATCTACTGTGAGATGTGAAAGACCTTTGCTCTGCAATGGGATGATACAGGCTAATATTTCTTTAAATTAATCGTAAAACTTACTCTATTGTTTGTTTGTCAAGCTGCTGAAGAATGTAAGGTAAGTTGAATTAAATAACTTTAAAATAACATTTACATTAATGACAAATATAATTGTTATTAAAGTGTAACTAATTTTATAATATCAGTGTTGTATTTCTGTTATTAAACATTTACAAAATAATAATAGGCTAATGGCTAATAATAATTTGGGACTTGGGACTACTTAACACACATTTACAATGCACAATAAGTATTTTTCAACATGCATGTTGTGGAAAATCTGTTATAGGTATTATGTTAATATCATATATACTAATCTAAGCTTTTTTATGAAATCCAGAATAATATTGAAATATTATTGTTTAAATGTTGTCTCGTCAGAAATAAACTACAAAATCATTATTACATGTGTTTATGTACTAACTAGCCTTAAAATAAAATATAAATATTACTTTCCTTCTTGTTTTATTGTATATTCCCTTATAAATATTAAATGTGTAAATTTATAAAATCGGTACTATGTGGTATAGAATACCTAGTTTCTTAGTGTTCTATAGAATACTGGGTATTCAATGCAATTTAGGTAAAAGTAACATAGAGTAATATGAAGAGTCACTGGTTAAAAAATATTTAGAGTAGCTGCAAATCTGAAGGAAAATATGCTGCATGTTGTTGGTTAAATAACATTAGAACATAGACAAATAGGTAATTTCCATCCGCTTGTTTATGGTCCACACTTAATTGACTATGTTCGACATATTTTCTGTCAGATGCCCATTGTCAGTTATACAATGTTGTTGCAACCTTAATTATTGATGCTGTTAATAACATCTTACCTATTATACAAATTATAGTTCACTGTAATTATATTTAAATTGTATTGGAATGACATCTGCCACAATAGGTATCTTAGAGTTACCAAGGTAATTCATAATGTACAGTAGTTTGTATGACTGGATTATTAATTTCAGAGGCCTATTTGTTACCAGCGAGAAACAAACGCGGTGTAGGAATGTTGTACTTCAGAGGATACACCTTCTCCTGGAGGAACTTCAAGAAGTCGGGAACGTATTGGACCTGCTCCAGTCACGCAAAAAAGGGATGCAAAGCTAATGTCACGACCAATGAGAGAAACAAACCCTTCGGCATAACCACTTTTTATGACAGACACAACCATCCGCCTAGGAAGGTTAAAATACCCAAAAATATTGTCTATGAATGATGTTTGTTACTGTCCATAGAAATGACTTGATGAATGGTGCTGTCTTAGGGTTTGTTGTGTTTGTAAGTTGAAATGTTAAAAAAATATGGAATATGTACTTTTTTAATTTATAAGAAAATAAAGAAATCATCACCTGCAATTACTGAGAAACTACTTTCATTATTTTCTAGTTATTTGCCTATTTTATCACTTTCGTAGTAGTTAGGTTGTTAGCGGCACTAACCACTTGGATGCTTTCTATTAAAATGTGTGTCATCCAATTAAATATTGTTTTAAATATAGCCATTTCTTCTGAAAAGAGTTGCACTGTAGACCAATACGACCATATTTCCAACCTAAAGCCCGTCACAGACTTAGCTATAATATATATTAATATACCGTACTATAATATATATTATAGCAAGCTACCACACACTGAGAAATATATATTTTGCCTTCATTAATTGATGGTCGTCCTAGTGTTAGTATATAGTAATATGCAATAATGTATATTACGGTATCGCTTGGTGACGTCACAGAAATATATATTATAGCTGAGTGTGCGGTGACGCGAAAATTAGTATAGACAATATATAGTAATATGCCTAGCTATAAAAATATTAATATATATTATAGCTAAGTCTGTGACGGGCTTAAAACAAGGAATAAGTGACTTCATTCTATTCTTACCCCATCATCAACGCTTCCTCTATAGAAGCCATTTATCTCTGGTTGCAAAATCCAGGTCATGATTAGTCTTATTATAACTCTTTTATGAAGAAATAATACACAATACATCATATTATTAAATGAGAGTTGAGTTTCAGGAGACATCTCACCAGGGCCTGTCATGATAAAACGACGTAAATGCAGAGTGCCGCGAGAGGTTCGACTGAAGAGTGGAGGTCACGCTCCACAGAGGACGACGTACAGAAGATGTGCCCATTGTAGCACCCGTAACACTCCAGTACGTACCATTTGGATGTGTTCTACGTGCCAGGTTCCCTTGTGTATGCGCAAAAACTGTTTCCAAGACTTCCATAAATAAAATCTTAGCCATTTTCTTGCATAGTTAGTTAATGTAGGTACCTAATTTAAAACTTTATTTATACTCTACAACAGCAGTGATTAGTCCTGCTCAACAAATTATTTATATCGTGTATTTATTAAAATTTGTATTATAAGTGCTGATTTATTTTTTAAATTCATGACTAAGAACAATTCCCATGTGTACTTTTCAAACAAAAATAAAATAGATTAAAATCAGTCTAATTAGTTAGAAGTTATGATGCCACAAACAGATACACTTCATAGAAAAAAAACTCTTGTCTGTCTCTCTGTTGCACTTTTACGTCTAAGGAGCAATGCTTTGAAATAGACAACGTTGGCGACGGACGTCGTATCCATACTTTTTATTTTTCAGTAGTTTGTATGACAGGACAATTAGCTTCGGAGGCTTTTTTAATATCAACAATAAACAAACACGGTGTGGGCATGTGGTACTTCAGAGGGTACACCTTCTCCTGGAGAAACTTCAGAAAGGCGGGATCGTACTGTACCTGCTCCAGCCACTCAAAGAAAAGATGCAAAGCTTATGTTATGACCAAAGAGAACGAAGGACCGTTCATCATAATATTTCCTTTAGACGAACACAATCCAAAAAAAAAGTTAATACATAGTCATATTGTTTATGAATGAGAGATCTCTATGAAGATAACAGAATTTAATGATGGTGTGCAATTATAAAAATAAAACATTGTAGGGAAAATAACGCATATTATACGGTCGAATTGAGAAACTTTCTCCTTTTTTTAAGTCGGGGGATAATTTGATTATAACAAATGTTAAGATAAAAATGTCTATTTATAGTTTGAATAATACAGAAAGTCAGATTCCGGATATAGGCCTTTTTTAACTTATGATAGATGGCCATCTTACTAAACGATATTTTTTTACGTAAAATATATTAATAAACTAGCAGCGCCCCGCGGTTTTACCCGCGTTGTGCCCGTTCCCGTGGGAATTTCGGGAATTTTTTTACTTAAAAACCTTCCTCTTGAATCACTCTACCTATTACAAAAAACCGCATCAAAATCCGTTGCGTAATTTTAAAGATTTAAGCATACAGACAGACAAACAGACACACGAAAAAGAGACGACTTTATTTTATACTATGTAGTGATACATATATATCTTTGGAACTACTCCAAACTGTTAATTTCATCCTCTTTTTTAATTATTAACTAAATGTATTCTTATAATTATGTTTTATTGTAGTTTAACACCAAAAAGATTTGTGGTTACGCATCGATTTGGAGTTGATACAGGACTGAAAGCTACGTCGTCAACTAATTTCGTTTCGGACTAATTTGATTTATGTTTAAAGCAAGTGTTTGCTTTCTACTGATTTTCGCTCTAATAAAACGACAACTTGCTCGCTCAAATGATTACCCCAAAAACGAACTAATGCTCGTTCGCAATTGTTCGGATCCGAACACTAAGTGCAATAAACTTTTCAATAATATGTTATGTTATTATGTTATGTTAATTATTTATTTTTAAATATAATTTTACAGAAATTCATTTTATAACATCGAAAAAGGGTAACGAGTTGCTCGTCTACGAACAGTATACATACGCCAAGAACTGCAGGAGTAAGAAGCGCGTGTCTTGGACTTGTTCATCGCGGTGTTCGAAGAAGTGTAACGCCCAGGTGGCTCTGAGCACGGACGGGGTGCTCACCGTCATCGTGGACAAGCACACGCACCCCCCACCCGTGTTCTATATCAACAAAACCGGGGACTACGTCAGAGTCTCCAATAAGATGAATGAACAAATTAGTCAAGATGGCTCCGATTAGATTACGTCTCATTGATGAATTGGTGATTTGGTTTTAGCGAATGCTTATCAAGAACAGTACTTTGTAATTACATTTATTTTACGGATACATTTATCTTCTCCCTTTGTGACCACGGTGCAGTTAGATTTAATAGATGTTCTTTTTAAACTGTTTTAATAGTAAAAATGTTTAAAAATGCATTTGACAATGAAATATTGTTTTCAAAGTATGCAGATGATGAATAAATTGAATTGAAAACTATGTAATAAATATATTAGTCCAGATAATAGATAATACGATAGAATAAATTAATGATACAAAATAGATATAATTTTAACTCATAACAAAGCTAGACTTAATGTATTTGTAAAATGTATGCTTTGAATATATGTATATTAAATTATGTATGTACCTTTTAGTTGTATTTACTCACCACTAAGGAGTAAATTATTTGATTAAATTATTATTTTCTTAATTTAATATTTCTTTTAATACAAGAATTCCGGGCTAATACCCCTTACCTTACTTTCTAGTTATTCCAGAGATATATTTTATTTTATTGTAATAGTACCCAATTTTCAGGTCCGGTGTTATTAAAGAATCGTAGAGGGAAGTACGTCCTTGTTTATAGAAACTATTCGTATAGAAAGTGTACTAAATCTAAGAAAGGTTACATCTGGATATGTATCAGCTCCAAGACCGACGACTGTAAGGCCTCGATCACAACGGACGACAACCTCAACATTGTCGCGACTAAAAAGTCGCATTCACACAAAAGTAACACGGAGAAGAATAAACCGAAACACGTATATTTTTCTGCAGATTAACTAGTTATACTCTGCTTTAGTATTACTTTAATGAATACTGAATATCATTTTTACTTCGTATTTTACTTGTATCATGACATCCCACAAACAAAACTTTACAAGTGTGTCTAAAAAAAAAATGCTAAGAAAATTACGACCCAAAATAATTAGAAATGTTAGTTGCTAGTGTATCTACAACTAATTACATTTGTCAAAGCGTAACACAACGCAAGAGTGTTAATTTACGATATCATACAAATTGTAAATTTAGATAATTGTAAAATGTGAAATTATCACTTGTAAAACTTGAATTGTTATATAAGTTACTAGGTTATTTTTTGGCCTTAATGTCTTCTTCACTGTACTACTTCGGTGAGATGAGAGGATATAAGTAAATTTAATATAAAATTGTTAGTTTAGTACAATTTCGTATTAATATTTTTTTGCAATTCATTAATCTTACTGCGGTCACTAAGTTTTACGTTAGTTAATTGTGACTTGGAGACGAAACGCTAGTTTCCAATAGTCATTATAAAAGGAAATACTTACCGGCGAATTTGTCGATATACTTAGGCCGTACATCAGTAGTTATTGAGAACAAATGTTTACTTCTTTATAATAACTTTCGCAATAAAGGATCGTTTTAAATTAGATTTCCAGAATACAACCGATCGATCGCCGGAATTAATAGATGGCATTAATAGTGGACATCGATCGGTAGTTATACCGACTCGACCGATTAATCGATTCCACTGTCCGATCGCTCAGTGTTTATCGAATTATTATTGAAATGTATTTTTATTAAAAGTAGTTTATAAAGTTAACTGAGGTACAATTATGGTTCTATTGCTCAAGTAGCAAAATGTGTTAATTTTTGTAATAGTTTTAATAGTAAGTATTTCAAAATAGTGTTTCAATGATAATGTTTAATATAACATAAGATATAATGAATAAGTTAATTAGTATTTAAGACATAAGTATTTTAACCAGCTGACCTCAATTATTTTATTAGTGTTAATCTAAATAATATGCATATTTGATGTAGTACTTACTATAAAATATAAATTGATAGTTTCACTTTACTTATATGGGTTTTTATTTATTATGTGTTTCTTATTATTCTTTTAATCATTCATAGTATGTCTTTTTACTTATCCGGTTGTTTATTTTAATATATCCCTCTAAGACCTTTTGGACATTATCTACATGAAGAAAAAAAAAACACTTATGTTATACGGGAGTCCCAATTAAATATTAGTTTATTATGTTTTTAGTAATGGCGGTATAAGAGATACGTCCTGTGAAAATTTCAACTGTCTAGCTTTCACGGTTCATGAGATACAGCCTAGTTACAGACAGACAGACGGCAGCAGTCTTTTAAAACTGACATCGACTCTCACCCCGAACCCGCACTCCGCATACCTCGCTGACACCTGCATAAAAAGTTTACAAAAGAAAAAAAAACGAATGTGATAAAAATGTTAACTAACATCACCTAACAGCAGTGTGGGAGCACCTTTATAATCTGCCTTACCGCTGACATTGCCGCTGTGTAAGCAGTTTTAAAATAAACGGGAAAAATCACATTATGAACTTTTACGTCTAAATTTACAAAACCTTACGAGGTGAAACATGCTCATTTATATATATTTTCTATTATCTTAGTGATGAACATTACCTGTTCCGCGCCGTTTTTGTAACAATTCTCCTGTGAGGGTTTGATAGCCGCCCCAGAACAGCCATTTTGGATAGACGACTTAGGGGTACCTACATTTCAGACCAACGACTTATGTTTTCTTTGTTTAATAGTTTCAGTGGTGACCGCGATAGATGGCGCTACGTTGCTCATGCTGAACGGGTACGCGTTCATTGACCCCTCGCCGATGCCCAACGGTGAGCGTTGGTACTGCTCTGGCAAGGTCCGGTGGAAATGCGACGTCTGTCTCCATGTCAACGACGACTACGAGTTAGTGTGCATATCCAACGAGCATAATCACAAACCGCCAGTTTACGAGAAAACTCCAGGTGGCTTGTACGTGGAAATCGTTCCTTAGATACAGTTGTCACAGCATTGTGACGTCATTGTATTGAATAGAGTTCTCATAGATTTGTGATGCGGTCAGCAGTCACTGATTTGAGTCAAGAAAAAAAAGTTATATTGTTTTAAGTATTTAGTCATGACATGACAAAATAGATAGTTTTGGTCAAAGTGTGTTTTTTCCTTTACAAGACTGGAACTTGCGTTTGTTTACAAGTGTATATTTTTATTATCTGTATATTAAAGTGATTAATGAAGGATAATCGAAAACAAATGTGTTAAGTAAATTGTACAAAGTTACGTAGGTGATTTGATAATGTATCACATATTTTTAAGGATTGGAAAATAATTAAATGTTGTAATCTAAATTATGTGTCAAAGATATATTTCGAATTATGGCTAGTATATGGAATAAATATAAATCTTATAGTTATCAAAAAAACGTTTTTATTATGAAATGAATACTCGATTTTACTTTGTTTTCCTGTTAAGTAAAGACAATCGCTCGCTGCATTTATTTTTATTTAACACCTAGTTGGTAAAACTACTTATTGTTACTGTAATTGCAAGTTGTTCACGATAAGCGGCTACTACACATGCCACTTCCTAGTGTAATAGGTAAAGCCTCCAGTGCAGTGAGCGTTTGTCCTTAAAAAGCGGAACGGACTGGTGCGTAGACCAATTGACTAATCACAATGCATTATGCAATGATCAATGTCAATGCGTTGTTTGACAATTCTATTGTTTTTTATTGTATAGCGATTGGTCTATCAATCTCAGCATCGCTCCACTTCAATAGAAACTCACCCTGACACTAGTGTAGATTAGGCTTGCATGTTCAGTTGCAGCTTCATAATGCAAGGTACTGAAATACACTTAACTAAAATATTTACATTTACAGTTGCGGTAGTTACGTTATCAAATGGACAGACCATGCTTATAGTTAACGGGTATACGTTCAAAAGGGAGGTTTGTGTCACCGACGGCAGAAACACCCGGTGGGGTTGCAACGAGGTGACTCACGGCAAATGCGACGTTTACCTCTACGTCAACGAGAAGTTTGAAGTGGTTTATAAAGCAAACATGCATACTCATGAGCCTTTATTGTGTACAGTATTTCAGAAAAAGATACTGTGATTGTTTTCCTATATTTCGTGTAGTTATGAACAATATAGATGATGAAAAACGATGTGATATCTATATCTATACGTATTATAAAGAGGTAAAGTTTGTTTGTTTGTATGTTCGAGCTAATCTCCGGTATTATCAGTCCGATTTGAATATTTTGTATTTTTTATCCCAAAATTCCCAAGAGAACGGCCACAACGCGGGTAAACCCGCGGGGTAGTGCTAGTCATAGAATATGTAGCGTATAATGCCGCGTTTACATTGACTGATTGACCTAATACGGCAATCGCTTTCGGTTTGACCGAGTTGGGTTGTTTACATTGATTAGTTTACCGAATTTGGTGATCGCATCTCACAAAATAATTTGCTATTCAACATTTGAGCGTATTCGGGCTCTGCTCTTAACGAATACAGATCGAAACCGAATAGCTGTTAACACTAGTTGTTGACTGAATACCAACTTAAGACCTGCAATGTAAACGCGCCATAACTCAGTCCGTTACTCATTACTTGTTAGCTATATGAGTCGTGTCTAGTCTGAGTACAGTTTTCCTACTCGTCATGTTACATAATTTTGAACAAGTGAAATAGACAAATAGGTTTATAAAGTAACTAACATAATTGTGATATTTCCGTGGTATTACTTACTAGCAGCGCCCCGCGGTGTTACCCACGTGCCGTTTCTCGTGGAAATTTCGTGATGAAAGAAGCCAAAAGCCTTTTGAATGTGAAGAATTATTCATTTCAGATTGGTAGTTTGATGAGATTAACGCGTTCAAACAAACAACATAACAGAAATCAAACTCTTCAGGTTTATTATATAAGTACTAGCCGCGGGTGAAACCGCGGGGCACTCCCCGCGGTTTCACCCGCAGCGCCCCCGTTCCCGTGGGAATTTTGAGATTTTTATTCCTTATTTTTCTTATACAAAATCCTTGTCCTGACAATAAGGAACACATTAAAAAAATAATCATCCAACTTGGTGCAGTCGTTCTGAAGTTATGCGCTTAGCAACAGATTCAGCGATTCATTTTTATATTATAGATAGGTATTTCAGCTACGTTGTTCATGACTACACAATTAATTCTTTACTTAGTTAGTATTTTGCAAAAAATTATTCTGTGAATCGCTTTTTTATTTTAAGATTGAATGTCTTAATAAAATTGCCTTTTGTATTTTTTGATCGGTTGTTGTAATAAAACAGTAAGTAGTTAGTATTAAATATTTTTAATTATTAATGCAGTGCTTTTATTCTAGATCATGTTGTTAGTTGATAATTTTGTTCTATTGCAATGAAGAAAGTACAAGATACTTTTTAGGAAGGTTTTTTGAAAATGATTTTATTTGTCTTGGGGTCGATTGTACAAGAACTCTTAAACCTATTTAGTACCTAAATGTAGAAACAGAAACAAACGAAAAGAAATAACTCAAGAAACTCCATCTTTTGCCTTCCATCGGTTACCTACATTTAATAAAAGGAATAACCTAATGCACTTTCTATATAATGATAGTCATTAAAACAGTCCAAACATAACTGTTTGTCACATTTCCTGCATCGGAATCTAGTTTTCTTGAGTTTGGAACGAATCTCTTGTCTGCTGTTGTGTGTGTCTCGTAACTTCCTATAGCACCCGGAGCAGCCTCTGCGTATTCGACTGTCCACTAGGTAGTGTCTGTCTACTATTTCAATTCCATCTGAAAGAGAAGTATAGGAGTGGAGTAACTGTCTTTAATAACGCAAATGCAAGGATGACAGGTTATGAATGAAATCGTACTCGTGTAATATATAGAGGTTTCATTGGTAGGTAGCAGTCCCAGGTTTATTTATCATATGCCGAGCCGTTCGCCTATAGTTATGCAATCATTAATTCTGCAACTCAGCAAATGTTCAATCAAGCTCTTTTCTTTCTAAATACATTGCCTTAAAACAGGCTTATGTCTAATAATAATTTCTCCTAAGAAAATCTAATTTATGTATAAAGTCTTTATTGAAGCACGAGAAACCAAAGGCATGGGTTTCTATGGCAAACTTGTGAACGTTATTGATGTTTATTTAATATTTTATTTAATACCGTTACAGCTTTTGATATAAAGCCTCGAAGGAGAGCCCAGTGGACAGAAGAAAATTTAAAAGCCGCTTTAGCAGCTGTAGAACGAGGAAGAATGTCAATACGCGATGCGGCAAATCGTTATAATATTCCAAGAACAACTCTCAGTAACCACGTTAAAAATAAAAATGCCGTTAAACGTATGGGTCGTGCTACCCTATTGAGTGCAAGCCAAGAAAAGGATCTTGTTAATCAAATTATACGATCTGCGAGCGGTGACGGGCCTGTTACTTCAAAGGTTGTCAGAAGACAAGCTTATATTTACTGCGAAAAACATAATATTAAAAATAATTTTGACAGGGGTGTGGCTGGCGCACACTGGCTTAAATTATTTTAAAATAGAAACCCAGAACTTTCGAAAAAGATGTGGTTAGTTTGATGAAAAATACGTGAATATCATACATCAAAATGACTAATTTATTAATGAAACGAACTGATTACCGTTGAATGATGATCCGTTTTTTAACTAAGCTATACCCCAACCCCGATTCTTCTAAGATTGTTTTATTTTTATCAGAAAGAAGATAGTAATTCTCGGCCATGCATAAAACGAAAACACACGCTATACACATACATTCCACTACATTTTCTGATCTACTTACTAGTATTCATGAAAAAGTATATCTAAGTGGATATGGTATGCCATAGGCCCTTTCTGTTCATTAAACATTGATTTAATTTATTGCCTGTATTACGTGTTTTCGGTGTCTTTATAACTAGTAAGTATTTAAAATAGTATTAACTTGCCCACTACATGAGTAGATTCAATTATATTAAAAATACATAATTCAATCTACTCAATAACGAAATATACTAATGGATATTTGTAGATATCAGTAATGAAATCATTTCAGGCGTTACCTAACGTAATCATGATTTTCAACAGATTGGTCTGCAAGCGAAGAAGATGTACTCTTATTCATTAAAGATGGAGAATTCGTGAAGGCAGAAGGAACAAACATCGCTACGTTTGAGGAATCTACAAGGGGTAATCCCTGCTTGAAGCTCAATGGGTACAAGTACAGGAAAACCTATAAGACCAAGACTGGGGTCCGTTGGAACTGCTCCACTCATAAATACTGTTCAGCCTTCCTGTTTTGTGACGCAGACAACGAGATCGTTATGTCCAATGAGTCACATAACCATGCCTCGACTGATAAAACTTCTACTCCCGTTGAGAGTAACGGTAAGTTGAGAGTCACTTTTCAACACATTTCCATATTTTTCTTTTTATTAAAATTCTCTTGTTGAGGAAGAATACGCTTTCATAGAGCGGAGCGGAGAGGCGTGGTGCTCTCCAATCACAACGCTTTGTCTTTTTCATAGTGCATTGCAATTGGTCAATTAACTACCTCTGCACCATCCCACTCCGCTTCTATAGAAACGCACCCTATAGTTGTCTATCTAAATTATTGCATAACGCCATGTAAGTCTGTTGCACCTCGATTTCGGATTACAATAATTTTTCTCCATATTGATTTCTTCTAATTAAATAACTATTACAGTTTTTGCCACACTTTCCATATATTTCTTGTAATATATAAAACTTCCTTCCAGACACATCAGCGGTAGTGTTGACGTCCAGGAAAGGGAAAGAAATGCTTCTGTACCATCAGTATACTTATAGGAAACATTACGTTACGGCTAAAAAGGTCAGATGGGTTTGTTCTACGAATAAGAACTGTAAAGCCAATATATTCACAAATAAGGATAACTTCATAATGGCAGTGCAAGAGGACCACACGCATCCTCCGCCCAAGTATTATGGGAAACCAGACCACGTCTTGGACGCCCTACGGGAGCCAATCATATTCGAAACTGATTGATTGTTATTGCTCATATTGCATGGAGGAACGATTGCCATTCAAAATTATTGTAGGTCAAAATATTAAGCAAATAAATATTAAAATTAGATATGTCTGTAATAAAAAGTCTCGTGTGTTTTCTCTCACTGTATATTTTCAGTCTGATGAGAGGCCTTTGCCTTGCTGAATGACAGGATAATATTATGTTAAATTTATAATGAACTAAGTATTAAGGAACTTTTACTAACGATGAATATTTAGTTTTTTGATGTAACAACCAATTGACAACTAAGTTAAGAATCAATTTTGTATATTATTTTATCAATATAAGGTTAATTTCGCACTATGGTTTTCACGACTAATAAATTGATAAATTCCACGAAACTTATTTATTTTTACTCAAGCCTAACCCAAAACCCTTGATCTGCCACGAAAAACAGAACAGAATCTGCAATAGTAACTTATTACGCCCTATGTGCTATATGCTATTCATTGTGCAAGGAGAGATGGTAGGTATATAAGACCCGCCGCGCGCGGGCCTTTGCTGGTATATGTATATATAACAAATGCATGCCTATAAGGTAGGTATAGGCATTTTGCTTCAGCATTTATTTATCTTGTGGTTCTGCATTTTGGAGACGGTAGTGTGACTCAAGTTTCGATTTCCAGATCATGGACGTGGAGTATTAGTAGAATCAAGGATGGGGAACCAGAACCTCTTGTACCGAGGTTACACTTACCGAAGACGTCCTAATGACAAAGGGAAGATCACTCGCTGGGTCTGCTCGTCGAATAAACATTGTTGTGCTCGCCTTTTCACTGAAAAAGACCTCCGGATAGTGCAGATCATTAAGAGGCATATTCATGATCCTCCCAAATATTACAGGGGCAAATGGGATATCAGTCATTATGATTCAAACTGATTCTCATCTAAAGTATTTTTTAGGAATGTTTAAATAAATATAATTTATCCATTAAACCTCTTCTTCACTTGCTCCCGCGGCGTCAATCAATACGACAGTTGCCGATCTACTGTAGGCTTAGGTTAAGTACCTACCTACTCACTGACATTACAGGATTAGAACCATCTGGGACAGGCGTATAAGAGGGTCCAGAACGCTTAGAATATATTGTGGAACATTCGGACCTCTTCACCCCCAAAGCCACTTTTATTTCAGCAATAAATATGTTCATATTTATTCTCTTATTACAGCAATACCGATAATGTCTAGACGTGGTCGGATGTTGCTCTCCTACAACAACTATACGTACGCCAAGTACCCATACCCTTTGAAGGCAGGTTGGCGCTGGTACTGTTCCCGCGTGAAGAACTGCCGCGCTTACCTGGTCACCAATCATAACAACCAGGTCTTATTGGCGTGTGGAACACATATTCATTGACGAATATCTTATATTATTCCTTGTTATTTAAATAAATAAATTTTAATAACTTTTTTAAAGTAATATTTAAAGTTTGGTACAATAGTTATACGAACCTGGCCTGGATTTACCCCTGGGCAAAAAAGGCACTAGCCTAGGGCCCTTTCCATCCCACAACTGTTCTAGGGGAGGGGGTGCAAATTCAAAGTGCCTAGGGCCCCCAAGGCGTTTAATCCAGCCTTGATTATGCTGTCTATTTTGTATTTTAACCCGTTAAAAGGAAAACTAAGGTTGCTGTTTAAACCAATATGCAAGGTTCATGTAAATATTTTTTAATATCGAAAAAAAAATTAGTTATGTATATTTAATAAAAACACCTATGAGAAAAAATATCTACGTTGTGGTTTTTTCTATTAGTATTTGGTATGAGGTAGTTATTTTATTATCCATTTATATAGATAAAATATTAATGGAAACATTAGAATTAGAAACCATATTATTATTATTATATAGACATTTGTCGAATATTCTGAAATGACTCATGAAATTAGCTACAGAGTCCAAATATTACACAATTTCAGATGTTGGACGTCTTAACCATAAACCTAGAATGGAGGAAGAGGTTTCTATGTCTATAGTCGTCACTAGCTAATCGCCTGGAAGACTTACCACTGTAATCACAACTTGAACTTTGATACCACCTTTATCGTCAAGGTCGTGTCCTTGAAGATTAAAGTAGTACAAAGTACAAATACGCTTTACAAGATCTCTAACGATATTATGTTCATTATTACTTTTTAACGACTAGCAATCTTAACTAGCTGATTTTCTGTCAGTCCCTTCTTTTGAGGAAAATATATTTTCTCTTTCAGTCTGTCTTTCACAAACGAACTTTATAATGAGTTTAGGTGATTGTCTAGGAATTTAAGTTCTAATAAAAATTAGTAAGTGTTGTTGGTAAATTCAATTTATTTAGGTAGGTATTACAAGATACAAGTGATTAAAACTGGTATTTATTACATGCTCAGTCTTTTAAATTATTTCATTGCCTTATTAATGTAGGTATGTACTAAAAATCATTATATTCTATGATACATAAATATTAAATACTAGAATTGGCTAAGATCTCATAAATTTTCTAACTTGTTAGAAAATAATATGAGAACAGTTTTATAAAAATACATTTAGTAATGATAATTAACATAATGGTATGTTTGTTTACAATCGTAGTAATCATTAAAAAAATTAAATGGCATTTAATTGTTTTTTATTCATTTATTCTTTTACCATGACATAATAACTTATTAACTAATGAACACAATTTATTTCTAAAATTCGCTTTGTTTGTACACTTTGACTATTATTACATTATATAAGTTGCATTTAGTCGCAGTGTCATATGGTCACCATCGGATTTTAATTTGTACTTTTTTAATTAACATAGGTACTTGCATACTTAATATTAAAAGATATTTTATTTAATACAATGTAGATCCATTTAAAAATGCCTTGTAATTGAATCTACTTAAAACTAACAATAATGTTTAAAATATCAGTCCGAAATTGAGGTAGATAGTATATTAAAAAATCAGTCTTACAGGTAATAAATAATATCAAAATAAGTACACCAAAATCTAAGTAAACATGCCCCTAAGTAAATGAGTAATTGTAAATCAGACTTGCTTGTAAAAAACTACTTAATACTAAGAAATACATGCATTCGTATGTCGAAAGTGACTATTTTATAACTTACTAAACTATTTTGAATGAACCATCATTTCTGCGATAAAATCCAGGGGCAGCATGGTTGTGTTTGTTGCGAACTCTGTGGATGATGTTGTTGAGCCCTTGTTCAGCGGTGGTGACATCCACAGTGCATCCAGTCTTGACTCTCGAAATACAATACCACTGTTTCTTGCCATATGCTAGCTTGTTCTTCAATCTGAATGCATAGCCTTCATGGACTAGAAGTCTGCTACCTTTACGGGTCGGTACAAAATTGGCAACTGAAATTTAAAAAAATATGTTAGTTATTTAGATATTCTTTGGTTATGATGGTAACTTAAAGCTGCAAGCTGCAATAATATGTGCAAATAAATAACGAAAGTAGTTTGTTTTTGTTACTTGGTGAAACAGATTATTCACATATAGGTATTATTGCACATTCTTTTGGTTAACTTATGTACTAAAGGTGGGTGAAGGAGATTCGAAATAAAACAACTGAAATAAATAAAGGTTATTATTTATTTTAGATAATATACAATAAAGGTAAATAGTTCCAAACTTACCGGGCACTCTTCTGATAACAACAAAGCTTACACTACATATACTTACAAGTATTCATTTAAAATGTAATTAAAACTGTACTTTCCCGCAATTTCATGACATTTGTGGGCTTTTTTACTATAACACGATACATGTAAGAAAGCTTGAACGTAAACATAACCTATAACTGAGTAACTTCAATGTTTCCTAGCCTTGTTAGATACTCTTTGGTAAAGACATGATTACCAAATCATATAAAAAGTGATTAACAACATTAAAATCAACAGAAACGTTGTGTTTAGTTTATTTATGCGACTATTGAATTATAACATAAAAATTTTAATTGAACCAACCATAATACCAACACTGTTTGTAGTTTCAGTTTGTTTGCTAATGCTAATTACTATTTGCTAGCTTGCTTGCTTGTAATTGCTTACTTAACTAACTTCAGTCACGAGTACATCACACATCAAAACAACACACCACAAGCTACAATTCGTTGCCAACTTCACTTGCAATGTTTTTTACTAGTGCTATCACAATATTATAACAATATAGGTTGACTAACTACGTAGGTAATATTATGTTGATAATATAAAATTTAATCATAATCACGGTACAAAGATACATTATCTTGTCTTGATAATTAACGAAATACCGACAAAATATTATTTCAATCTTATAACAATGTGTATGCTAAGCATTAAACTTCGAACTCTGAACATTTTACCGCGTGAACAAACGTCATTTAGTTGCTGGCTGGCTGTCAATTGATTTGATTGATTGAAAAGACAACTAAAAAAAAGTAAAGTTAAAAGTGTGATGTGATGTGACATGCATGTAGTGCAGTGTTTGTGGTACAAAATTAAAAATTGTAATTCCATTTTATTATAAACAATTGAATGATAAAAATGAACTAATATATGTATATTTAACTCAGAGTTATAGTGGTAAAGTTAAAAAGTTATTACTATTATTACGTTATTAAGTTGTTGATTGCTTGGTATTACTGCTAGTGTGATATTTGTTATAAACAAATACTTTGGAACTCCCATATAGTGTTGTATTATATTAGAATTAAGATTTATTCAATTAAAACTTTGATACTCTCTTATTTTTTATGTTAGTTAATAGGTAGTTATGTTTGTGATCAATGTATTTTATTTTTCTTATAAGATATTATTTTATGAGTTCCTGTAATAAATATTAAAGGAAGTAATTAAGTAGGTACATATCTACATGCACTCTGGTAATTTATTTTGAGAAATACTTAATGTATCTAGAAGTCTAAGATATTAATAATGGTACCTAATTACTATTATTTGGATCTCAATTATTACTTTGTGTCAATTGATTAATAATTTTTTATACATAAGTTGTATCAAATATTTTTAGTATCTGCTTGATGTCCCCCGGATTGGTTTGCCCATAGTAAACAGGGGCTTAATTGTTCATGTATAAAGGTTTTAAATAAAACATAGAATGTTATAACATTTCTTTTATTTTCAGGAAAACAGCTTGCAGGTCCTCCCCTTCCAACATTTATAATTAAATACTATTACGTGGACAAACATTTGTATTATTTATCCTTGTTATTTAAGTTAATATAAGTCATAATGTACACTCAACCATGATTTTAACTGTTGCTTTCATTTCAGGTATATTTATAAATACAAGAGGAAATTCAAAATTGTTCATATATCAGAATCATACATTCAGATTTATGTATAAGAAGGCGTATGGGAGTCAATTATGGTACTGTTGGTATTTCTTCAGTAGATGTTGTCCTGCTAAACTGAGGATTGACAACTCGGGGCGAGTGACGGAGAGCATTGGGAGGCACAACCATGACCCGCCCACTAGCTGGATGACTCCGGACGGCAAGACATACAACTTGCCTCCACTGCCAGACAGAAGCAGACCATAATAAAAGTATTGTTGAAATAAAAGTAGGTATACAAACATTGTATTTCATAAGTCGTCTCTAAAAATTCCAATTGAGATTGTTGTATTGTCCTAACAATGTGTTATATTAGACTAATTCCTATCTATAGATACAAATTATATTTTAAATAATGTTAAAAGTAAGATTTAATAGTTATATAGATTTTAATAGAAATTATTTTATTGTTTTAATTCATCAATTACTTATTGTAATTGTGATTCAAGATTATGCCATCGTTATTTCCTAACAGTTAGGTACTACTATTAATTAGGTTGTCCAAAAATATGTTAATAGTAATTGTATTTGTATTGAACAAATTACATGTATTTTGATACTTTGTTTTTAAGCTTTAAGCTATAAAAAAGTTCTAAAACTTACAGTTTGAAGTTATTTTATTTGTTTAAGTTAATATAATGGTCTTTATATTGTATTGATTAAAATATATTATGAAGAACTCAGATTAAACTACTACCTCCATACCACATACCTATCTTATTCAATGACTGAACAATGCTAAAGTCAATTTAATTTTAAGGATATGAAGTTATTAATGATTTGTACTACAGACATAGTCTGCTATCTATCATACAGAATGCAGCTTTCGTCACATGCATTTGCACTTCGGATACTAATAAGAAGAACTTAATACAAATTTAATATCAAAAATATATATGAACACTTATATTTCAAGCTCATTACTTAAAATGTCGGTGATGTCAAGAATTCACTAAAATATAATCCAATAAACATTACCTACATTAATATTGCATTTGTATTTTTCATATGTATGAAAAGTAATTTTATTATAGTGGGTACCTACATAATGTAACCATACTCTTGGGTACCTACTTACCTATTTCGCCTTTATTTTTCGAATTTTTGAAATCGTCTTTTATTCAATTTTGACTTCACAGAGGCTTATAAAAAAAGAACAACGCCTGCAAAGCTTCTTAAATTAAATAAAAAAGGAAAAGTTTTGTGAATAAACATTCACTTAAAGATACAAAGTAGAGTAGGTAACTTTCATTTGCTTTTATAGCAGGCGTACCTATAATGTTATACTTATATGTTTTACAGATTCAATTTAATACAAATGTAAACAATATTTATGTTTATAATATGATTTATGTATCTTTATAAGTATGCCGCTGAGAAATGTACGTATCACATTATCCCTGGAAGATGTGCCTTGTCTGGTATGACCCAGGTACATAGTGTAAGATATATATGTAATACCCTACTAAAAATATGACGGTGCCTATAATATACACTCAAATGGAATTCTATGTTTTATTTAAGTAGTACGTACGCCTCTCTGGTATCAAAGATAATTTTGAAACGTTTCTTGGAAATTTAAACAAAATTAGATCATAAGTAAGTGGGTGAATCAACTTTTTTTTGTTATTGGCTGTTCTTAGTACTTCCATATTTTTGTACAGCTGAACTAAGCTTACTTAATATTTTCAACAACGCTAACAATAAATTAGATTGATAGGGAATAAATTAAATCATTCAGCTGTTTAATTTTTACTCATTTATTGTTTTTTTGTTGTTAACCCAAGAGACCATTTTGAGTTCCCATACAAATATTGACTGTCCCTAGTAACAACTGTCATTCAACTTTATAATCTGGCTTATAAAAACTTCATGGGCGTCATAAATTTAATACCTTCAGTAGTGAAAATAAAGTCCATAGTTAACATATTTCGTCATAATATATCTGAAAATTAATTAAATATTTGATAACAACATCCTAATTATGTGTCCCTACCCTAGTGAAATAGTATTATTGATGTCTCCTGACTTACCAAATACAATACTGCGTCAGTTGAAGCGAGATAGCACTACGATTTATCTAACCAATTAAAAAGCGTTCTGCGTACCACGTGATCGACTTCGCGAACCGAGTGAAGTTACGTTCGCTCGGCTATTTCGCCCGGGGCTCGGAGAGAGGCAAGGTGTCTCTAGTGTGCGTCCGCTGGGTGACTCCGTATTTTCGTAAGTATTTTGAATAAATAACATATTTTAATGCTTAATTCAAAGGTCCCCTGGCTTACTAACAAGGTTATCCAAGAGACCATTTGTGGTGACCCAAGAGACTCTTCATTATTTTTTATAATATTTGGGTAGATATTTGTTTTGTTTGATATCAGAAAATAATTTTATGAAGTTGTAACTGTACTTAAATTAATTACCATTGCTTGATTGTTAAATTTCATATGACAGACTGATTTTCACCACTTTTTTTGTATTGCTTATTTGCTAATTGCTTTATATATTTATTTTCAGATAAAATGCCGCCATTAACATCAGCTGAAAAGCAGAGAAGATATAAGGAGAAGTTGAAGAAGGATCCAGAAAAATACGAAGAATATAAAAGAAAGAAAAGAGAAAACTATCATGCAAAAAAAAGGCTAGTGCAAGAACTCACACCAAAAGAAAAATTCAACGCACGGGTCATCTGGAAACTAAGAAAAAGAAACCTAAGGCAAAATAAGAAAAATCTCAAAAATATTCTAGATGTTACACCTCCTGACTCTCACACAGCAACTGGACGGAGTTATTTCACCAATTATTCCTGAATTTCAAAATGCTCAACCACCAATTTCAACCAAAAATAAGCGAGAAAAAAAGGAGTGAAAACAAATCGGTCAAAGATGTACAAAGAAAATTTAAAATTGAAAAAGAAAATAGAAAAAATGAAGCAGAAGTGTGAGAAATACAAAAAACGTCTTCAAAGAACTGAAAAAAAATATATACCAAAGAAAGAACCAAAACTTGACAGTCAAGTTAAATATAAAATGCTAACAAATGCCATTAGAGAGAGATACCAAAAAATTAAGAAAAACCAAGAAAATAAGTTAATTAAACATATTTTCAATAACATTGACGGGAGTTCCAAAGAAGAAATAATTAAAGAATCTTTAGGGCTACAAGGAAAATTAAGAACCACTCTAAGAGTAAGAAAAACCGTCACAAAATTAAAGAAAATACTGCAAGATTTTTTTATTAGAGACGACATATCGAGACCAACTGCAGGTAAAAAAGAAACAGTGACGAGAAATAAGACAAAGGAACAGAAAAGATTTTTATTAGATACAATGAAAAATGTATACAACATATTTAAACAAGAGAATCCAGACATAAAGTGTTCGTATTATTATTTCACTAAAAATAAGGCATTTTTTGTTATGAAGCCTTCAGTAGATGGACGTGAAATGTGTCTATGCAAATTGCATGTAAACATCGCCTATAAAGCTCAGGCAATTAAAAGAAAACGTGTGATTGAGACTGACGATTTAAACATACTTATTTTGTCGTCGGTTTGCGATCAAAATCTTCAAGCATGTATGTATGGAACATGCCAAGAATGTGGTATCAAGCAATTGAAGCATGATTTAACTAGGGACACAGAAAATATAAAATGGTTTGAATGGGGTAGACAGGAAGAAATATATGAAAAAGATGGAAAATTAATAAAAGCTATAACAAATGTGAAACAAATTGTTATTTTGTTTTAATTTTTAAATAGTGTCTTTTGAGTCACCATATTTTCTCCTGGCAAACCAACTTGACCTAATTATTGTTTTATTTGTTTAACGTGAATAGTTGAAGATTAATGGGAAAAACAAGTTCGATTTATTCGTTTCTATAAAGAACGAAAGAAAGTTAGATAAAAACAAAAAGAAAATTTTATTTTGATTTTTGCATTGGTGACTCAAGAGACATTATTTTTGATGATTCCTTGAAATTTACGAATATTTTTAAGCGTCTGATTCATGAAAACTTAAGTTTTTCGATACTTATTGAAAATACACTGGTTTAATTATACATTTATTGGAGTTTTATTGGATAAAATACTAGTAACCCAGGAGACCCGTTTTATCACCCAAGCACACACTTAGCCTCAAAACTGGCAATAAATGTGTATTGAATATGAACCCCTACCCTAGTAACAAAGTTCAATAATTATTCTTTATGAATAAGACAGAAAGAAAGTGTAATTTTGTGATTTATTTATTTTAAAAATTTCTCCATCTTGACAAACAAAAGTTGATTCACCCAAGTATGTTTTCTATGAATTAGATTTAAATACTTACGTAACTAAGTAAGTTTATTAAAATAATCAAAACTTAATACGTACTATAGCGTAAGGGATAAGCTGTATAAATAGAAGTAGGTAGGAACCTAGGTAGTTAATGAATAATACCTACCTAATCCCGTCCTGAGTACTCATAGTTAGTTATGGCATCAATAGTTGTACTGTTTGTGGCAGTAAGTACTTTGCATGAGGATATTATTAAATGTGGCCTTGGAAGTTCAAAGTACGGATCCAATTTCTGCGATAAGTTGTATAACGTACATACTTATAACACGAATACTAAAATGAATTAGTTCCTGAAGTAAATATTTACAAGAACAAATTAATATGAGTACATCAAGCTGAGCTGATTAAAGTACATACCTAAGTAAAGTAAATTACAGTCTATCTATACAGTATACTCTTGCACGACTCAACTAGGTACGTAACATAAGTTTTTAACCGACAAGATCTCTCGGTCATCTTCTTTATATTTTGTTGTAAAAATTACATACTCTTTCTCGTACCTGATTAAGGCAGGCAGTAATTTTCATACATAGTAAGTGTGTGTATTAAAATAGCGTTTTCGAACAAAAATGAGAAATCGTGGCTTACTACTGCCGCCCGAATAACTTACCAAAATGCCTTTAAGTTATGACTTATGAAACAACGCTTTGTTTTTAACAGCGTAAACTGTCGTGAACTTTTTACGAACGTATGCGGTATGTTACGATAGCCATCCGTTTCGAACAACCCGCCATATTTACATAGTAGCCGCGCCTCGCGGTTTCACCCGCGTTGTACCCGTTCCCGTGGGAATTTCGGGATGAAAAATAGCCTATAACCTTCCCGTTGAATGTGGCTATCTATTACAAAAATAATTATTCAAATCGGACTGATAATTCCCGAGATTACCCCGAACATACAAACAAACTTACAAATTTTACCTCTTTATAATATTAGTACATACTATAGATAACTAGGAGTGACATGGCCCATGACAAAATCGGTGACATGGTTCCTTAGAAAAAGTATTGTCTGTGTCTCTTGTAGTTTCACACTTGCCTATACTGACGCATTAAAAAGTCACCCTGTATTTACCAAATTACGGAGGTATAATATAATTAAGGAAAATGAAGGGTAAGTACCTATTTAGTGGGAATATTTGGTATTGTCGCGCTATTTCCTATCGCAGCTGTTATCAGACTCGATTACGATAGTCGATGCCTATGTCACTGATAACAGTCAATAACGTTATTAAATACGTAAATCTGATGCTGGCGTTTTGTGCCGGATTCCTAGGTGCCCTTTAGTACTTATTGAGACGTAGTACTTAGTAGTATGTAACCTACAGCCAGTAATGTGCCACTGCGGGTTGAAGACCCTATGCACATTGGAGATTTCAGTATTTTTAGTACCCATTATGTACATATACCTACTACTTAAAAATATTTATTTACAGATGATTCAAAAAGAAAATGTACAATGAATTTCAAAAACAAGCGTGGTGTCGATGATAACCGTTTGTTGCTAGTCGGAATACATTTGCCAGAAGAAATAACTACTTTCAGGCGATGTAAATTTTGCAGTAGTAGAGCGAAAGATAAAAGGTCGAAGATTCAATGTACTACCTGCAAAGTACCTCTTTGTGCTAAAAACTGTTTCAAATACTATCATACTATTAAGTAAATAAATAAAATATAGACAACATGAACGATGTTTCATTAAGTTACTATTTTTTGTTATTCAATTAAAACATTATAAACTGTACTCATGTACGTACTTACACTAATTTATAATCGTGCAAGCCTGTATTAGTGTTGTCAGACACATAATGCGTGCCGGCATTGCCGCGGCCGGTTCGGCAGTAAGTATTTTAAAAAGAAACCGACCTATCGGAACTACTAGTACCTTCATACCTACTATAAGTTACGATAGGTCGGTTTCTAATACCCACCGAAATTAAAGCACGCCTACATATAAACCCAAAACCACGATAACTATCTAACCAAACTAACGCATTGGACCAACATAAATATTATATGTTCGCTAGCTCGGAGAGGATGGTTAACATTATTATTACAGAACACTAATTTTTATTAAATATTTTACAAATTTAGAACTACTAATGCCATCTATCCGTAGATTCGGAAAACTCAGAAGCGTTCTAAAACGTCATTTCCGAGTGGCGGCAACATTTACGGAGATACTGATGATTATTATATTACTTTATCTGCTCTTGCTATGGTTATTACTAAGTAGGTAAGGCCTTTTATGCAAAAAATATAAGTCTCGAGAAATATTGTTATAATTTAAAACAAACGAATATGAACATAACTTGGTCTAATTATCGAATTGGTAACAAAAAAGGAAAATGGATACCTACGTAAAAATAAAACGAGCTTCGCAAACTAGTTTTTTTATGGTCACGTGAACGTCAAAATCTGACATTTATTTTGCGTCGTCATTCATTTTGTTCGTTCGTTCATTCTGTGTGTATTTTTAGAGATTTCCCACGTTTATTTAACATTAAAAATAAAGGCTCTTACTGGAATTCCACTCGAATATTTAATATACAATTCACATTATAAATTAGATTACCTTCTTGCGACGATATGTCCTTCAACAAAAATGTGTACTATGTGGCATAAAACCTTGATAATGTTTGACGAACGGCGTTTTACGTTTTCTCCTCAATTTTGTGTATTATTGTTATGGTTAATGTTTACATCGTATATAATCAAGTAACAATTGCAGGATACGATATAGTGCAGTGTGTTCCAACGAAGAAAGGTCATCAGATATTGTACAAAGGTTATACTTACGTTTTTAAGAGTAAGCTTCATTGTGGCGCCGAACAGTGGATATGTTCATTTCGACAGAAAACAGGTTGTATTTCAGTTATAAACATGCAAACCTTCGGTGTGGAAGTGGTAAGAGACTTCCACAACCACAAGAAACCTTTATTTGATGAATAGGGGAGCATTACACCTGTAAAATCCTCTAAAAGGTAAAAACTTTACATTCTAACTAACTTCTAATGATTGCAGTAGAAATGCATTAATTTAATTTTGTTAATATATAACCAATTGATGATATCATATTCATTCATTAATAGATTCCTAAAATAAATCAGTATTATATACATTAAGGTAATGTTTTTTCAACATTGTTGTAAATATAAATAAAAAAATTGAAAATATTGTTGATTTTTATTCCCCTGTCCTCTAGAATAAGTACTATGAAATGTAATTAAATTAATGAGCACAAAGATTGATGTTTTATTTAGTTTTATTTAATTTAGTTATTTTAATTGTATGTATGTATTTATTTAGTTTCTTTAATTGTAAGTTTAAGTTTTGTTTATAATAAAATAAATAATTTAAATCTTTATCAGTCACAGAGTTTCCGGAATGGCTAAACATATATTTTGTGGCGGTGAGAGGGAAGGAAGCTGTAAAGTGCAATATGTGTGAGAAGGAGCTGCTGTGCGACACAAAGTCTCTGGAGCAGCTCGAGCATGTCAAGGAACACCACAAGGACATCTACGATCTCCACACAAACAACCCTGAGGCCAACGTGGGGTTTAGGATTGAGTTCCTCCATCTTAACGTCTTGAAGGATGATGGAGAGATTGACCCGAAGACACAGCCTGTCATCCTGGGAGAGGTGTGCGAGGCCACCACCGAGATGGAGGTCATTGAAGAAATACAAGAACAGCCGGAGACCGAGGTTATCAACATGCAGTATGTGATGCTTGACACCAAGAGGAAATACAAGAAGTCTACCAGTGGTGGTAAGTCCATTTATTTTTTATCCTATTTTTGATAACTGTTTCTCGAAATTCAATTGTAAAACATTTATCTATTCTTTCCACATTATCATTGACCTAAATGTTTCAAAACAAGAATGCATAATATATTTGACCTATTATAAATACAAAGTTCTTTCATCATGGTTAAAACACTGTTTACTCCAGTATAAAATTATATTCAACAACAAAATCATTGAAATTGGTTTAGCAGCCTAGAAGAAAATGATTCAAATGGACATTTTTGCAATTAATTGTTGGATTATTTATCAAAGAAATTTTGCTATCAGGATCAAGCACTCGTCGCAGGAGTTGGATTTGGAAGTACTTTGACAAGCTGAGCAATGTTGTTTACCGTTGCAACATCTGTAACGTAGTGCTCTCCATCAAAGGGTGCAACACCAACAACCTGAACCGGCACATGCGTTCCAAACATCAGGACATCTTCAAGGTGGAGAAATTTGGAGAAACACAAATGAAAGAGGAGTCTATTTATGGCGACACACCTGATGCTGTGAAAACTGAGGAAATCTATGCCAGTAACAATGACTCCATTGGCTCTTTGGGTAAGGAATAACTTGTTATTTTTATTTTTTTTAGTCTTTTTCTAATGATTACCGAGACCAAGTATTTTGGCCTTCGTAATGCATGCTAATTCGGACGGCCGAGAAAATGCAGGCAGGAATACTCATAAAGGAAAACTGATCAATTTTTTTATTTTTAATTTATTTTCTTCCGGAATAGGATACTAAGTAAAAAAAAAATATTTTCAAATAAATTAATGTCTTTATTCCTACATTACAGAGAGTCCATCCCTGAAGCAGCGTCGCAGCTGGATCTGGTCGTACTTCGTGCACATCAACTCGACGCAGGCGCGCTGCAAGCTCTGCGACCGCTACATCAACCACGGGGGCAACGCGACCGGCAACATGAACCGCCATCTCAAGATGATACACCACAAGACTGCTTGTGAGTACCACTATCTTTTTTAAGGTTCAACCCAATTTCGGGGCTATTTCGGTATTCAAATAAGTTTGAGTTTACCTTGGCGTCAGGTTATACATCGCCTATTTCGATATAGGTAAATTCGATAGGTAAGGCTAGTCTGGTGTCAGAGTTTAATGATCGCCTAAAGGCAACAGTATCATTTCGGAGGATCGACAATCTTACATGTCCTCCGAAGCAATAGGCCATAGCCCAACTACACCTACTAAAGGTATGAAAACCTGGGCATTATGTAAGTTAAAAATGGCTTGTTCAGATACGCTAAGTTTTTACTCACTCAAGATCTGTACGGTCAATCCTACCTTGGAGGTTAGGAGGATTATTACTGCATTGATTTAAGTCGCGAGGCGTGAAATCGTCACAAGACAGCAGGCGTGCAGACCTAAAATCTGCGGTCGGGCGGCTTGCAGTCAAGCATGAATTAGTAGTTTTCAAAGACTATATTTTGTTATTATGATTACGCCTAATCCTCCTCACTGTACTGATCTTCCGTGAGATGAGAAGCCTTTGCCCAGCTGTGGGACATTACAGGCTTATTTACTACTTTACTTACATATTGTAGAAATGAATCTAAAAACAAGCCTTTCTATAATACTTTCGATAAATCAAACGTGAACAGTACATCCATATTCGTATTCTAATAAATATGTAGGTTTCTCTCTCTAATCTGTTCACCGTGACGACCCCACAAACTCAATAGTTCGATCAAAATTCAATATTATGCTCATTCCCAGGTGACACCGAGTGGGTGTGGAAAGTGTTCGAGCGCGACCCCAACTACTACACATGCAAGATATGCCAGCAGACCCTCGACAACACCGGCAGCGACATGGACAAGACCTCCATCATGGTGCATCTCAAGAAGGAACACGGGGTAGTCTCCGGAGACCAGATCATCACAGGCACCGACTGTGACTTCGAAGACAATTAAGTCATGAGGGAAAGGTGTCTTTCTATATAATAGTTGGTAAGGTTTGATTTACACAGGGTCAGTAACTTATCTTAAATTAGAAGCAAGTTGCCACTGACCCAACTGATTTAACACAGTGCTGACATGTCAGTATTGACTTGTTAACAATGACTTGCCTGGAGTTTGTTACTGAACCTATGTAATTTGGTTGGGATCTGGAGGCACCTTGACCCAATGGAATCTTCTGAGCAAGATATATTATAGTTTCATTATTTTAGTATCATATAAGGTTTGCGTTTTGATTTTATGATTAATTACTGCGTTATTTATATTTAAAGTGGTTTATGAAGATTTGGCGTATAGATGCATGGATTTATTTCAAGTGTTTTGATGGAGGAAGAGAGGTGGACAATGACCAAGTATGAATAATAAGATTGGTTTGTAAATGTATTTTAAGAACTAGTTTTGCAAGCTACCCTTAATTTTCTGCAACCTAAATCTTAATTCATATTATGAATGTATATCTTTAAATATTGTAATCA
This sequence comes from Cyclophora albipunctata, assembly GCA_963082685.1. Taxonomy (NCBI): domain Eukaryota; kingdom Metazoa; phylum Arthropoda; class Insecta; order Lepidoptera; family Geometridae; genus Cyclophora; species Cyclophora albipunctata. The sequence goes on from OY720118.1 coordinate 1,492,111, forward strand.
ATATAAAAGTATAAGATGTTACTTTATTCGTTCGCTGTACTCTACAGTGTTAATGCCTTCTCTTCACTTTTCACTTAATTCCAAAATGTCTGAATTGAATAACTAAATGTGTATTTATTTCGGCCATTTTTCTTTTAATAATTGTGTTAAGTATTGTATTTTACCGTATTCTGATCAATTCTTTAGTGAATGATCATTTTACATGAATATTCTTACATTTTTGTATTAGATTTTGTCATATTTTACATTATGATTGAATGTTTTTATTTTACTTTAGGATACTACGTGTTTCCTTCTAAGTTGCTATTACTTAATTATGTGTATAGGTTATGGAGCAACTGCTGTATAAGACATGGCATTAATGCTGTCATCCCTTAGTATACATTACTTAAGTGTTGATTAGTTGAAAATATAAAATGCTTAAATTCCACCACAGTACTTATCTTATCACAGCTACATCTATGAATTCTATGCTATTGTTCTTCAAAAATTTTTGGTGAAATGCTTTTTAAATTAAGTGTAGTATAAAATATAAAAAATAAGATATTGTAGTTGGAAAAGTGCACTAAATTAGAATAGTTGAAACTCCGTATTTACATAAAGAACGTGCACACTTTCTGCACTTATAATGTAATTTTCATCTTAATATAATCGATATTTTATTACGATTAAATAAAATACATAATAAACGTAATTTGAGCATTCTTTTATCCTAATTTGTATGTTTAAATAATAATAACTAGTTACTAATAAACAGTTGAGTTTTAGCGAAGTTAAATTTTATGTATTTTTGTAATGTTAGTTTGAATTGGACATGTAATCAGTTAACATAGAGTAAACGTAGTTGTAAATATTTTAAATAAATAAAAAGTAATAAAAATCTAATATTTTATTTTAAGGAATTAATTAACATGGTATACTTGTGTTGGGTGATGGGAGGTAACTAGTTTTAGTTATTTTGTTTCTTTCGTTATTTTGTATTTTTAGTCTTTTGACACCAACCCGAATTCTGGAACTAGGTAAGTGCTATTAAATCTTAAAAGATGACACATTATCAATAAAACTCATATTTTTATGACTAGTTTATTTTCTTACTTTACAATTACACATAACATCAAAATATTGATAACACTCATCAATTTGGCAAGAAATTACGCTTACTGTTTCAGTATTTGTAGACACAACCACCAATTTATACTAATACCAGTATTCTTATTTGTTTACTCTGAATGTTCGCTTTTTGCAATATCTTAATTAACTCGACCATTGTTTTACGACTTAGTGATAAAAAAAGTAAAATAGGCCATTTACAAAGAAGTATATTGATCCTTTACACTTTGGCTAAATATTACACGAGTTTAAAACTATTTATTTGAGATATTCGATCCAAAATTGCTTTGCTTTATACCCTGTATTGTGATCCTAGTGTCCAGAGTAATTTTATAATTTGTTTATTTATTTATTATTGTTCGTTTTTTGTTTTCAACTTATGTCTAATACTTCTCCATTATATAAATCTGATATATAATCTATTAAGATACACAGGAACATCTATGTAAGCTATATAATACATAGTAGTTTAAAAACAACAGCTATTTGCATACTTTGTATCATGTAAAACATAGTACATGAAGCACACGTTCATTTGAACGATATAAACATGAGACAACTATACTGAAACATACTATAACTGTTACTTATCACAAAATCAATATGAGGTATTTAATTTTCTCTTTTATATGAATGCCCATTTTATATTTATTTATACATATTTTTTCCTGTAAGGTAACTACAAAACATTAGAAACTACAACAAACTATTCTATAATAATATTAGTAAACATGTACTCACCTACTCGTATATTTACATAATATCTATGTTATTTTGTACTTACTAACTAACAATTTGAACTGATTATATTTTGTTACATATTATAATTTAAAAAAGATCTTTGCCAATACACCCCTAATTACATTATCTTATTTGCCAATAAATAAAACATAATATCAATACAAAATCCCGCCAAAAAACAAAATCACCAAAGTTACTATCACATCTGAAATATTAAATCTTATTATTATGGACGCGGTTCCAACATCGGCGGATTGGGGTCGGAGACTCCATTTAATTATTTTGGGAGAGCGAAGGGTCACAGGTTTCTCGATTATTTCAAAAAATATTTTCCGTAGATTACAAACTATTTTGAGTGCCTGTTAATTACTGTCATGATTTAGAGGGAGGTCAAGGTCCCGTAATCCTTGAAATCGCGTCTTCTGATCATTGAAGAAGTTACAGTGCCGGTGGTTTGGGCCCGCAGTTGTGCATGCTCTGGATGTACACTATCCTGCCCTTGTACGTGTGCAGCGCCGCCTTGCACCACGGCCCTCGCGAGCACCGCCACCTGATCTTCCCATTCCTGGCGCATCCATTGAATCGGAACCGAAAGCCTCCCACATTAATGCCCATCTTCCCCTGCTTGCTCAGACAGTAGGACGCGATGCAATCGATACCAGTTCCGATGAGACCTGAAAATAACATTTAGATTAGCAAAATATATTAAATAACCTTACTCTCATTACTCTCACATTAACTTTATTACTGAATGAATGAATAGTGTTTTTCAATGAGAAAGACATTTTCATACATTTAACGCGACAAGTCAAGATATTTTACCTCAGTACCGGCGCTAAACAAAGGAAAATTAAAAGATTTTTATGTTTGCTACTTTATTTTCTTTATTGCTAATAATACGATGTCAATTTCAGTGCAGTTCGGGCTGTCCAACCGCGGCCATTTGGTGGTCTTCGTCGGGAAGCATAAGTTCGTCAAACACGAGTGCTACAGAAAGAAGACTAGATGGACTTGCAACAAAAGGATTCAGTTGGGATGCAAAGCAAACGTCACCACGCAGGACTCGGTGGTGGTTCGATCCTTCTTGGAACACAACCACTTATGAAGATTGGAGTTATTGAGACAATAGTCGATCCAGGATTTTGATCCTAGGTTTACCCTGGCTTATCCTTGGTATTTTTTATGGAAACATGTAGTTATAGGAGGAGTCAATTGCTTTTAGTCTCTTAGGGCGGGTTGCTTCAGTTTACGCTCACACACCAGTAAAAATTAAAACAAAAGTCAGTCTCAACAGGCGTAAGAAAATAAAAAACCGTGGCCTTCTACTGAGAGCCTGAATAACTTTAACAGACTTTCATGTAAGTTACGTTGCAACGCTTTGTGTTTAACAGACAATTAACAGCGAAGACATCGTGAACTTAACGAACGTATATTACGATAAACAACCGTTTAAAACAACCCACCCTTAGCCTTTCCCTGGAACTGTAACTTCCCATCTGGTTGCGTTAAGAGTTCTCAGTTACTTTACGCGAATTTAATAGCTAATAACCGACACGCTCTACTAATGAACTCGTGTGAGATTATAAGTAGATCTGCGGACTAAAGTATACTTCATCGGGATGAAGACTTCAATAGTTAATTTGCTTTCAACATGACTAACACCTTCAAAATAAGTACATAATGTACAGTCAAGATAGCAGTTGATAATTAGAACCAAACATGACATGATTGTGCCTATACTATTATGTAAGTTGTAATTTTTAAGGAATTATTATTTTTATTATCAAAAGGATATGCGAGCTCCACTTTTATCCATAGATGTCGAAGAAGACTTATCAACTTTTATAGTGTCATCTCTTTGATGTAGTCGGTATTGGCATATTTGCCAGTGCCCCTCTGCCCACCAAAATTGTTAGTGTAAGCTTATAAATAAAGTGCCTTGAATCATTCCGATTTTATGTGACCCAGATCATAGATCGTATTTCAATTATTTACGATTTTGTGTAACAATATTTATACTGAAGCATATGATGCGAAAGATGAAATTAAGTGCCTCTAAAATTATGTCATTAATTAAGTTTGAAATCTCAATTAGGATAAATCTTAGTTAATTGTTTGTATGCCAGTTTTTATTATACAAATATAATAATATTTTAATTTCAATATAAGTTTTTTATTTATTCATTTAAGGGGTTATGGCGATGGTTTCCTTAAAAACATCGTTAACGACGGGGACGTTTATTGCTATCCATTATACATCTACAATTTAATTACATATACAAATTCAAAATAAGTTATCACCAACTGCATATAATACACATAAATTAATATTTATTTATTATCCTAAATGTTTACAAGTTCACGTATAACATGTCCTATCTACAACTAATATCACAACACCATTTTTACAACGAAACAACAATCAGCTATTTAATTAAGAAGACATACAAATTAAATGGCAAAATTTTCCTGAGTACAAATCATGGGTTTTTAAAAGGGTCCTCAATATACCTACTTTCTATATTTTACTTGAAAAGTTGTTACTTATGTAATTCAATTTTTATTCTTATGTAACATACATCAATTACGCAATTACTTACACATTACATTTGTTCTGTACTGATTTGCAAGTAGATCTACTTAATTGGATTATTATTTATAATCGTCCTTGTAGATGAATCACTATTATTTCACTATCTGTTACAATTATTTCACATCTTCAATATTATCCGGCTTGTCCCTTGACTCCAAGGAGAATAACATTTTTATGAAATTAAACTATTTGTATGTTCCGATAAATCGTTTCAGATAAAAATATTTGTACATCAAGCAACAAAACAATAATTTAAAAAATATAATAAAATAAATCTATGCAGTTTTATTTTTTGAGTATATAAATAAAATTTAAAAAATATACGAACTCTTTCAACTTGTTTGAAAAAGCGCCGTAATCTTACATTATGAATAGATTAAAAGGGGTTTACTAATTAAATTAACTTTTCTACGAATGATATACGTATATGATTAAAAACTACCTATTATAGGTAACAACTATAATAATATTAACGTACCAATTAAGTAGTACGGGACCGAGAGATCTAATTAGTGCAGCGCCGTGACCTCGCTGTAGCACTGATATTTGCTTTGAAAAGGTTCCAGATCATTTCAATATGATACTAGTTACATTTATCTATTTTGAGGAGATAATATAACCACAGATATAACTGTATGTTCGTTCATCTTATTTACATCTAGAGATTATTTTTTTTACTCTGAATCTATCAATCCGATTTTTTTAAATAATGGATTACGCTCCCGTTGAATGTCGCTTATTCAACGGGAAGGTAAAAGGCTATTTTTCATCCGGAAATTCCTACGGGAAAGGGCTCAACGCAGGTAAAGCCGCGGGGTGCTGCTAGTTTCGTTAAAAATGCAAGCGACTAATACGTTGCGATTTCCCGCGCATTCAAAACAAGGTGACCCGTGAAACATCCTACACATTTTAAAATATTTCGTAAGCCTTCATTACACTTCTTCCCTTCAAGAAGATTACACGCGTACTCACTAACCAGGCTATTCACCATTACCTGAATCTGCAGGTATACAGGATACATTGGGTGAGTTTATTTGAATCTATTCAAGTGAGTTAGGAGATGGTAAAAAGTACCCGTAAAGTAAGGTCTATTATAGTTCACTCATGAAGATGTGACTAAGTACATCAATATAATCTCAGTGAAATTCCGGCATCCTAAGTTTGGACAGGCTGTCGTTAAAAAATTTAGGAGTCAAATAGTTGATACGGTCGCGGTCGTTGCGCGAAGTGAAGGGGTCGTGCGGGTCGTGGTTGTGGGTGTTCTTCAGCTTAATGATCCTGTTCTCCATGGTGAAGGCGATGGCGGTGCACTTGTTGAAACACTTACAGCAGCGCCACCGCACGCTACCGGTCTTACTCACGTAGTGCTTCAGAAACCTGTACTCTCCCACCATCAGCACAAGCCGGCCGTTCTCTTCCAACATTTTAGCAGCTCCTGCAAGTTATTTACAATTAGTACTTCTATTACTAAAAGGTAAGCCTGTATTTGTTAAATAAAAATAAAGGTGTTAAAGTATATCATATGCTTTATTATTAGTTTCCATTAATAAGTTCAAACATATGCAGATTAAAATAAATGTCATAAAACTAAGTCTATGAACGCAGCTCGTTAAAGCTGGTCAACGTTTATTTCAGGTTCAATTTCTGGTTCCTTCACCAAGTTGTCAATAATACTTTCAACTCCATCGGTTTCTACATTGATATCTTCTACGTTAATCTCTTTTTCTGGTGAATTATCACTGACTGAATTTTCAGTTGTATGATTATCTTGAATGCAAGTATCATTCAGTTGAATGTTGATGTCGTTCATAACACTGGTTACATCGATGGGTGCTTCTGTGGACACTGTATCTGTATTTTCATTATTGACACTTGTATCGTGTTCGTTCAAAGAGTTAAGAGTGAGATTCTGTAGCGGATCTTGTATTGTTTCTTGCTCTGAAGTGACGAGGGCATCGGAGAGCGTGATGTTTTCGAGTATGGTGGTGTTCTGCTGACTCTGTAGCTCCAATTCTTCTCCGTCGGAAAGTATCTCAATGGGGGCATCGTCTCTGACTACCTCGATGACGTCATCGTCGGAAAAGTTGCCTTCTTGTGAAGACACTCCGCTGGCCACGTTCAGGAAGCTGTCTGCCGAGTCTGCAGAACAAAGGTTATTGTATAAGTTGTTATTACTGTTATGTTTAATATTGAACTAATTGGTTACACAGCGTTACTTAATAGGTATTAAAACTAACCGTAAACTAAAAATCATTAAAGTAATTAAATTGATTGATAAGAATATTGTACTATAAAATCTCTTTAATATTTATATTAATAATACAAAAAATTATTTTCATTAATGGGTCCATGATTATGACTGTGACAAATAGTAATTTCGTTGCCAATGAGTCTTACATTAGCTTTGCAATTCATTTGGATTCTCTTAGCGCATCTCCAATAGCTCTTCTCATTCCTGGCGTAGTCCTGGTAATAGCGATGGTTTGCATGTATTAACACGTAATTTCCTTTGTTGGTCTGTGTGATGGTAAAATTGACTGAAAATGTTCATCAAATCTTTAATAAGATGGCGAGAAATGTAGATGAATAGGAAAATGAAAGGAGCGGCTTGGTGCAGTTGGATTGCAATTGTCAAAATGTTTTTTTATTAATAAATAATACGTATGGACTAAGTGAAATATCTCTTGGATCAATTGCTACAAAGATGAAACGTGTTTCGGTAAATTATTTTTACAGTAACCTCCGTCGTACGTAAGTTCCCGTTTAAACAAATAATAAAGACTGTAACATATTACATGTGAATTTACTCGTACTTATAGGATTGATGAAAAGTAAAAGTAGTAACCGATGTTTTTTTTAATAAACGATAATCCAATTTTGAGAAATGATTTGCCTAAACTCTTCCAAACACACTTTTTAGCCAAAAATCAAGGAATTAGGTCCCATCCAACCGATTAATCTAATAATAAAAAAAAAATCTCTGCATTCTTTATAATTATTATTTTTTCTCAAGGAATTACGAAATTAAACTCAGATAACTTATACGAATACTGTATTAAAATAATAACATAGGAACATAATCACAATCGAGTTAAATGCTAAATCGAGTCAAGAAGTTGGTTGAATTCTGAAAGATTTCATATTAAATAAATACTAATATAGTATGAAAATCATTATAAAACGTCGTAAAAATATAAAATACTACAAATCCTACTGTTCTACGAAGCCCTACTTCTACGCCGAAGTTCTACTTTATCTAGTGATTATTTTATTTCTATACCAGCCTTTTAAAGAATAAGAACTAAGAATATATGAAGAACTTAAATTATTTAAATGCAGAAAACAATATTTTCGAACCATTTGGCGCAATTAGGTAATTAGTTTCTTTGTAATGTATTCTAACCACAAAAAATAATGAAATGTTAACATATAAAGTTTTAAACGAATCCACGATTGATATGGGGTTATGGCGCCAAATTCTAATAAGGATTGACATTTTTTTACGTCCTGCCTGACATATAGGTTATAATATAAGATATTACTTTACTTTAAATATGTATTACATAAGTATTAATTACATTTTAAATCTAAATAATAATGACTGATTCTTCTCAAGTAGATAATATAAATAAAGTACATATGTATATTAACAGATATTAGTTTTTGATTTATGCTGTTCATAAATGTCTACGAAATATATGTACCTATAACGATTGATATTCATAATTATAATAATAATATTAATGAGTTTATGTATTACATATCCATCGACAATCTTTAATCTTCAAAGTTACTTAAAAGGCAAGATTTGCGCCTACATTTTATTGGCACTATATTACAAATAGCATTATACACTTTAATACTAAACATTGCTTGATTAACAACTCCTATACAAGTGACTAATTTCAGCGATAGTATTTTTGACAAGATATTCTTTCAAAAGCCAATTACAATATCATCTTACAAGATAATTTTACTGTACGAAAGATATAACAAAATTCTTGCAAATACTGTTCGTCTAATAAAGCATCTAGATCGCTCTAGAGTAGTCTAGATAACTCTAACCATAGCTAATAGGTGACAATATGACACTAGTTTTATATGTTTTTTGTCTACTCAGAAATTTACCAAGTAATTATCGAGGATAGCTTTGTTTTGCGACGTTTCTAGAAGTCTAGTGGATAACTTCGGCGGGATGTGGTCGTGAGGTTTCTGCGCTATGACCCTGGTGCCAAAGCTGATGGCACCGGCTCTGCAGCCCTTCAGTCTCCGAGAACAATACCACGATATCCTTCCATCGGCGTTTTGCTTCTGATAACTGTACGTGAATCCGTTCAGAAGCAGCAATGGATGTTTACCGCCGCGGTTGGTCCATAAAAAAGTGCCTGGTGAAAGAAAATATGTTAATAAAAGAGGATTACAATAGGAGTGTAATACGTGCATTGGCCATAACATTCTTGAATTGGTCATATATATACTTCAGTACTTCTTATACAAAGTTTGTAAACAATATATACCTATACTATACAGATGGTGCAATTTTATAGGAGAGTAATTTTAAAGAATATCTAGTTATATTTTTGATGTTAGCGCTTTAATTTGATATGCATCAGAATTACTTACTCCATTTGTATTTTAAGTACTTCGTTGGCGTAATAAAATAGGTAAAACACTTGGTTAATTTAAGTGAAAATAAAACAATTTGTTTGTTAAAATCAATTGGAAGGTTTATTCCAAACGTATTCATTGCGCAAGGGCAATGAACATTAATAAATCAATCTTTTAAAATGTCGCAAAAAGGAAATAGCATTAAATAATTGCTAAATAATGGCCTGTTTGTTAAGGATTCCTAAACAGGAATAGAAATGGGAATCCTAAAACACATTCTAAGAAACACTGGGCATAACAGTTAGTGCCTTGCTTTATATAAACGATTAATTAAACGAATATGTAACACAATAACAGCCCTCAGTAACGATTTTGGGATTAAAGTAGCCTATAGGTCATATCGTAATCTATTTCAGTGCAAATTTTCATTAAAATCTGATGACTAGTTTTTGCGTGAAAGAGGAATCTAAATATCTATACATCCATCCTGATTGGAGAAATATTTGCATAGATAATGTTAGTAGGATAGCTTCTTTTTACGGCGTTACACCGAGGTGAGAACGTTAGAGTAGTTAAACACTTCTTTATAAAGTAAACTTCGTAATATACATAAAATCAGATCCAGTCATTATTACACATTATCAAAAATTTCAGAAAAAGGAAATATCTTCCAAGCTGTAAGTTATTTGCTTGAAAGAAACAATTCACATCACTTTTATCAATATATGTTAAATAGTATTTTTTGTTGTATGTATTCTTCGCCTGCCCCTAAGATCGGGCTCTATCTCTACCCCACCTTTGTCAAATTTGTTCAAAGCTGTGTATACCACTTCCTGCCTAATAGACAAGGTATTTATGAACATAGTCTTACAAACATTTACTGTTACTATTTTACCATCCCTGGTCACCGGTAATGAATAATTTATGGTATAAAGTCTTCGAGAATTTTCATGAACTTTTCTTTTCGCAATTCCTTTTGAAGCATGGATTGAAATGAAGATCCATTGCCGCGAGCTATCTCCAAGGTCCCAAAAAGTTTTGAAAATGTGACGTCTTGCAGTCTCACCCACCTTGTCATAACATTTTCTTGAACATGTACAAGCGGGTCTCATTTCTTTCTTTTGGCGAAATATTCCTCTATTTTTACTGTACTTTCTTTTCTCTATAAAACGCATGTTTTCGTATCTTTGAGGTTCATATGCTTTACCTGGCGTATTATCTACATCAGTATGTTCATGGCGTAGGTAATCATTCGTATCTGATTCTGAAGAGTCTTCGTAAAAATTAAAGTCCTTTGGAATTTTTGGATTAATAATACGTTTGACGGATGGCACCTCTTCAATAAAAATAAATGTACTTGGTGAAGGAGCAACTGAAACGAGACATAAAATTATGAGAAGCATTTTGAGTCCATTGTTTAATTATGTATATTCTTATTCTTAGTCGAACTAAAGCAGTAGCTGCAGTTACTGAACGGTTGAATCAATAACTAAAGCAGTAGCTGCAGTTACTGAACGGTTGAATCAATGAGACAGGAAAGACAGATATCCATGGGTAATGAAACCAGACAGACAAGACACGCAAAGGACAATACAAATGTCGGGCCCACTTTAAAAAACAAATCATGTACAAATTAAAAATAAGTAAGTAAAAATCGGTACTGTTATACTTTACTTTATATTTATATACTTTATACTCGTACCGTCAAGTAACAAGTAATATACAAGTGAGATCTCAATTAAAAATTTTCAATAAACCATGCACGACGTTACGTAAAGTTAGAACAAACCAAACCTGTTTTTTTATTTATATCAACCATAGTTCGTTTGTCTTACTGAAACTCTAGAAGAAGGACCGATTTAGCTGATTTTGCTTTTGAAACGTTTGTTTGCCAGCGGAGGTTTAAACGATAAACAGTGACTTTATAAATGCGGATCATCGACTCCGAGTGCGGCACTAAGCGATTATTTATTCTTAAAATATGGATTACTAGCAGCGCCCCGCGGTTTTACCCGCGTTGTGCCCGTTCCCGTGGGAATTTCGGAATTTTTTTTACATAAAAACCTTCCTCTTGAATCACTCTACCTATTACAAAAAACCGCATCAAAATCCGTTGCGTAATTTTAAAGATTTAAGCATACAGACAAACAGACACGAAACAGAGACGACTTTATTTTATACTATGTAGTGATGCAGTGTAACGGCTTACACAAATATAGTGTTTCCGAGGGCCTAGAACAATAAGATCTATTACTAAATATTGAGGAGAGTAAAAATATAGATATACTATTAAAATGTTTATTAAAATTATTAGTACATATATTAGTTTTTCGAACATCATACTGGTGTCTCTAAGCATTAAGACACGTGTTACGGCACAACCAATAGAATTAAATATTGCACAATGATTTTGTGTATCAGTATTATGTTCAAAAATTTAAATCATCCATAAAGAAATAACTAATCTACAAAGCTTATAATAAGTAAAACTGTCTTAAAAACAATAACATTGGGTGCACTAATAAAATTAAACAGAATCAGGTATATATAACCGACAATGACAGTGGTTAGTACTCATTATAAGTGTGTATGAGTGAAACGGATTCCGCAAAAATCTGCAAAACCGATTCTCTCCTTTTAAATCAAACAATTAAAATTTTATATGAAATAAAAGGCTGTTGCCTCGTGGAATCTAAAAGCCGTTACAACTATGAACTAAATTTATTTTTTAATGTACAGTGCGTAAGCACTGAAAATTCTTTAAGGACAATCTTCAAAAACACCTATTAAAATCAATCAATAATCCCCTGAATAATTTCAAACAGGTCATATCTCGAAGTGATGACTTGCGGCGTCTTGATCTTCTTGAACTTCCCGCTGTCGGTCTCCTGGAACACGCTGGGCTGGTGGGCGTGCTCCTTCGGCTCCTTCTGGATCGAGAAGTCGTTGTTGACCGTCAGCGAGGAGAAACAGGTGTTGGTGTTGATACACCGCCACTTGTTCCGCTTCGAATACGGCGCCTTGGCGTAGTAATGCTCCTTGTACTTCAGCAAGAGCTTGTCGTTCACCGTCGTTATCAGTTTGACTAAAATAAAGGTTATGTATTGGTTAGGTATGGATGGTTTAGCAATTTTGCAACCTTTAAAAAGACGTTACTATAAGACTGACTTATCCTCTGTAACTGTTAACCCGTATCATCCCATTGTTGGGAAAGGACTTCCTCATTCCCGTCGTCTCGTCTCGATATTAATTCCGCCGGCTGTCAGAGTCCTTTGTGTTTTTTAAATTATAAATTAAAAACAATAAGAGAAAAAGAAATACATATCTTTTATTTAACAAAAACACACAACTCTTAACAAACATTTAAATTTTCTCCAAGCATAATAAACAGTTAAACGTGTCCACTGCAGTCGGAGAGGCAACTGCAGTTTGCCTGCTGCACTTAGGTACAGTTACTTCATGGAGTCTTAGAAAACGCTATTTGCGTTATTTGCTTATTATAAGAACAAAACAAAAAACGTCTTTTTTATAGTAATGAACTTCGTGATCATTAGTAGACTAGTTTAAATTAAAGTAAAAAACAGAGCCTTGAGGAGTAATTGAGATACGCTTATAACTATAATGAGATAATTTTATTGATCGAACGAATTTATAGTATACATAACATGAATTGTGAGTCATAATGTTACCTCGAGTAAAAGTACTATAGATGATTACAAATCGTAGTCTAAGGAAATAGATAATGTTTATTCTGTATTCGAATTAATTATTTTGTAAAGTTTAATTTGAGTTTTTATTTTATGCTATAGAAAATCCGGAGAAATTTATTATATTATGACTGTAATCCTTAAAGTTCTAAAAATACAGCTACAACAACGATTCAATAAATGTAAATCTCTTAAGTATTTTAATAAGTTGTAATTTGGTAGTAGTAGAATTAATAAAAACCTGACTAGACCAGATCTAATACGCTTATTTTCTAAGATATTTGATTTCTTTGGCATAACACTTTTGCACATGCAGAGAAATGAAGTACAGTGATACTTGACGATTTTCATTCCCTTACTAAGTACGATATTCAAATATCGACACTAAACTATCATAAGACTAATTCTAATTCCATTTTATTTTCAGGTGATTTATGTATGATAGAATTTTAAATTTAAAACGGTGATAACGTGCTTTATAATGAGTTTTAGCCTTAAACAAGGTTGGAATAAAATTGATTTATTCTTAAACCTACATAATTTCATTCCTTTTTTCTCGGTATAAATTACACAGAGTAATATTTCTCTATTTTGATGGGGGCGTGCGTCGTCATTTGCATTCTCTCTAGTTCTATGAGTCGGTCGGCTTCCTGTTGCAACTGTCTACGTCTCGACTTCTCCATCAGCCTGAGGTTATCGTATAGGTTCGGGTTACAAGTGTGAGGTCTTTTGATTAATATGCGTTGGCCCTTAAATATAGAGAAACAAAATTAAGGCTTGAAATTTCAGAAAAATATACGTTGGCGTAAAATGTATCGTAGCACTTACTTTTAGAGTCAATGTCCCCGCACATTTTAATTTTCTGTAATTAGAACATCGCCAAATACTTGATCCAGCTTTATATTTTTTATGAATATGGTATCTATATTTGCCGTGCAGCAGAGCCGTCCCTCCTTTAATTTGTATATAGTAAAGCTCCGTGGCATCGTTCGACATGTCTGCGTGAAATAAATTACATAATAAGAGATGACCGACGGGTTATTTTTTATAAACTATTTTACAAATATTTTTTTGTACTACAAGTATCTGCGACACTACTGGCCCAGAGGAGCATAAGGGACAATAAAATACCCGCTACACTACACTAGACTACACAACACTACACTACTCTACACTACAACACTACACTACCAGTACATTCATGTACTGGTAGTGTAGTTCACTACAGCACCAGAGCGGCGAGGAAAATCTGCGGTTCACATGTATAGTATTTTTTAATTACGCATTAACACATTTTGTGTACGTTTTTCCATAGTGTGTAAGTGAAACTCGGGTAAAGTAAACTCCATATTCAATTATATGGAGTTAACTTAAGTAAGTGAAATTAAGGTATACCAATAAAATAAAACTCAAACTCGTAAAAGACAAAACCGTTTTATAATAAATCAAAAAGAATACAACTAAAATACTAGTCAAAAACATTAATAATAACTTAACCCATTTAATTATTTTATCATGATAGATTGATCAACTCATCTGGTATAAGTTCCATCTGGTGTAATAAAAAGTTTTCTTTTCTCGTGTATGTGATTTTGGTGCATCGCCACTACACTATTAAAATCATCGAGGCAAATGTACGATTTACATTTTGGGAATCTGGTGCAGACCCACTTGCATCCAAACCGGGTTCTATAACGGAAGAAGTAGAGATACCCGTTGTAGAGCAGACTTCGTTTACCCGTCGCCATCGTTATCATTTCAACTGCAAAAGAAAAATAATGACAATCAATGTACTATATAAAAATCAAACAAATACTCTTTAAAATAAACAGAAAACTCTCGCAAAATATCGCACGCTTAGTTCGCCTCCAACCAGACTTGTAGATGAAGGTTATGTCCTTATAAAGATTGATTATTTGAAAATGTTATGGCTTTATAATAAAATAAACTTATCATGGAGAACATTGTCTAGACCACTGTTTGAAAATATAAATTACTTTTAACTTTAGGATGCTGGAGCATCTTAAAGTATTTTAAATCCCTTTACGTTAAGATGTTATTAATATAGGTTTCACAGACGTTGGCATATTGTCAATCTGCAGATAAATAATATTTAATTTTGGTTTCATTAATGAACAGAATTAGCTGGAAGTGCCAAGCGATAGTGCCAAAGGAAATAAACGAATTAAGGGAAGAAAAGACACTTTTTCAATAAATACTACGGTCAAAGTAAAATTAATATGAAAAAGTAAAAAAAAAAGTAAAAAAGTATTAGCCTGTAAAGTCCCACTACTGGGCAAAGGCCTCTCATCTCACTGAAGTTATCAGTACAGTGAGGAGGATTAGGCATAATCACCACGCTTGCCAAATGCGGGTTGGTGATCTCAAACTCGAGCCATGTTTGAAAAGTAGGAAACATGTTAATATGAAAATAAAAAAAATAAAAAAGCAACTGAAATATAACTACTATATTATTTAATATGTTTTTCAGGATAAACATTATAAGTATTGCTATTTTATGACTCTACATTCAAGAGCAATCTACACAAACAACAATGTTATGTTCACCACATATTGTCCTTTTGCATATATAGCAAACTTTTCTTGACATTCTTCTTAATTTGGACGACAAAAAGCGCAGATTTTACCTTTATTGCTCTCTGGTTCAGGGTCATCTGCTTGAACTTCCCTGCCTGCTGGTTTAACGAGAATTTTGCTGATATTTTCTCTTACAAATCTCTGCAGAGTCGGCGCCTCCAGTCTCGTCTCCATCCACGGAGAAAACAAGCCCTTACTGAGTAGTTTCATGAATTCTCTTCGGTCCAATGGTTTATTATCGTTGGCGACCATGTTGTGGCCATAAATGGTAAAGGAATTGACAAAATCCATGTTTAAGACTGCGTAAAATATAGCCATTGGCCATCTGTTAGTCCTGCGGCTGCACGACATTGCACATCTGGTCAAACAGTTAATCGGTAGAAAGATGGTTATCCTTCATGACTGCGGTGAGAGCTAATATTCCAATAAATGCACGAATCTCTACGTCACTGCAGTCTTTATAAGTAGCTGATTTTTTTTTAGATTTTGTCGATATTATTGGTCCATTTTACAATTTCCGAAATAATTTGTTCAGTGAGGAAGAGGTTAAAGATTTTCACAGGATCCACAATATTCCTGCACAGATGATTAATTGTGAGACGATTGATCCTTAATAGTTGACCAAACATGTCCGTTATTACCGCGAAGTGAAGTTCCCGAAGCGCGATAAATTAGCGCCGAGTTAGATCCCGAAAAGTGTTCATGCGGTGTTAGGTCTAGTTTTCCTAGTGATACTCGATATGGGTCTTCACGTAGCTGTATTCACTTTGAACATCGTCCATATCTGCGTTGTCCTCGTCTTCAGAAGCAGACTCTCCTAGAGAAAGACTCTATTCATCATCTACGATTGCCAAAATATTAACAATTTAGTACAGTAAGCAGACTGTCATATGGTGATTTTGAAACAAAGTTAGTCACGTGGTTACAGTTACGTTGACTTTACGCCCCAAATAGGTAAAGAGTGGCAGCTGAATGCTTTACAAAATTTCCTTTATACCTTCGGAGCAAAGAGGGTTATATTAGACCGCTATCTGCGTTATATTAGTTGGTTGGGGGGGGGGTTTAACATTTTATAATCGTTTACTTGTTATAGTATAGTGGAAAATCCTGTCAGAAATTAAACGCAGAATTTTGTAGTTATTATCTTATTTAATTACATTAAACAACAATTTATAATGCATTGAAAACTTAAACTGAACATTTATCTTAATCAAGCTACATTAAGCAACACAAAATAAAATTCAAAAGAAATTACATATATATGATTAATAAGCAACATCCACATTAAAACTATGGTGTATGTAACTATTAGTTGTTCCAATAAGTCGGTAAACCGTAGAGTCACAATATTTACCCACCTACAGTTTAGGGGTGCGTGTTGCGATATTTGTTCAATTGGCCATTCGAATTCGAAATTCGAAAAGAACATCGAATACCTACTAGAAACATTCCATTTAATTCATCCATTTTCAATTCAAAATCATTACATATACATTTTTTAAATAGGCAAACAAACCTTTAATACGAACACTCTTTGTTCGTATTAAAGGTTTGTTATTTGCTCTATAAAATAAAAAAATAGACGTCATAAACGTTTCCCGAGTCCCAAAAATAATTTACATTAGTATTTTAAAATATTTTTGATGTTTTTCTTCTTATTTTAGGTAACAACAATGTTGCACGTGACATGTCTCTAATAGATAAAGATCAACTGTATCCATTAAACCTTTTGTCACTTGCTAATATTAACTTTTGGTTTGTTCATCATTTTGGCTAGATGAGTTTCCTTGATCAGCTCGAGCCCGTTGGCTGCGTGGTTGTGTACTATGTACTTCTTCACGATCTGCGTATCCTGGAACACGATGAAAGCTGGACACAGAGACGACTCGCACTTCCATTTGACGAGGTTATTGGTCCCTCTCGCGTGTTCATAGTACACGTTCTTTTTGAACAGCAGTATCTTCTTCCCTTTGGACAGAAAAACGCCACCGACAATGTTCTGGTTCTCTGCCTGGTTACCTGTTGATAAATTAATAAGGGTGTAAGGAACTGCACTTGTGTATAAAGTAGGAACAAAATATGTATAAACTTAAAAAAAACAGTGGACACCGTATTACAACTAATGTTTACAGGTCTATCTCCTCTAATTAGAAAGGGGCCCATATTGGAATTATTTACGCTCAACCAAGATTTTTTGTAGCTCTGGGCTCGCTTGATTTCATGTCTTTAACTAATTTGATTGAGTAATCTCCTTTTTCTTATTGATATGTTTTCCCCCTGTTGAAGTCGAATTTAAAAATGTCCAGGGACAACATTTTAGATTTACAAATTAGCGGAGAAGTGCCTTCATTATTATTTTAACGATATTATTTTAATGAAACTCATGAGGTAAATATGTTTTTTTTATAATTATAAATAATAACTTGGTTTTTTATTATAACACATGCAGATCATAACAATAAATAAATAAAACATTATACTTAATTATCACAATAATTACAATAAATATAAATTAACAAAAAAAAAATCTTGTCTTTCACAATTTAACGCACATTTTCAACAACTTAACTGTCTTATTAGATACTGGCACCGTAATTACGTACAATTTTTTTTCTATGGGTTTCTCGGGATGAATTAGAGCTGACTAGTCCCGATAGTTGTAGACCAGCTAACTCCATTCTTTCTGTATGCAGCCATATTTTTTTAATGTTATGAAGATATTCTCCTATAGATTTCTTCTTCCCTATTAACCATGATGTATTTGGGCGCTCCGTGTCCGTTGTGGTGAAGCTGCATTTTGGTGACGACAGCGTTGTCCTTAATGGTGACATTGGCGGGACATTTCTTCATTTTGGCGGAACACCTCCACCTCGTGCGGCCGTGAGATTGGCTCACACTCTTGTGAAACGTGAATCCATTCACCATGAGAAGCATGGACCCGTCCATCAACTTAATGAACTTGAGATCATAATCTGAAATTTTAAAGGACGAGTATATTATAGTCATTAATACATAAATGAGCTCTTTGAGTTTATTCCATTTTCTGCGGGCACATTAAAACATGAAAAGGCATATTAACAATTAATTAACATAGTCATTAGATTAATAATATGTCATTAAAGATATGTGTAATTTCGTTACATAATGATGTTCGTTTATCCATTTTCAATTTCCATTCCAATCCGTTGATCCATTCCGCTACTCTATAGAGTTATAATGATGAGTCTCATTAAAATGAGACCGAAATACTAGTGTTATATACTTACTTTAATGTCTAAAATAAAGGAAATGATAAGAACATTGACCCGATAACACAAGATACATTAAAAGCTTTATGCAACACGTTGCTATTTAATTAACTTGAGTTAATTAAATAGATTAAGAAAATAAATAAAATATAAAACCAATGATATAAATCAAACAAAACATTTCAATACATTATAAGACCAGATTGTTTATACAAAAATTAAGCAAAATTGTTATTAAAGAATAACATATTTCTCTGCTCATATCGAATATTTTAGAAACATCACCATCGAATATTCTTAACCAATAGAAGGTTTATTTTGAAATTATATTCAGTGAGATGAGAGGCCTTTACCCAGCAGTGGGACATTACAGGCTTAATACATTACCCTGTAATGGGTGACGGCGGTATCTGGTCAAGCCTACATACCAAGGCTGTTACCCCAACAACGGGAAAACATTTAAGCATTTACTCACTTTAGAAAAATGTTTTTACTTTTTATTCAGAAAAAAATAACACCTTTCAGGTTTCGTGACCCATTTTTAGGTACATTTTAAACGAAGTATGATATAGAACAAGAACTAAAAAAATTATTCCACTTCAAAGTAATGATAATGTCCATAATGGCACATTTTATGGAAAGATCACTCGATCGTGTGCAAAAATATGTAGGGGCGGATCGTGAGTGTGATTGCTTTGGATCCTGTACATGATGTCGTCCTTCGTCAGGTGTATGTTCGCAGGACACTTCCTACTCATTCTCTGGGAGCAAGCGTACCTCAACCCGCCTTGACGGGCCTTACCATTCTTATTATAGAAATACCCTTCATGCAACAATAACCTTCGCCCGTTCAGGGTCTTCACGAACAGACCTAAAAGACAACAATGTATTTTGATGATACTTTAACAAATAATAAAAGAAAAAACTAAATCTAAGTCCATATTTGACAAATGCAATCTATTTATTTTTTTTAATAAAAGAAAAAAAATATAAGTCAATAACTGTGTATGTAATTTGAAGTGATAAAACAGAAATGAATGGACCTGCTTGGCGATTTTTGATAAGGACATGAACATGAAAACAAACGAGCCAAAAAGAAAATTATACAATAATAAAAAACTAAGATCAAAACCTAAATACTGACAGCCAATGAGAACATATTTGTATGAAAATAGACATAAAATACAAAAAATATCTATTTATATAATACTACATCTTTCATGCAAAAAACGAATGAATTTCATAAACAAAACGTCCTCCAAATGAAATAATTCATTAAAATTCTGCGCTCTTGATAAGTATATGGTAACATTATTTTAGGAGACGTCAAATTATTGCATGAATTTAGTTTAAGTGGTAAGTAATATCTGTACTGATATCTTCAGTGAGATCAGAGGCCTTGGCCAGCAGTGGGACATTACAAGCTAATACTTTTTTAGTATAAGTGGTATGAAGATTAAATGTTTATTCTTTTAAACAGGGAACCATGCCATATTTTTCTGCAAATATAATTCGATTATCCCTAACGAAGTATGGAGTTGGGTCGTGTGTGTGGGAGTTATTGAATTTATACACGTGATTGTCTTTGGTCAGGTTGATGTGCGCTGGACACTTCCTGCTCAGCCGTTTACAGCAGGCGTATCTCCATCCACCTTGACGACCTTTACTGTTCTTGCTGTAAAAATATTCCTCGTGTAACAATAAACTTGTACCACTCATTGTTGTCACGAACCTGGCTAAAAAAATATGGAGAAGTAAAAATCCAAGTTCAAGTATTTTTAGCAAACATATGGAAAATTCGTAAATTGAGAACAAAAAACCACACATAGAACAAGCAAGCATAATAACAAAAAAGAAATAGAGAAGTATTAATAAGTAAATAAACGTAATAAGTAAAGAAACTATTCTAAGGTGGCCCATTTCCCCCCCTCTTACATACAAACTTTCATCAGTCATATTTCTTGACTCTTGATTCAGTCATCATCATAAATTTAAGAGCAAGGTTCTTGTCGGTGAATCCGATGCAGACTTCTCCATCTATTCCTATTCAGTGCAAGTTCCTTCACATCTCTATAAGACATGACAGACACTTTTTCTTTAATCTGACTCATGTAACTGATTCTAGGCCTTCCCCTACCTCGCTTTCCTTCAACTTTACCTTCCATGATATTATTAATGTATCTGTCATGTCGTATGAGATGTCGTATCATCTTCCCTCTCCTATTTTATTTATTGATTGACTTGATTCAGTAATATTCGAGAAATTGTAATTAACAGTGACTCAGTGAGGGGTATTTCGCTTTTATAGTTATAGATAAAAATAAAATAAATAAACAGATGTTAACATAACCAATAAGGATTGTATTTATTATCGAAAAAAATACAAGGGCTTTTTAGTAACTTATATCATCTTTAAATAGACTACCAAGTATGGGTCTAACCCGCACAAAAAATGAGGCGGGTTGTAATTTAATCACTCTTTACAATTATAACTCGATCATTTACCATGGAGTATCTAGTTGGTCCGTGAGTGTGGTTGTTCTCAATTTTGTACAAAACGTTGCCTGTCGTGAGGTGGATGTGCGCCGCGCACTTTCTACTCAGCCTCTTGGAGCAGGCGTACCTCCAGCCACCCTGGCGAACTCTACTATTCTTGCTGTAGAAATGGCCCTCATATAACAACAACTTTGTACCACTGACCGTTGTCACGAAATTCGCTAAAAAAGAATCAGAGATTATTATAATTTGAGATACTTTTGCAAATAATTTTATAAGGCGAAATCGTATTTGGAAAAATCGCTCTATGATGAACAGACAAATAAATGCAAAAATAAGTACAAAAATAATTTATCAAGTCTTCTTTCTTTTTAATTTGTTTTTGGATTGAAATTCGATAAAAATCTAAGGAAACTAGTTATCAACAAATAAAGTGGCACTCATTTCACTGAAGATACATGAAGAGTGGTGCTCTGAATATGAAACATTTGAGATAAGTGCTTTTGCTCAGCAGTGGGACATTTATTTTTGTCCATCCCCTTCAAAATCAAAGGCGCGTAATTGATCCATATCGAATTTACATAATTAAATTAAATGTTCACTAAAAAACGGTTTAGAAAATAGAAAATGTGTATTTGAAACATAATAAATAATATTGATCTTTTACATGTTAAATTAAACTACTTTTTACATGTTACATCTTTATATAAGCAAATAACTACGTAAATACATGTCTTAACAAGTATCCACCAAATATCCACAAGATGTATTGTCAGACAAAAAGTAAATTAAACTGTCATTGAACCTATCATCGGAGCTATTAACTAACTAAAGCTTAGATATTTGTCTGAAGCTTTCTCCAACATACAATGTTTGTATTCGTGTTATTCTTGTAGCGGTTCATTGTATTCTATCAATGTCTGTATCGGTTTGGAGATAATTTGCATCATCTGTTTGCGCCTTCTTCTTTCTGCCTCACGCTGTTTTAATTTCTCTCTGTTCTGCTGCCTGTATCTTCGTTGCCGTTCTCTTTTCATAAGTTCTTTTGTATTATAATTTGCTGTAAATTAATAACATTGTCAAAATAACACTTGGTTATAATTAAGGTATATATGTACAAATGAGTATATTCCAGTACGTTTTGGTACACAAGAACTATTTTGTTAAACAAAACCAACCTCAAGTAATCTCACGATGTTAAAGTTTCGAGTCTGCCTAAAGCCCTCTGACGTGGTGTAATTAAAACAATGCGGCGAAATTTTCAAAATATATTTAAAGTATGTACATAAACTTAAACGTTAATATTCATTTTCATTAGAAACATGTCTTTACCAATTATAATATTGCTTGAACAGTCACTTGAATGTGCTTTTTGTTTAACAATCTTATTGTTAGAATCTAGAGTCGCATTTCCACAGCAGGAACTGCAGAGCCAGAACGTGTTACCATTAGTGTACGTTTTCTTCTTATGAAATCGCCGTCCGTTCTTAATCAACACAAAACATCCCCGTCTTCCTATAATAAATCTCATATCTTCATAACTACTGCATGCTGGGTCTGCCCTTAAAACTGTGGTATTGGTTAGTAACACGGAAAATTTTACCGATTACTTAAGGGTCACTGGCGGCTGATTTGTGGCAGCATTTAATCACTTTTAATTTTTTGCCAATAATGTTTGCCGATAATGGCTTGCCTACTTATACTTGATATACCAAGTCCAAACAGTATATCACTTAAGTGTGGATCATCTTAATTTTCTTCACATCCTCACTGCTGGGCAAAGGCGTCTCTCCGAAGATATCAGTACAATGAGGAGGATCACGTGATCACCGCTTGCCTAATACGGGTGCAAATTAAACGATAATATATTTTCCGTTTTTCTGTTGGATCAATATTTTGGCGTCGTGGTTGTGTTTGCCGGTGACAGTCACGAGCTGATCATTAGAGTCCAGGAACGCGGCGACCCTGCATCCCTTACTCTTGCCCGAACATATGTATCGAAACCCGCCGTACCTGTTCGCCATGTTTTTGGAGAACGTGTACCCATTCACGACGAGCAAAACGGGCCCACCTCCGCGATCAACCGTGATGAAATAAACTGAAATAATACTCCCGAATAATAACTACAGTTACAAACAGAACTTTTTCCTTCATAATGGTTGAAAAGACTGTGAATTTAGTTCACAGTCTTTTCAACCATATTGTTTTGCTTAGCTACGAATTAAAAAAAAATAGTCTATAAGGGAGCAACCAGTGAAATTCTATTATATACTTCGTTAAAATGAGGTTTCCGGCGAAACGGACCGCAATAAAAAGGACCGCGGGCCATTCCGCCGGATTCCATTTATTAAAATATTTTTTTCCGTCAAAACGGCCCACACATAAATGGTATGAGATTTTTTTTGTTCAAGTCAAAGCAGTACAGTCAAAAGCAATATTGTTTTAAGTTAATGATTAAATAAAACCATATGATAAAAAATTGTAAGTACATATTTATATTGTGAACAAATCAGTGTTAACAATGTAAAATATACAAATGCTCAAATAATTTAAAAAAAAGTCAACGTATTCATTACTATAGGTAAATAAATAAAAAGTTTACAACACTAACAATCATAAAATCAGCTTCACATAATTAGCCTTAAAGAGTTTGGCTATATGTACATTTTTCTATATGTTCGTTTATAAGACTGGTTGCCTCATCCATAGGAGCATGGGAATGAGCAGTTTCATTCACAATATACACATCGTTTCTAGTTTTTATCGTTGCGTTACAAATATTTTTCCTCGCACATCGCCACAGTTTGGTCCCATCTTTGTTGAACCTTTTAAGGTTATATCTATATCCTGCTCTGCACAGACGTTCACCTCCCTTTTGTGAGACACCAATATGAAATGATTGCTGACCGCAGGAAGTTGCGGCGCATCCCTCATACATTTTGAATGGGTATTCTAAAATTTAAAAAGTATTTATATTTAACGAGCAAGTTTATTTTATAACTTTCCAAAAAATATATGTTCATAAAGGTCATTTAAAAGTCAATATCTGCCACTAATATTATATATTAAACCATTTCCTTAGACGAAGGACTCTCAGAGGAAGATCCCTCTCAATGATTTGTTTGTTTCATTAATTAGGAAAGAAAATTGTCTATAGATACACAATAACATTTAAAAAAAATTGCATACTGAAAACTAGGTGTTTTTGTCACTTCAATATTTTTAAATAATTTAATTTTCTCTTGACATCACCTCAATAAACATTCAGCACTGTGTCTAATAACTATCTAACGTCACACTGTACAATGCAAAAAGTGCAATGTCCAATATGCTTCTTAACAGTGATTGGTCGAACGAGTCGTCCAGCGAAGCAAAATCTCGTTTTACTAAGAAGAGCCGCATGACCTTGAGATAGATAAGTAAAAAGGACCATAGTTAGAAAGGGATAGCTATATTATATAAACAATGCTATAATTATAGCTATCTCTCTTGTTTGTACTTAAATGAGATGCGTTAAAACGGGCGCTTTTTTTGTACATATTACTTTTATCGCATATTTCATATCCAGAATAAGGCATTCTCACATGACACTGTACCAATGGGGTTGACTCAAAAATATTTCGTGTCTTTTGTTCTCATTTTTATTAACAATTTTTCATTTGATTATACTGGTTTTGACTTGAACAATAGACATTTCTTATACCATTTATGTGTGGGCCGTTTTGACGGAAGAAAAATATTTAATAAAATGGAATCCGGCGGAATGGCCCGCGGTCCTTTTTATTGCGGTCCGTTTCGCCGGAAGCCTCGTTAAAATATCCCAAATATATATTGCATAAATAAATATCAGCATGTTCCAAAAGTTATAGAATTATAGGTTATACTCGTAACAAATATTCGTCCTGCATAGAAGTTAATCAAATTGTATTCCGACTACTTCGCATGTGTGGATCATATAATGATATGTGTCCCATTACTTGTCTGTAATATTGTTCTAGGGGCGTGGTTGTGTTCCCCACTGAGGGACATCAGTATATCATTGCCGTCGAGGTTCGCGATGACTTTGCATCCCTTGCCCTTGCTTGAACATAAGTATCTATACCCGCCGTACTTGTTTTGCGTATGTTTAGCAAATGTGTACCCGTTCACCACAAGTAACACGGATCTGTTGCGTCCGCGGTCGATGGTGATGAAATGAGCTGAAATTTTAATAACACGTCTAAATTGTTTTCATTGACTGGTTTCTTAAGTTTAAGGGAACACTACTCATTTGATTTGGAACTACGTTTACGGAAACACTTCGCTTTTATCTTAAACTAGCAGCGCCCCGCGGTTTTACCCGCGTTGTGCCCGTTCCCGTGGGAATTTCGGGAATTTTTTTACATAAAAACCTTCCTCTTGAATCACTCTACCTATTACAAAAAACCGCATCAAAATCCGTTGCGTAATTTTAAAGATTTAAGCATACAGACAAACAGACAAACAGACACGAAACAGAGACGACTTTATTTTATACTATGTAGTGATTTTTTATCTGACGTTTGGCACCTTCACAGGAATCACAGGAAGGTGGTCTCCGAAGACTGATTCTTATAAAGGTATCGACGGTCGAAACGTGAGATAAAAAATAAAAGCGAAGTGTTTTCATACGTTTAAAGGCCTCCACCCATTACACCGTATCATACCATGACCGTGCTATGAACGTGTCAGGCAAAAAAGTATTCTTAGTATTGAAAAGTATGGGACTATGCTCACTAGACCGTTCCGTCACCAACCAACAACGTCGACTATTCTCACCTAATATTTTGCCGGTGCTGACACGTTCATAGCACGGTCATGGTATGATACGGTGTAATGGGTAGAAACCTTTAGGCCCAAAACCACGAAGGTGGCGAATTCTGTTTTGGTAATTTGCACGTAAAAATTATAAAAGGAATAGCAAAATTAAACACTGAAAGTAATTGCTTCATTATTGATCTTAAAAGATTTAAAAGGAGCGCGCACAGTTTTTTTTATTTTTTTTATTACTTATAGCGATTTTAAGCAAACTCCTCAGTAAAATTCGTCATACCGGGAACGATATTATTTTTCTTTTTATAAATCAAAGCTTTCTTAAAAACATTAATTATTTTTTACAGTATCTTATTACAGTAAACTCAGTGCAAAAGAAACTTTTGTAAATTTTGCAAAAGTAAAGTTGTGTATGGTAATTTGATTCCAGTTTCTTGAACTAACTTTGGATGTAATGCTTTAACTTTTGATAAAATAACGCGTTTTCGTTTCTTAACACCATCTTTTTTTACGAAGTCCCTTTTACCTGGACACATCCTACTAACATCGTCTTTTTGGAAAAATTCCTTGATCGTTTTGCGTACATCCGGCTTCAAAACTAATTCGCGAACTTTTTGGTCTGATTTAAGAATGGTTTTGTTATTTTTTTCTTTAGGCATAAATGTCTTGGCCATATGCAACAATTTATATTTCCTAATGTCCGTGCCACTGACACATTTTTGGAAAACTTCTCTCTCTTTCGAGTTTTTCGGCAAAGATGTTGCGTTCGTCTTCAGTTGAGTTGATAATACCTCCCCAAATAAAAGGTGCTTGCGTACTTGAGGAGGCACAGGCACAGGTATATCTTTGATTAAGTCATTCACTTTGCTATTAGGAGACATATTGTCGTCTTTCTTCTTCGCCTGTAATTGTTCCTTTCTATTTAGTTTTTTCATCAGTGCATCATTTTTGCGTTTCAGTTCCGTAATTATACCTTTTTGCTTTAATATTTTTCGATATGCTTTTGTTCGATCTTTTTTTACTTTTTTCTTCCACGTTGTTTTCGCGTTAAATCGCGAGAGGGCGGTAATGGTAATAATGGTATGTCTAACTCATTATCTGAAGGTGGAGGCGTATTACTGACTGCATTTGCTAACATCTTTTTCTTGGCTATAGAGCCTTTTTTTTTCTTAGCGCTCGTTTTTCACATTCAGTCAAATCCGATATTTTATTATCCTTGTTTTCTTTTTCTGGTAGTACTCCCTGTCTTTAGCTCGTTTAATTTCTTTTTGTTCCTCTGTCATATTATCTAAAAATTTTCTTTTTCTTGCATTAGCTTTTTCTCTGTGGCGTAAATAAGCCAAACTATCCTTTTTAAGTGCTTTTTTAGATTTTTTTTTGGTCTTCACATTTTCATTTGTTTCCATGTTTGCTGCAAGTAAAAATGAAACTGTAATTCCCACAAAATACTAATTTTATATTTATTTATCATTAATAACGTCATACCGGGAACGTCAAAGTCATTCCGAAAACGCCCCGTCATATTCGGGAACGTTACCATAATGACTGTTCCCGGAATGTCGTTTTCAAACATTCGCGCGCTTTATTCCGGCGCCCGCCATCTTAGATGCCATATTTAGAGGTTAGCGTCAATGTAACAAGAATATTTTTAAGAATTAGATATGAAATAACTGGCATTTTGATTTAACAATCAGTTACACGCGTTCCCGTAATGATATATAATAAAGGTACGATTAATATAAGCTGATTGGAAATGTACTTACCATTGAAATTAATATATATTTGCCAACAAAACAAATGACGCCTGACTCACAAAACACTTGTTCACTACTGCAGCATACTAGCGCCAAAAGTTACGTTCAAAAATCAAACTTTCGCCTTTTTATTGCTTCGTTCACAAATATGACGTATACTTTGTTGGACATGTTTTTGACGAATCCTGCATTTAAAATATATTTATTTTGTCTAATTTAGATTAAAAAGCTTATTTTTTAGTAACCAATATACTCATAATGATTGTTGAAAATGTTTAAAGTTGGATTTTACTACATTTTTGAGTAAGATGAAGCTACAAGTTGTGATTTTGGACGCGTTCCCGAAATGACTTTTTGACCTTGTTTTTTGTTAAATTATTGACAATTAGTTATTTTTGAAGTATATTTTTTAAAGTATGGGTATATCCAACTAATTACAATAGTTTCAAATGCTTATTTACTAAAATTCATACAGATTTATTTTTTTATGAGCTGCCAAAGCAAATTCACCTCCTTCGTGGTTTTGGGCCTTAAAATCTCGGAAGTGGCCAAGCCAAGCGAAGCATTATAGTTGAGGATAATAAAACACTACGCAGCTTCTGTAATAAAATCGAAATATATTTTGATGTTTCCGTAATGTAACCGTAACTTTTTACAAATTCTCAACAAATAATATACAGACAGTTAATATTCTTCTTATATATTGATTTCGGAATTGTTATATGTGCCCATAAACGGGGTGTAGGTACAAATCAAATAAACTAAAAAGTAAGTTAAACATTATTTCAATAAGTAAAATAACATCTTGGAGAACGACACTCATAGAGAAACAAACTACAAAAGTTAACACAACAATATCATGGACAGGGGCACACCGCTGGTAAAACCGCGGGGCGCAGGTATGGTTATAGGTAAATAAATTGATTTCTCCGTATATAAAAATCAAATAATAACATACGTTCCGTTTGCCTTCTGTAATAACCTTTTAGGGTCGTGGTTGTGTTCCCCATTGAGGGACACCAGTCGATCATTGCTGTCGAGGTTCGCGGAGACTTTGCATCCCTTGCCCTTGCTCGAACATATGTATCGAAACCCACCGTACCTGTTCGCCACGTGCTTTGCAAACGTGTACCCATTCACCAGGAGCAACACTGATCCGCTCCCCCGATCAATGGTGATGAACCGAGCTGAAACAATATTTCAGAATAATAACTTAGCCGAATATAACCGTCAGTGACCCAAGTAAAATATTATTTAGAGTCGTAATTGACAGTCTGATGGGGTCGGCTGGTCAAATTTTAGAAACCCTGATTTGGGCATCCTCCTCCTCACTGTACTGATATCTTCAGTGGGATGTGAAGCCTTTGCTCAGCAGTGGGACATTACAGGCTAATACTTTCTTCTGTGTTGGGCTTGGTGTTAATAAAATTACACTGTAACAACTTGTCGTTACTTGAGCCACGTCAGAGGCCTTTGGCGGCTCAATAACTCTGACACCAGGATTGGTCAGGTTGGCCATCCACTCGATGAAGAAGAAGACTGTAACAACCACGTAAACGCGCACTTACTTGGTTCAGTTTGATGGTTGAGCCAACCTGCTCTGTTGCTTACGCTTACTGCTTTTAGTTGCGTATTGTTGAGTATGTCAGATATAAGCGAAGTGTATCCGTAAACTTAGTTGTTAGTACAACATGTTTAGTGGTCGCTCAAACCTAAGAAGTGAGTCATTAAAAAAATACTTTCTTCATTACCAATGTAATTATATAATTATTGTATACATCAGCAGTTTTTATATAAAAATATATCTCTAACAAGTTCATGGTATTGTCATACAAATATTTTGCATAGCACATGTATGTGTAAATCAAATAATTAAATATGTTCCGTTTTTCTTCTGTATTATTCTTTTCGGGGCGTGGTTGTGTTCCCCGATGATGGACACGAGACGATTGTGGGCGTCGAGGTTCGCGATAATTTTACATCCTTTCTTGTAGCTTGAACACAGGTACCTGTGCCCACCGAATCTATTCTGTGTGTTTTTGGACAATGTATACCCATTCACCAGCAAAAGCACTGAGGTTGTGCGCCCCCGACTGATGGTGATGAAACGAGCTGAAACAGTACTTTCGAATAACAACTGTCAATACATTGTTTAAACTATCACGATATAAATGCATTGTGAACACTAATCTAGATGAAGCGAATCAAGCCTTTAATGTATACCTCAACGTTTCGGTCGCTCAGTACCCTCGTGAACACGGCCGTTGCGACACGACCAAACGTTGAGGTATGTTAGTGATCTAGACCCGTCAAATTAGTGTTTACAATAACTGTCATCTTCCAGGTTTTCTTCTTCATCTTCTATTACGTCACTAAAATAAAAGACTATAATAAAATGACATATAATTTATTGTGTCCAAAATACTTACAAAAAGAAATATACTAAAATTAACTATTTACATATCCAACTCATTGTGCTAACTTAGAGATGAGGGAGACCTTTGACCAACAGTGGGACATTATAGGCTAATACTTTTTTGTACCATAAACAAAAGGGGTGCCTCAGCTTATATTGTTCACAGTTCAGGGTATATATACCCCGGGAAACGCTGGAATCAGTCACCCCTGTTACCACGAGTAGTGTTCAGTGGCGGACCCAGGAGGACTTTTCCAGAAAAAAAGAGTTTCCTTTTACTAAACCTACCTTCACCAAGGTTAAGCCCAACCCCACACCGAAATCCTCTACCCCCACCATCAAGCCAAAATCCTGGATCCACCTCTGAGTACAATAAATAACAATTTCACTAAAAAACAATAATAATATTTATAAAATATCAATTAATTAACTACTAGTATACTCGTAATCACCATTCAACCTTTATCATCGTATCTTATGTATGGTTATTAATAATATTATCCCTTACCTCTAATTTATACATCTTAGCTCTTAAACTTTCTTAAATTAAATAATTGCCATCATATCAGCAAATTAAAGTGTCGAATAAGTCCCATGTGTATTCTTTATTAATTTCCTCGGTCCATGGGTATGTTCTCCATAGATGGCCGCGAGCTGGCCGTAGGTGTCGAGGTGCACGGCGACCTTGCATCCTTTCTTGACACTGGAACACGTGTACCTGAAGCCGCCGAACCGGCTCGGCACATGCCTGAAGAACGTGTACCCGTTCACCACTAGCAACACCGAGCCTCGCCCGCCTTCCTTGGTGATGAAATAAGCTGGAAAAATATTAAAGTATGGTTATTTTTTTTTATCTATTAAACTGTTTAAGTAAAAAAAGATTTATTTCAGAGCACTGAGTTCTACCACTTTCACAGACTTGTACATAACCAATGATCATCTAGGCATTATCACCTGGGTTAGGGTGGAATATCCACACGAATCAAGTGGCACGTGCCAATCAATCACTTTAATAAATTATTCCTTCAGTGTCAATTCTCTCGAAATTAATTTAAGATAATAATGGAAAGTACCGTCGTCATCCGCCTAAGCAATCATATGAATCATTAGTTAATCTCCAAGAATTCTTCATTTTATGAAGAATTAACCCTTGAACGCCTCAGTGGTCAAGCTAGTGGCATGTATCATTGTGCACCTGCACTCGCCCGTCCCCTGCTTCTGGTCGAGCGAAGCTTTCAAACCCGAACCATGTTATTTACGATAACGTGGGTGGGGTTGGATCATCAACCACCAAGCGTAATGATTACACTTAATCCTTCTCACTCTATTGATTGACAAAGTGGAGTAGAAAATAAAACTAGAGTTTCGGTAATTATGTAAATATAATATTCCGTATTCGTAATGTTATCACAAATAATCCCTCAATCACACAATCACATAATAAGCAAATGTAAACATAGTAACTACTGATGGATAATATTAAAACATGGTATACATAAGTGTGGGTTTTTCGTACATGCCGAACAAAACGTCGAAACTTTCTTAGTTCTGTTTCTGGCAATTTGCGGCCCATAAAGTTTAGAATTACTCTTATAGCAATGATTACAGAAACGTCGTGTTTTACTTACTGAACCTTCTTTCTTAAACAGATAATGTTTTCCAGATCTTTCGAGTTCCATCACAGTATTATTTTTTGGTCTAGCATAATATACCGCCATTGGATTTTCTATAAATTCTAAAAATATAAATAACGTTAATATTAACTGGATATAATTACATATTTTGTCTTATTAATCTAATTTTCGATGTGGTATCTCACGAGCGCTCTTGAGCCATACATGTGTAGATATAGCACATGCACATAGTCTTTGAAGTAGCGACAGCGCGTTAGATTTGAGTAAACGAAGAAAAGCTATTCGATGGTTATTCGTAGCCAGGTTCGAGTATGTCATGAAATGAATATAAACAATGATCTTGTTGACGGTACTGATACTTATCACACTAAGACGCGAGTCTATACTTATTACAACTACATGTAAGGGTCAGGCGCACTTGTGAACTAAAACAACTACACTAGTAATAGCCTTGAAAATAAATACCTTTTTGACATGCATCCAGCTATATATAAACAAAATTACCCTAACAGTAGGTTTACCCTAGTAATTTTGTACTGTACACTTATCCGCAAAGCGGGAAACTCATAGATTATATCAATGCTACTAGGGATCGTGATTTGATAGTCTCGGAAATATGTAATAATTGGGAAATTCTCATTGACATGCTTAATATATCTACACAATTTTTTTAACGAGAACTATACTGTAGTAATAATTAAAATTTTCCATGATAGTTGGAATTTTAACCCTTGTAAGGAAAAATAGAATTGTATTTAATATAATTATTAATATAGAAGATGGTAACGTTTTTAACATGCTCAGCATCAGAGTGGAACTACTTGCTAAGGTGCGTGGCATTTTGATTTGCTTACTGCACATAAGCGTGGTGATAACGCCTATTCCTCTTCACTGTACTGATAGCTTCGGTGAGATGAGAAGCCTTTGCCCAGTGGGATATTACAGGTTAATGCTTTACTGTACACAAGTGTCATAAATTAAAGTATCGTAAATGTCCCGTTTGGTTTTCGTACTAATTGTCTGGGTTCATGTGTGTGTTCGCTGGTGATGGTGACCAGGCGGTCGTCTGCATCGAGGTAGGCGATGGCCTTGCATCCCCTGCTCTTTATACTAGAGCACATGTACCGGTGCCCCCCGTACCTGTTCGCCACGTGTTTCGAAAACGTGTACCCGTTGACCTCAAGCAACACTAATGACTTGCGACCACGATCAACCGTGATGAAGTGAGCTGAAAATAGCCACGTATCTTGATTTTTGTTCCCAAAAAATCGGAGAAAACTTTACTATAAGGTACCACAGTCGCCTCTGGTTTGTGGACACATGACATATAATATACATATTCATGTAGACGTTTAAAACCAATATAATAAAGCCTACTTTTTTGTTTATTTGAATTCAAGAACTACCCGTCAGATTGGAACCATTGTGTTCTTACCAAAGAGGAAGATTATAGACCTTTCATGAGTATATCCCGAATCCAGAAACAAGTTGGTTGAGGCCCTGCTAGTTAAGAAATAAAACAAAATCATTTAGGAAATAAACTTTTTCTGAAAATATTTTATACGTTTATTATACTTCACAAAAGTTACATCAAAACAGTCTTTGCTATACGAAGAGCACACAGTTACACGTAAGTGCCATTTTGTCCGCAGACATAACTCTTCGGGTAATGATTGTGGAAGTTCCCTACTTTGCATATTTTCGAGAACATGTCTAGATGAATGTACGCCTTGCAGGCTTTGCTTTTGGCACAAGAACAGTGGTATCTGTGGCCACCGTACTTATTGCACATTTGTTTGGAAAACGTGTACCCATTGACACGAAGCAACGTTGGTCCTCGAGCCAGGGTTATAAACTCAACTAAAAAATATAAACACATTAAAATAATACTGTTAAAACCACTGTTAGGATGCCTGTTCGGGGAATTAATACCGTTACGTGCTATTGGAGGAAAACTAAGCCTAGCGGCTTCATCCGGCGAGATCAAATGGCTTGTTTTCTAGAGCTTGTATGTCCTTTAATATTGATATATATTTTTAAACTCCAATCGCGCTAAGTAAGCATAACCAGTTTACTGAGATATTGAGTTCTAACTGAGTTATAGTTAAATATTAGTTTCTAGATAAATAGCCGATAAGTTAATAACCATAATTAGAATGATTTTTTTCACAACATGAATTACGACTAATGTATGCATGATACATTCATTTTAATATGCAAAAGCTTTGTACTTATAATCATCTTAAAAATTAAATTACTTTTTATTCCTAAATACAATATTCCTATAAATACACGAAAATTTTAGACTTCTCCTTATAATTATACTTTACAATAGAATCCTCTTTCTGAGACATAATATTTGGGCGGCGGATGGTTGTGGTCGGTGTGTGCCTTTATGATGATTTCTTCCGCTGACACGTGGACGAACGCTTTACATCCCATCCTTGTTAAATTGGAACACGAATACCGAGAGCCCTGGTTTCTGATCGTACCGGATTTACTGAACGTGTAACCTCCAACATACAGCAACTTGGTGCCGTTCAGCAACGTAATAAACTCAGCTAGAAAATAATGACATCTTAGCATTATGGTTAAGACCTTCAAACTCACTTTGGTATCCCATGTATGGGCACACTGAACTGGCTTCAACAATCCGTACACCATACTTATATGCACGGAACCGTGAAGTCAGTAATTTTAACACCTTCACATTCACAGTCTGATGTTTACCTCATTCACGTGGAGCTTGTTTATGTAACCCAGTTGTGGGACAATGGACTGTGGAGGTCACGATTTTAAAATAAAAATCATTAAGGAAATTATTTATTGTGCCAAAATCTTCAGTCACAGTAATAATTACAATATAATATTTACTAGTTGATAAAGATAATTTAAACTGCTTCTTTTTTTATTCATGTGCTCCAAGTGGCATTTAAATTCTTATGATTTCACATACAATCCAAATTTATTGCGAAACAATTTAGGAGATGGATGGTTATGTTCGGGGTTTGCCTTGAGGATGACATTGTCGAATGAAACGTGGACGAAAGCTTTGCACCCCTTACGTTGGATGCTAGAGCACGAGTACCGCGAGCCGTGGTTTCTAATCGTACCCGTTTTACTGAATGTGAAACCACCAACATACAGCAAATTGGCGCCATTCACCAACTTTATGAACTTAACTAAAAACCAACAAAACATTTTATTTTAGATATTTTTATAAATAAGCACTCACATACTATCAAAACTACTAGAGCCTTCAGTAAAGATTGAAAAAGGAGTTTACCCTTTTTATCCAATACCGGGCCGAACAGCTAATGTATTTATAACAGCGGGTAAAACAGCCCCGCGGTTTTACCCGCGTTGTGTCCATTCCTGTGGGAATTCAGGGATGAAAAATAGCCTATGTTACTCGTGGATAATGTAGCTTTAGAATGGTGAAAGAATTTTTAAAAACGGTCCAGTAGTTTTTGAGCCTATTCATTACATCCAAACAAACAAAGTTTTCCTCTTTATAATATTAGTGTAGATAAAAACAGGGTTAATGTAAAATATATGGATGGTTTATTAATCAGCCTGTTCTTTATTCTTTACAACTTAGCCATGTGAATGAGACTCCTGGCTTCTTATCGGTTTTGTTGAATGTAAAGCCTTTGATGGCTTACAGTAACTGATAACATCGCTCATCAAGTCTAAGTACTTAGTTATTTAATAACAAACATTTAAACATTTTTACACATCTATATGATATATACAACATTTGTACATACATACTAAATCAAAATTAAAAAATCAAACTTTCATGTAGGTAGGTATCTAAATAATAATCCTTAAAATATTTTACAATACAGTCCATTTCCTGTGAGGCGGTACTGGGGCGGTGGATGGTTGTGTTCTGTGTGCGCCTTGATGATGCATTCTTCAGCCGACACGTGGACGAACGCTTTGCATCCCTTGCGCTGTAAGCTGGAGCACGTGAAGCGAGAGCCCTTATTCTTAATCTTTCCAGATCTATTGAACGTAAATCCACACACATACAGCAACTTCGCGCCGCTCACCAACTTTATGTATTTAACTAAAAAAGAGGTTATATTTATTTTTGTGATAGTACATCGATTCTTAATATTTAACAAAAATCTCTAAATTTTTGTCACTCATCAAAGATTGAAGAATATTATTTTCTTTAAATAACAGTAACAATATTCACTTCTCAAAACACGAAATACATTTTCTATTTTCTAAGTCTATCTTTCTATTTTCTAAGGCTCTCACCTGCGATTGTTGATCCACGGCATGCTTAAAAAAGCTAAAACCCTTTAAACTTAAAGCACGTTAGTGGTGTCTCTTGAAGGGCTAAGATCCTCACCTAGACCGTTTATTATCGCTTGGCAAGCATCTTGGCTTTGCATGTTTCTGATGGGCAGACAGATAGACCCATAGTTATACTGGTGACACTGGATCCAATGTCGCTGGCACTAGCATATGATGACGACACTGAATGAGTATTTAAAAGTGTTATTCCAGTAGATCGCATGGTCCAGCCATAGATAGTATATTTTTTGATCCAGTGCCGATATCACCTAACAATATTTCTTCTACGGGTCGAATATCAAGTAACCAATTTAAGAACCTTTAGACCAATTTATACATTATTTATTAATCATCCTTTATTTTACAATACAATCCATGATTGGTGACGTAGTATTTGGGCGGTGGGTGGTTATGTTCGATGCGAGCCTTGGTAATGACTCCTTCAGCTGACACGTGGACGAAGGCTTTACATCCCTTACGGTGGAAGCTAGAGCAAGTGTACCGAGCGCCATGGTTTTTAATTGAACCAGATTTACTGAATGTAAAACCACCAACGTACAGCAACTTGGAGCCGCTCACCAATGTTACGAAATTTACTAAAAACAATAACAATGTTTTTTTAATATTAAAGCTTTTTCGTGATCAAAGCACATGCGCAAGGCAGGATCAATGTTATCAAGGCAAGATTACAAGATCAATATTTTTAACATTTACCCTTTCTGCATCTCAACTAGTACGAGTAAATGTAAAAATCTACAAACAAAAATAGGGATTTGTGAAAACTTGGAAAAAAACAATTTGTTTAACGCTAAGATACGTTAAGGGCATCTTTAGTTATTAAGTGTCCAATAAAAAATATAAAACTTTTCTATTTTTTAATGCAAGTCTCCGAATGGCCATTCATTAATCACTTACATGACTATACTTTACGATAAAATCCAGTTTTTGTAACGCTATATTTGGTAGGTGGATGGTTGTGATCAGTTTCCGCTTTGGTAATGATTTCTTTAGCTGACACGTTGACGTATGCCTTACATCCCATGCGTTTAAAGCTAGAGCACTTGAATCGAGAGCCCTGGGTTTTGGTTGCATTCGACTTAAAGAAGGTGTATCCGCCAAGATACAGCAAGGTGCAATCACTGACTAATGTTATGTATTTAGCTAAAACAATTGATTGATAAGTAGTGTACATATAAGTAGTGTATATAGTTGCTGATTAATTTAAGAAGCATTATATTATGTCGTTATTTAAAAGCGCCATAACCTAAGCATTCGTGCAAGATTAGAAGCAACAATTTAAATTTTATTTGGTAAACCAAAACTACTCTTAAGATCATGCCGCTAGGAATACAAATCAATACAAACACATTGTTTTCTTTATTAGCATCAAATATGGACTTATTATTACTATCCAGAATTACATTGATTCAAGTTACATTCTTGCGTGAGACGGACAGACAGTTTTATCGAAACAGTTATAAACTACTTTAGATAGGGAAGCCATCTTAGAAACTTCTCCACTTGGTGACGTTACCTATACTTTACAGTAATGTCCAGATTCTGTGATGCAATATTGTGGCGGTGTATGGTTATGTTCAATGTTAGCCTTGAGGATGACATTATCAACTGACACGTGGACAAACGCCTTACATCCCTTGCTTTTACAGCTGGAGCATCTGAATCGTGCGCTCTGGTTTTTCCTTGTAATACATCTAAAGAACGTATATCCACCAAGATACATCAGTCTGCTTCCATTAACTAATGTTATGAATTCAGCTAAAACAATTTGTTGGAATAATAAGTAAGTATAGTTTAATGATCATACATTTTTGGAATCCGATGAACCTCTGGTTTCTGATTGATTCCAAATATTTCTGGCTACTCGCCTCAGAAATTATATTATGCATAAAATTATTTAGTACGATATCGTAGTTATTGAAAAAAAAATAGAAAACCTTAAATGTTTTTATTTCCATTGTCCAAGCGCATCAATGTATCGCCCACCACATTCTTATATTCTACGATAATAACCAGTTTCTGTGATGTAATATTGTGGCGGTGAATGGTTATGGCCTGTGTCTGCTTTGAGGATGAGTTCTTCTGCTGAAACGTGGACGTAAGCCTTACATCCCTTGCGTTTGCAGCTGGAGCACGTGTACCGGGTGCCCTGCTTTCTGAGTCTACTAGTTCTAAAGAACGTATATCCGCCAAAATACAGCAATCTACAGCCATTGACTAATGTTATGTATTCAGCTAGAACAATGGTTGGAATTATAAGTATAGAGATTATTCATTTTGACATGCTTGAGTGATGCAGTCTGTGCAAGTTGACAAAAAATAAATTGCGTTGAAATTAAAGCACCCTATAAAAGTGTTACATAGAAAAGGCTTACGGGGCATTTCGACCGTAAATAACTCGACTACTAAAAGAAATTAGGCCGAGTTGTGTCCTTTCGATCTACAACCCTGCCAAATCTCGAGAAACGGTCGAGTTACGACCGATGCAGGGGTAATTCAATACATAGTCTGTTCAACCAACAAGGTGATGTTTTTTTTATTATATTTATTAATCAGTATCTATCTTTTCTTTTGTAGATTCGCCCAACCCGTATAAAGTATTTTTTTCAGCGTTTGTTCAATACCCGAAGTACTTGTAATATCACCTTGAGTTCTTCTGGCTACGTTGTCGTTATCTCCTTACGTAGAAAAATGCTGATATTTGTATTTAGAATTTTATTAAATTTCTACGTAATTAATTAAAACTAATTGCTTTAGCCATGCTAAAAACAAAGATGCAAATATTGTAAGACTGATGTTGGCTGACTGATCATTAAAAATTCACCTTAATTTTTGAACAGACCACGTACAATCTGATTATTAACATTTTTCGTACCAGGTAAACATAACATATTATAATATTGTAGAAAAATCAATAATAAAGAGGGATAAAATTTCAAATATTTTTATTTCATTCTCCAAGTTGTCTAATAATTAATATAATATGACTCGACGGTATAATCCAGTCTCTTCGAGAGTATATTGGGGTGGCGAATGGTTATGTGTAGTATCTGCTTTGAGGATGACTTCTTCATGAGACAAGTGGACGTAAGCCTTACATCCTCTGCGTTTACAGCCAGAGCACACGAACCGAGTGGACTTGGTTTTGGTTGTGTTCGCCTTATAATACGTATATCCGCCAAGTTTCAACAATTTCGTGCCACTGACTAATGTTATGAATTCAGCTAAAACAATCATTCGGTTGATAAGTAACAGTGATTTAATAATAAAATTAATTCTTCCATTCAACATATTGAATTTAAATTGCGTTAACACACTTTTTACATACATACTTGTTAAATTCAGATATCACTTAGGTAGCAACTCAACCCGAGATTCGGCTGAAACCTTTCATGTACAAGTCTGACGAACCGCAACTAGCAAGCGAGTTGCCACCTATGTTTTTTTATTTATTATTTGACTAGATCTTGATCAGTTGAGAAGCCGAACATTACTTATGGATGTAGCTTAAAGTCCTAGAGGACGATATCAAGATAATAACTAAGTTCGAGTAATGGACAACCCTGGTATCGGAAATTGCCCAAAGGCCTCCGATAATTGATAATAAAGTCCACAAAACTTCGTGGCAAGCATAACTAACCAAGATATTAATTTTATGTCGATAGTTTCGCTTTGTGCGTAACTCAATGCCCTCTTTTTGATGATTTAAAACACAAATTGTTATTTAATCAAATAAATTAATTAATTAATTAATTGTTATTTATTAGGAACATCTCGAAGCGGTGAAACCACTTATACTTTACAATACAATCCAGATTCTGTGATACAATATTTGTTCGGTGGATGGTTATGTTGGGTGAGTGCCGTGAGAATCACTTGGTTGGCTGAAACGAGGACGAACGCTCTGCATCCCTTGCGTCTAGAACTTGAGCACGAGTATCTGGTATCTTGCATTTTGGTTCTACTACTCTTAAAGAAAGTAAATCCACCAAGATACAGCAGTCTACGGCCATTGACTAATGTTATGTATTCAGCTAAAACAAATGTAGGACTGATTAGTATCGCAATTATATCATCATACATTATTTAGCACTGGTTTCGTTATATTCTATTTATATAATGTATCACAATAACAACGGCCTTATTAACTATATATAATAATGTAGTAGGATATAGTTGTTGTTCAATAAAATCGAGTGCACTTAAATA
This sequence comes from Cyclophora albipunctata, assembly GCA_963082685.1. Classification (NCBI taxonomy): domain Eukaryota; kingdom Metazoa; phylum Arthropoda; class Insecta; order Lepidoptera; family Geometridae; genus Cyclophora; species Cyclophora albipunctata. The sequence continues at coordinate 1,532,345 of OY720118.1, forward strand.
TTTTAATTTCAACTTAGTGGTAGGAAATAGAAATCAGTTATCATCTGTACATTCTTAAGGTACGATTCCACCAAAACAGTGTGCAGCACATTTGCTTACAAACATTTTCTGCAAAACTCCAGCAGTGCACGTACTAAGCTGGTATCGCATTTGGCTTCCAACTCCACTGGTAAGGCTGTGCGTAACTTTTGTAAGCGCACAGTTCAGCACATTTGTGCGCGAACATGTACACTGAGCAGAGTTTCTGGCGATGACAGTTCAGTAGTTAATATGGACGGCCAGGAAAACGTAGTGCTTTGTGCTGCAGCATGTGTTTTACTGTGTAGCCTGCTATGCATAGGCAAACCATTTTGGCTTATATATATCTTAAATCCCAGAACCTGAAGATTTTAAGTCCGCGATTTTCTTCTTTTCTCTTCGGTATTGAGCCAAAATAATCTTCATTACCTCAGTCGAGTCACAATTGAAGCTTTGCGCCAACTCTTGAGTGGCGTCATGTTTTTTGTTTTTGTTTTTATAATCACTGTGACTAGAATCCCACAGCACAGGATAAGTTTCAATAGCTTGAATAAATTTAATAATTTTATCATTCGTCCAATCCATATTTAATTTGATTAATTAAAAATGTACGCGCACAAATAAATGTTTTCACTCCGGTAGCGGAAGCAAGACTGAGTTCGCGAACAACAGGTTTGTACACGTCGTCGCGAGTCCACTGCCTGCATGTGTGCGCGTACAAATGTTACAAGATGTGCGCGAACATACCTAGAATGTTCGTGCACAATTTGTTATAGTATGCTTTAATGAGTCGACCAGAATAAACATTTGTGTCGCACAGTGTGCATTGCAGTGCGGCACAGTGCGGCACACTGGTGGAATCACACCTTTATACTTCACATAATTATTTGTTATTATATAAATTATGACAATCGTTTCATGTATCACACGGAATGAAGGATAGTCAATAAATAGTTGGATACAGAAAAAAATACTCCATTAGAAGACAAAGCAATTAAACTATTTAAAGTTTAACATAAAGTCCAGATTGTGAGACAATGTATTTAGGAGGAAGGTGATTATGATCAGTTTCCGCTTTGATAATGACTTCATCGGCCGACACGTGGATGTAAGCCTTACACCCCTTGCGCCTATACGAACACATAAAACGGGTCACCTGGTTTTTGATTGCAGTATGTTTATAGAATGTATTCCCGCCGACATACAGAAACTTCTTCCCACTGACTAATGTTATATATTTAGCTAAAACAATTAAATAACTCTATAAATATATTATGCAGGCTTACACACAGTTCTTAGGTCTAAGCCGACAATAATACGACAAACCGGACGACCAGCCACGTTTGAGCCCACCTGATAGGTTGATTCTGATGTTATTATTATTACATACCTATACATTAAGGATCTTATTCATAAACAACATTTTAGGTATCAAATGGTTTGTCCCTTTACAATATACGCTATTTTCCAAAGAGCAAAAGAGTGTTTTTATTAATAGGGTGGTAAGTATATGAATATATAATATTGATAACCGGTTTACACCTTGTATCAGTTGTAGCTGACAAGTATGTTCTCAAACTGTTGACTCTGGGCAGGAATTGAACCCAGGTACATTAAGCGCTGTCACAGATATTGTGGCTTGTCCAGGTGTAAAATAAGTACCTACTGACTGACTTATTGAGAATGATTTCACTTTGAGATTCCTAAAAAGTACTGCGGTGCGTCGTGATAAATGGAAGCGTCCAGAATAGTGACGATGATAACAATGTTTATCTTGCCATTTTTTGTTAATTTTGCAGCAATTAGAACTAGCCACTAAGAACTGGTAATAAAATAGGCAAAAAGCTTTATTTTCCTTAAAAATGGTGCACACACAATATTTATTTCGTATAATATACAATTTTTCCTTAACATCACATACAAATTGACTAACCTTCCGACCGATGCATACGGTTAGTCCGTCAGATAGCTTCGTTTAGCTTAGCTTCTAGTAGTATGTATATTGTTTTCTTGTAAGTACAGTTACGCATTTCTTGTTGTTTTTAATCTTTATAATTAATATCATAACTTAGAAACTACAATAAATTATGTTTTAATTATTTACACGTTCCCAGCGGCACAGATTGATCTGTACTTTCCATTACTGCGTTACGAGGCGTTTAAAACCTTGTCTTAAACCAGACATTGTGGCGGCACGAGGCTTATTAAACCCCACCGCCCTTAGGAGACCAAAATCCTTTTTTTGGTGCCAAATATGACAAATTGTACAGCTTTTATCGCGATTATTATTAACAATGAGTTCATTAACCTATATCTGCCGCCGCCTATGGTTAGATTATTTAGTTTAGATTCTATAGGTAAAATAAAATGTGGGGTCTGATGTACCTCGTACCGCACTGAAAAATAGCAGATTTTCATATTATTTAGTGATGGGAAAATAAATATCGATTTTATTTAATTGTATATATTTATCAAAGTTATGGATGTTTTTCATTAAAACACGTCAAGCAATAATATTTTTTGCAACTAGTGCATTCTGTGAGAATTTTCTTCACTTTTTTGTCAGCCTCACGACTTGTCAAGAAGGCGCGGAGTTTATGGTAACATCCTACACATCTCCTCTTCTTTGATCCCTTTTCGAGATGATGTGCATTGTTTGCAGTGGCTTCTGAAAATAAAAAAATGTGTATTTGTGAAGCGGATTAGGGCCAACCCACACGGACCACAACCACGCGACAACCACAACCACACCACAACCACACCACGTGGTCGGGCGCATATTTTGTATTGAAAATGAATAGTTAATTCATAATAGCTGTCTGTGGATATAAAAAATCATAAAACTCACTTAAACACTTAATCAGAGAGGTTGACTAGTAGAACTACTTATTCCCACTAGCAAATCTGACGTATTAAAAAAAAGTCCTCGGAGTTTTGTGACAATTACCTTAAAAGGATATCAATTACCTACGTTTCCTGTATCAATCCTCCTATATACCTACTGAACATTTTGAACAAGGACAGAAAGCGTGATTATAATATAATTCCTCACTATACAGATATACAGCTAGCCTATCGAGTCCCACTGCTGAGAGTCCCTCCCTATACATAGTATACAATATTATACACAATATTTTAAAATTAACGTACTTATTTAGCTGAAATTTATTTATTAAATACATAATTATTTCATCTATATTATTATTATTTATTCGGAGTAGGTATATTTATAAATATTAATTAGTGACTGACCTGTTTTTGAAATATCATCAGCGATTTTGACTCAGATTCACCACCCGGTTTTTCTTCATCATCCTCTTTAATTAACTTTCTTCGGCAACGTTTCGACATAATCGACAGCAGTTCTTCGTCGCGTGCGCAGCCTGGCATGCGTTGCACAACACTAACCGCGTGAAGCTAGCGTAGAGTGCGGTACGAGGTGCGCGGGGGTACGAGGTTTTCGGAACCTCTTACCGCACTGTGTTAGAATTTTATTTGTTCAGTGCGGCAAGAGGTCTAAGAAACCCGGTATTAAAATAAGTATACCATAGAACTAGGAATCAATAGCACATCTCAGATATATAGTTATCTCTTTCCTATACTGAACCAGATGGAAGTTATGCCTCGCGCACGACAGAGAAGTTTAAGTTTTTCCTTACCGCTATAAAGACAAGACACGTACAGGGCGTTTCAAGCCCTGTTTCGCACTTAACGTGTTAAGTATGTGTGTTTATTATCAAAAAGGTATTGCAGCTATTTAATAATCTTATATATAAAATTCTCGTGTCACAATGTTCGTTCCCGTACTCCTCCGAAACGGCTCGACCGATTCTCATGAAATTTTGTGAGCATATTGAGTAGGTCTGAGAATCGGCCAACAACTATTTTTCATCCCGAAATTCCCGCGGTTTCACCCGCTTTGTACCCGACAAAGCGGGTGAAACCGCGGGGCGCAGCTAGTAATATCTAAATTTTATAATCTTTATATCTATGAAATATATGTAGATGAAGAGAAATATTTGTAAAATGGATATAATTGCTTATTGTATATACTATTCAAATGGTTTTTTTTCTTCATACTTTTATATATTGAGGGTCATTAACGAATAGGATGAAAGATAGGACCCATTATGGGCCTTGAAATATAACAGAACTGACATTTAAAATTATAGACCACACGGTGGACTTGGTGTTAAATCCAAGATTATCTAAATGACTATGTTTTATAACTACGATTTATGGTTGATTTCTACGACATAATATATCTAAGCGTTATGATATGAACTTATAACAATACACTAGCTTTTTTAAAATATTAGAAATTAATTGTCAATTGATTTGAACATCATTTTAATGAAAAAAAATATCCTTAACTGTTACAGGTAGCAGATGTAAAGGCATGTCGAAATAGGATGTAAAGACATCTCATAATAGAGCATCTTGAAGCGATCAAAAAGTTACTTTACAATACAATCCATTTTCTGTGACGTAATAGTGGGGTGGCTGATGGTTGTGTTCGGTGTGTGCCTTGAGAATGATCTCGTCAGCTGACACGTGGACGTAGGCTTTGCATCCCTTGCGTTTATTAGAACACGCGTACCGGGACCCCTGGCTCCTGATTGTGCTAGATTTACTAAAAGTAAATCCACCCAGATACAGCAATCTGATACCGCTGATCAATGTGATGTGTTTAGCTAAAACAAGTAGGTATTCAATTGACAGACATACTCGATCATATGCTTATATATAGATCAGTTCATGCAATTTTGATAAGGTTTTGTTCCAAGTTGAACATAAGTTATTGTAAAAACCACCTGACGCACCTTACCATAGAGTGCCATAGACCATCACAGACCTAAATAAACTGGTGAGGTAATAAACTACAAGGTAAGAAAACAATATCTAAAATTGGCTAGTTTTTTATTGTCTTAGTACTAGGAATTCATGATGTAACTAAACAAAAAATAACAATAACAGGGAAATAATTATACTATACAGATATATGAGTTTTTTCAAAACATGGTAAACAATAAGGTTTTTCGCAAACATTGCATATTTGCGAAACTCTTTTCGACTTATTGGTGGCGATTTTCCTCGTCTCGCCTGTCGACCTATGCTGTATGTAGCAACTTGTGCACATTCGTCTTTGTGGTTTACCGTTTATTCTCTCCAGCTGTAGGAGGAAGTGTTCTGTTGTCGACGCGAGGACATATTGTTGGTGCAGCAAACCTGCATTTAAATTTTACTGTGGTATATTTATATTAGTCGAAGCCAATAATTAATATAAATCATATGAAATATTACAATACAACTCATTAGTATTCATGCCGATAGTAATTACTTGAATTAAAAACGGGCTAAGTGCTTACGTTTCTTAATTGGTCATCATTATCAAAACAAGGCGCTATATTTTTATTTCAGATAATTAATATTGTCACCGCCAATGCCGGATACAGTATTTCGACACTCTCTACGACTTTCAGCAAAGCTGCGGTGAAACTGTAAGGGTTAATTAAGTCTTAATTTTTCTCTCCCAGAAACACACAAGTAATTTAGGTCTATTTTTATACCCATTTAGAGCAAATAATAATTAATACATTCTTTCCTGAGTTAAGATTCTGGTCGTTCCCATAAGTCCTTTAGAACATATGACTTAACTTACTTACAATGCATTTATGGAACATTTAAATTTTGAAGCATGGAAAGCACAAATAATCAGTGAACATTACTATCGGCATTACTCACTAAAGCTTTACACTAAATAAACTTTTCTATGTATTTAAGTTACCTTGAATAAGAGCAAGAATTGAGAAAAATTAAATAAAACATTATTTTAATATTTTTATGTTGGTACTTATTTTTATAAAATATCACTCACTAGAAGGTTACAACAAGAATTAAATGTAGTATTGTTACGTAGCGTATCAACCCAGATGTGACGCCCAATGCATCTGATCCCTACCAGGTGGCACATCCTGGTGACACAATTTTTTGATATTTCATTCATCTTCATATTTTTGGAGAAACTGCGGTCTCTCTAGTTATATAACCAGTCATTGAAGTTTTCTTTGCTTCTGATTCAAATTCTGAGCTTTGGGTGAGGCGAAAGTGGGATTCCTTTTCAAAAATAAGTTAAACCAGTCCCGTCCAGCGAGTCGCGCATACACGTTAAAAGTGTTAGGAATATTATGTTCCTCGCAAAAATCGAATGCCTGCTTTCTAATCATAATGTGTGTAAGCGGAATCCCTGAATCAGCAAACTTGATTAACTCCTTAACGAAATCTTGTTCTTGCTCAGAGCTTAACACTGGTCTTTTGCCCCAAGTTTGTTTCGTCCTGCCACTCTTGACATAGTCTTGAAATGTCCTGATTGGGATGTTATACGTAGCTGCTGCTTTTGTTTTAGTGAGTCTACCCGTCTGCACAGCTCGGAGCGCTGCATCTAATTGTTTTTGTGACCACCGCAGACGATTTTTCCTCAAACATTTTTCCGTTTTTGAATCTACAAATCTTAAATATAACTTTATTTACTTTAGCTAAACCATATCAATTACCTTTTGTATTTACATATAAGAGAACTTCGTTGAGATTTGTATTTTACTTACAGGCTTCCGCTCAAGCACTTCATATTTTTTTAAGAGATCTTCAACTCCATCCTAATTAACTATTTTCACATTCAGACGTATTTCTATTCTTTGATATAAGGGTAACAAGAATCATGAATGAATGTTGCAGAGCTAATTTGGCTAATTATAGGATTATTTTGACATAATAATAAACTACAAGTACGTCCATTAAACAGATATATTATATTGAAGAACTACTTCTGATTTTAAACATTAGACTACAATGCAACGTACGTTCCTAAAGCGCTTTGAAAGTATTTCCTGGGTGGATGATCGTGGTGGAGGTCTGCTTTTGTTATAAAGGTGTCATCCTTGACGAAAGCGAAGGCTTTGCACGATTGTCTCAACGCTCCTGAACAACGGTATCTATATGCGTCTTCCCTTTTTTTGAAATCTTTTTTGCTGAAACTGTACCCGTTAATCAACAGCAGCCTTGTTCCGTTGGAGAGCATTATGAACTTCACTATAATAAAATAAAAAATAAATATTAGCACACTCTTAAGTTTATTTAGGGTATATACGAGTATACATATAGTATAATGTCGCAATCACGTTCGATTGGTTATGATTCCAGATCAGTTTTGATAATTCTTGAATGAAACCAATGTCAAATCATATAATTTAATATAAAAACTTTGTTTATCCATTTAATCATAAATAAAAAAATTACGTAAAATGTGCTGTTAACAGTAAAACTCGATAACTGCTGAGCTCAGTATTTATTTTTCCTTTTACATTTACTATGAGAAACCATGTCATGAAAAGTCCGTGAAAATTCTTTTTATGAAGAGATTTTTAATAGAATACCTCGGGATCGATTCAAACACAGTAGAAATCACAGCGCAACGCTCGTTCATAAGATGACAATATCTTTATACCTATCAAGGTCTGATAGGTATCTGATGCAAAGAGAGAGTCCGGTTTCATTTCCCTGGATTCATAGGACAATATTCTCCACTTGGTGTTTGTACAAAGGTTCTCGGGAAATGGTTGTGTTCTGTGACGCACTCAATGATAATGTTATCGGCGTTCACGTAGGCGTAGGCTTTGCACCCCTTCCTTCTATAACTTGAACATATGTACCGGTACACCCTAGTTTTCATCCGATAGCTGGCTTTACTGAATGTATGCCCCTCTAACAACAATACCTCTGCACCATTCGTCAATCTTATCATTTTAGCTGTAAACAAAATATTAGCATAAATCTTTCAATAACAATAGTAAGTAATCCAACCCGATTTTGATTGGAGTTAAATACTCAATGGTCACATAGAAAAAAATCAAGTTAATTGATATTCACCATCACAACTATATTTCTATGAAACTTATAATTGAAACGTTGAAAATGAAAACTTTATTACAGAGAACTTCTAGATGGTCAAGCCAATAATAAAAGAAGTTTACAATACAATGTAGTACCCTGTGGGTAACATCTTCATTTCTTTTGGGGGGGTGTGTGTGTTTGTTGACACATTTGATGACAACGTTATCTGCCGAGACGTGAGCGAAGGCTCTGCAGAATTTTCTGGCTGCGCCGGAACAGGCGTACCTGTATCCGCGGCACTTGAACCGGCTGTTTTTACTGAACGTATATCCGTCTATCATCAGTAACTGGGTGCCTCCGGTCAACGTTATGAACTCGGCTACCAACAGAGTGACAAGAGTTTAATTAACATTACGGCATACACATGGAACGTAATATATTTATAGATATTAGTATACTTTCAAATTTGAACCAATTTTTAGGATACCATGTATATTTCTGTGATCACTAAAGTTCTTCCCTTAAAAGTTAAACTCTATTCGAGTGGTAAATAAATCTACGTTTTGAAGAAAATATGTTATGTCGAAGATACATTTCGATTAATTAATATTTTAAAGTCTACAAGGGGACGTAAGTGAGGCCGCTTTTGTAATATTTTTTCGGTGGATGGTCGTGGTGGAGGTTCGCTCGTGTTATGACGTTGTCGTCGCTGACCAACGCGAATGCTTTGCACGAATGTTTGGAAGCTCCCGAACAGCGGTATTTGCAAGCCTTCTCCTTCTTGTTGTAGTCTTTTTTACTATAACTGTACCCGTCGATTAAAAGCAGCCTTGTCCCGTTAACGAGAGTTATGAATTCCCCTAGAAAATCAAATACAATTGGCAGTGTGAGACGATCTCTCCCAATGTTACAAAAAATCATGAGATGAAAAATCCGTGAAAAGCTTTTTGAAGAGAATTGTACAAGAATGCCTCGCTCGGAATTGGTACAAATCCAGGTAGAACCGTACGGCTTGTAGATGACAATATCGTTTTATTTTATAAATATCTGATATAGAGAATCTAAAGCTTTGGTTTCGATCAGACCTTTAGAATTCAGAAAACCTGACAATATTCCGCTGGGTGTTTCAATTTAGGTAGAATTTAGGGAGATGTTGATGGAAGTAAAATAGGTTAGGTTAGGTTGTGTTTCAACCTATTGCAACCTATTGTTGAATAATATTGTGTGTAAAATAATAAATCACGTTAATTCGTTTTCACTAACACAGCTATATTTCTATTAAACTTATAATTACCTGTATTATATAAAATGGCTAGACGGACAAGCCCATAATACAAAAAGCTTACAATACAACGTAGTGTCCTGTGGGTAACATCCTCATTTTTTTCGGGGGGTGTGTGTGTTCGTTGACATATTTGATGATCACGGAATTTGCTGAGACATGGGCGAAGGCTCTGCACGATTGACTGGCTGCTCCGGAACAGGCGTACCTGAACCCGCGGCCCTTGAGCCGGCTGTTCTTACTGAACGTGAACCCGTCGATCATCAGTAACTGGGTGCCTCCGGTCAACGTTATGAATTCGGCTATCAACAAAGAAACAAGTACTATATTAACTTTATATATATGTTTAGATTTTAAAAGAAAGTCGTGTTAGTTACATCATTTATAACTCGAGAACGACTGGTCTAATTTTAATGATTCTTGTTTTATTTTATTTATCTTGGAACGGATACGTTGCGGGTGAAGCTAGTAAAATATAAAATAAAATTTAGGGTACATACATTGTCCTAATAAAATAAACCACATATTTTTGTTACGTAAAAATAGTAGTTTATGCAACGTCATATAAAGAAGGGTATTAAAACACGAGTGTGAGTTTATGAAACGAGCGCAGCGAGTTTCATAACAGTAACGAGTGTTTTAATACCCGTGTTATATGCAGTTGCATACACTACTTTATCTTCACTATTTAATGCAATTAATCAAACAAAATTTTAAAAACAAAACACATTGCGAAACATTAAATTCACGCGTAGGTACGTGTATTGTCACAGTGAACTTGCCGCCATTAAAATCTAACCAATGAGAGCGCAGCTGCGCGTAGGGCCAATCAGGAGCGAGCGAGATCTTACCAAAGAGTTTTGTGTATGTAGTTTCGACGAAGTTTTCACGTATAACCCAACTGTTTTCAAAAGCCAGCCTAATATCAAAATTTTATACAACTTGTATGAGGATTTTGACATAAGGCTCGCCAGGTTAATTGGTCGCGTTATAATGATGTTAAAAAGAGATTTTACGGTATCGATTTGGATATTATACCATCATGTGAAATTGCTTAAATTGAGTGTTTTGTTGTCTGCGCTATAACAGTAGTAATTATAAGTCAAGTATTGGAAACATAAGTAGAATGTTACAACATTAGTGTAGATAAAATATTTTACTGACTTTTATTTTACAAAATATTTTTTAATAAACTACATCTTGAATAGTAGCAATAAACTGCATTTAGGGCACAGCTCGCAATGCACTGGCAACCAAACTAAAGTAAAACTGCTGGGGCCGGGGATTGTTTTTAGTCAAATTATTTTATAACCGTTGATATCGAACGTGCTTTGCCCGGCCAGTATCGGATCATAATGCACTATCATCCTCTTCACTGCGTATGTCTCCAGCATTTGCTCAACATTAGAATTTTGTTATTAATAACCATGATATGGTCTAAAGCACCCGACACACAAGCCTGGATTGTGGGGGCAGTCCTCACAAGCAAACAATGTTCCTTTTCTTCTTTTGTGAACTTTGTAACAGTACGCGCATCTCTTTCTCATAGTTTTTCCTTTTGAATCTTTCTTTAAATGCATTAAACAGTGCGTTGCTCCGGGTCCCTTCACATCTGTAATACATTTATTATTTCGATATGAAATTATTTTTTCACTGAATACATTGTTTTGAAATTCAGTTAAGTCGCTAGTTAATAATACAATAAATTAATATAAAACAGTTTTATTTAAGTAGGTGCAACGTTTTCATACATTTATCATTGATGATATACAAAACCGCGTAAGTACAGGCACACAGATATACGTTATAATTTCACATAACATGTTAATAGATTATACAGAGCGGATTGCACAAGAACTTTTTTAAAATTTGTTTATTTAAGGTCGCTTAAATAACTTTGGTCATCAGCGACCGACAACCAACACAAATAAATAAAATGATACAAGTCGATTCGTTTAAGGTTTACAATGATATTCGTCTTGCTCAGACAGTCCTTCACACTATCAGGCAATCCAACATGGCGTCTTTCTGGATAATAAAATGGATATTCTAGTAACAAATGTTTGATATTCAAAACACAATCACATCTCAAACATTTCTTCTGAACATCTTTTGTTATGAGGTGGGCATGAGTTACATGAATAAATATAAATACTTGATGGTAATATGAATAAACTTTGTTTGGGTTTACAAACCTTGTGTGAATTAGTCCTTTACATATGTTTACGGAATGGTTTAGTAGAATCTAGACGTGAGAGAGAAGTGACAATGGTTTGTTTACGTGTTATAACAAACTAGCATCGCCCCGCGGTTTTACCCGCGTTGTGCCCGTTCCCATGGAAATTTCGGGATGAAAAATAGCCTATAACCTTCCCGTTGAATGTGCCTATATATTACATAAAGAAAATTTCGGATAAAAAAGGACAAAAAAGAAATTTCGGGATGAAAAATAGCCTATAACCTTCCCGTTGAATGTGCCTATATATTATATAAAGAATATGATAATTCCCGAGATTAGCTCGAACATACAAACAAACTTACAACTTTTGCCTCTTTATAATATTAGTATAGAAGTATAGATTATTTAAACTTACTTCTACTTCTTCTTCTTCTTAATTGCATAATAAAGCTCAAATCAACATTTTGTTTCTAAGTGTAGGGCCACATCTGCGGAACGTACGGCGCCGAACCTTCCGCTAAATACGCTCGTAGTGTATTTCGCGGAAGGTTCGGCGCCGTACGTTCCGCAGATGTGGCCCTACACTAATGCGTTTGGTTTGAAGCGGGGCGGTCCGGGGCGGAGCTTGATTTACTAATGACAGCGCATTGCGAATGTCAAATTCGTTTCGTAACGCATTGCAATTAGTCAGTTGAACCCCGCACAGTTCTACTCCGGTTCAATGATAACGCATCTAAGGTTACATACATAACATTACATTTTATTAAGTGCCTATCTGTAGTATAGATATAGGTTATACAATGAGTCTGGTCACCGGTGTCGGAGACTTAAGGGGGGTTAAATATGGGGATTTTTATCGACAAATCACTATCCCGATTTTCTCTTGGCCTCTCCATACTAAAATGGCAGCCATTTTGTTTTTTTTACTTTGCAGCTCAGACGCCTACACTGATTTAATTAACTTAATATCATCTAAATTAGGTACTACAGCCACGATTTAGATGATATTAAATTAATAAATGATAATTAATGGTTTTACTTTGTTTTTTTTTGCCTTTTCCCATCCCATAGTTAGAAAAACTACCTTTTTCCAATCATCATAGCTTCGAAACTATTTAACTTAGGACCTTGATGTAAGATTTATCTTAATGGAAATATCATGTACTATGAGAATACAATTTAAAAAAATTAGCTTGACACGTTAGTTTTCATGAAAATTTTAAAAAACTAAAAAAAATGCAATAAATAAATACGATTTTTATTTTGTTAATATTGTTATGTTAATTTGTGAAAAAGATATTGAATAAAATGTATCATAAATTGATTGTCTTCATTGTTAGCTTTCAAATGACACCTCTTTCGTCTTCCTAAGACGTCTACATCGATAGCAATGATTAAATCAGTGTAGGCGTCTGAGCTGCAAAGTAAAAAAAACAAAATGGCTGCCATTTTAGTATGGAGAGGCCAAGAGAAAATCGGGATAGTGATTTGTCGATAAAAATCCCCATATTTAACCCCCCTTAAGTCTCCGACACCGGTGACCAGACTCATTGTATATTGCATTATTTCAAATGGGGCGTCGTAATTAAAAGTATGTCTTGCAGTTATTTAATAGTATATCCGTCAAGGAAGTGTTTCTAGTTTCATACTTAACCAATTATCACTTTACCTATACAACATATTATAAGCACTAAATAAAACATTCGTTACGCATACCACCCTTTTAGACACTTTCATTAAAATACTAAAGTATTAATTAATATTAATTCATTACATTTGTGACTAAAGTGCTTAGATATTTACAATAATTATTTAAATTCACCCGTAAAACTTATCAACTTTAAACTTCGATCAACAATACACAACTAGATATCGGGTCACGTACAAAATCAAAGCTAAATACTGTCCGCGTGGATGACGTGTGACAGCTTATTTTGTTTACTACCGAACTGAAAAAAACGTTTTAGAACAGTTCGAAGTTCAACCTAAATACAACCATGACACCTAGCAATAAAGTTGCAAATCTTATGAATAAAATAAGTGAGAATAACGCCTCACTTTTCAAATGAGGCGTTATTCACCGAGACGTATTTTTTGCGCCGACCCGACATCTAGTTGTGTATTGTTGATCGAAGACTTTAAACGTTTGAGATCATACCACGCATTTGGCAAGCGCAGTGATTACGCCTGTTTCGTATTATTGGTATGCAAGAGGCATTAGACTTGCTTTGAGTTTGCACAGGCCATTAGTCAACTATTCATAGCCTCAGGGTGCCTTTCTAAGAGAGTTATGGGGTGCAAATGATACCAAATGTTACATAGCAATGTAAGTCAGCGATGGTTGGTCCACCAATAATATGAGACGTGGTATAGCAACGTTACATAGCATATCTCTGGTAGAAAAGCACTTAAACTATCAATTATTATAAGTTAGTTACTTCAATATGCATAGCGTAAAATGAGATCCTTCAATAACATTAAATTAACATCAACTAAACTAAAAGACACCTATTATAAAGTACAGCCTTTTGACTAGTTGCCAGCTGGTCAAATAAATACGATAAAAAAGCGAATCTTATTTTAAAGAAAAGTAGGTAATTATACTAAGGGTGTATTAACACACAGTGCGTTTTATAGCCGCTTAAGCCGCGTTTTCAGTTGATGCTCGGAACAATTCAATACACTTCCTGGCTCTTTAAATAAATGAAAGAGAAAGCAAGCAATGTATGCTGTTGAGGACAAGCTGTTGGGGACATTAAGTGAAAACGCAGCTTTAGAGACAAGTTGCATATCATGGCTACCACATCTTTTAAGTTCAAAATAGGTTTTAACTTAAAATACTGGGACTAGAATCATTTACCTATTTCCTAAATTCGTTCACGTATCACTAATCGATTAGTAACACTGTGATATACCGCCTACATAGTTTGCTATTTGTACAACCTACCTACTAATAATAGAGATCAAATTACAAAACGGAACTTCCCAACATTCCACACTTAAGATCGGATGGAATCAACTGAAAGTACACTTGATAGTCTTACAATTCCAGTGGCATCACAGTTGACATCTTTTAAACCATTTACTCAAAGAAACATTAGTTTTAATAAGTAGAATTCAGGTGCTATGTAAAAGCAAACTCAGAAAAAGTATTTAAGGTGTGTTTCGATACTTATTCTTTTCTCATAGGTGCAATATTTCGCATATCTACAGTATTTCATGTCTTATCATTATCAACCATGCTTTGTTAAAAAAAATCTTGCTTATTGTGCGGGATAATAGGTACTAACAATATTTAACTTTTTATTTTAATACTTTTCCGGCAATTCCGTTACCCCCACTAACTGCTCAGCTCATTTCAATGGAACATTTTCAACTAAAAATCTCACAGAAAATGTATTAAGTACAGAGTACATTGTAACAAACACAAATTGCAGAGAAACCCGTTCTATTCAAACCACTAAGAGGACAATTGCGAGGACCGGCCGTAAGTAGAATTACCCGTATATCCTGGCCTGTCTGTACTGACTGTGAATTTCTCTAATAATGCTGTTGTTTTTTAGCCGGAGTCCCGAAAGGGCTGTGTGTGTGCTCCATGTTGCTCCTGACGATGGTCATGTCATCGGCCAGGTGGAGGTACGCCTTGCACTTGTGCCACCGGTTCTTCGTGCAGCCCCACCGGAAGCCGTGCCTGGTCCGGCTCTGCTTATAATAAGTAAAGTCGTGGTATATCAACCGCTCCTTCCCTCTCGCCGTCATGAATATATTCACTGAAACATAACTCCGTTCAAAATGTACACCTTCAAAAGCAACTTCGCTATAGTGCACAGAAATTTCAGGAAGATAAGACTGGTGTATCTTCAAGAAATGTTGCCTTTAAGAATGACATCTACTAAGCTCTTACAAGAAGTACGTAATACATAAGGACACTATTCTACAAGAAATAAGACGACTTTTATAAAGTATTGTTGGTCAATCGCTGTTGACTAACTAAAGGTATATTTGTAACATATTCAAGTGGAATGTTTGATCTGATGATATTTAGAAAACAGCGATCAAAATCACTGCCAGGTAAACTTCCACGTCGACCCATATCTATATAAGGAATATCGGTCCTCAGCGATTCATCATAGCAACTTATGAAGACAAAATTGTAAAACAAAAATTTGAAAATATTAAATTAATTATAACTTCTTTATTATTTAATTAATATTAGCTGTAATAGTTATCTTTTTTCCTAACATATTTCCCGTCGATGGCACTCGGAAGGTATCTAGATGGTGGATGTTTGTGGTTGATGTTTCCTCCGACGATTTGCTTCGAATCAGGACAAAGTCGTACGAAGGAGTTGCAGTAACTCCGGCTGCAGCACCACCTCGCCCCGCGAGTCGACGAAGACTTCTTGTAAAACGGATACTCACCCACCAACAACAATTGTTTCCCACCAATAGTCTCTATAAACTTCATATTATCTGTAACACACGTATAAGTAATATGGCATCGCTACGTAACCACCCTTTTTATGTGCCGTTCTTTTACGGTCACAGAACTGGTGAAACGGTAATGGGAGCAAAATAAAAAACAACACTTCATCTAGGGATATAACCCAGCGACTTTAATAAAGCATCTACTCACATAATTGATTGTACAAAAATTATAGTCCTATGACTAAATTACATTGTGGCAAATCAATTCTTAAATCATGGCGGAAACGTATTGCATTTTCTACTTCTATTCTATATAACTATTATATTAATAATCGTAGTTCTTAAGTATATAATGTAAATAATAATATTCTATAGAGATGATTTAAATTTTCAGAGTATAATATGGCTATAAAAATAGATCCAAGGTTTAGAAGCCGACGCGCCCTTGTACGTTAGCAATCTTAAGGGCTAAGGGGTTTATCGCCGGGTTCCTCCGAGTCGAACGAGAGCTGCGACGAGAGCTATCACAAGTATTTTTATCCTGAAACAAGGGAAAATTATCTTCGTGACAAAGATCTTCTCGTGTGTTTATATTAATCTGTGTACCTATATTGTTCTTTGCTCCCAAATAGGAGAAATCAAATTTGTTTTATGTAGTTGTAACGCCTCGGTGGTCTAGTGGTATGTGCCCTCGCCTGCCAAAACTGAGGTTCCGGGTTCAATTCCCGGGTCGAGCGAAAACATGTTTCCTACTTTTCAAACATGGCTAGAGTTTGAGATCACCAACCCGCATTTGGCAAGCGTGGTGATTACGCCTAATCCTCCTCACTGTACTGATAACTTCAGTGAGATGAGAGGCCTTTGCCCAGTAGTGGGACATTACAGGCTAATACTACTTTTGTAAGACGACTCAGTGTCACAGTCTCCAATAAATTGTTTATTTTTTCAGTTTAGCCATAATTATTCCGTACTCATCTCAATAGGTGAGTGGGATAAGAAACTTTAACTATTAATTATGAACTGGAAAAATAATAGGTAGGTAATTAAAACCTTATTATTAACATTATTTTATGTCGTACATCCAGCTATTGTTGGGTACACACAGAAAAATACTTACATCTATATCTTTCGCTCGCTTGATATTTTCCAGGAAGTAGGTGGAGGGTGGATGCGTGTGCTCCACGTGCGCCCTGACCACCAGCGCGTCCTTGGTGACGTGCAGGAAGCCCCGGCACGAGCGGGACCCCATCTGCGTGCAGCTCCAGCGGAACCCATCCCTCAACAACTTGTGTTGATAGTAAGTATAGCCATTCAACATCAACAAATCCTTCCCATGTCTGCCTTTCACCATCAGAACTGCAAAATACATGTTTTTCAAAAACCTGTACTATACCTGGTTTGCATACCTTTCTTCATTTTTATATTTTTGTTTGATAATTTGAAATTGTATTACATTTGAGCATTTTGCAAATACAAAGCTGGAACACCAGTTTTTGTTTCTTAAACATATTTGGATACCAAATGAAATAACAGGTTATGCAAGCCGGGCTGACTTTTGGCTTACTTTGAGGCTGCTAGTCCACCAGAGATGTGTGTTAATTTACGGACATGGTTAGGACCAATTAAATGATCACATTGGTCAAATAGTTTTGGTAGTTAACATTGATTGATACCAAGCTACAAATCTATGGTGAAAAGGCGCTATTATTACCTTATAAAATATACCTCGCCTTGTAGTTAGAAAATACGATCCAAAATCCATACTTAAGGCAGGTTAGTATCTATGCCATGCTGTTAATAAGCTTCACTACTGAAATAATTTGAGTATTAATAACCGTTGAACTTAGATTAAGTACTTACTCTTTAAAGAAGTATTTTTAAATCCTGGAAATATCACTATTAAAGATACTATTTCATAAATAGACATTGGACATGTCTATAGGCAAATCTGCAGACGTCCCCGTTAGTTTGTGGACTTCGCCATCATTCTACATACTTTATATAGTAGAGAAGTTCGGTGTACATGTTCGCAAGCAGCTTGCAAGGAAGTCAGTGTAATTAACCCCTTTAGGTAAATAATTATAATTATACACGAATTTGAAGCAAAATACCCTATCGTAATAAATTACAATCGTTACGAATTCAATTTGTTTCCAACCATCAAATTCTTTGATAAAAGAAAACGAATACAATGACAATAGATTGCAGTTTGCCTAGGGAGGTTATGGCAGGCCTGGAAAAGGGGGAATGTCTTACATGAACTATGTATATGTATTGAACAGAGGAAAATAAAAAACGTATCTTTAAAGGTACAAAAATATATTTATTTGCCAATAATTCATTTAAGGCACGACATAACGACAATGTTAAAGAGACTTCGCACAAACATCCAAATATAGTGACGCCGACCTATAGCTGACGATAGGTGCCAGTCTGTGTACATATAACTACTAAACTAGTTTAGTGTTTTTTTCCATATAGATGACTTGATCGAGATTATAGGTTTAGTTTCCTTTACAACCCCTTGAATCCGAAAGTTAGCGATCATCTTAAGTGTATTATTACAGATCTACCGTATTGATCCTCCTTGATGATCGGTGGACCGTGCGTGTGCTCCCCAAATCTCTTGAAAACCTGTCCATATTCATTGATCACAATATTGACGTAACATTTCTGTGAAACTCTTCGAGGACATTGCCACCTCTCCATATTGTCACCACTCTTTAAGTTTTCTCGCTTACAATACACATAGTTTTCGAATAAAAACACTTGTTTGCCAGTTGCTACAAATAATTTCTCACCTGAAACAAAATATTTTTTACATTATATAAAAATATGAATGATAAAACTAGGGAAGGGGCTTGCCTCTTGTCGAAATGAATAATAGTCCAATCATTTGGTAGTTTTACCTGGAAAGTTTTCCGGGAGTTTTGAAAATTGGTTTATTTATAAATTTGGGTATGCTCTTTTCGAATTTCAACTTTGCCACCTCGAACCCCCGCCGCTCGCGCCGCCATATTGAAAAAATGGCGCCTAAAAACGGTTTTTTGGAAATATCTCTTTTCCGACGCATTTTACGACAAAAATATCTATGTACAAAATTAAACTAGAGAAAATTTCCTACAATTTATGTATTAATATTTTTTTTCATAAAATCAATAGCTTTTGGCGTACGAGCGCCGCAAAGTACACTTGAGAGCATAGAAATCGCACATAGGGGAATTTTCCTGCATTTTGATTTTGATACTTGTTTTTTTTTTAAATTAAGGGTTGGTTGCAAATATAACTTAAATTAAATTAAAGTACACACTGTTAGCTTCCTAAAAACCCATAATGTCTGGCCTTGACCTTCCAAATCATAGCAGTGGTGGCAGTGGCGTAGCGTGCATTGGCGGGACCCCGTATAAAAAATTGTTTGGGGGCCCTTAGATTGTTTGGGGGTAAAGATTTTTCACAAAAGAAAAAAAAAATTGTGAAAAGAAATATTTATTTATCATAACATAATTTAACCATTTTACAAATAAAAATCAAATTTTAAATATTCATTCTCCTTGCCTTTTTTTCGGCAAACTGATTTATTAAATCATTTATGGCTGATGATGATTTTAGTTTTTCTAGTAAGTAAAACGGGGAAGTCCCGCAGCCCGCCATAACGATGTAGAGTGTTGCCAACTTTTGAACGCACGCTTAAGGCGGGATAAAAAGTAATTGCTTTATAGAATTTTGTCATTTGTAAAATAAAATAAATTGGGAAGTTTGTATTTCTTTTTCCTTACACACTTTTGGGGCCCCCGTGGCCCGGGGGCCCTGTATAATTGATACGGCAGATACGGCGGTAGCTACGCCCCTGAGTGGTGGCCTAACAATGGAATGGGCTAAATTCGCTCGTTACAAGTAGCGCGGTTTGTGGGACTTTGAGCAGGTATAAAACGACAAGGGATGATTAAAATGACATCATTTGCATACCAACTCCCAGTCAGAAAGGTTCTTTAACGAATACGTCATCTCTCCAATCAAGAAAATGGATACCACACCAGAAGTAGCGGCTCAAGTGGTTGCACTTATCGAAGCTGGACAGAACCAAAGTCAAGTGGCTCGTCAATAAAATTTGAGCAGATATGCTGTTCGACGTGTATACCTGCGATATCAGCAAACTTGTGGCTATACCAGGAAACCAGGAACAGGCCCAAAACGTGCGACAACACAGCGCGATGACCACTTTCTTGTGAATACATCACTACGAAATCGCCGGTTGACTGCAGTTCAACTCGGACAGCAGCTCCAGGAAGTTAGAGAAGTGGAAGTCAGTTTGTGGACAGTTAGAAGAAGACTAGCCGAAGGAGGTCTGATAGCGCACAGTCCCGCAACTGGCCCAAAATTTACCCCAGCACACAGACAAGCACGCCTTCAGTTTGCTCGAAATCACGTAAATTGGACTATGGATCAATGGCAGGCAGTCCTCTTCTCCGATGAGTGCAGGATGTGTCTCCTTGGTAACGACGGACGGGGTAGAGTCTACCGAAGATCCGGTGAGCGTTTTGTTCAATGCTGCATCTCCGAACGGGTCGCATACGGGGGTGGTTCGTGTATGTTCTGGGGAGGTATTTCACTGGAAGCGAAAACCGAACTTGTCTTCATCACAGGGCCCGATACCGATCATCGATCGCGTGGATTGACTTCCCAACGTTACGTCGGGATATCCTGCAAGAACATTTTGTGCCCTTTTCGGGATTTATCGGCGAAAACTTCGTTTTTATGCAGGACAACGCTAGACCACACACCGCTGCTATAGTACGCCAGTACTTGGAGGAGGTTGAAGTACTCGTTATGGAGTGGCCTGCTCAAAGCCCAGATCTCAATCCCATTGAGCACTTATGGGACGAACTAAAGAAACGAGTAAGAGCCAGAAACGCAGTGCCTACGAGTCTCTGAGAGCTTCAAACCGCGATCAAGGAAGAATGGGACAGCATAACGAAGGATTTCGTAAAAACATTGATTTCTTCAATGAATCTTCGACTGGAAGCTGTTATTAAGGCTAGGGGAGGCAATACCTCGTATTAAAAAATCGTTACATTCACGGATTTATTGTTTTTTTAACCTTTTATACCTGCTCAAAGTCCCACAAACCGCGCTACTTGTAACGAGCGAATTTAGCCCATTCCATTGTTAGGCCACCACTGCTATGATTTGGAAGGTCAAGGCCAGACATTATGGGTTTTTAGGAAGCTAACAGTGTGTACTTTAATTTAATTTAAGTTATATTTGCAACCAACCCTTAATTTAAAAAAAAAAACAAGTATCAAAATCAAAATGCAGGAAAATTCCCCTATGTGCGATTTCTATGCTCTCAAGTGTACTTTGCGGCGCTCGTACGCCAAAAGCTATTGATTTTATGAAAAAAAATATTAATACATAAATTGTAGGAAATTTTCTCTAGTTTAATTTTGTACATAGATATTTTTGTCGTAAAATGCGTCGGAAAAGAGATATTTCCAAAAAACCGTTTTTAGGCGCCATTTTTTCAATATGGCGGCGCGAGCGGCGGGGGTACGAGGTGGCAAAGTTGAAATTCGAAAAGAGCATACCCAAATCTATAAATAAACCAATTTTCAAAACTCCCGGAAAACTTTCCAGGTAACCCCCTTTTTTTTTACCAAATGATTGGATTATAAAGGAAATATGCAGCAAAATGCAGAAGTACGAGGGTAAATGCAGTCTTGCATTAAATTCCCTAAAAGAAGAGAGGTGCTCTTAACACAAAAACACATCCTTTGTATTAAATCTAGTAATCATAAATGCGAATGTTCTGACGGGAGCGTGGGGTTAGCGAGTTGGAAATTTATTGTGACTTTACCTTTGGATCCATGGTAATCCCGTCTAATTTTCCTTCCGATGCCAGTGATGTCACCTGTAATAAATTACAGTATTTAATCATTTCTCATAACACACCATTGTGTAGTATTGCTCAGAAAAATGGCCGAAGTATTATAAAAGGAATAAGGCTTCTTTTAGTCGCGCCGACGCGTGAATGACTGCTTGGATGATGGTGTATTAGTTTTCAACCAAATGGAACAATTCTGTTTTACTTTCTAAGGTTCCATACATATGTACATATTAGGAATTCTGAAAAAATTATACGATTTACATAATCAGAATATAATTGGGTCCCAAAAATAGCCCTTACATAGAGAGATAATCAGAGAATTAAACAAATTATTCACTATTCGTTAGTATTACATCGAACTACACAAATAAATAAAAAATAAAAAAATATTTCAAAGATTAATAAAATTGTTGGAAGTAATTTAAAAAACATGGAACTTTACAGTTACTCCTCCAAGAATGCTAGTTTTGGCTTTAGACAGTAGGTCAGTGTAACGTCACAGCGCCCATATATATATTTTTTCTTCTGTGTCACATAAATATGATTGCTATGGTGCAATTTCACGGTCTAAAAACTCACGACACGACACCTAACGTCTACGGTTGGCCACTTCACTTTACTTACTTAACTACCTATAAATTCCGCAACAAGTTCTATAGTCGTAATATCTGTTTCGATTTATCACGACTTCAATCTGGACCTCCTAAACTCTCTTCAATTCATTGTTCATGTTTTTCGAGCTACCTACCCCTTTTTTTCTGTCTTGTCTCTCCTTTGGGTATAGCCTTTTAAGTGGATAAGATGTTACTACACTTGGCTGAATACACCATGTGTATTTTTTTTCTGATGAGAGTGAAAATTCAAACTATCATAACAGATATCCAACCAAAGACAATTTCATCGCTTGAGGTAAAGGGCTTACCCTTGGGGAATTATTCTATTGAATCGTACACGGCACTTAAACACGGCATCTTTAGTGCAGAACATTTTTGGTTTTTATTATTACTTTAGGTTTGTTTTAAGGTCTTGATTTTAATTTATAATAACAAAAAGCAAAGTAAGAATCTTTACTGGTATTAAGGTAGACAAATAAAATAAGACACATTAAATCAACATATCATTTTTTAATTTGGCACAATAGTACAGAAACAAATATGACCAATACATTTGACTAGGTACGAATATCATAAATAAGATCACAGTTTAAATAAAGATAAAATTAAATAATTAAATAAGTATATAAAAGTTAAGTAACTACATATTCGAGCATTAAATTAATGTTAGATTAAACTAGGGGCGCGGCATATTTTTTTAAATGAAGCGTATCTAAATAGGTATCCTGTGATCGATGATTGATTTCCCAAAAACTTTCAAAATATAATAAAATAATCCATGAGGCACTGTTTAAATTCAAAACTAGTGGTGCCATCTATCCGAAACTTCTCGCACTGTTCATACAAATACTTCGCATTTCATCCACTAGGTGGCGTAGAAAATCAATTAACTTTATTGACTACTCTATTCTATAACACTAGTTTACTTAATATTACCTTAATAATAACATTTCTAGCTGATGCTAAGTACATTGTTTATGTATAAAATTTTAATCTACTCTACTTAATATCTTAAGTTATTTTGGCACATTTAATAATATGTTTTTTTATACCTATATATACATATATTCCAAATAATCATCGACCGAATACTTACTGGATTGATTCGGTACATAAATAAGAAATAATTTATTGCCTTACATTAATACAATTATTTTCCAAAGTCACTTGAAATTATTCAACTTGGAAATTATGGAATGAATACAGGAGATCAACAGGTCGAGTCTAAATGTTAGATATCTAATACGTGCTAAAAATTAACTACAAATTAAATATAAAACAAATATGTGGAAAGTTGTTCATTATGTAGCAGAATACTCAGGGGCAGATAACGGAATTTGATTAGGGGAGTCTTCACCCTGATGGGGTAGTGGATTTAGGCTCTGTTAAAGAGAGGTTTTGAAAAGAAAAACTTGTTTTAAACTCAAATAATTTTGGGGCTAGGTGTCTAATGATTTTAGATCTGCCACTGAGAGTGGTATTGACAGTCAAAAAGGCCCGAAGTCAAGGTTTATGACTGGTATTTAGAAGATTGTGGAGTTAAAATAACAACATAATAAACAAATCACTCAGTAAAGTTATACTTAGTATAATTATCATCATGGTTGTGGTATCCTTTGTGCTTGATGTACCTTCCTTCCACCGTGGTCTGGACGCAGCTGGTGCAGCCCACGCGCTTCCGGTCCCGGCAGGTCCAGTTAATGGTGTTTTGGTACCTGTTATTAATCCAGTACTTGTTCTCCTTGAATATCATCACCATACTCCCCGACCGATGAGAAGGAAGATAGTAAATATCTAAAACAAAATCAACATTATTACTGATATTAGATAAGGTCGTTATTAGGGCCTGTGACTTGTTCTGTGAGGTTGTGGATATTTAAAGAACCAAGTTTGACAGGCTTAAAAACAACAATATCTCTTTCATATTTTTTCGTATAAAATAAATTTATCTGCTTGCTCATCACAATTAAATATGTATCTGTAAAATTAAAAAATAATCTGGAAAGATACAAGGGTGAAATGAAATAATTAAAACTCAAAATAATCTCAAATATAATTATTATTTACAGATTAGGCACCTAAACCTACCTAAAACGTTCACATTATAATCTGACATCTAAAACTAGCAGGTCCCTACACAAAATTCATGTAGAAAAACATTCTAAAATAAACTAAGTACATCATGATTTGATAAAACAATAAGTCTATTAATAGGTTAACAATATTCGTAAAAATAAGTTTTATTCACATGTATTATCGTTGTAAGTTGATTTGCTTTTTTTTATACAATCTTTTTCTCTTATAAATCTACCGTCGTGGCATTGTCTAAGGCGCGGGGGCGTGTGGATGTGCATCCCTCGGAATATTGAGATGTAGTCTTTGCCGTCGGTGCCCCGGTAGGTGATGACGTCCGCCCGACATCCGTGCACATCCCTGGAGGAACAGTACCACTGTTTCTTACCATGTGCTTGATGGTTCTTCATATAAAAAGTGAATCCGTTAAGTATCAACAGCCCGGCCCCCGTCCGTCCCGGTATAAACTGCGCTAGAACTGTGATCAAAACCAAATCATTATTACCTGGTTGGGGAGGGGTAATAAAACTACAAAATTCATAAATTATTTATTATCTAGTGCAATGCTGCCTTAAAAAAATACTTTTTTTTTTAAGAGAGCATTTTAGTTTTCATAATTAAATTAAAAAATAAACTAACTACAGGACTGAAGGGAAGGATAAATAAATAAATTTACACCCCCAGCCCATCATTTATTTCCCCATGTATTTTTTCTTTATTTATTTATTTAATAAATTTTTATTATCATAATAATTAAACATCAAAAAATACATTTTCAATTAAAATAAACACAATAAAATAACTTCTGCATGAAAACATACAGAAGTTTATGTAATGGCACCATGGTTAAATATTATTTGAAAACCTACCTACCAGGAATAAGAGAATAAAGGATCCCAAAACTCAAATAGTTGATACTTAATAAATTGTGCAAAAATTGTTTATCAATGTACAATAATATGTTTATATGATAAAAGTCAAAACAAATCGCATATAAATTTTATAAACGAATATTACTTAACTAAAGATTTATAAAAAATAGACAAATAATTATTATTATCTATAGTAGGAATCGAACCCACAAAAACCTCAATAATATATATTATGATAAAATCATTGTCATCAATCATATATTGAATAACTACAAACAGCAGGGATCGAACCCACTGCACAAATGAAGTAAAGCTTGTAACCAAATAAATATAGGCCAAACAATTTCCAAGGGAATTGAACCCCATACTATATAATATTCTTATTTAATACAAATATAATTTCCTGGGGAATCGAACCCCATACTTATTCTTACTATTTAGTTTTCCATGATTATACCTTCAAGATAAGAAACATCTTATTAAAATCACACTTCATTTTCATATTGGGAATCAAACCCAAAATACAGTCCTTGTCATTTAATATCTTAATATTAATCTAGGTGCAGGAATGTTGTAACTTAATTTTCATTCATAAACAATCTCACTCACATTAAAAGTGAATTAAATCACAACTATATTTATTTAAAATTCCTTTTTATATTGGGGATCGAACCCAATAAAGAGTTTTACACACAAGACAATGTTAACTTGACCTATTTCTGACCAAAATCCAGATAAGAATAGATAAACATACAATACAATAATAAGATGTCTTAACATTTTTAGTGACAGAGGATTGAACCTGTCACACTTATAAATTAAAATTTATATTTATATAATGTTAACAAACGGGCGTTATTGGGATTTTTTTTGTTAAATATTGGTTTATGTGCAATTTTCTTTTTTACCCAGGATCTAGGTAAACACATGGAAAGACATACTTACATACAACACTGACACAAACATACTTTATATTGCACTTTTTATACTTACAATATGTAACCATAGGAATCGAACCTATAAGGATATCATTTTTATTCCATAGTGTATTCTTTTTATACTATAACAAGTGATAGAGTTTCAAGAACTGTTCAAAGATTATATCTGAGGCCTTTAAAAACTCCAACACCAGGTTTGGCCACTACCTTGGCCTGAACTTACATTTTAAGAACAGTCCATCTCGAAAGTTACTTTCACCATTAATAAATATATTGTTTGGCTTCATTGTGAGATTTGAACTCACCTTAAAGTTTTAATTAAGCTTACTTAAAGTTATTGGAAATATAGCGTTCATTAACTTACCTTCACGCAAGATGAGTGAGTTTTTTCATGTAATATTGTTATGACTTCAAAGAACTACCATGAACATTTAAAATAATTCAAACAGTTTGAAAAATAGTGATGTATTGACAGAAATATACGAATATTGTAAAAGATTGCTAGTTTTAAACAATTTTCACACATAAATGTAAGTTTAAGAACCAAATATTTGTTTCAAATTGAACAAAACATTGAAGATAGAGGTGACATGAGACATATAAACAATCATGGTTTTTAAAGGTTTCGCGGTACATTTTGGGTATCCTTTGGTAATAAACTTACTCGCTATTACTCACCGAACCGCAGACAGTATTAATGGAATACCATTCCAAGGAAATGAGGGATGAAGCCTCCAGAAAGCGGGAACTGGCAACTAACCTCAACACTTCAAAACACTTTGTAATATTTCCACGTAAATAAACATTTTCTGAATTATAATCACCACAACCCGTTATAAATGAAACCACAATGACTTAAACATAACAAGCACTGCGAATAAACTTAATTTACACAGAAAATAGCACAAAACAATTTGACATTTTTTGTTGATAGAATAGGTAGCTTTAAAACTAACGGGATAACCACGAATTTAACCAAATATGCTTTAAATGATATATAACCGAACGCGAACAACTCAATCTCGGGGTTTAAACAGAAAACAAATAAAATTTCAATGTGTATCAACAATAATAATTACCACCGAGAGAGTATTATTTTGACATTTGATTACGAACGAAAAAGCACGCAAGCACGAACGAAGCACGGAGGCTTATTCTGATTTCGTTCTGATCGAGTTTGACATCGACTTGAAGTCGAAGTTCGACCACGATACCGCTGAATGAAACTCCACAGATTTGGTCTTCACTTATTTATTTTGTAATCCCTTATCTTTTAACTCTGGAGCCATGCTCTGGACTAAGTATACATTGAATTCTAAGAAATAACAGCATAAATACTTGTACCGAAATACACAACAAAATCATTTATGAGTTTACAGAATAACTACCCATTGTTTTTTTTTTGTCTTACATTAATTATTGCTCTATCAAAATTTGCTAGACCTATTTTTTTACTTTACAGCATTGTAATAATCGATTCAGTATTGGTTCCCTTAGTAAGATAAATTGATCAATGTAGCACACTTGTAATCATAATAAATAAAATGTGCAGGCTATAACAGGCTTGTTGTGGCTGGTTAGCCCATGGATTTAAAATACAATATTAAATCCATGGGCTAACCATTTCTACGTAAGAAAATGTCAATAGCATAAAATGGGTATGTCACTGTCATCTGTCATCTGTCAATTTCATTAAATTTTGATTTGCAGTGGTAGGTTGGTAGAGATAAAGTGGATTTTAGTTTTAGATTAGAAAGTGGTTGTTTCTAATTTTCCATTAAATAAATAAATAAATAATTAGTAATTTTATTAGAACCACCATTTATTTTTGCTAGAATTCAGTTCTTCCTTTATTTAATACTAAATAAATACCCACATTTCCAGTAACATGACATCTTATCATCAAAGTAAGTTGTTATTATTTCCGTATCATGTTTTCCTACTTTAACTTAACGTAGTCATATCGTTCCGCTTTGATTAGCATCGAGTGTGAAATCGCTCTAAGTAACAAACATTTATGAATTCAGAAATCATGGGGAAAGTCAGAACCGCGGGCGATGGAATGGAATCGGACACAACGTCTGTAGAACCGAATCAGTCTGAAATAAAAGTGGAAAGGAAGAATTCCCTACCTACGGGCCGACTAGTGCAGGTATACCCGACTAGCATAATAAGGAACGATAAACGGAAGTCCATTAACGCTAAGACGCCGAAATTTGTGCCTTATGAACCGTACGCCGCCGCCGTCAAACCGATGACGACTCAAATACCCAGCAAGGGAGCTAGGAAATCCCGAAACAACATGGACATCAACACTCTAATCAGCCAACTGTCACAAATGGACACAAACCTGAATGAATTCAAACCAAGATCCAAGTTAAACTCGGCCAGCGACAAAACTCTGGTAGATAGTGATAAAGTGAGTTCAGAGAATGTTCAGCTGCAGAAGAAAATTGATGAGCTGATGAAAGAGAATGACTCTTTGAAAGATCAGCTGAAGCAACAAGTGCAGGTATGTTTGGTTTAAGTTATACTGTGGCTTCAAATCAAGATAAGTGGTGGGAATGGGGGGAGGTCTTTGCCCATCAATGGGATGATACAGACAAACAGTAACAGTAATATAATTAAGCAGAAGAGTTTGTTCGTTTGCTAATCTCTGTTTGTTATCAGTTTATTCTGACATATCTTACAAGGGCTTTTAATTTTTTTAATTATGATTATAATCAAGACCTGATAACAGATATAATATAATTATCTTGTAGTGAGGAAAACAGAAGAGTTTATAGTATGTTATGAAAAATAATATACAATTGGTTGTTCCTGCAATTTAACCTGTAGTAGAATTGTTAACGTAAAAGGTTCTCATGTTAGAACCTGGGTCTTTAAATATTTGTACAACAAACATCATCAAAATCATTTAATAGTTGACAAATGACACTTACATTTTTAATATTAGTGAAAAAGGAAAATACGTACAATTATAGGCAGCATATCCTTTTTTACTGAAATAAACAATGTTATACTATTGTTAGGTAAACAAAGAACTGAAAACGATGCTGGTGGCTTCCATGGGTGAAGACCTGGAGATCCAGGTGCAGTCCCTCAACGAAGATAAGAAACATCTCGCCGATGCCTTGCTGAACTCTTCACAACACCTGTCAACACATCAGGTATTTTTACTTACCTCACTTGCATTTTTTTAATATCCTGTTACGTCCCACAAAATTTTCCTGGCTCAAAACTGTCAAGGGAATCTCTCGTTTGGAGTTGTCCGTGGTTGTGCATGGTTGGCAGATGTGACGAATGTTCAGTATAGTGATAAATTAGTTTGGTTATCTATTTATTTAAGAAATTGTCTATATTCAGGAGCAAACTGAGTGGTTGGCTGGGCAGTGCGAAGTGTGGAGAAGCAAATTTTTGGCTAGCAGGTAAGTTTAAATATGTATAATATAATTTATAAACATATAAATTGTATATAAATCCTTCTGATAAAAGTCACTCATAAAGAAGAAAACTTCATCCAAATTATTTCCAAAACAAATCCAAAACTTGTTTGGAAACCTTAGCATTAGGTAGTTCAATCAATTAACATTATAATTTCAGTTTAATGGTGGAAGAATTAGCGGGATGCAAGAACCAACTCAACATGAAGACAGACAATCTCCAGCAAGCAATAAAACAACTATTGGACGAGAGATGCCGGGTGCGCGACATGTTACTCTGTACTTACAAGAATTTGTTCAGCCTTCACGAAAAATGGTTGGAGAATATTGCTCTAACCGAGTATATTGGGAGTGCGAAAGTCTACAACAGGCCTATAGGGAACCTCAATTTCAACGCGACTATACCACACTCCACAAATATAATCGACTTGGCATCAGTGAATTTGAAGATTTCCGAAAATGTAAGCAGTTCCGTTGAGAAGCAAGATATCAGTCAACTGGATAGTTTACCGACTGTCACCGATGGAGAGGTTAATGCAGAAACTGTAAGTTGTACTATATCATATATAACATTAGCTGAAAGTAATTTTACAAGTGGAATCACCAAACATCGCATTAGTATTTACGACGGAGGAATTGGGTCTACCCAATCCAAACCTCATTTGTATTTACGAAAGAGGTCTATATCAAGCTAAACCTACTCTGTATTTACGAAGGAGGTCTGAATTGACCCAAACCCAAACCTCCTCTGTTTTTCCGAAAGAGATTTGAATCGACTCAAACCTCCCCTGTATTTACGAAGGAGGTCTGTATCGACCCAAACCTCCTCTGTATTTACGAAGGAGGTATGTATCGACCCAAACCTCCCCTGTATTTACGAAGGAGGTCTGTATAGACCCAAACCTCCTCTGTATCTACGAAGGAGGTCTGTATCGACCCAAACCTCCTCTGTATTTACGTAGGAGGTCTGAATCGACCTAAACCTCCTCTGTATTTACAAAGGAGGTCTGAATCGACCCAAACCTGTATTTACGTAGGAGGTCCGAATCGACCTAAACCTTCTCTGTATTTCCGAAGGAGGTCTTTGTCGACCCAAAACTCCTCGGTATTTACAAAGGAGGTCTATATGAAACTTAGAAAAAAGATCCAGGTTTCGACTCAAAACTCCTCAGAAGATTTATAATTACTTTACACTGCCTCTGACTGCAATAAGTACTTAATTTCACTCTACATTGCGAAAATTTCATTATTTTTCTAGGATGCACATCTTTTTACATAAAATATTAATTTTCAGGTAATGGCTACGCCTCTAGAAGTGAGTAAGATGAACGAGGGTCCCGTCAACGCGCTGGTTCACCACGCCTACTCCAACAGCGGGAACACGGTGAAACCTGTCGCTTCTTGCCTACATTGCAATGGGAAAGTACAACTGTTGTAATGGTCCACGGAATGTACTGTTGGAACGAATACAAAGTAATGTCCTGTGTGATTGTGATGTATGCCTAACTGTATAGGATATAGGTGAATTTTAAAGGCTATGTTTTGTGGAATACTGAGTGATTTGTGCCTGAAAAACTTACAATTAAAATGTTATGTATGATAGCTATAAAGAGGATTATGTAAATTGATTGTATATATATTTTGTATATAATGAGATGAATGAGTTTCTGGGTATGTGAGCAATAAATATAAGTTTTTTAAATAATATATAAAATGTAAAGGTGGATCTTCCATTTGTAAATCTTCTTGTGATTATATTATTTTATTTTCAATTAAATGGTTGTGTTATGTCAATGCTACTTATATTTGGTGTTCTATGTAAAAATTTGGTGTTTTGAATTATATTATCTTGTAAATATGTATAGTAGATTATTCTTATCAACTGAAATTAACAATTTAATTTACTTGTTATGCATTCTAATATTCCACTTATTTAACTCAGTTATTCACAATTACATATTATAACCATAACAAGCAATAAACATATTATTTCTATTAAATGTGTTATTTTTAGTCTTCAATAGGTATTCGATATAAATATAAATTTATATGTATTAACTTAAAATGAAACAAAATGAAAGTTTTATCTTATATTTTAATCATAATATTAAAATATTTTACAAACTTACGTAACTTAACCTACTGCATATAACTCAATCAATTTCTTACGAATATAGTTCACTGCCACAAAGTCCAACAATAAAAGAGATATGAACACAAAACTTTGTAGCATTTCATCAAACATATAGGACATCTGTTCACACAAAATGGTAGAGAAATTAAGGTTTCCAAAGCTTGAGTAAGCCATCTTCACTGTATGTTGCGAGAAGGTTCTGATGCGGGTGATGAGTCATTCCTATAACAGCTTTCTCGTGGATCTGTTGATGAAACATGCTTGTATTAGGAACAATGTACTTGGGCATTTTAAAAAGTGATTGACGTTACTGAGTGAATGTGTATAAATGTGTGTATTTTTATACTAGTTAGAAGATAAATAGAGAGAATAACAAAATCTGTAAGAGCCATCTCATTGCAGAGTTATAAGGCCAGATACAAGGCACAAGAATTCTGCTACGTTATCTTATCAACCGCAACATAGCATTGCATTGCTAGTTGGAATGTCATCTTACCATGGTTGTCTCAGTGACACACAAATGAAAACAAAGTAATATTCTGCAAGATCCTTGCAGTACAAATGCGTCTACTTCTTCAGATATTTTTAACATACAACTTAAGTTTTACCTAGTCCAATTTTTTTGTATGAGTGTGGACATACAACCAACAAGTATATTGGCTGTTGTCAGAGGCACCTGTAAACAAATTTATAGTTGAAGTATATGCGTGCGTACCGTGATGGTGCGCTCGAGCTTGCCGCTGGCGGCGCAGAAGGCGTACAGCACCAGGTCCTCGCCCGCGCAGTACACCAGGTCCCCGCGCGGCGACAGCGCCGCGCACACCAGCGCGCCGCCCGCCACCTGTGCCATTTATATTCACATTCAACTCTAACTATGCACACACTTCGCATTTCAGTTTAATAAAGGCATTTAAATTGTTTAAAATGCGGCTCATTGAAACGATAAGTGGAAGGGGTCAAGCTCCACTCATTTTACTAGAGCTATTCTTTAAAAAAAGGGATTTCGTAGAAAGATGATTGAGAAGGAATGGTTCAAAATCCCAAGTCGAAAATATGCCACTTATCACCCGAGAATACTGTGAAACCGTGAGTGACATGTATAATTATGAAATAACTTGAAATATAAGTGACCTCTCTCCGGCCGGACCACAGCGAGCGCACCAGCTGGCCCGCCGTGTTCATGATGACCACGGTGTTGGTGCGGTTGCACACGACGAAGTGCTCGGGGTTCTTGGGCGTGAGCAGCAGCGAGTTGACGGGCGGGTCGGGCGCGGCGCCGCCGGCCAGCGGGCGCAGCGTGGCGGCGCACTCGCCGCTGCGCACCGCCCACACCTTCACCGTGCCGTCCGACGAGCCGCTCAGCACGCTGTGCCCGTCCAGCGTGAACACCGCCTCGTTCACGAACGACGTGTGCCCGCGGAATTCTTTCAGGATCTTGCCGGATTTTAGGCCGTGGATTCTGTGAATTGAGATATGGGTTGGTTACTTTCTTAACAAACTTTTTAAACTTACACGATTTGCACTCATTATACTAAATGAAACGGGTCTGTATCGCGTTAGATAATTAAACGTATTTAAATACGTACCCGACGTTTCGAGCGGATTACACCGCTCGTGGTCACGGGAAACGTCGGGTACGTATTTAAATACGTTTAATTATCTGACTCGATACAGACCCGTTTCATTTAGTATAATGGTTACTTTCTTGTTTTTTTCTACGCCTCCTCTTTCGGTTTACTGTTTGTAGAGGTAGACCCAGTACAATTTAATTCGTTAAAAAAATCTAATTGTGACTATAGAAAATAGCCGATTAATCAATCAATTGCATACAAATTTAATCTATAGAAGAAAAGTACAGTAATAATATTTTTCCCCTAAGAACAAATAGATCATAGACATCTCTTGTCAATCTTGGATAGCAACTTGTACTGTGTTTACCTGATAGTCTTATCAAAGGAAGCGGAGAGGAGCTGCGCCGCGTCCCTACTGAACTGCAGACACGTGACGCCCTTGCTGTGCGCGCGCTCCAACTTGCGTAACACTTGACCCGTGGACACGCGCCATACTTTCACCTGAAATATATAACATCAGTTAAATTTATTTTATTGGAACGAAGTTCCTTATCGCGCGTTGCGAAAGGGGGCTAGACGGAAAAAATGGTTACGACATTTTTTAGGCCAGAGAGGGACAGACAGAGAAACTTGCGCACGCCAGAGAAAGTCAGACAGAGAAACTTGCGCACGCACACGTGCACATGTTTCTCTGTCTGTCTCTCTCTCTCTTTCTCTCTTATAGAAAGCAAGCTAGATATTTTCGTTTCGTCTTTCTATTTCGCATTGAACAGTGTGGTGTCGCGACGATTATTTTTGTTGATAATAAATAAACTTCGTTCCATCCGGGTGTCCCTTGACACCTCTCAAGTTTTTTAATTATATTAAGAATCTTTGATCGGAGTCGGGAATGTGCACAGGGCAGGGTGTATGTATACATGCCTTACTTAGAGTATTGTTCGCAGGCTTCTATCACAAATCATTGACTTTTGGTCTAAGCATGGAAATGTATCGACTATCAATATCCTACCTTGCCATCATTAGCTCCAGCGGCCAGCGTGTCCGAGTCTCGCGCGAACGACAGCGACAGCACCGCCGCCTCCATACTCATGTACTCTTCATGCGCTTGGTATCTCAAATCCTTCCTTATCTTCCCCGTAGTGAAGTTCCATACTTCGACCATACCGTCAACGGCCCCAGTGACCAAGTATTGTCCGTCGGGTGAGAACCGCGCGCATTCCACGTGAGACTTTTGACCGAATTTGATGATTTTAGAGAGCTGCGTGGGACATCTATCGTCTTCCTCGTCTCGCATCGCGGCTTTACCGCGGAACAAGTCGATGGTTGTGCCTGAGGAAGTTAATTAAGAACAACATTATTATTTTGCTCTTGTCTTAGGTATTCTGAAATGGCTTTTAAAAAAAGGGGGGTTAGGACTTTTTCGTTTAGGTATGATTCTAGAACCTGGAATAAAAAAAACTAAATGTGGTAATTCTTTCAATAAAACATATTTTAAGTTGGTTATTCACTTGAATGTTTTGCCTTCTTTCCATGGACATATCTATGGGGAGTATAGAAAAAGGGTTTTAATTTTAATAATTTTATAAAATGAACTATTGGTAAACAGCCAAAATCTATGAGTGATCTCATCACTTAATCCGACGGATGCATACGTTCGTCATGAAGTGGTCTCGCATACCTGGCGGCAACAGGCCCTGGTGCTGCTGCCACTTGAGCGCCTGCCCCAGCAGCGCGAGCAGGCGCGAGCTCGGCACCACCGACACCTCGCCCGCCAGCGCGGCGGCGATGGCCGCGCGCCGCCGCTCCTTCCCGCCGCCGCTGCCGTACGCCTCGCGAGGGTCGAAGTACGACCGGGCGACTAGGTTCTCTGGAATTATTGAATGCTTTGATGAGGTTCATTTATTAATTTTGTATAGGTAAGAGGCCAAGCCTTGTGTTTTGGGTTGCTTAATGGTCTCTGCGCTAGACTATCAATTAAAACAACAGGGATCAGCAGCATTTCAAAAGTTTGCTGGTGGAGAACTAAGTGTGTAAGTTAATTTATAGAACTCAAACTTTAAATTCAATAAAATAATTTTACCTATGCTATATATGATTGGTGGATTTCGGAAACTAACTATGTACAAAAAAACACTCACAACTAACAATACAGTGACATGGTAACTAATTCCTTACCAAGATGCATGTACCGGTCTGTCTCGAGTTGCTTCATCAGCATACACGGATGCGTTTGTCGCAGCAGCGACCGCGCCGCGCCGAGCTCACGCAGCTCGATCAGCTCCAGGACCACCTGATCATTACAAACATACAGTTAATCATAAAGTATAAACAACTATTACCAACAGTTTATATATTTTTTGAACTTCTTGTACAGTGGTAATTTAGGAGAACTCCGATGATTTTGTAGGAAGGGTGGGGACTAAGACCCCGTAGCCTCTCCCTGGATCCTCCACTACTTGTTCTTACAATTTTACAAGAAAGAACTGAAACATTAAAATTCCAAAATAAATGATTACAACTAAAAAAATATGTGTCATATTATTTTATTGTCTTATGGTGGTACTTTTAGGCATAAAAATCCAATTACACAATAATTACAAATTAATGTAATCCAAACCTGTTCATAAAGGTCCATCAGCTTCTTGTCGGGTAGTTTGAGCGAGGCCGTAGCCTTCAGCACCGTGTC
Source organism: Cyclophora albipunctata (assembly GCA_963082685.1). Taxonomy (NCBI): domain Eukaryota; kingdom Metazoa; phylum Arthropoda; class Insecta; order Lepidoptera; family Geometridae; genus Cyclophora; species Cyclophora albipunctata. Next base: position 1,568,356 of record OY720118.1, read on the forward strand.
CCAGTGCCCATTATTGATGTCCGCACAGAACCCATCAACGCTGTCCACGGTATTCAGTGACACTCCAGTCTCTTCCTGAAATATTTAAAGTTCTTGGTTTCAGTAACTAACAACATGATGGGGGTAAAATATAAATAGATAAAGCTCTATAGATTTTTATTGAAATTAATTAAAGGTAATGTACAAAGTCTTATATATTGAGTTATTATCAGTTTTAGCCCCAACAAGGGCCTTTTGAATATACCTAGCATATTTAGGCAACATGTCAAAATGAAAAAATTGCCTGGATCGTATAATTTCTGTAATTATCAATACACAGATACTATAAATAGGTTTTGTCTGTACAAAGGGTATAGGTACTGGACTGCACAAGCACAATAATTATATTTTATGAAAGGTACTTTACCTGTAACGTCTGCAGCGTCTTCGTAAGGTTGGACTCCTTCAAATATTGTTGAATTAATCGTATCACACTGTAACATTGAAATATAGACTGTTCATTAAAAACATAGATGCAAGAAAGAATATAACTTTATCATGAAAAGTAATTGACATTACTGAATATGTTGTTAGTTTCCTACTCAGGTTTTTAAATATAATTTATTAAAGAACTAATTGCAGTAAATTTAAACGTTTAGAAACGTTTAAATAACCATTGTAATGAGCATGTAAACATAAACATAGAAGTGAACGATGCCATTATCAGACCACCATTCGTGATAATTTCAATAGATTCACTTACTCTGCAGATTCTATTTCAATAGACATTGTTGTTTTTTATTTATATATTTCGTTAAATTTAAAGAATTGTTTTGTTTTAATTTCTGAAATTATACAAAACCGGGACAAACGGCGTGAATGAAACAAACATGGATCAAGTTTGACATTTGTTTTTAATGTCACAAGTGTCAATGCCAATAGGTGTATGACAGTAAAGATTATAAACTTCGGACTTTGCTTTCATGGAGGTAGTATTTCCTTTTCAAATTTGAAATAGGTACCATTAAAGATTTATACAAATATCAATGCAGAAAAATAAAGATAGACTTTCGAGCATTCCTTATATAATTCTGTAAGCTTTTTCTACAATGGTAGTGCGATGCTTTTACACCAAAGTTGATACCCACCAACATCCACCAATCATAACAGATTTATATTACAATATTTCTATGGGATCGATGCGTGAAGCTTATTGCATAGTATTCACAGGCACGAATCTTTCTCGTAACTTAGCTTAAACGGAAAAGCATCTTTATTAGTTATAATTTTAATACACTGCATTGATGCCGCGACATATAGATAGAGGTGCACAGGAAACGTGTGGGTACTTATACTATTTGATTAATGTGAAAATGAGTAATTAAAGGCATATAATATTAAATGATTATTTAATTTATAGAATTATTATAATAATATGCAATTCCAAAGCTATGTACATTAATAGATATGTGAATATAAGTCAGTCGACAGTTGGTGAGATTGGCGGAGGAACCAGTCGCGTATCCGCCAAGTACGCGTGCTGGAGGGCTGCCCGCGCCGCGACCCGCTCGCTGGGCTCGTAGCGAAGCATCGTTTCAAATAACTCACAGGCTAAGGGATCTGCTTTAGCTGCCGCTGGTAGCAAATTCCGAGCAGGCCTAGCCGGCCATCTAGGAAATGCCGCGCGATAATCTGGCAATCGCCGGGCGCCCGGCCAGACACCGTCAGAAGTACCCCCTGGAGTACCAAGCGCACGAAACACGCGGAACAGCTGATCAATCTCACTGTCACCAGGGAACAAAGTGCGCCCACTGGCCATCTCAGCATAAATGCAAGCCAGACTCCAAACATCCACTGAAGTGGAGTAAAATTTAGCACCAAGCAGGATTTCAGGTGCTCTGTACCATAATGTTACTACTTCATGTGTGTATGCTCGAACCGGTATGCCAAATGAGCGAGCTAGACCAAAATCTGCAATCTTTATGTGGCCTTCTGTGTCTACCAGTAGGTTCTGTGGTTTCAAGTCACGATGTAGCACCCGATTAGCATGACAGTAAGCTATTCCTTCCAGCAGTTGACGTAGATAGTTCTGAAACAAAATTTTAAATTATTCATAATATTTGTTGAAACATTTTTTCTTGTTTATACCACAATCAAAGTGTATTCATCTAGTTGTATCAAAGAATATAAAAATCAAGTCATTTGAAATAATATTGTTTTTCATAAAGTTTTACACTAAATAAATCTCTGGGTCAGTTCTGTTTCCAAATAGAAAACAGCTGATTGACACACAATGATAACATGCCCATATCCAAATTATTTTAGTTTACTTTGATTTACACAACCACACAAATTAATGACAAACTTGTCTGTAAGGAAATTTTGGTAGGGAAATTTAATGAAATGTAAACCATACCTTAACGAGATCAAGAGGCAGTGGTCCCTTAGTCAAGTCCATGAGTCGTTTCAAGTCCATATGTAGAAACTCAAACACCAGAAACAGTTTGTTGTCCGTAAGAAGTACATCAAGCAGTCTGACTACGCTGGGGTGGTGGAGCTCACGCAGCACTGAGATTTCTCGCAAAGCTGTCGAGGGTACGCCTTCAGGTTCACTGAAGCGTTAAGATAAACCACTTTAAAAGAGTTTTTGGTTAAAAGTCTAAGCTTGGTTAGCCTGAAATGTACTAAGGTATAGATCTATTATTTCATTCGAATAAGCCTTATAAATGGGTAAAGGTTGTTGAGAGGGTTCATATCTACGTACTTCTCCAGTTTAATCTTCTTTAAAGCTATTTCTTGGCCTGTGATACGGTCTTTTGCTTTGTAAACAACTCCATAGGTGCCTTCGCCGATTTTTTCAACTCTAGAGAAATTCTCCATTGTCTGACAATATAAAACGATTATTTAAAGAATATTATGAAAACGACTTTAGTTTATTTCTTATAAAACCATTTCTTAAACACTTTTAAACAAAATCTAAGTGAACAACATGTTTCGTAAAGTTTCCCCCGCTTTTGAGAGTTTTGTTGTTTGATTTTTGAAAACAAACAAAACATGTCATTGTCAAAACAACAATTTCAGCCGTCAGCTGTGTGACTGACAGATTTTACTATTGTCGCTAATGTCAAAAATATCAGCTGATTGACAGATTTTCAAAGCCTTATGTCATTTTCATGTCATTCATTGCTTGCCTAAAGATTCATGATGGGAATTCTGTAAAACTCATAAAATTCTAAATAAAATAAAATACTTACGCTAAAGCTATATAACCTCTGAAATTATACCAGTAAGCTCCATAGTTACGTTGTTTCAGTAAAATTACATAGGTTATGGCTGTAGCGTTTTCGTGCAACATTCTGAAGTGTTTAAGAAGCTCAGTTTTTCGGAGGAACATTGCTACAACCGCTGTAGTCATGGAAAAGGCAATGGAGAAACTTCAAGAGAACCCGTATTTCGACAAATACGCGGAAAGAATAGCCGAGCTTCAAAAGACGTCTCCCGAGGAGTTTCTGGCTAGAGTTGAACAACAGCAGAAGGCCAAAGAGGAGGAAAAGAAGAAAAAGTTTGCGTCTGCGCCACAATCAGTAGATACCAGGTAAAACAATTTGTGATGTGCTGTCTCAAGCTCCTTTTTTATAGTTGGATATTCAAAACATTTGTATCTACCTACCCATCTACCCATATTTTGCTTAATATGTGTGTTGATTTGTTCTTACATAACCTGATTAAAAGTAAACAATCCTTTTTACAGACAATTCTCATCAGTCCTCAACCCAAAAACAGCTGTTCAAAGTGACAAAACTGGAGCTGAAGGCAAGAAACTCAATGACCTCTTGAAGATTGATCTTGTGAAGGACAAGTCCGCTGCAGAAATACAAGCACTTTGGGAGGAGTATCATAAAAATAAGGAGGTTATATCTGCAATAATCCCTTTGACCGTATATACTGATATTCAAAAGAAGATGCAGCAGTTTCCTACCTTCTTGTTCCCATTGCCTCGCGAACAAGGATATGAGTTCATTTTGTGTCAGAACTTTGGACATTCCGTACATTTCACACCATTATTGGCTTTCCAGGTATGATTAACACAAATTAACAAAGTAAACAAATTTTTAATATTCATTTGAATTATTTTAATGCAATATTTGTAATTCCAGGTGCACAAAGAAAATGCTCCGGAGTGTCTGACCATGATTCATTATACTGAACTCAGTGACAAAGGCATTGTGTTAATGAGAGGAGACTATGATAAGGTGATGATTGTTTTAGAGCTGTAAGATTATGGAATCATACATTTTAAAAGTATTATTTTATAACTAAACAATGTTTTTTTAAATTACAGAATGTATTGACCGCCAAAGAAGCTCAATGCATTGGTAACCAGTTCCAAATGTACTACAATGGCAAAGATGAAAATAAATTAAAACTTTTGGAAAGATTTACAAAATCCCCCGATACCTTCAAGCATATGGAACTCATAACAGAATTAGAAAATATTACTTTGTTTAAAAAAGTCAGTGTAAACTAATTTACTGAACTTACTTAATAATGTTAAAAAAGTAAATTAAAAATGTAGACGTTTATTGTTAAATAGTTTATTAATTTAACCTATGAGGGTAGTAAATGTACTCTGGGGAGTCTGATAGCGGCAACTCAGGGCTGGTTGTAGCTTGGGGAGGACATGTAAAGAGTTCTTTATCACTACTACTACTGCTTATCCCCAAAGCAGGAGGGGACAGCTCACATTCTGAACTTTCAGACAAGGAAACTGGACATTCTCTTATAATACTTGGCTCGTCAACAATACTTATATTACTCATGTTACTCTGTGCATTCTCACTGCTCTGTGGTTTAGGCAATATGTTGCCCCTTATACAATTCATGATATTTTTTTCATACTCTTTCTGACAACTTTCTATGTATAATTTTTGTAAATGAATTTTACTTTTCTTTATAACATCTTCATGGACAACAGCCTCTGTTATTTTTTTAAAGTAATCTGATAGTTCATTCGTTAATTCTTCATAGAAATGGCATTCCTCAGAACTTTGAGATAAATTACTGCTTGATGAACTTATATCAATAGGGAGATCTTTATCTACAATATTATTGGTGGGACTGAACATTTCACTTGGTGCAGGTGATTCCACAGGAGGCATAAAGCTCGTTTTATTATTTTCTCGGTTGTCACAGTTCACCTCAATTTCTATTGAACCATTCGGTATGTTGGGGTCACCATTGCAATCATTTTCTACTTCATCTGAAGTACTAGAACTTAGAGCTATATTTTCAACACTTCTATCCAAGTTACATTTCTGTTTTATTTCAGCTAAAACTGGTCTTGTTATTGTTTCTGATTGAACAGCTTTCGAAAACATTGCTATTGTCAAACGATTCATTGTGACTAAACTACCTCTTGAAGGAATGGTGTTTTTGAGAATATTATCATTATTGTGGTTTTCCGAGATTTCTTCATTTGACCGCTTAGACCTTTTCCTCATCTCATCAAGACATTTTCGAGTTTTTCTCTTTTTTCTTTTCGTGGTAAATGCTGATCTTTCCATCTTAATAAATGTAAGTACATACAATTTTAAATTAATATTTTAAGAATGTTTTAAAATGCATATGGTTACTAACAAATTGTTAGATAGTAGTTCAGTAATCATTAAATACGCTCACCTCATCCAAATTAACACACAAAGTACAAATAAAAACAATCAAATTCGTAAACAATAAACATAAACAAAAATTTTTACAAAACCTCATTAGATTGATTTTAAAACTACGCGCCGAAGAGGTTGGGTGTGAAAAAAAAAAACCCTTCGGCACCGTGGCACCCCTGGATCCCAAGCTATGGGCGAGGGGTGCCAAGCTAGAATTAATTTGGTTGGGATATGCAAACTTGGGTTCAGATCGGACACAGGAGACGGAACATAATAATTATTGTTCCAAAATTGTTTGCTTTGGAGCCCATGATGAGAGTTTTTAGCATGCAACCACTGACCTCTATTAGGTGTAATAATAGAGGTCAGTGCATGTAACGGAATTAATATATTTTCTTTTTACCTCCTTGAGATTGGGGTAACTTTTGACAGCTTGCTATCCCGTCTTAACTCTTGTCGTCGCTACAGCTGACGTATGACGTTTCCTGAAATTCTGAAATCTGCTGATTTCTGAAGCGAGCACAAATTAACTGCAATGCCAAGTGCCAAGAAATCGAATAAATTGGTAATTACAGTGAATTAAATAAATATCAAAAACCTGTTGTAAATTATAAAAAGAGGAATACCACAGTTTGTTATTTATGAATAATTATAAAATGAGATTGATGTTCTTACATAAACTGAATAAATAGGAGCACATAAGACACTACGGTAAGTAACTACTTCTAAATTATGCTTTACGACTTTATTTTGTCTCTTGCATCCTTGTATCTGTTCCGATTCTTATAGTCAATAAATCGAGCCTTCATTATATTACTATGGCAATCAGATAGTCTCTCATTTATCTAACTAATCTGTAATCTACCTATAAACATATGTATGGATAAACATACTGCAGTATAAAATTATCTATGTATCAGCTTTTCTTTACAAAACGTGCCAATTATTATAATCGTTAAATGAATGGTTAAGTAAGGAATCTTTGTTAGTCCCAGTAACTATAACACTATAATATCTTCTCAAATTTTGTTACTGACTTAAAGATGTTTTTAAGGTTTTTTAAATTAAATAATATAATTATATTGTGTATAAATCCCGCTATGCATAATGCAATTAAACAAAGAACAGAAATAATTAGTAATCCCAGGTTATGAATACTCTTGTTTTTCCAATTTAAATAAATCATATTCAGCCAAAAAGTGTTCATGAAACTTTAATATTGTTAGGAGAAAATATTAAATAAATAAATAGACTATGAGCAAAATTTTATGTTCCTCCGGCACAACAGGAAGAACCTTCAATACATTCAATTCATATGTATTCAATAGCAGTAGTATAAGCTTATTATTAAGTTTTGATTTGGTTTATCAAGGAAAAATAAACAGCTTCTTCTTCTTTACGTGTCATTGCCACTAAATTGAATCAGCCCACAACTTGGCCAGCACTGCATCATCTGTAGCCCTGTTAAGGTCGGATGTAGTACATAGAGAGCAGGTCAGCAAATGCGCCATCGTTTCGGATGATTCTCCACATTCAACAAAAACAGCTGCATCTACATAAACATCATGCACAAATAAATACTTATAAACTATTTAATAATGCAGCCTGCAACCTGCTGTCTGCAATATATACCTTTAATATACAGAAAACTAATTGTTCATAAACTAGTTCTCATTGTTACGGCTGACAAAAGAAATAAGTAATCTCTTTGAGACTAAACATCCTGTTTAAGGATAATGAGAATGATTCTAACAAGAGTAATTCTCTTCACACATGGTTGGTTAAGCTTGTTATATAGAATTTAAGTGATAATATTACAGGACTGCAGTGAAATTTAATCAAAAATTGTGTTCTTGTTTTTTTTATTACTATTATTACAATCCCCCTCTTTGATAACATTCTTGATAACATTTTGTTTATAAATACATTTTACACATAGTAATATTAAGCTGAAAACACACAGCAAACTAGAAATAATCCGCTGTTAGTAGGTTCCTCAAGCAATGTATGTTGGTGAGCGGTGACGGTGCTTGGGCTCCAGCATGGCGGAGGGGGAGGCGAGCGGCAGCGGGTGCGGCCAGCCCGACGCCGTGCTGCTCGCGCCGCTCACCGAGGACACCTTCTTGCACAACCTCCATGTGCGGTACAAGAAGGATATTATTTATGTTAGTATTACAACATTTTTCACCTGAATACTTGTTATTTATTGGCTGTTTCAAAGTCAAAGTCAAAGTCAAATATTTTTATTCAGTTTTGGCCCCATAGAGGCTCTTTTGAACTTACCAATTCGTTCATTTCATTCCGCAAATGGGCATCACAGTTGCGCCAACTTTTCATCTGACCATTTATGCACTTTCTATTAGTTTTCTATAGCTGGTTTTATCAGTTTCTGTAATATGAAGAGTAGCCTATTTTCGAATTTAATTTCAAACCAAAATTGGTTTAGGTGTGATAAACGTATATTTGCGTAGAAATGAATATTTGTAGATAGGCTTCAGTTTCTTATATCATATATGAGATCCATTCAAAAAACATCCTATAAAATAAACACTGTTTGTATTAAAACTTAAAAACTATAAAATGCAATTTCTCCTATGGGACTTCAGTTTCATCTTGTCATACATGCTTTGTGGCGCATACGCATAAAAGTGTTCCTTAGTAAATAGTATATACAACATATTGTTTTTATACTTTACAGACATAGGGTCATTTCGCCAGTTCGCGTCCATTTAGTGCAGTTGGCAAGTTTGAAGGAGAAAATAAAAATGTTCCAGCACTAGTTTCAATGAAAAAATTATGTAATGTGTTCATTATATAGTCTACCATAGGGTTCGCTTACAGTTTTGTTCGAAACTACTTGTGTTTTTTTTATAAATAGAAAAACTTCAAAAATAGGCGTTTTACCCACTTTGCGTCCAAAAAATCTAAATTGCGTCCACCCATAGACCATTTTGCGTCCACCAGCTAAGAAAAGGAATGTAGGGGTGATATTTTTAGATAATGTAAAGAAAAATTGTATTTAAACAGATTCTTTAATTCAATTAAGATTCTCAAGAATATTTCGTTAGGTCCACGTCTGGTACATTTTCTTTCTCAAATTCCACATCTATCGAATCTATCGTTTCCTGTGAACTTTTATACTCTTTTTTTTGTTTCGGATCAATTTTATGAACCTCTCGAGCTCTCTCCTGTTCTATTTCTCTATTCGTTCTTTCTTTTTCGGATTGCTTCCTGTTTTTCGTTCTTGAAGAAGATAGAAGAAGATATGGCTGCTGGAGTCCTTTGATTATTAGGTTTCCTTGTTTATTTAGAAATTCAGGCAGCATTAGGTGGATTTTAAATGGATCACAGGTTTTTTTGGCTTGAATCGGTAACAGCTGCGGAAGATGGTTGTACCTACTAGAGATTTCTTTAGTTGCATCCAATTCTAAAATATTACTATTTCGTTTTATTGATAGTTCCATAAGAGACCTCTTGGATTCAGTTTCGATAGAAATTTCTGCAAAGAAAACTTCAGCAGAGAGAGTTTTATTAGTTTTAACTCTTAGTTTTAATAAAAAAAAATGCATATTAAGTAAATTATAAAAGATAAAAAATATATTTTTTATTATTTGAATTTAATGAAAAAATTGACGCAATTTGGTACAATACTATTTCCTTGTAGGTATAGTTTGCGTCCACATGTGATGAACGATTTTTATTTTTAATTATCTTTTTCTACAATCATAATAACGTGGACGCAAATTGCTCATTACGATTGCATGATAATAATACATAAATAAAAAATAAAAACAAATTCCCTTTTTTAATTTTATCACATAAAAATAAAAACTAACTAAATCATAAATAGACGAGTTCGCGTCCATTGTGGTCGCAAAGTGGAAGTTTTAGAAATTCGGTGTAGTAATTCGCGTCCACCTTATTTTAACTGTTAACTTTTAAAAAAACATGCAAATACATAATTAATATTACTCCTTTTTTCATGATTTATGTTTAGAAACAGCTGTGTATTATAAAATACGCATAAAACAATAAAATACTTACCGCCGAACGCGCCCCTGCTCACTATTTTTTTGCCAAAATTTCGCGCGTTTGCGCTTCTTTGTTGAAGAACGGAAACTAACTATTTTTTCTAGACATGATTGGTTTAGCTCACAGAACTTTTGTCTTTTTCTATGTGCCTCTTATACGATTAGGTATTAGCGGTAACGACTTTTCGGTGATTTAGTGTGTTAATATACCTATTTTCGAGAATTTTTATAGGGAGGTCCGAAAAATGGACGCGAATAGGGCGCTGGACGCGAACAGGCGCAATGACCCTATGTGGGTAACGCATTAGTGAGTGTGAACCCGTGTCGCGCGCTGCCGCTGTATTCGGCGGAGTTGGTGCGCGCGTATCTATCGCGACCACCGTACGCTTTACCACCACATTTGTGAGTACATAATCTCTATCTTTAGTTCAGTAAGATAGATAAGTAATCGAAACAAGTCAAGTACTTTTATATGCGTTTTGTTTAGGCGTAAACTATAGTATGGTATAGTAGGTGTTTCTTGCACCATTAGTATCTATGCGATTCTATACAATCGTAGTAGCGCTGGCTGTGCACACCAAATAACATATTACCAGCAAAATTTTCTTGCAGATTTAACTTAAAAAAATAAAAAGTAATAGCTTGTAATGTCCCACTATAGCGAAAAGGCCTCTCACTCATCTCACTGAGGATATCCATACAGTGAGGTGGATAACGCGTAATAACCATGCGTGCGTAATGCGGGTTGATAATCTCAAACTCGAACCGTGTTTGAAAATGAGGAACCATGGTATTTTCATTAAAAAAAAACTTGAGAGGTCTCAAGGGACACCCGGATGGAACGAAGTTTATTTATTATCAACAAAAATAATCGTCGCGACACACACTGTTCAATGCGAAATAGGAAGACGAAACGAAAATATCTAGCTTGCTTTCTATAAGAGAGAGAGAGAGAGACAGACAGAGAAATATGTGCTCGCCAGAGAGAGACAGAGCGCATGTTTCTATGTCTATTGTCTCTGTCTGTGTCTGTCTCTCTCTGGCGTGCGCAAGTTTCTCTGTCTGTCTCTCTCGCGCATGTTTCTTTGTCTGTCTCTCTCTAGCGTGCACAAATTTCTCTGTCTGTTCTCTGGCCTAAAAAATGTCGTTACCATTTTTTCCGTCTAGCCCCCTTTCGCAACGCGCGATAAGTAACTTCCAAAAATGCCAATTTCTGTACCTAATAGTTAAATTCTAGTAATAAAATAAATAGTCCTGGCCGCACCATTGACCACGTAACACGGTCTGCAGATACGCGATAGCGGCGAGCGCGTACCGCTGGGTGCGGGACCGCGGCGAGGCGCAGTGCATCGTGGTGACGGGCGAGTCGGGCGCCGGCAAGACGGAGGCGGCGCGCGTGTGCCTGCAGTGCGCCGTGGTGGCGGGCGGCGCCGCGCCGCCGCTCACCGCCGCCGGCACGCTGCTCGAAGCATTCGGGAACGCCGCCACCACCCGCAACCATAACGCCAGCAGATTTGTGAGTGTACCTTCTGTAACAGGCCTTATGGCCGGTTCACATTATTCCAGTCCAGTGATCCAGCGAGCTAATCCAGTCCAGTGCAGGACTGGAGCATATCGTTTACATTGTTCCAGTCTTTTAAGAGTAGCTGGATTGGTCCCCAAAACAATTGACTCGTATTCACTGTTCAACGTTCAATGTAGCACTGGATTGCAACTGGAATGGCTGTCTACACTATTCCAGTAAAGTTGACGGTCTCTCCAGTCACTGGACTGGAATGCTCACTGGAATGGGTACATTCCAGTGTCGGTTCACATTATTCCAGTAGCATTCCAGTACTGGATTGGATTGCTGGACTGGAATAATGTGAACCGGCCATTATGCAGAGCTACCCATTTCAATAACTCATTTCACACTACAATTTTTTAATTTTTTTATTTAACCTGTTGTGTAAAAACTGCTGGGAAAAGGACTCTCCGAATTTTTTCTACTTGGATCTATCTATTTCATTAAATAAGTGATTTAAAAATGCATTGGTCTCATTATGGGATCGAAATATCACAACAGGTGAGATGAACAATATTATTTAAAAAAAACAGTTATCTGCTAAAACTAAATATTGAAAGGATGAATATATGTATTAATTAACTGTTGGCCAAGAATGTGTATAATAACATGTATAGGTCACTTAATAATTAATAATAATAATAGCTTATATTTCAGGGTAAACTGCTGGAGATAGAATTAGATTTCAAAGGAGAACCAGTCGGAGGACACATCACACACTGTAAGACATATTTGTTAAATAAAGGTATAATTTACTATAACTTTATTGTAATTATAACGAAATATTTTTTATCTTCCATGCAGACCTTTTGGAGAAGGTAACCTAGAACCTATAAATAATCTTATTAATAGATTATTTCATTTTTGTGTATAAAGCATGATTTACTGAAAGCACAGTCAACCCATGAAAATTTCAACACTTTCCTACTTAGCCAGTTTATAAAAAAACATGACATATTAATTAATACCTAGTTTGAATTTCACATGTTTCTAAAGCATATTATGCTCAATATTTTCGCGACCGAACTTTACCTAATTTTTTTTTTTTTTGCTAATTTATCTGTCTAGGATCGCGCAGTGAGCGTCCCGGAAGGTGAACGCAATTTCCACGTGTTGTACCAGTTACTGGCCGGCGCGGATGTGCAGCTACTTAGTTAGTATTCATTTAATCTAATATAAAACAAAATTCTGACATTCATATATCACATTTTAGAAATGTCCAACTGCTGGGCAAAGGCTTCTTTCTATCTCACTGAAGTTATCAGTAATCAAATCATACACAAATATGATGTACACGCGGTAAATCCAATTCTCAATTGTCCAAGTGCCAATTGTCTATGCGACCTCAGTAATGAAGCGCGTTCTCGTTAGTCGTTGTATATTGTCTCGCGCGGTATCAAGAATATCCTAATCTGGCTATCCGCCATTCGACTGGTCGTTGACGGCACTTAGCTATACATATTCTACATCTTTTGCCTGCAAGTCGGCTCGCGCTTTAGAATGTTAATTTAGTTTGTGCGCCAGTTGCACTTCTTTGGGCCCCCGCGCATTAGGCAGCCAGAATATTTGCGCAGCCAGTTATAACAGCCAATCAACGACTAGTCTAGATCCTTCCGTCGAGCAATATGCAATTTCTCTGTATCGAAAGTCATCTTATCAAAGTGCGTCATCTTATCGTAGTGCGCGGAGACTGACCGCAACCACATACATTCGCCTACACACGTTCTGGCTGCGCGCAGCCAGCTGGCTGCTTTGCAAACAGGCGCGTTTCATTGGCTGCCGCAGCCGAGATTTCGTGGCTGCCTTGTGCGCGGGCTCCCATATAACGTTATATGTTTGACTGGCTGCCGCAGCCTGGCTGCGCAGCCATGGCTGCCTAGTGCGCGGGGGGCCTTTATGAGTCGAATTTTGGTTCGGGCCATTGCCGCGCAATCCATACTAGGACAATTTGGACTTGTGGCTAGAATGGCACTGTAACTTTTATATCTGTTCCCAGAGCGTCTGAAGCTGCAGCGGTCGTGGGAGCAGTACCGCATCCTGCGCAGCGGCGGCGCGGCGGCCGGGCCCGCGTCCCCGCGCCGCGACCACTCGCACCACGCCGCCGCGGCGCAGCACGACACCGACCACTTCGCCTTCACCAAGGTACAGGCAGACACGCTGCGGCGGCGGCAGTCTTGGGAATAGTACCATATTGACTGTGTGTCACACAGCGGCTGCCACTTCCAAAACGTTACAATCTGCACCACACCTTCTCAAGTTTACCCATATCTTGTTGTGAACCCGCAGGCCGCGATGGCCACACTGGGCTTCAGCGGCAGCGAGTGCGGCGCGGTGCTGCGGCTGCTGGCCTTCATGCTGAAGATGGGCAACGTGCAGTTCGAGCCGCAGCCTAACATCGACGGCACCATCGGCACGCGGATAGAACACGCTTATGGTGAGCGCACGGCAGGAAATAGAAGGAAGTTCGGAGCTAGGGTCGTAGACTAGAAACAAATGCTGGGAAGTAATGCGTGACCTACCGGAAAATAAAACAAAATATTCATCAACTGCTTTATATTTGTAGTCGTGTATGTTGTGCAACACTAGTTACCTAGTGAACCTCTGTTTGTCAGAGATGACGGAGGCGTGCGCGCTGGTGGGCGTGGACGCGGAGGCGCTGGGCGCGGCGCTGGCGGGCGGCGCGGGCGAGGCGGCGGGCGGCGAGCGCGACGCGGCCGCCGACGCGGACTGGGCGCGCGGCGCGCTGGAGCGCCTGCTGAGCGCGCTGTACTCGCGCCTCTTCACGTGGCTGGTGCACGCCGCCAACCGCGCGCTGCGGCCCGCCGCCTGCGCGCGCCGCGCGCCGCTCGCCGTGCTCGACGTCTACGGGCTCGAGTCGCTGGCGCACAACGGGCTCGAGCGCCTGCTCATCAACTACGCGGCCGAGCGCGTGCAGGTGCGCCTCCGCCTGCTGTACATCACGTGCAATGACCACGTCAGAGCGTTACATAGTGTCGTTGTGATCAGGCGGCGGTGACGGAGGCGACGCTGCGGCGCGAGCAGGAGGAGTACGTGCGCGAGGGCCTGTCGTGGCGCGCGCTGCCGCCGCCCGAGGCGGACGCGTGCGAGCTGCTGGACGCGGGCCCCGACGCGCTGCTGGCCGCGCTGCGCGACGCGGCGGCGCGCCAGCTGTCCGACGCGCAGCTGCTGCAGCGCCTCGCGCGCAAGCGACACCCGCGGCTCATCGTCACGCCGCCAGATTCCTTCACGTACGTGCCCGAATGAGTTACTGGTCTCATCAATTTTATGACAAATTTACTATCAAATACTATTATTACACATTATATAGAAGGTGTCGATACTATAACCTACATCTATAGCCACGCCTCCCCACAGGGTGGTGCACTTCGGCGGCGCGGTGACGTACTCGGTGCGCGGGATGGTGGAGAAGAACCGCGACCTGGTGTGTCGCGAGTGCGGCGGCGTGCTGGGCGCCGCGCGGGACCCGCTGCTGGCCGAGCTGTTCGCCGGCGCGGGGGACGTCGGTGAGGGCTATATTTTATTTATTGGAACGAAGGTCCTTATCGCGCGTTGCGAAAGGGGGCTAGACGGAAAAAATGGTAACGACATTTTTTAGGCCAGAGAGGGACAGACAGAGAAACTTGCACACGCCAGAGAGAGACAGACAGAGAAACATGCGCGAGAGAGACAGACAGATAAACTTGCGCATGCCAGAGAGAGACAGACAGAGAATCATGCGCGAGAGAGACAGACAGAGAAACATGCGCACGCCAGAGAGAGACAGACAGAGAAACATGGCGCACATGTTTCTCTGTCTGTCTCTCTCTTATAGAAAGCAAGCTAGATATTTTCGTTTCGTCTTTCTATTTCGCATTGAACAGTGTGGTGTCGCGACGATTATTTTTGTTGATAATAAATAAACTTCGTTCCATCCGGGTGTCCCTTGACACCTCTCAAGTTTTTTTATTTAGTGTTAGGAGGTCCAACAGCTTGACCACTTATTCTAAAAAAGTACAGCATAACTTAACAGAAAGCCAATTAAAGGTCCTCACGGGTAGAAAACAGTTCTAGAGGAACAATACAAGAGCTTGAACATTACATTACAAAATTACGTTAAACTTATATATACGTTAAACTGATGATCAACGATAATACATTATTGATAAAAAAATAATGCTCATGTTAAAGTCACCCAATATGAGAAACTTATCGTGAGGGTGCTGAAGAATAAACTCATCCTGTTTTATTATATCCAAGATATTGTTTACATAAGTATAGAATACACATATGAATTTTCATAGGTGTGTGAGAGTTCAAAGGCTTAATCATTAGTGTGAGCCAAAGGTCCTCAGCTGTAGAGTGATATTCAGAACTTGACTTCACTACATAGTATAAAATAAAGTCGTCTCTTTTTCGTGTCTGTCACACTGTTTGTCTGTCTGTATGCTTAAATCTTTAAAATTACGCAACGGATTTTGATGCGGTTTTTTGTAATAGGTAGAGTGATTCAAGAGGAAGGTTTTTATGTAAAAAAATTCCCGAAATTCCCACGGGAACGGGCACATAACATATATATCTCTACGGATTGCGATAAGGACACCACCGCCACGTGTCTGGTCCCTAATATCGTAATTTCTGTCTCGTCTCCACACAGTATACCTAGAATCAAACAATTCTGAGTCCGAGATTTCGTCTAGTAGCCATGTTTCGGTCAGTGCAACTACATCATACGAATTAAGGCAAATATTTCGATAGAAAATACTCGTTTTTGAACGGAGTCCTCGCACATTCTGATAATAGACATTTAGTTTGAGACTTTTATCATATATGTATTTTGTATGTTGTAGTATTTTGCGATAGAGTGAAAAACAGTGTGATGAACATAGAGCACCAAAACTATTTTAATGCCAGTAGAACAGTAATAGGAAAAGATGCCAAATATGTACATTAGTGTAACCAAGGTACGGATGCTCAGCTTAGTAGGTAAAGTGTAAAAAGTGGCGACAGTTGAGACATGGTGCTTATATCTAATTAAAACATAGCAAAGAAATCGATAAATACAGGATGAGACACATATTAGATAACTTTGTTTAAATGCTGTTCACTCATGATAACTTGAGCCACGGAGGTACCATTTTTTCTCACGGGAATCTTCCCATACTTCACCCAAACGTAGCTGTAGCCTGATTTTAAGCGGACGATTATAAATGATCTGATATAATAAAGACATTTGTAAAAAAGTCGATATTTGCAACTTTTAACGGTGATGGAAAAGTTATAGCGTCACTATCATTATAGGTATGTAGTTAAGTTTCTCAGGGCGTTAACGAAAAGAGTTCGATGCACGATTTAGGAAAAAAACAATATATTGAAATTAAGCACAGACACGGTAATAAACAAACACAACAATAGTTCAACAAAAGTCACAATTAATAACAAAATATGGAAAATAAACTTAGACGAATGAAAAATGCCTGTCGCGTCTATCGCGACGGTGGGACGCTATTATTGAATATTGATCGAAGGTGGGACGAGTCGCGGTCGCGGTTCGGTGGAGTGGGTGGGCGGAACTAACTATTTTAGTTCCGCTTCCTGGCCGAACATAGTTCTTCCGGCGGCGCCACTCACACACGAATCAGCGAATCACGGACCAGCAAAATTGGTCAAATGAGGTAGAGAGCGACATCTGGTGAGTCGAAGAGACAACTGGAGGCGTTGGAATGCAATGCAAGCTCTGACAGTTGTATCGGTAATCGAAACATTGTGCGAAACATCTCGAATAACCCGCTAGATGGCGACTGTTCAAATGCAAAAATCAACCCCACATATTTGAATTTGGAATTTGAAAATTTGTATCTGTCAGGTGGCATGGGCGTGTCGGGCGGCGCGGGCGGGTCGCCGCGGCGGCCGGGCGCGCTGTCGTGCCGCCAGCGCGCGCTGGTGGGCGCGCTGGTGCGGCGCCTGCCCGCCGCGCCGCGCCTGGTGCGCTGCGTGCGCGCCGACGACCGCCTGCGCCCGCACCGCTTCGACGCCGCCGTCGTGCGCCACCAGCTGCGCTCGCAGGTACCGCCCGCCTGTACACTACAGGGCCCCTCTACTTCCTGCAACCACGCGATATATGTGTGCATCTCAATATTTGCGTGATCCCCCACTATACATTCATGCCAAACTTGACCAGAAACCAATTTATACATATTGCAAAAAAAAACCGGCCATATTTTTTAACAAGTCTACACAAAAGAACAAAATGCCAGACAAAGCACTGAGCCAGTGAACCCGTCCGTAGGGGCTGGTGGAGCTGGCGCTGCTGCGGCGCGCGGGCTGGTGCGAGTCGGTGGTGGCGCGCGCGGCGCTGCAGCGCTACTCGCTGCTGGCGGCGGACGCGCGCGCGCTGCCGCCCGAGCCCGTGCGCGCGGCGCGGGCGCTGCTGCGCGCGCTGCCCATCCCCAGCGCAGAGTTCGCCTACGGCCGGACCAAGGTCTTCATCAGGAGCCCGCGCACGGTACCGCACTCATCACTATGTACTCAGTGGGGTGAATAAACGATATGGATGGACTATCATATGGTGGTGGCATACTCTTAGGAACTCTAGGACGATTAAACTTATTATAAAGCTCATTTTAAATAAATGCGATTGTTTATAATGAGCTTTAGTCCTAAATTCCACCACAAGTAATTCAATCGAAAACATGTTATTCATTAATAGAACCAATCTGTACCGGAATCAAGTCTACCTTAATTCCCTATTTAAATCAAAATTCTGGGTCCGTCACTGAATATTTATTGCTCAATCCGTCGCTAGTCGATCGGAGTCCATATCGACTATGAAAAAATATAGCTCGACTCTTTTTGTGTATGTGTCAGGTGTGGGAGCTAGAGGCGCTGCGCGCGGCGCGCGTGTCGGCCCTGGTGGTGACGGCGCAGCGCGCGTGGCGCCGCCACCGCGAGCGCGTGCGCGCGGCCGCCGCCGCCGTGATCGCGCGCGCGTGGCGGCGCTGGCGCGCGCGGCGCGGCGGCGCGCGGGCGGCGCGCGGCGCGGCGCCCCCGCGCGGCGCGGCGCGGCGCGTGTGGCGCTGGTGGTGCGCGGCGGCGCGGCGCCGCTACGTGCGCGAGCTGTGGGCGCGCCTGCCGCCGCGCCACATGTCGCCCGCGTGCGCCGCCTGGCCGCCGCTGGCCGCGCCGCGCCTGCTGGCGCGCACGGACGCGCTGCTGCGGCGCCTGCACCACGCGTGGCGCTGCCGCGTCTACCGCGCGCTCTTCGACCAGACGGCCAGGAACCGCATGCGGGAAAAGGTGACGGCGAGTGCGCTGTTCCGGGAACGGAAAGCGACATACGCCGGCAGCGTCGCGCACCCGTTTGTCGGAGACTATGTGCGGCTGCGGGCGTCGGCCGCGTGGCGACGCGGCGCCGGCGCGCAGGCGGACCGATACGTCGTGTTCGCAGACGTCGCTGGCAAGGTAACTGGCCCTTATTTCAAAAGTAACGTGTGGTACTATTGTAATGATATCCGTAGAGTAGAGGTGTTCATGAGAGAGCCGGGCGCAGGTGGCGCGCGCGTCGGGGCGCGTGGCGCCGGTGCTGTGCGTGGTGTCGACGGCGGCGCTGCTGGTGCTGGAGGCGCGCTCGCTGCGCGTGCGGCGGCGCGTGCCGGCGCACCTGGTGTACCGGCTGTCGCTGTCGCCGCTGGCGGACGACCTGCTGGTGGTGCACGTGCGGCCGCAGCTGCCGCCCGACCCGCTGGAGGGGGACGCCGCCGACCCGCTGGACGCGCCGGGCTGCCTGTTCGCGGTGAGTGTGCGCGCGCCGCGGCTCGAGTCGCGCGGGCGCCCCTGACCGTGTGGTGCGCAGGGCGAGGCGCGGCGGCGCGGCGACGTGGTGCTGCGCACGGTGCACGTGCTGGAGCTGGCCACCAAGCTGTTCCTCGTCGTGCAGAACGCGGTCGGCGCGCCGCCGCAGGTCAACATCGCCACCGAGTGAGTAACACACAGACACACACACAACCCAGGCTACACAATCATTGTTCATCAACACGAACCTGTTTATTATCTAGATGTAATCTGAGGCTTAACTCGTAGCGTATCCCTATATTACCAGTAGGAATTTTGGGATAAAAAGTATCCTACGTCCTTGCGCAAAGTTTAATCTATCTCGTCATCAAAATAGATTCAGTGGTTTAAGCGTGAAATCGTTACAGACAGACAAATAGAGTTACTTTCAATTTTTTATCAGTAATTAATAAAACACTGTACGAATCGAGAACTTTCGTTCGGTTTCTGAAGTCTGAAAAATAGGTAAGTATAGATTACATGTTTTACGTAAAACCTTTCACGGCATTTTGTGTTACCACCTCACATATTCATCACAGTTAACACACATCATACCATCTCTAACCCGGAGGCCTTTAGGTGGTCTAAAAACTCCGACACCAGGGTTGGCCAGGTCAGTGGCTCGAACGAACTTATCTCAAACCCAAGGTTCGAAGCCAACTTCGGGCAGCAAGTGGTGTCGATCGCGTTCCACGCGCTGGGCGCGGGCGGCGGCGCGCGCGTGCTGCGCCGCGGCGACCGCATGGACGTGCTGCTGTGAGCACGGGACACCTTTATAACTACACACACTGACGCGCCAGGTGCAAACAAACCATACCAATGCACGCGACGGGACGGCTCAAACCAACGTTAAGGTACGTTGAAGCGGTACGTTCAAAAGAGCCTCTATGGGGCCAAAACTGAAAAAAAAAATTTGACTTTGACTTTGACTTGACTTTGACTTTGGAGTGGAGCCTGATTAGGATCACAACTCATTAGGATTGTCAAACGACAGTTTAACTGACCATCACAATGCACTACGGAAAAATAATGACAATATCAATGCGCTCTGATTGGTGAATCCGGACTGCTTCACGGAAACGCACCCTAAGGGGCTGGCTAAAACAAGTTCTCATACGTTTTCATGCCTATACGTTTGAGCACTAATTTGTCTTACAGAGAAGAATGACATTCCATTTGAAGTGTAATGTCTTGCGTTGGTATTGTCTGTGATGGCGCGGCTCGATACTCTACCTATTCCCAAGACCTTTTAGTACTAAAAATATGAAATGTAATATGGACTACGCTTTAAGCACATACTAATATCCTAAATCCAAGAGATACATTTAAAATGTTGAATTTGTCTCAATGTTGTTACTCCATTGAATGAAGACCTCAATCGATGCCTAATCTAATGTTAAGATACACTAGAATACTAGAAATGGCACTGACTATAGATTATTTAGAATAATATCGGTGACCAATTCAACTTAAACTGGTTATCCAATGTTTAAAATTAATGGAAACATGCTCATATAAACAAGTGCCAAGTTGGATGATTAAATTGTTAAAATTGAGAAATTTTTCAAAGTCTATTGCATTATAAATATGGAGGCATTGTTTTAATTATAAGTAGTTAGTAAGCATGGAAATTGATGCATTAAAATTTTAAACGGGATAGGAAAAACAACATAAAAATTAATTAAGTGAGAGAACGATATAGTTTCAAGCCGCCTACAGACACCACTCTATATAATGATCTATACCATATGAGGGAGAAATTCATCATTAACGTATTAACGTTACTACTATTCTACCTTTATATAATCAACAAGCAGCGCCCCGCGGTTTTACCCGCGTTGTGCCCGTTCCCGTGGGAATTTCGGTATTTTTTATACCTATAAACCTTCCTCTTGAATCACTCTATCTATTAAAAGAAACTGCATCAAAATCCGTTGCGTAGTTTTAAAGACCTTAGCATACATAGGGACAGAGAGACAGATAGAAAGCAACTTTGTTTTATACTATGTAGTGATTTTGCAACGTACACCCGTCACTCACACTAATTTATAGTTAGCTGCCTAAACTTGGCCAAAAGTGTAGAGGTCGCTGTACTCCCATAGTATTGGATTGGAGATGTTCACAGTGGTCTGTTGTTTTTCCTACTCCGACATTAAACCGACATGCTAAATATAAGATAGGTATGCGATCGGCCCGACGGCCACGCGATGACGGATCGCAACTCTAGTCTGTGTTCATGATATTTATACAAATTGACTGCGTTTTGATTGAAGCTGTTGCTATTTATTTTGTACTAGAAAATAACTTTCAATTATGTTCTTATGAGAACTGCCCGTAAATAAAACTTTTTTGATGAAGTGTCATAATTTCGTTCCTACCTATGCAATAATCAATAATCTTACTGAAAAAGCAACAAAAATACACCCATCTTCACTGTCTTTCGAAATATATTAAGATTTGTATGCCTATTTTACCGTTTTACAATGAGAGATTATTTACTAAAAAAAGTGAGTACTTAATAAATTTTATACAAAGATTTTCTGAAAATAAACATTTCCTCAATCCCCAGCCATTTTAAATATCATCAAATCAACAGTCTTCAATGAAAACGCATCATTTTAAAGTGTTTTTAGAGTTAAAACAAGTGTTTTGGAGTTCCGCAGCCATTAGGAACTCTTCGAGTGTTGCGTTAAGCGATTAACATACATACACTACTTTATATAAGAAATCAAATACAATCCAACGATACAAAGATAACTTATTCCAACTGGACTGATCTAATATTATGTAGTAATACTAGCAGCGCTTCGCGGATTTACCCGCGTTGTACTCGTTCTCGTGGGAATTTTGAGATGAAAAATCCTATAACCTTCCTTATGAAACTATCCAATAGGTACAGAATTATTCGAATCGGTCTGATAGTTCTGAGATTAGCGCGTTCAAACAATCAAAATCAAACTATTCAGCTCTACATATTAGTATAGTATAGATTGCTAATTAAATAGAAACTTGTAAAAGATTATAAAATATCGCAAGGGCCTCTTGCCTGTTAGAAGAAGAGTACAATGACAGATAAAGGATAAAGCCGCGATTTCACTAGGGGACATTTGTCCCGCAACGCTCGACACGAAATTCACGTGTCCCGCGCGATGTCGCCCGACGTCGCTTGCGACATTTACGGGTTGCAGGACTTGTCGCTAGTTCTAGTTGACACGCGCGATCTTCGTGTCCCTCGACAGTCGCCCGACAGCCTTTGAGTAGTGAGGACGCGTGTCGCTTTGTGTTTGAAAATGGCAGTAGTGTGGTCCAACGAAAATATATTAGGGCGACATACTGATCACGACTATGCGGCATGCTATGACGGATAATGTGAACGAGACATAATATGTCTCTGGGACAATATCCCGCGACATATTATGTCGCGGGATATTGTCCCAGAGACATCTACGTGAATGTCGAGCGACAAGTTCTGCGATATGTTCTGCGACATGTCGCCTAATATAAACGCGGCTTTACATTTGTATACCAGTTTTTAAAATTATTTAATAATGAAAATATATTTTTATAATCACACGTTATACAGGGTGTCATGGATAGTCATATTGATATTTTATAAATAGATAGGAAAACAATGGTAATGTCTCGCTGTGAAAGCTAACCAATTTATCAATATCTGTATGTCGGAGCGACAGCATTATTGCTACTATCATCGGACATCATATGGGCGTATGACTTGTGTAATCGAGCAAAGAGAAACCACGAGTAAACAAAACACGTTTATTCTTCATAACTTAGCAATAGAAACGAATGACAATTCCTTGGATGGTACTGTTCTCCACGACGGCAGGTCGGTAAGTGATTGCACCTCATCAGCTAGGCTCTTTCGTAGCACAAAGTTGACCGAGTTCCGGTGACGTCATTCCCATGGTGCTGCCATCTCTCGGAGTTGTCCCGCGCTTCGATCAGTTTCCGTGCTAATGATCGTTTCCGACATGTATTTACTTATGACTATGCTACATTTCCTTCCTCTTACTTCTAAATATTAGAGTAAAATTTATTAAATTACAATTATGTACACTACGTTATTATGTATACTATCTGTTGATCTTTTTAAAATCAAACTTAAATATAGTCCAAAAGATAATGTTCTCTTAAATTGAGCTTTACTAACACTTATAAAACTAGTCCCAAAAATATATACCCCTACTATTAAATACTTTACTGCAAAGTTATCTGTCGTCACGTAAAAATTAAACATAATCTTACTCTCTCATCAGTACAAGAAATTTTATTCATAATCTTAAACTTAGGATAGGACCAGCGTAAGGCTGCGTTTCCACCAGAGATGTGCGATGGAAATGTGTCGTGCGAAGATGTCTAGCTGTGCTGTGAAAATGTGTGGGGGTTTCCACCAAAGCTGTGCGATGAAAATGTGCCTACGAGGATGCGTTGCGAAGCTGTGAAATGTGTCGACGGGGGTATGGTGTAGTGGGAGCGGAGTAACGCAACACATCCGTTCGCACACATCTCTCGCAACACCTCCCTTGCACACATCCCTCGTACACATCCCTCGCACACATCCCTCGCTTGTTTTGTATGCACAAAAATCCAGCTCCACTGATCCGTTTCCACCAGAGCTGTGCTGACCGAGGCGAGGTAAATGAAGCGATTCCATTGGTTCGTTACAAACACATCCCTCGCTACGCATCCTCGGTCATCTCTGGTGGAAACGCAGCCTTACAGTATCAGTTAGTTAGATTCCATTATACAAGCTCAGAGCTTAGTTTCAGTCTGATGAACCGTGAGTGAATTTGTCCCGGTATATTTATTGTTAATCGCTTAACGTTTACATGCTTAGTGAAAAGAATCAGTGATAGCGGTCGTCACTTTTTTAATGACAATACTTAATTATAATGTTAAGATAATTAATAACCAAAGTACAAGCTAAAACAAATTGCAAATTAGAAACAAAGTCCAGATTCCTTATTTTGACAAGTTTTTGTAACATTTGACAAAAATACCATGTAAAGTAAAAATATAGATAAAAATATATTATAAATTTACACCTGTTTGGGGTTCTTTGTAGTGGACAACGGAACCCTAAAAGGATCACTGAATTTTTGTCTACACTATTAATGGAAGCATAAGTTTTAATGTCGACTTAACATGTGCCAAATTTGACCTGTTTGTGCCAAATTTAACCTGAGTGTGCCATATATGCCCTGAAGTCACCGCATCACTGATTTCCCAAGTGTTTTAGATATAATTGGACAAATAATGAATAATTAGCGTAATCATTATAATGTAATGTATGTAGATGTATGTCAATAAGTAATTGTTACGAGGCAGCGCGTTGCAGCGCAACACTTCTGTTGAATGAATTGTCGTGTTACGTTTTACTGAATTACGTAATCCACATAAATTTTATTAATAAAATTGTTACTAAATATATTCGTTTTATTTATAGTTCTGCTTGTCTCGGATACGACTTAGGGCCGACACTGCGTTAAGCGTGCGCACGCCGCGGTTTCATACTAAAGTGAACCGTCGCGGGCGCCCGTCGCGTGCGGTGGCATACAAAAGTGAACCGTCGCGGACGCCCGCGGGGTGCGCACGCTTAACGCGGTGTTGGCCCGTAGTGTAGGGCCACATCTGCGGAACGTACGGCGCCGAACCTTCCGCTAAATACGCTCGTAGTGTATTTCAAGTTATCTATGACACATCAGTACGCGGCGTAATTTCGACTGATGTGTCATAGAGCGGAAGGTTCGGCGCCGTACGTTCCGCAGATGTGGCGCTACACTTATACATACTAGCGGCACGTTGAAAATGGAACAACTGAGAGCCGAAGCGACTACAAACGTCAAACCGCCAGGCTTTAGACAGTCTACAGACTGGCTGACTGACAAAGTGTGTATTAAGTCTTACCACTTTATTCATAAAAGCTCTAACTAAAACACTTATAAAATGTTTTGTCTCTTTTGCTCTTAACAAAATAGTGTATGTCGGAAAGGGACAAACCATTTGATAGCTAAAATGCTATGAATAAGGCCCTTAGCCTAGCATTATCGTTCGTTACCTGTATCGGTACCTGTCCATTGAAGCGGAGCGAGACAGCGGAGCGGAGCGAGCGAGTATAGCAGAGCAGAGGGAGTTGCGGACTGCGCGGAACCAGGCCGAGTTCACGCTAGTTCAGTATGTGCGAAATATTATATTTATCAAGGTGGATAAATATCGTATTTGACATAATATCAAAAGCGTGAGAATCGGGTCCCTGGTAGAACTTCAGCGGCATACTATCTTATCCCCCACCGCTCCGCCGCTACCACGTGCCGCTTCCAAAAATGTATGAATTTTGAAACTATGTAGCTTGAAAATCCTTGTCGACTGCAGCTGAGCGGAGATTTTATGCAATTCTATTGGTTAATATTTCTCCGTTTCTCCGCTCCGCCGCCTCGCTCCGCGTCAATGGACAGGTACCCTTACATTTGACACAATCGTCCACGACGAAACACCGATACAGTTTGTTAGGACTGTGGCTGAGCCTTAAGTAACTATTACTATAGGAAAAATCAGAAAACGAATGGAAATAAAACACAAATTTTCACACAAATAGTATAATTTATATCTTTAACAAAAATTCTGGGTAAATATCAAGAACGCTATCCGTACAATACGAATGAAAAATATAAAATTACAAGGTACATAACGATGATCAGTGTCAATACTAAAACACGTCTACCCTAGAGTCCAGTCACGTACAAGCAGCGTCCTCTACAAGGCATCGTGTTACAAACGGTGTCGACAGCCGATCTCTGATCCTTAAACATAATAACCTGCTATCTCAGATGATCTTGGTTGTCATGGATGTATGATTTTATTTGTATTCAAATGTCTGATTCTAGTAGATTGATCTCTGCAGATTGAGTGAAATCGGTTATTAGGACCTGACACAAAAGTCGAATTTTCAATCGCCAGTGAAAGTTTATTCATTAAATATCTTGTTGTTGACTACAGTGTCTATTTCCGTGTGCAGATGCCTTGCAGAACCGCCTCAAGACTAGATACACCAACATTTATATAAATATGATACGCTTACGTATAGATATCGAGATTAGACAACCGAGGAACAGCCGCCGGCGCGACAGTTTACAATACAGTTACTATGTACTAGGTAAGTACGTGTCGACACTTCATTCAGTCTTCTCGTTGCACTCAGCTCATTCAAAACGAATACTACGACGGAGCTTCGTCCGACAATACAACCATTATAGAACGGTACTCAAGATATGTCTCAAACAACTACTAATAATACTAGGCCTGCGAGGGGTCAAATGAACTAGGCCGCTGTGGAAACAGGCGCGGGCGGACGAAGCCCCAACACACCGATAAAGGGTTAAGTATACTCAACTCGGACCGATACAAACACCACCGATTAACAACGCTACAAAAATTTCACAAAAACAAATATCATCTAACATTTAGAAATCGTTTCACATGTTAATTTAAATCGACAAGCGACAAAATAATTGCGAATCTAATTCGCATACCGAGATTGCCGAGGTCCCAAAGATATAGACTGTAGACATAATAGAGGATGGAACTCGACACGACACAACAGTTTCGTTTTAATTTAAGAACAATACAAGGAAGGATATGGTCTACCGTTGGTCCTACACGATGCGGTATCACGGAGTACACTCGACTCGATTCGATACAGACAAACAGACAACATAGCATACGAGTATTACATCCGTTCGCTCGCTGCGTCGCCGAGTGCGGGTGCGAAGTAGAGTCATTCATTCGACAGCCAATTTGTTTCATGTAGTCAAGTTTGTAATTGTTCTTATTGGAGCAATGTTGATAACAATCTACTCACACAATGTTAAAGAGAGATATTACGGTTTGACTACATGGTTGTACGAGTAGTGATTGTTGGCGACGGTATGACGAGGGCTGGCGGCTACTTGATGGAGCACGCGAACTGCGCCCGGAGCCGCCGCAGCGACGTCATCGAGTCGTTCTGGGGACAAACAGTAATGTATGATGTACTTATTTTATACCTCTTTTCATAAAAGAAATATAAATTGCATATAATGTAGGATTAAATAAGAGTAGACCCACCTTTGTGATTGCTGGTTCTCCGGCCGCATTATCATTTTCTAGGTCCCCTGAAAATAGTCATTTCAATTAGTATAAGTATCCATTCATCGATGTAGGATGGTGCCTTCCGCCAACTGACGACATACGTTAGGTCAAGCAAAGATTCAAAACAAAACAATTATGTATTTCTTCCTTTCGACAAGAAATGAGCGGTACGTCGCTCTGATAAGAGCGGGAGATCCGATCATGCTTGTTTCACCTCACTTGCTTCTGGAAGACATGTCGTTCCCTACAAACCCTACAAAATATCACTGGTTACTCAAATAAAAACATGTTTCTCTTGTTGCTTGTTATCTTCAAGCCCCAAAAAGCACCCTTCCTTTTTAGGGTCAAAGCCCTTTCTGAACCGAAATTGGGATCCCCAAAGCCTATCGCGGTACTCGGACTGTACGCTCACCTGGTTGTATCGGCTTGGCGGTCGCGTGAGTCGGTGCGTTGCCGTTGTCGTCTGCTTCGGAGCGGGACCCGCTGCCCGGACTGTCCCAGCACCCTCCCGACGCGCCTGTGTCATTCATAATATCCTGTTCATATTGTCACGGTACACTAACAGTAGGCTAATAGACTAAATTATTATAATTATTATTATTTCTCCTAAGATTCACGGGATAAGCCCGGTATTTTTGAGAGGCATGCGAGCAAGGGGATCCCGACCACATCAGTACAAAGTGTCAGGGAATATGTCCCTGGAGAGGTAGGGAAAGTGGCATCAGGCTTTAGATCCGGGAAGAATGTATTATTAAAGTCTTTGCCCAACAGTGGGATAATACGAGCCCCAATGCATAATAGATCGTCTAGTTGCACTTCAAAATACGATATTTAATTGTAAGACGGATATTTAATCTCTGATTGACTTTGATGATTAATGAAATACGCTACACACGAGGTCATTACACCTAGTTTAATCTTGTGTTGTACAAAGTGTGATAATTTTAACGAACTTAATGTAATTCTATCATAAAGTTAACATCTTGTAAGCAAAAAATTACGTCTAGTTCATATTTTACGCAAAACAGGTCGTCTATATAAAATTAAAAATGCTTTTTAAATGGTTTGATGTAAAATAATATTTCAAATTGAATATAGAATATTCTCTGTCATCTAATATGTCAACGGGCTATATAAAAAGCCAAATTAAAAGTAAATTATTATTACTTCATAATCGTTATTCTATAAAAATGGCACGAGGTAAACCAGTGACTGAAGAAGTGCGGAAAGTTATCATTTCTAATAACAATAAGGGCAAATCTACGTACCAAATATCTAAGGACCTTTCGTTGCCAAGATCTACAATTCAAACAATCATCGAGCATCATCGAAAACACGGAACAGTCTCCTGTTTAAAGAAAACTGGCCGTCCACGAATAACCAGCAAAGCAGACAACAGGATTCTGAGGAAGATCATAAAGAAAAATCGTCGTGCAAGAGCAGGCGAACTTACCGTACTATGGCGTGACGCAATTAAAAAGAATGTATCAGTCGATACCTGCAAGAGAGTACTGAAGAAAATGGGCTACGGTTTTTACACAGCTAAAGAGAAACCGTTACTTACTCAAAAACAGAAAACCAACAGGTTGAAATTCGCTAAAGAACACAGAAACTGGACTGCCGATCAGTGGCGAAGAATAATATGGAGCGATGAATCGAAATTCGACGTCACAGTTGGCGACGAACGAAGTAGTCATTCGAGAAAAAGGAGAGGCATTTCATAATGACTGTCTTAAGCGAAAGGTGAAGTTTCCGGCATCTTTGATGATTTGGGGCTGTATGTCGGCACAGGGTGTAGGCCGTCTGCAATTTATAGATGGTACCGTCAATGCCGAGAAATACAAAAGCATCTTGGAAGAGAGTTTGCTGCCGTCTATACCGAAGTTGAAACTTAGAAATGCATTTACTTTTCAACAAGACGGTGCCTCATGCCACACCGCAAAGACAACGATGGCGTGGCTGAAGTCCAAAAAAATCCCTACCATGTCATGGCCGTCCAGCAGCCCGGACTTGTCTCCCATAGAAACTTTGTGGTGGAAAATGAAGAAGAAGTTGCGAAAGGACCCTTCTAGGTCAAAAGCTGATCTTAAGGATAAACTTACCTGTGTCTGGAATGGAATAACCCCTGAAGAGTGTAGGGAGTTAGTAGATTCAATGCCGTTCAGGATCAAAGCCGTTTTGGATGCAAAAGGTGACGCCACCAAGTGGTAGACGTTCTATTCTGCGTCGGTTGAACTGAAGACGAACTTTTTTGCGGGTGATACATTTTGCGAAATAATGTTTTTTTTTTCTTGACTGTGGAAAGTTACATTTTTTTTTGTTGGTAAATAAAATATTATTTATAATCTATATGGTTTATATGTTACATTTTCTACTGAACATCTAGGTCTCCCTGAATTTTATGTTGAAGTTAGGTTAATATTTTTTTTCCCTGGCAGACGAACTCATTTGCATTGGGGCTCGTACATACCTATGATTGAGTGCGCTGAGTGTGTGAGTAAGTCGATATGATGTATATGCATGCGTATTGTGCGGTGTACTCACTCTCTGACCGGTCGGTGTGGTCGGTGCGGCGGCTAAGCGAGACGCTGGACGAGGAGTGCAGCAGCTCCGACGAGTCGAGTTCCAGCGAGGACTGCGAGTCCAGCGAGGGCGCGCTGTCCTCCTCGAGCGCCTCGTCCGGCTCGTCGGGCGACGCGGCGCGCGCCTCTGCCTCCGCCTCGGGCTCCGCCCCCGCCGCCGCCTCGCCCGCCGACACCTCGTCGCTGGAGCCCCGCGACGCCGACTCTGCAACAGGCGCCCGCTCGTCACGAACCTCCCGCCTCACTGGGTAATGCTAGCGGAGGTACATATAGCTACCTCCAACACTACCGACCTGCCCGCCGGCGCGACGACACCTTGTGCCGCAGCAGCGGGTAGAAGCTGCGCGCCGTCGCGTTCTGTGGCTCGTACTGCAGGATCAGCCGGCAGTACTTGAGTGCCTCCGCGTACTGCCGCTGCATGATCGCCGACAGGAACTGGAACAGAGGGACCGTCACCGCCGCGCCGCCCACCGACCGGCTCCTACTAACAATGCTGCCCCATCAGCGGTTCACTTACCTCGGCGAGGAACTCACTGGGCGCCGAGTGGGACTCGGCCTCGGAGCGGTCCTCGGGCGAGGCGGAGTGGCGGCCCGCGTCCATGGCGGAGATCGGGCGCAGCTCCGCCGGCGAGTCGGTGGCTCGCGACTCGGACGCCACACACTGTCGGAAGTGCGCGCTCGTCGGCCGGTACGGCTGCGACACCGTGGAGGAGTCACCGCCGGCTGCCCCCGGCACCGTCACCACCAGCCGGCGTGACGCAGACGCCGTTAGCTGGGACGAGGCAGGGACAGGCAGCCTGCGCGGGGAGGTCGCGGGAGATAGCGTCGGGCTGTCGCGACTTGTCGGGCTGCGCTGAAGGGGTGGGCTGCGGCGCAGGGGCGGGTTGCGGCGAGCTGGCGAGTTGCGTAGCGCGGCTGGGTTGTGGCGCGGCAGGGGGCTGGGTCGGCGCGGCGGCGAAGGCAGATGACGGTGAGGCGGTGACTGTGGGCGGCGGTGCTGCGGCGAAGGCGGATGCCGGCGAGGCGGTGACGGTGGGTGGCGGCGCGACAATAGCCCCGCGCGCTGCTCCTGCAGCGTGAGTGCGACGTGCGAGGCGGTCTGCAGCTGGCGCGGGGGCTGCGGCGGCGGCCACGTGGCCACGGGCTGAAGCGCGGGAGGGGGCGGCCGCGGCGGCGCCGGCCGGTACAGCCGCGAGTTGGGCAGCGGCCAGCGGTACGAGCGCCGCTGTCGCCGCCCGTGGCCCGCGCCGCGCCCTTCGCTTCCCCTCGACTTGTGCTTAGGTTTGAGCTTGGGCCCGGGGTATAGGCGCGGGTTGGGCACGTAGGGCACGCGGCGGCGGCGAGGCGCCGGCTGCTCGTAGAGTGGCTTACGGCGCGCGGACCGGGGCGCTCCGAGGTCAATCACGTCCTCCGAGTGGGAGGACACGTCGATTATCTCGTCACCTCGACAAGGACTATAAAGAAAACAGATTGCCGTAATTCATTGTCATCCATCATCTCAGATAGGGGGACCTATCCCCAGCCTTTTAGCATGCTTAAAGATTTTCAAAAAGGTTTAGAGCATGTAAATACGAAATCGACATTTTTCAAATAAGGTCCCATTCTTCCACATTATGCCGGCAAACTGCGTTAAGTTTTGGCACTTCATCCCTAACCAACTAAACATGCAAATCGATGGCAGCAAAGTGAAACGGTCATCTACAAAATAGCAACTTCACAGGAGAGCAGATTATGTGAAAAATGGTTACCATTTTAGGAGTTATGTAACAATTAACATGAAATTTTCTATGGTGCATTAAAATGGCCTCTTATATTTATTTTATAACATATGAAATCAATTTATCGTAATATTTCTGAAATATTGTTAAAATTTTGATGTAAAAGAAGACAACTAGTTACCTGATATCTGTATTTACGTTGTAACTAAAGGAGCAATAATTCTAATGAAAATGCATTATTACCTATATTGATGAAATTATTTAAAATACAAGTTTTAAGGGTTTTAAAAGAAATGTGGTTTTAAAAGAAATGTGATTTTAAAAATAGTTTTCAACATTCATTAACTTATAGGTATTTTGTAGATGTCTTCATTTACTTGGCATGTCGATTCACATAGCTTTATCTACGTCTTTACGTTGTATCAAAACTATAAACTAAACAACA
Source organism: Cyclophora albipunctata (assembly GCA_963082685.1). NCBI lineage: Eukaryota > Metazoa > Arthropoda > Insecta > Lepidoptera > Geometridae > Cyclophora > Cyclophora albipunctata. The sequence continues at coordinate 1,600,313 of OY720118.1, forward strand.
TAAAGTGCTATTTAAAAAATGCATTAACTGTTTTAATTATTATTTATTCATATCTTCCACATAATTGTCTTTAACTAAGTATCTAATAAGTATGAAAAGAATAATCTTCAAGATACTCGTATCTTACCCAAATGGTATTTACATTAATTAACTGCTTAATTTACTGCTTATTGAGATATTTGCCCAGCAGTGGGACAGTATAGATTAGATTTTTAAAAAACTCCGATAATATAGGCGGGCAAATTCAAATATCCGTTTCTACTACGACGTTTTTATTAAACTGAGTTCAGATAACTCGATTTACGTAACGGATAATTTTAAATACTTTGAAAAAAGTGATTATATGAATACAGGCTTGTAGATAGGGTTTATGTAAGCCTTTTTTGTAAAAAAAACAAAATCCCTAAAATGCAGATGTCCGTGTCTACTTTGCTGCCTTCGAAATGTTGTCACATACACGGTAGATAAAAACGGTAAGTACAATACGTAGGTAAATAAATTGTAGGTATATTTAAACTAATATTATAAAGAGGTAAACATTTTTAGTTTGTTTGTTTGTATGTTCGAGCTAATCTCGGGAATTACCAGTCCGATTTGAATTATTATTTTTGTAATAGATAACTACATTCAACAGGAAGGTTATGGGCTATTTTTCATCCCGAAATTCCCATGGGAACATGCACAACGCGGGTAAAACCACGGGGCGCTGCTAGTTTAATATATCTACCTAAATAACTTTTTCCAAAGAAATTAACCGCCTTCAAAATCTAGTTACTAAAAAGATATAAATAATCTATTTATTCAACTTCCTGCCAATTTTTAAGTTGATCTCCTTACCAACAAAAAAAGGGCAGTGTCAGTGCTGACCTTTGACCTAGAGGCGCCAGCCGGGGGGTGAGCCCGGGGAGAGGTGAACGCTCGCGGAACACTGAATTATTCTACCGATTCATTAATATTGGCTTCCACTACTAGGATGCTTGGTACAAAAACTGTTTTATACAGTTTGTGCCTGAACGCACTAAATCTATAATTTGTCGTCAAATGATGTTGGAGCTCGAAAGATTTACGCGGTCTTACTTATAATTTTCACGTCAGATTCAATGATATCTAGCTCGTTTCATTTGGTACCATACCTATTATGTCCACATTGAAGTTTCTTGAAGAACCCAAGATTCACCATCTCATTTAAATAATCTTGGGTTCTCGTGGGAATTTCGGGATCAAATGTATCTTGTATGTTATTCTGATAACCATTGATATTACCATTAGTATTTAAGTTTCATCCGTTCAGTAGTTTTTGCATGAAAGAGTAACAAACATACATTCATACATCCATCCTCATTCTTTCTTAACTTTCGCATTTATAATATTAATAAGACTTACTAGAACTGATTCGGTAGTTTCTGGGTGTAGGAGCTACCTGGGCCGGCCCTTGCAGCGGTGTTCTGGTAGAAGGCGTTGAGCTTCTGAGGCTTCAACGCAGCAACACGGGGATCGAGTCTGGTGAGGTGAAGATAAGGTTACTTATATTTATTTCAAAAAGCAAAATCTAAAACATGTGCCTAGATTAGCGTATGTCGGAAAGGACAATCAAAACATTTAATAGCTTTAATGCTATTAATAAGCGTTTATGAATTAGGGCTTGCAGGCTTCCTTTGTGTATGTAGGGCGGTCACACACACTTGCTCAAGTTTGATAGTGACCAGTTTGAAGATACCATCGACATCAGCTGCAGCAATCTATTTTAATGTACATACATGGTCATAGTTACTTCCGAGTGTCCGAGCAGTCCGAGTGTGCTCAAGGACTATTGATTTGATGGGTCAAATATCAAGGGCTACTGTTCCGATGAAACTTTATACTATACGGTGGAATTGAGAAACCTCCTCCTTTTTAAGTCTGATAAAAAACACTTAAAACTATGTTGATAAGTACCATGACATCTGTTCATGACATATCTGTCTCTTACTATAAACCCCACCTTTCCCCTCAGTAACAAAATGGAAATATATATAGGTAGATTACTAGCTGCGCCCCGCGGTTTCACTCGCGTTGTACCCGTTCCCGCGGGAATTTCGGGATGAAAAATAGATGTTGGCCGATTCTCAGACCTACTCAATATGCTCACAAAATTTCATGAGAATCGGTCGAGCCGTTTCGGAGGAGTACGCGAACGAACACTGTGACACGAGAATTTTATATATAAGAAGATATAAGTCATATCTAAGAACGTGTTATATTTTTCGTTGAGTGATTGTACGCGAGCCTCCCCGCATATCATTGGGATACATAGCCCGAGGGAGCAAATTCGAGAACCTATTATCAATCTCCAATATCTTAGGTACTTGAGGGCAAGGCAACGAACAACCTATAGATATAAACCTACCTAAAAGCCAATTTGGGCTTGTACCTAACGAGTTTCTCGCAAGATATAACATAAGTAGTTAGGTTGAAAAATTGACGTTATCGCCGTAAAGTACTTACCTACTCGTACGTTATTTTCAATTACCTACGTTATTTACGATATTCTTTTGCCTGAAGGGCCAAGGGCAATGATTGTATAACTAACTTCCACTTAACTAAGTGAGTGACAATCTAACGACAGTAATATTTACACTATATTAATATGTACGTACCTATATATTTTTATATCTATCTACTTAAAATAATTTTCAATTCGAGATGATAAATTGCACGACAATATCTTTGTTAAGCTAGGCATTATTTTAGGGAATTTTAGGGAATAGGCAAGTAAAGTTACCTACCTACCTAGGTACTTACTAAAATATAGTTTTACTAAGCTCTAGGTATTGGATCTTGGTTTCGTGGGTCATTAATACTTACCGCTTTATTCATAAATGCTCATTAACTAAATACTGTTATGAAATGTTTTATCTCTTTTGCATTTTGGAAATTAGCGTAAGTCAGAAAGGGACAAACCATTTCTTAGCTGAAATGATGACCGTTAATGAATAAGGCCGTTATATTTTAATCTTGGTTCTATCCACGAAAACGGAAAATCAATAGTTAGATAGGAACTAAGCACCTCTAAAGGTAAGTCAGCAGTTTCCGTTAATATCGGACGGTACTCGGTGCACCTTGCGAGGGTCATCAGGTCGGAAGCGCCGCCTCCTTCCCACAGGCCGGCGTCGCATGCAATCCGACCATTCAGTATAATAACTCATACAATCTAACATCTGACCTTGTTTGTTACAACTTTAATTTAAACTACTGGCGAGAATAGGTTAAAAGATCGGCTAAGTGCGAGTCGGACTCGCGCATGGAGGGTCCGTACTTTAAAAAACGGCAAATTATCACGTTTATTGTATGGGAGCCCCCCTTGTATTTTTGTTTTATATTATTTATAGTATTTGTTATAGCGGCAATACAAATACATCATCTGTGAAAATGTCAACTGTCTAGCTATCACCGTTCTTGAGATACAGCCTGGTGACAGACGGACGGACGGACGGACAGCGAAGTCTCAGTAATAGGGTCCCGTTTTTACCCTTTGGGTACGCAACCCTAATAGAACCAGTGCTACTTGTTCTGTGAAAACTTATTTAAATTCTAAGTTATAACATAAAGCAGGGAAGTATATTGTAATATTTATAGGTGAAAGCATTCATTTTTATGGCCTATATTTAAAGGTATATAAGGTAAAGTCACCTAATTCCGTGGTATTTTCAACATAACAAGGAAAGACATAATATATGAAGTATTGACTGTAACTTAACAGTGCTTTATCTGGTGTCATTAAAAACGGTATTCTTTTGACTACCAAACTAAATTAAAGTTAAATCTATTTTAAATTGATTTATAGTTTAAAAAAAATAAACAATGAAGTAAGTCCGAAGCACCTAATTCCGCGTTAAAAATCTTAATTCCGCGGCATGTGGTTCCTAAATCCGAGTATAAAAAATGTAAAGGGAATATTTTAGTATCACATAATTTACTAATTCGATACACAGACAAAAAGTGTTTTTAGCTATTGTTTATCTGAACAAATTGTTAAACATAAAAAAGAACACCCTATGATTTTCTTATATTATACCGCGGAATTAGGTGCTCATACAACCCAATCCCGTTGCAGTCAGTTACATAGTGCAACGGAATTGGATTTCAAACTTTGAAAACACTATTCCTATTTCCGAGTGTTAAATAAATATATTTTTTTAAATATGTTTCATACTGATAAATATTTATTTATAATATATTTTTAATCATCTACAAAATTGCATTCATTTACACAGGCAATTTGTAATTAAATTAATATTACCTGCATCAGTTCTCCATACAACAAATTAACAAAACTCGTAAAAAGAATTACGATTTAACATTTTTTATTGTTCAAATTAAACTAAAAGTATACCACGGAATTAGTTTCAAGTACCAACTGACTTTTTTGCTTTAAGTACTTATAAAAGTAAAAACTACTCTTTTATAACCAACACAAAAAAACAAGAAACAAAACCAAGCTTATGAGTTTGCTATTCCGTGGTAATACAACGGAATTGGGAACCGACTAAAAATTTTGGAACCTAATGCCACGTTATTTTAAAATCAAATTTTAAGCTTAATTTATTAAGAAAATAATAGAAAAGGTTAGTACTTACCCATAAAAAATAAAGTCTCGAGCAAGTGGACCACAAATAACTAGTCACCACATAGAAAAACAGTATTAAAAACACTATTTAAAAAACCTAAACATTTACTTGCAAAGGGTCACTATTGTATGAAGCGTGCGCTTCGACCACCCGTTGACGCAATACTGACCTTTTATTGTGTCTTTTTAATACATTTGTGTTATTTTTCTATATTTTTAATACGTAAAAATATACACTGGATTCAATAAAAATATTTGCATTAAGATACAACAAAGACATAATTAGGAAATTGGGATTTTCTAAATACCGCGGAATTAAGTGCCAATTTTAGAACCCCACGGAATTGGGTGACTTTACCTTAAGTTATTTCGTGGAGGTTAGTGACCAAAGTAGTTTTTAGATCACTTTAAGGCCTCTGACATGGGCTGACGAATGAAAGTTGTTTCATTTCGGGACCAACAGTTTAACGCGCTTTCTGAAGCACGGCAGAGCTCAGATAGAAATGCCAATATCGGCCAACCATTGCTTAAAAATCGGGATGGGTAAACATAAATATGTCAAACTGAACTTTGAGCGATATATGTGAATAATGTTTGAACCCTTGCCAAATTTTAAATAGCCCAGCACGGGTAGCATGAACACTGGTAGACATATATCTCTATAGGGTTAAAACTTTTGTCTTGTCTACGGGTTATGGCGCGGTTGCGAGCACATAATGACAGGAAGCGAAAATCTCTACTGTATACAAAACTTTCGCTACGGAAGACATAGAAATATTGCCCTTTACAAATATATTATATTTTTAACATGGTCACACATGATTACCGATAAATTTGTTGAAGCACAACACCGTCACAACACTATTTCATTCATTCGCCATTCATTCATTTCAGTGCGTTTTTGTCTGTGGTTATTGTTTCTTGTTTTCGTTTTTGTTACAAAAATATTGTATTTTGTAAGTTTAAAATGTCTTGTACGAAAAAGACAAGCTTTGTATGCACCTTGGAGGGTAGCCTAAATATTTGTATACTTTGAAATGTCAAAGTCAAATTAGTCTCTGACGTAGACATAATATGGTCGTCATGCTCAAGGGCGTAGACATTTGTATACAAATGACGTACGCGACAAGACAAATCTATGTCGCGGTAGCTACTGTAGACAAAATCGCGATGACGTCAAACTTGCGCCATAGATGGTAGACATATTTGTATGTCTACTTGTCATGCTACCCGTGCAGGAAACTCTTGATCCAGTCTTTCTATGAGGTAGGCTCTTGTCGATGGAGACCTTTCCATTTTTCTGTGTCTTCAGCTTTCATATTATAGTAAGTTAGTGAGTATTAGCCTGTAATGTCCTGTCCCACTGCTGGCCAAAAACTGAAAATCTCACTGAAGATCAGTACACTGAAGAGGTATAATACTAATCAAATCAATTTGAGATACCTTTTAATAGAATGTTTTATACTGTTTAGTCTAGATTATTTCCAAGGGTAAATTGTTCTTTAAAATGTTGTCTAAAGATTCAAGATGATACTTACCTAAGTAGTTGTTGAAATGTTATTTTCATCTAGGTATTTATATCTATCAAACTTAAGTTAACAATCTCGACAATAATACACAAAGCCTTTACAATATGTAAGGTGTAGCGAAAAATAAAACTGGTGGTGGGTATAATCAGATTAGTAACACAATATGCTACAAGGATTAGTCTAGCGGAGGCATCAGACAGCTCGACGTCCTCAGTCAATATCGATAATACAGTCATATGTATGTACTTAGATAATACCTAGGCTTTTATAATTACTTAGTTTATAGCACACTAGCCCTGCCCCGCGGTTTTACCCGCGTTGTACCCTCTCGTGGGAATTTTGGGATGAAAAATTGCCTATAACCTTCCCGTTGAATGTAGCTATCTATTACAAAAAGAATTATTCAAATCGGACTGATAATACGCATGGCACGAATATGGAATGACTTTTAATTAAGAGTAGTATTAGAAGTAGAATATTTGCTTCAGTAGATATCTACTTGCATAATGTGAAGACAATGCTTAAGAACAATTTACATTTAATTTCGTATTTGTTTTTGACATTTGAAAAAGATTGCCTTAGTTTCTTAATTACCTACTTATTTCTCAAAGCAAAACCATGACTGTACTTATTATTTTTGCCTTCATTGATTTATTTACGAAAGTAAGCGAAAATGTACGTAAAATAAAAGCATCTAGGCTAGGCACTTGTTTAAATACTTCGCATATTCAATCATCTACTCATACAAAAAGCAAATTAATTAATAATTGAAACTAATTAATAAAGCTAAATGTAAACAACTCCTACTTGAATGTTATGTTCTTTAAGTCTAGGTATTCCCATCAGCAGGTTCGTTTCTCACGATAATACATATTGAATTATAGGGTGCAGTCCCCGCGACGATGCACTTACTCACAGTCAATAGTCATTCATTACCAAGGCACGAAGGCCTTGGCAACTACCCCTGCCGACATCGATCTAACAACTAACAACGCAATACTGTACCCACAACTCATCCATTAATCATTTTCACGATAATCACCTTCGTAGCCTCTACGAACTATCGCTACGCCGTAGTAGATTTACTAAAAACAAACCATTAACACCAAACGCCTACTAAAAAAACATTAGCAAAGCACAACACACGCAACTTTACATTAAAAAATGCAACCCCTTCGCCCCTTCGACAGGTTCCGGTCATCGAAATCAAAACAAATCATTATTTGTCAATGTGTATCAGGTTTATATGCGCGTCAAGTTGATTGCGCGCTACTAACCGTGATCAAAACAAAAGGCCGTGGAGTGGTATCGATTGGTGGAGCAACAGTTTGCGCCTCGCTTGCTGAGAGAATGCGGGGCTGGCGCGACTGAGTACGACACCAGAGGAAGCAGAGAAGCGATGGGTGCTCGGACCGGTTCGCGACAGGAGCCTCGGGCAGCGGCGGACGGGCGCGCTCCGACCACCCTCGGCGGCCTCACTCGGCCAACTCCACAGTTCCACACTCAATCACACATCGGACGCGCAGCGCGCATGCCCGCTCATTCATACATCCATCGCCACACATTTTGTATCTTTAAAAAATGCATTCTACTTGACCTGCTCAATGCTCCGCCTTACAGTGCAATGTTATAATGAATGCCTAATCGAATGTTTTATTTAATTTTTTAGAGAAACTCATTTGTACAGAGTTTATTTCTGAGATGCCCGAATCTTAGCAATTCTGAGATTTCTGATTAAGAAGATTGAATAACTTTATTGTGTTATTAGCAGCGCCCCGCGGTTTTACTTGCATTGTGCCTGTTCCCGTGGGAATTTCGGGATGAAAATGGCCTAGGAAGCCTATAGCCTTCCTCAATAAGTGACTATCCAACACTGAAATATTTTTTCAAATCGGACCATTAGTTCCTGAGATTCGTTCAAAGCGAGCGCGTTCAAACAAACAAACAAACTGCAGCTTTATAATATTAGTATAGATATACTTCTATTAAAAAAGCCTAGAATCTCAGGCCATTCCAAGACAATACCAAGCCATGCCCATGATGATAACTAAACGGTAAATAAACGCAATAAATACAATACAACACGATTATATATTGAACACGAACAGATAAAATTATTATAATGTTAGATATACTGTAGTATCTATGGTATATACTCACTTTTTATTTTTAATCACCATTATTCTTCTCTTTTTTTACTTACAAAAAATTTTGATTTTTATATTTTTTAGATTACATTACGTGCCTTTACTTGCACGATTAATGTGATATCATAATATTAGAACAAATATTTGAGCAACGTGTACGTGCTCTACAAGTACACGTTACGTGCGCTACAAAACAAATGAAATTGACTTGACAAAATTGAATGATGGTTTTTATAGATTAAAAATAGGTAGTTAGCTGTTTTTTTTATATTTTCGTTTCTAAAAAATTAAATGAGTTTTAACTGAGTTTTATGGATTCCAAGGAATTTTTAATAACTTCATACTACTGGACGTTTCCAATGATATTGTATATTCTCTTGTATTGGCCTTGAGTTATTGTTTTAATTTATTTGTAGTCTAACTTATTACTTCCAGTCAACTAAGTATTCAGGTCGGGACGATGTTTAAAAGCACCCACCATGATGTACCCACCCGGAGGTAGACAACATTACAAGATTAAGTTGGTTTTACAGTCACTGTCATGTGTCACCCATTCCATTTGTCACACGAACAACGACTCATACGCTTTGTGAGTCGCCTGCTGTTTTTCGTGCGACTACCTGTCCAGTGTCCTGTCATTCATTCAGTCAAAAAAACAGCGCAGCGATCGTAGCAATGGCTGAGTTGTTGGTTGTGCCGTTAAAAAAGTCCACGGACGTTGATATTGTCAAGCCTTTGAAAAACCTTATCCAGTCTACATACAACGGTGGTGAGAGTAATGAAGATTTCAGCGATGCCCTGAATGATCTGAGCCGGCTCCGCACCAACGCAATATGGAAAGTGTTCGAGAAGTCATCGCTGGATGTTATTTACAGGTATTCTAATCTGCTATTTGCCTGTTTGTATTCAGTGAGTCATACATAATAGTTGAATCACGCAATGTACGAATAAATTGTGGTTTTGCCGAATGGTCCAATGATTGGCCTAGTCTATCCCAATTGTTGTAGTCAATGGGATTAAAAGTAAATTGTGGTGATGTCATTGTCTTAAACTATATCTTTGTCGGAGTCGGAGGTACTCGACCCAGTCACACAAACGATTAATTATGCTTACTACTTAATATGTTTATGCTTTTAATAATCTCATAAATAATCATGACATTACACATTATTTTATTTGTTATGACTTCTTGAAGCTTTAAAAAACAATCACAATTATATTAATGTGAAACAATGTAGTATACTTTTTATAATGATAATTGGTTACATATATCAATAAACTGTTGATTTAATAAGGTAAAGCTACACTTATTTATCAAAGCTTATTCATTGAAGAGCTTATTGTTTGTTTGTTTGAATGCACTTATCTCTAGAACTACTGTTTACATTCAAGGCCATGCCTATGTCTTGCTTATCCCTAAATTCCCTAACTCCATACACCATGGTTTCCTTACTACAATACATTCCTTTATAACTTCTCAGTTACTACGACCAGCTTGTGGGACTGGAAGCCAAAATACCTCCTCAGGAAGTGCAAATACCATTCAAATGGAAGGATGCCTTCGACAAAGGGTCCTTGTTTGGAGGACGGATGAGTCTCAGTAAGTATTAAGTATATAGCTATTGTTGTGGCTGCATGCCGTTTGTTTATAAATTTACAAACCTGATTTTTAAAATAACCAATTTAAACATAACAATATAGAGTAGACTTGAAAAATGTTTGGTTACAATAAAAATACTAAATAATAATCATACAAGAAAAACCGATGATCAAAAGTATGCTGATAATTATAAACATTTCACTCACAATGTAATTTTATCTTATTGAAATACCAACCCATAAATAATTAATAATTTTAAATCAATGATTATCAGTCTTACTACTACTCGATATACACTGTTTGACCTGTGTTAAATGATAGCAGATCCCACAAGATTAAGCATGGTAAATATTGATATTGATCATTATTGTCAAGATATTAGGACAAAAATATGAGCCTATAATGCTTCCTAATTCACTGATTATTGGCGGTTACTGGATTTCATATATTCACAACAACAATTTTTCAATTTTTCAACAGCCTCCATGGTCTTGTGGTTTGAGCGCTCGGCTCATGATCCGGAGGTTCCGGGTTCGATTCCCGGTGGGGACAATATCTCACAAAAATCTCTTTGTGAGACTACCCTCAGTTTGATTAGGGCATTGAAGGCTGAATCACCTGATTGCCCGAAAAGTAAAATGATTGTGCTTTGGAGGGCATGTTAAGCCGTTGGTCCCGGTTACTTTCTACGGATAGTAGTCGTTACATGCCATGTCAGAGGCCTTTGGCGGCTCAATAACTCTGACACCAGGATTGGTCAGGATGACCATCCACTCGATGAAGAAGAAGAAGGTGGTTACTGGATTTCATAAGTTCACATTGTAACTCTCGTCATGAGTGTAATTCCTTGTATTGACTATTATGGTTTGCCCACAGCGATCAGTTCCCTGGAGTATGAGCGCATGTGCGTGTTGTTCAACATCGCGGCGCTTCAGAGCGCGCTGGCGGCGCAGCAGCCGCTCGACACGGAGGACTCACTCAAACTGGCCGCTAAACTGTTGCAGGTTTGTTTTAATAAATAAATAAATAAATACCTCTCCACCAGCAGAGTGCCCTGCAGATTTAGCCCCATTGTACACTGACAAAAATCTTTCTCTTAAATTTAGCTATCTAATACAAAAATAATTATTTTAATTAGACTGGTAGTTCCAGTGATGTTCGAATGAAACATCAAGCTATTCAGCTTTATTATATTAGTTAGAATACATAGTATACACTAGAGAGCCATTTTGATTCAACAAAGTGGAGTGAGCGCACTCCACTTTGTTGAATCAAAATGGCCGGTAAAAGATGGTGAGTCAGTATGATTCCCGAAAGAATTACCCGAGAAAACAATAAGTATATAAATACTTTTTTGTTTTTGTTTTTCTCTTAAAGTTTTTGAGTTAACTGCAAAGGTTAACAGACAAGCAGATTTGGCAGGGGACTGTTTTATATCTGTACTATTTTATTTGTAAGTTTGTTGAGTTAATTTCTGGAATTACCAGCCTGATTGGAATTATTCTTTTTGCAATGGATAGCCATATTCAACGGGAAGGTTATAGGCTATTTTCATCCCGAAATTCCCACGGGAAAGGGCACACCTCGGGTAAAACCGCAGGGCACTGCTAGTATAAAGATAATTTGGTATAACTCTAATAAAAGATCAATTGTATCATCTGAAAACTGTAATTGACAGCAATCCGCGGGTATATTCTCGTACCTGAAGGGCAACATAATGATGGCGGTGCACCAGGAGACCACGCCCGACCTCAACCCCGAGACGCTGGACGCGCTCGCCAAGCTGATGCTGGCTCAAGCGCAGGAGGTCATCGCTTACAAATGTATTAGAGGTCAGTCATGCGTATTATTACACTTCTTCTCTATAAATCAATCTCTTCAAGTAATCTCAAGTAGCAAATATAGCATTATTGACATTGTCTCCAATGTACAGTCAACAACAAAAGTTGATGAACCATTAAATATTACAAAACACCTAAACACTTTTAAGGTTCCATAAATAGGTGTTGAGTAAGGCGAAAATAGTCATATTATCTCTTTGTAATTTGCAAAAAACAGTCAACACCACATAGCTAGACATGGATAAGATTGTTTTATAATACCAATTGAATGTGTTCTCAACTTTTGTGGTTGACTGTACATTTTTAGAAAAAAATATATGTATGTATATCGAAAACTATGGTTGCCTTGTTCGGTGTAAGCTCAATCGTCATTGTATTGCTTATCAAACAAAATACATACAACACCAGCATTGCAGCAACTACTGTAGTGCCGCCTTGTCTGTCAACAATGTTTCTAATAACAAATAATAATACAACATTAAAGTACGTTGGTTAAGTAAAAAACCGTAGCTTCTAGGCATAAAAATGTATAATAAGTTATATAATTTAAAACAACCCTACTCTAAAACTGCTGGACTGATTTTTACCAAACGTGGCTAACAATCAACACAAAGAAAATGGTTTTCAAATGTAAAAAATCGCAACGTAATCTGTCCATCCGTAACTACGATACCACAAACAGACACAATCACGCAGACATCGACGTGAAATCTATAACACCTCTCTATTTCGTCCGGGGTTAACAACAGGCTCGTCGCCTACTAAGTATTCCTCATTCACATTTAATGCTCAGAAAAATTTATGTGCAGGAACTTCAATTACAAATTGTATTTTCTCCTTACAGATGAAATGAAAGAGAGTATGGTAGCTAAAGTGTGCGCGCAAGTGGAGGAGTTGTACACAGACGCGTTGAGGTCCCTGCAGAAGGACTCCTTGAAACATTTGTGGGACAAGGAATGGATCCCGGCTGTAAGTATTGTTAAACATTTTATTGGAAACCATAGTCACAGGTTTTTCACGCATAGGAGTTTGTTTTTGCAAGTACTAGAAGCGCCCTGCTGTTTTACCCGCAACTTTTTACACTTTGGGATTTTCCGACGTTTCGAGTGATTTGGACCACTCGTGGTTATAGAAAAGATAAAGAATTAATAGTCTCATTCAGTTACAGACAGCATGAAAATGACGGTGTTTGTTTGGTGTAATGATAGTCGTAATAATATTTCAGGTGCAAGCTAAACAGACTGCGTTCAGAGGATTAGCGCAGTACTACCAGAGTTTAGTTTGTAAAGCGAATAAAGCAGTTGGTGAGGAAATAGCCCGCTTACAGGTAAATTGGATTTATATTAAACAATTGATTTAAATACACACTAATGCTATTGTAACTTCCTTATAAATGTGGTTATGGTACACTATCCATATCGCACACTAACATTTCTTAATTCTTTGGACTTGCCCTTACTTGTGCATTATACAGATATATTTTGGATTTTAATCTTCATTTGTTCATTTTCAAGTAAGTTAGTGGCCAACCCTGCTATCGGAGTGTCTAAACCGCTAAGAACCATGTAATTTTTCATGTGACATGTGTTATTGTTACCGCAGTGGGCCGTCGAGCTGCTGAAAGGCAGCAGCGGCGTGCGCGGCGAGACGCAGGTGCGCGCGGCGCGGGCGCTGGCCGCCGCCGAGCGCGACAACGACTTCATCTACCACGAGCGCGTGCCCGAGCGCGCCACGCTCGAGCCGCTGCCGCGCGCCAGCATCGCCAAGCCGCTGCCGCCGCCGCACTCCTACGGCCAAGGGAAAGGTAACCGACCACTCCTTGTAGTGTGCAGCCCGAGGGTTCGAGGGCTCGAGGGCTCCAAATATAGCGTATACAGACTGACTTGACAAGAAGATTGAAAAGAAAATGAAGTCACACTTAAAATCTTTATTTTGAGTGTCACACTGTAGCGTTCCAGATGAATCTAATAGAACATTCAGCCTTTCATTTATCAAATTCAGTTCATCAGTTTACTAATATACTTACATTTCCAAAACATAATTCTTGTTTAGACTTCGCCGCAGGCAGTAGATTTTTTCTGGTCTATATTTTGTACACTAACCCGCGACTCCCGTGCAGACCTGTTCGCGGCGCTGGTGCCGCTGGCGGTGCGCGCGGCGCTGTCGGCGGCGCAGGCGCGCCGCGCCGACATGGTGTCCGCCGAGGTCAACAAGCTGCGCGACGCCACGCAGCTGCTCAACAGGTACTTGATCTTCGTCACAATTAGGCAGAGAAAGTTCAAGCCACTATTGAGGTCGGCTGCAGTGCACATAATGTGCAGCTGCAGTGCAGCTAATATGCAGTTGTTGCAGTAATACAACAGTATTACTATAAAAAGTAAGTTTCTTTAGAAAATAATAGGAAAGCTTATCTATATGTAAATGAAGTTCTTCCGCTCTTCATTAATTTTGAATATCCCGCGTATTAACTTAAATTTTAATTAACTATACCCTTCGATCAATAATAGACAACTAGATGTCGGGTCACGTACAAAATCAAAGCTAAAAACTGTCCGGTTTGACAGCTAATTTTGTTTACTACCAACCTGACAAAAAAGTTTTAAAACAGTTCGTTCTTTTTGAAGAACTACAGAAGGAATGGAGTCGTGTTTTGAACACTTATATAATTTGTAATATGCACGTAAAAGTTTACTTAAAATTATTTATGTTTTGGGCTATCTATGTTTGATAGTATACATACTTGTTTTTTTGCTAGTGTTCTGTTGTGTTTGTGTATGTTTTTGGCCAAGGTGTCTATCGCTGGATGTCAAAAATAAAAATATACTTAAATTCCACATCTTTATATTCATGATTATAATCTTAATAATAAAAGTACAGTTCAGTGCAATTAATAAATAAATAAAAATTATATAATAAATTAATTATATATAATAAATGATTACTACAAATCTACTCCATGGATTTGCTGTTCTGTTTCACAAAATTTTGCGCCAACGTTGGCCAAACATTTGTATCGGTGACTTCAAAACAATATTTTTTTTAAAAATTTGATATTATTTATTAGTTAGCTTAAAATATAACTTATTCTATATGTACTTACCGAAAGTAAGACACTCCGGCCGTTAAATTGTTTTTCCGGCCATTATTTTTGCAACTTTTAAATAAACATTGCGGCATTGTGACACGTGTTTACATTGGCTGTGGTTCGAGGGAACTAAATATAAGAGTGGCTCACTTTTCAATAGAGGCGCTAAGTACCTGGACGTATGATTTGCGCCGACCCGAAATCTAGTTGTCTATTATTGATCGAAGACTATACCCCATGCATGACTATACTTAATAGACTAAAATGTTCATTCTAGGAATATTAATTTGTTCCGCTCACTCACTCATTCTTTTCACTTGTTTGTTGTTAGAAAAAGCTCATGTTAAATTTTATAAAACAATTTTATAAAATTGTAAAAAATAATACAGGTCTCCACGATTTTAATGGTGTGTGAGTTTGATTTTGTCTAACAAATAAATTACTCTTTTCAGAGCAACAATTTGGTTTTTGTTTCCTCTAGCCAGACAAAACATATTATATATATGAAGATGTGTTGAGTGGTATGTGGTTTGGCGTAGCATCCTGGCGTCGCTGAACCTGCCGGCGTGCCTGGAGGAGTGCGGCGCGGCGCTGCCCGCCTCCATCGTGGACAAGGCGGCGGCCGTGCGCGCGGCGGGCGGCGCCGCCACGCTGGCGCGCCTCATGACCGACCTGCCCGAGCTGCTGCAGCGCAACCGCGACATCCTCGACGAGGTGAAGTGCCGCCGTCGCATGCCTTTTTTTTCGGGATAATCGGGTTAATTGTGTAATGTAATGTGTCTCCGGCAGGCGGAGCGCATGCTGCGCGAGGAGGCGGAGGCGGACGCGGCGCTGCGCCAGCAGTTCGGCGCGCGCTGGACGCGCACAGAGTCCGCCAAGCTCACCGACGGGTTCCGCGCCAACGCAGACAAGTACCGCCAGATCATAGACAACGCCGTGCGCGCAGACAACATCGTGCGGGACAAGTACAACCAGCACAAGGCGGTGAGTCACACGAGCACCGCCAGGTCATACACAATACCGGCTACTACAAACAAGTAATTTGGTTTAATTGAAGTGATATTTTCTCCATTTACTATGATCCGATTTTGATATTCCGATTTTTGATGCTTGGTATAAATTAAGCATTAAAATAGCATTTGACCACGACCGAAGTTGTATACAATTTTAATTGAAATCGAATGTTTTTTTGTATATGATATTATACAATTTAAAGTACTGAGCTACTATATTTTCTTGATATTATCAAAGAATACAGGGTATAAGATATTGGTCGTGTGTTTCAGAATATCGAGTTGCTGAGCGGCAGTGAAGGCGACCTGCTGGCCGGAGTGCCGGCGGCCAGCGGCGCCGCGCCCTCCGGACAGCACGCCGCCGCCGCGCGCCACGAGCTGCGGGAACTCATGAGAGAGGCGAGTCGCGGCCTGCATTCAATAAACTGAACTGAGTGATCGTTCAATGTTTGCGGGCTTTGATGCCACTGAAACATATACATTAGTGTCAAGACTTTTTAGTGGCTTTATTAAAACGTAACGTTCTGTATCGATGTTTCAGGTTGAGGCTCTGAAAGCGGAACGCGACGGCATCGAGTCGGAGCTGAAGAGTGCTACGGTGGACCTTCAGGAGCAGTTCACGCGCGCGCTGGCCGAAAGCGGCGCCGTGGACGAGCCGGCGCTCGCGCCCGCCGCGCTCGGCGCCGCGCTGCGCCCGCTCGTGCAGCGCGGCGCCGACACGCTGCGCCGACAGGTATACTCATCAAACGGCCTGCTCGCACTCACTAGTACTCCATAGTACACTAGGTGGTGTCCCTAAATTACGAACATATCCTCTTAGTACTCATTGTATCTCCTGCCCGCAGGAAGCGCTAGCGCCGCGCCTGCAGGCCGCGGTGACGGCGCTGGGCGCGCCGGCCGCCGCGCCGCGCGACGCTGCGTTGTCGCGACTCGCCGCCGCACACGATGCCTTCCAGGTAAATATAAACACCAAATTAATAAACTCACAAGGCAAACCAGAAAGTACGCACTAACATAAGAGATAGACTACAACGTCACAGACTATCACGATTTACCTACCATTTTAGCCGATTACTAATAAACTAATTTACTACTCGACTATTCTTTACTTACAGGAGCTGACGGCCAACCTCACTGAAGGAGTCAAGTTCTACAACGACCTCACTCAACTGTTACTCGCCTATCAGAACAAAGTATGTTTTTATTAAGATTTATACTCGTATATGTATGAATAGCTGTTTATATAAAAAATAAATTAATAAAATTGTATTTTCAAGGTGTCCGACTTCTGCTTCGCGCGTAAGACGGAGAAAGAGGAATTGCTGAAGGACTTGACTCAAGAAGCGTCGCGGCCGGCGCCGCGGCCCGCGCCCGCGCCGCCGCAGCACCACACCGCGCCGGCGGAGGAGGTATGGACTAATGATACACTGTTTCCACGGCGTACAGCGTGTGTACCCCATGTCAGAATGTCGAGCACACTTAGGACATCATCATTTACAACTTTTACAATACCTGCACATATCAATGAAGGAGTTTACTATGTCTGAATTCATCAGGATACCTTGGTTATGCCAAATGGTTGTATGTTGTGTTTCGAATCAATTTTATGCAGCAAGTAACCTACAGCGACCTCTAGCATAACGATCCACTCGATATCCTAATAAAATAAGTTGGCAAGATAGGTATCCTAAAAATGAATTGTCTTTACAGCCGGCCGTGGTCCAGAAGCGCGACCCGCCGCCGCGGCCGCCGCCGCCGGGCGGCGCGTCGGCGAGCGGGGCGCAGGCGCCGCTGCCGTACCCGACGCAGCCGCAGGGCATGCCGCTGCCGTACGGCGTGGCGGCGGGCTACCCCGCCTACGCGCCCATGCCGACGCTGTACAACCCGTACGCCACGCTGCCGTACCCGCACCACGCGCGCATGCCGCCGCCGCAGCCCTACCAGCCCTACCAGTACCCGGCGCCGCAGGGACAGTTCCCGCCGCCCCCGCCGCACGGGTACAACCCCTACCCGCAGCAGTAAACGCGCGGATACACAAAATATCAACTGATTACTCAGACCCTAATAAAAAGTTCAGGCACAGCATAATTAATAAATGAAGCCAGGTAGACGGTATTCAAATTCACCAAATTGTTACCAATGCGTGCGTGTGATGTGCATGCATGGGACACAGGACGTAATGAGAATTGATGCCACTGCTTGGACTGGGCTTTTTGGTCTGAGGCCACATCGAGTAAATTGAATATTAAACAAATGGGCATTTATTTCAATACAATTTAAAATGGTGCAAAGTAGAGTCATGCAACTGGAATCACGCACCAGGAATAGGAATTAAATTATTCATTAAAAATATACCCCAAATTGCTTAAGGTTTTAAATGTAAGAATATTGCATGCAATAAAGCATGTGTCAAAATCACATTGTATTTCTCAAAAACTGTATTCAAATAGTTGTTTTATAATGTTAAGTCATGTTAACTTACATTTTTAAAAGTATTAATAACTGAACAGTAGCGGCATGTTTATTATTTTTAGAAAGAAAATTTAATGAAATTAACACATAATCTAGTGTAAGAATTAAGTTACTGGTGCACGGGCTAAGGAACGATTAATATTGCATTTGTAATGCTAGGCTCAAAGACAAATCAAAATAAAGAAAAAGTAATAAAAATGTTAGAATTTATGAAAGAAACGGCGTTGTGATATTAAATCGAGGAAATTCATGATGTAGAAGCCATCCTGTCTAAAATTCAGTGTAAATCAATCAAGGGACTACTGAATAGGATAAGTAGCAGGTATATGACTATTTATGGAATGTATCGCATACTATAATCACTTAAGATTTCCAAGTATATAATACTTAAATTCCAGATTATTGTTGTCAAATTACTTAGTAAATGAAGCTATGTACTGAGAAATATATATTTTTATGATATCACAATCATGTAGGTACCATGGTTATGTCATATGTATTTTGGAGTACAGGTGCTTGAAATGCAAAAATCTCATTGTTTTGTGGTAACCAAATATTGTTTGTTCATCATTTTATATTGTATCATAATTTTATGTTAAGTTAATGAAAAATTTATTTAATCTTTATTGATTGTAATTTGTAGAAATAAAACATGTTTTTTAAATAAATTGTGGTTTTATTTTAATTAGGAAGGATAATGTCGGGAACTGTAGCAAAATACTTTCTCCAGTTGTGGGACTGCATCGGGACTGTATAACTTAACTTAGATTGTCTAATTTGCGTTTCATTACTACATGATTATAAAATAAACATGTTTATATTTTCTATTCTATGACTTTTGACCTCCAGATAAGATATGTTTAACCTTATATGAAGTTATTTTTCTGTGGTACTTTCTCTGGTGTTTCCAGACTTATATAATGTGAAGCATACCTTTGCTGGAAATTCATTCTAAAGACAAAAGGGAAATATAAAAACACAAATATATCACATTGTAGCTATTTATTAAATAATAACTCTAAACTCAGATAACTTGATTAATTCATACGACATAATAATACATTTAGAACTCGGGGGCGGGGGATCCCTCCTTCTTGTAGTCCCTGTTGGGGGAGTAGAACTGAAACAATGAGAAGCATCATTAATTCAAGTATTTTTAAACTATTTTAAGACTTGCAATGGGTACCATGAATGTTACACAATGTTTAGCTGAAGACACTTTTGAATGAACATAATATGGATATTTGTTTTATCTGTTTCATTACAACTCTATTTGGCAATATTTGTTTTATCTATTTTGCCCCACAGCCCACAGATCTATCTTCCTGGACTATACTGACTGATAGACGACTGTGTCCAACAGATCTATAGTAAGCTAAGTCTGGACCAATCACTTGAAAAACCCTAATTAATGCATGATTGGCATTTCTTTTAGAGTTGATTTGTTATATCGTTTGAATATTACTCAAGAATCATCAGATCATATTCTTAAGCAAATAGTAATTCTTAACTCTACAATAGGTGCCAAGACCAGTCATTAGCTAGCCCTGTTTGTTTTCATTCTATTTCTAAAGTTTATTGCAAGTGTATTATATACTATCAACAACCACTTCAAATGAATAATGTTGGGGCATACCATACCAAGCAAATATTCAATTGACTAAGTATTTATCAAAGTAATATGGAGTAAATAGATAACATAATCAGATAACCAATAAATACTCATAAAGTACACATTGTGAACACTCACAGAATTATGTTTGTTTTTCAAGGAGTCTGGATTATTGGATCTAGACTGTGCTACTATCAATTGGGTATTTGAATGTTATTAAAAGTGTACAATTTGAGAGATGAAATTAGTAAAATAACTAAAATTATGATCAAAACTGAAATCAGAATCAAAATCGTTTAATAAATAAAGAAATTATAAACTCTGAAATATTCTCTCTTGTCTGATGCTGTCCCTTTCTTGCAAAACGATTTTTTGTATGCGACGTGTATGGCGCTCTAACATTGTGACGTCACACTAGTAGTAGTGCTGTCTCTGTCTAATCAGCAACTTTGACGGCTTGTAACTCTCGAAATAATAACAATATAAAAAAACGGATTTTAGTTTCTTACACGTGATAACAAGATAAGTTAATAAGAATAAAAAAAAACATTCAAATACCCAATTTGATTTTACTTAAGATTCTGTATTTTAGTTAGACAATAAAACTGCTAACTTGTGTGCGGAATAATTCATGAAATTTTCCACAACTCACTTCAATGGTGTTTGGCAATGATATTATTAAACAAAGTACCTACATTGTATAAAAATAGTGACTCATTGTGGCATGTTATACAAGATATTTTGTATCAATGAATACAATAGAATATTGTCTAGCTCTAAATATAACATTTGAAATAAATCTATCTAAAGTAAAAAATACATAGAAGTGTCAAGGAACTTCTCCAATACCTTGTACTGCTTGGTTCTGTATTCTTCCCAGGGTTCGGGGTTGGACTTCCTGTTCCATGTTACATCGGGGTTGCGTGTGGCCAGGCGCAGCGTGTAGCCCACGGCCATGGCGCACCCGATAGCAGTGCACACATACAGTGGGATCAACTACATAAATAACAACACACTCAATTATTAGTCTATCCCATGTATTCCAAACATGATACATCATCATACTGCTTTTAGAGTATTCAAAACATTGCTTAGACTATTCTTGATCAGTAGATATACTAGGTTTAGAAAAGTATTCAAGATACCTTCCATAGAATCTGCAGTAATGGAGGTTAATTATGTAAGCACTATCAGAGACGCAAATACTGGAAAACTATATTTATTTTCACATATACTTACAGCCTTGTGCTTCTTCAAACTCTGGATACTGAGACCCTGCATTTTTTATTTATTTTAATAATAACACAAGTCCAAATTATCTTCCACTCCACACAAAATTGTTCTAAAATCTGATCTAAAATATTGATTCGATGGTTCGATGGCGTACTTTACTTACTAGATGAAAATCTTGTCAACCTATGAAGTATGTCAATGTCATTAGACAGTTGACAACATTGACAATTGCCATCTGTGATTTCCAACCTGTGTTTCCCATGGACTTATTATTACTAAAATCAAGTCCATGGTGTTTCCAACCATCTCAGCTGGCAAAAAAAGGTAAACCGTTTTTCAGAATGGCAATATCTGCTAAGGGTTTGATAATTGATTTGTTTGATTGATTTGTAACATTTGACATTTTGACAAGTGCAAGTGCATCACAAAAAGCTGATCGAAGGATTTTTTAATTAATTTGTGTATTCCTTTGTAGTTTTAATGACTTGGTGCTATTTTATAGTGAATGAAATACTTTAGTGTAGTAAAAGTAAATATATTACAGCAAAAATGAGTTTCCTATTGTAAGTAGAACTATCACACATGATGAATCTATTTTTAACTGATCATCTTCCGTTCGTCAGAGCATTGACGTCTTGTTTACGTCTCTAGAGTAGTTTTTCAGCAGTTTCAGAATAGAAATAGACGATTCTCTAAGTAACTCTGTAGAATGATAGATAGTTTGTACTTTGAAGCTATGTACAAACCCTATAAGAATATGAACAAGTCATGAACTCTCCAAACTTGTTGATAATTTTTTCCTGAAATAACTGGAGAATAATGATAAGGCTTTTATATTGGTCACCGTTATAACTTATAATAATCAAATATTGATGTATTCATCTGTTTTTTTAGCGGTAGTCGTTCAAACAAGACATTTAAGCCAAAGAAAAACATCCCAGAGGGGACCCATCAGTACGATCTGATGCGGCATGCCGCGGCGACGCTCGGCTCCGGCAACCTGCGGCTTGCGGTGATGCTGCCCGAGGGAGAAGACCTGAACGAATGGGTGGCTGTTAACAGTAAGTGTACAGACTAGCTTATAAAAGATATAGCAATAGTATAAATTTTGAGCTACTGACTATGTACCATTTATGTTGCCTTTGGGTTGAGCAGAAGTATTCTGGACTTAGGTTTGGACTCAAAATTTCAAAATTGCCAGTTAGAACCTATAACTTTTTATTTACATTCTATATGTGTACTCTAGCTAGGTAGTTAACACAATCTGTTGCCAAGAATTATGACTGTGCCTCTTAGATTTGTCACTGGAATACACAGTTTGTCATAATTGAGGTAAAACAACAGTTTATTATAATTACAGGCTAGAATATACATTGCTTTGAATCAATATTAAATGTATGTTTGCAAACATCATTAAATGAGCTTTAATGATTTAAATTTGTGGTTAATGCTAGAAAAATATATCTAATTATCATTATAACAAGGAGAGAAAACCTTGGATTAGCCTCGATTACTTATTTCCAGGTTCACCTGGTAAAACTAAGTTTGCTTCTATAAACTTAGGCTTACATTACTAATTAACTGTGAGTGAATTTGTGTGGGTATATTTATTTTATTTAATTATTCACATCTATGAACTTGGTTCACTAAGTATATTTGGATTGGAAACTTGGTAAACCTAAGTATGTCTTCAATATAATTTGCTAACATTAATTGATATTGACAATTAAATTTCCTCAAAAAAACAATTATATACTTCATGCTACTCTTTACATAACAAACAAAGCATATTGTCCTGATAATGTTATGTGGAATGAGTAATCAGGACCATTGTGAAGTTATTGTTGATAAAACTATGGCTGCGAGCCATATCCTGTGTTACAATCACTGCCCCTTATATAGTTAAACAATCCTTGTTACACTTATAATAACTATAATTATGTTATGGATTCAATATTATTCTATGATAATTAAATGAGTAATTTATACCTGCCATTGACGACAGCGTAGCTTCGCAAATGCAATTTAATATCAATATTATACTTAATGATTATAATAGTTACTAGAAAAACCTTACGCAAATATGTAGTAAAATAAGATCTTTTTCATAGCATATTGAATTGTTTAACTCTAAAACTAGAGAATGGGAGAGCCTTCCATCAACAATGGAATAATACAGACCAGTATCCGAATTGTCTAGAAAGTTAAGCAATGCAATCTATAAAAATATACTACTAGTTTGATTATTGACTTTATACACAATTGCCTTGGTATGTTCTTGAGCCTCTTTGAGTCAAAAGTACCTGAATAAAAATGTTTGGGTTTGTATCTAAATCTTTTCCTATTTCAATTTCAGCGGTAGACTTCTTTAACCAAATCAACATGTTGTATGGGACCATCACAGAGTTCTGTACAGAAGAATCCTGTGCTGTAATGTCGGCGGGGCCCAAGTATGAGTACCACTGGGCCGATGGACACACGGTCAAGAAACCCATCAAGTGCTCCGCACCCAAGTACATTGACTACCTGATGACGTGGGCCCAGGACCAGCTGGATGATGAGACGCTTTTCCCTTCGAAAATAGGTAAAGTTGACTCTGATTGGGGAGGTATTTGAGGAGTAAATAATGTGTTCAATTCTATTCTCCTTCCTGTCCATTTTAGTATGAATGTAAAAAGAACTAACTAGCCAACTAGCTAAATGAAGAAGCCAATGCCTGTAAGTAAATATGTACTGTAAAGACTATAGGACAGTGACTGCTATTATAATTCCATTATTTGTGTATTTATACTATTTTATACCTATGTATTAGTATCAGTTAGTAAGATACCATGATACAAGCTTAGAGCTTAGTTTGGGTCTAACTAACCATGTGACATAAATAAATTATTTTGTTTTTTTTTGATAAAGTATTATGGTATTACATAGTATGTTACACATACAAATATTTTAACACTATATTTACAAGACTTCTCCTTAGAGGAAATAATGTTAGTTTACAAATATTATAGTATACCAAATCCAACAAAATATGTAATAATATACTGATCATGTCACGACACCCCAGGCGTACCTTTCCCGAAGAACTTCCTGTCGATGGCGAAGACGATCCTGAAACGGCTGTTCCGCGTGTACGCGCACATCTATCACCAGCACTTCCCCGAGGTGGTGCAGCTCGGCGAGGAGGCGCATCTCAACACCTCATTCAAACACTTCATATTCTTTGTACAGGTATGGAACTATTTACATTTCAAATTTAAATATCTTTATTGCTTATTACATAATAACAAATTACAAGTTGTTGTATCCAGATTTTAAGCTATGTAAAATCTCCATGCGAGTTAAACGATACGTACTAGTAGCGCAGATCTGGATACATAATCACTAAAATCATGACATCAATTGCATTAATTAATGGATAAATGTATTAATAATTTGATGTTTTTGACAGGAATTCAACTTGATAGAGCGAAGAGAACTGGCGCCTCTTCAGGAGTTGATCGAGAAGCTCACCGCCAAGGAGGCGCGATGAACAACGACCACCCTCACCCCCTGCCTTATTTCAAACTAACCTACAGTCTATTGACACCCTCCACTTTATTCCAAAGATAACTAATTATTCTTCATCTATTCGTTGCTAAATGCTTCTCATTCACTTATACTCTTCACCTTTCCATGCTTCAGAATCCCACATGAATCTTTTTAGTATTTTTTTTGTAAACATTTGTGATAATATAATGTGAGAATGCCATTGTAGAATAGGCGTTGTCTCAAAGCTTAGACTGCCGATCGTTGCTTTACATCAAGTGCTGCGTTTACGCAATAGTTCGTAATCGATAAACTGATCAAGTTGTTACTGCAAAATAATCGAGCGATTGTATCGAGTTATCAATATCGATTTAGTATTGATTCGATATCAGTCGTCATAGAAGGCCTTCCTATACGATAATAACAATTTTAAAATAGATGTGAAAATTATTTAGATTTGATACAGAACCTAAGTAATAAGGAATTAAGAATATAGTACCATTGATGGTAAGGAGAATTAATTTATATTTTTACCGATTTATAGATATCGATAGTTATATCGTAGGATCGAGTCGAGTGCGCGTGTTATCTCGCGACCGTGCGGTGTCGCTCGACACTTGAGTTAATTTTACAGACAAATTACAATTAATGAATTATTATTAAGTTTTATTTATTCAATGAGATTATGTGTATTATTTATTGTTTTGTCAAACTAAAATATTTTCCGTTTACAATATGATGTAACAGATGCAATAATCTCTATAGTATTTATCATTTGTAATTAATTATATTTTTTTGCATTTAAAAAGATACTTTTCTTTTGTATCGAATTGTATTTGCGACTGAAGTGATTTATTTTTTGTTATAATTAATTTAGCTAATATCGAAATAAATATATGATAAGAAGTAGAGTATTTTATTAGATACTATAATAGTAGCTCCTCGCGGTCTTATCCGCATTTTCCAAATTCCTTCAGTTCTTGCGTGAAGGTAATAACATACATTCAACCTCGGAAACTAGTAGTAAATAAATATAAGTAGTTTTATCATCCCCTTCGAATTATGTGTAAGGAAAAATAAAACCAGTGAAATTATTAGTATATTATATTAAAGTAATTCATAATCATGGTAATAGTGCAACATTAGTCGTCTATAACGAGTCATTTCAATATGTGCGCCTACGCAGGTGTCAAACAATGTTGTTTCTCTATAACTTCTATAGACCCCAGTCTTATAGAATTACTACAAGCTGAGAAAGGATTCTATTGCAATCTAAAATATTAAAAACCGCGATAATGCGGCAAAAACTTACAACTTATAAGTTTTACAAATACAATACCCAATAACACTAGAAAGATGGAGGTTTATGATAGAAAATTAACCTCATATAATTATTATTTATTATCGATAAGATAAAACTGTAAGGTAATAAATAAACCCAGCAATCAAACTGGAATATTTCTAAATCCATTTACACTCAATAATATGCAATCGTACAACCGCGAGTGGGTATAAACGCCAAGAGTGTCCCGAGGTCTTTGCCCACGGGTGGGACCTTTCAGTTTTCTTTAACTGATGGACGTAAATTGTAATCAATAGTACTATCTATCGTTTTAAGTCTAGTAACTAACATATGTATAGGTATTTCAATTAATTTCTAGAAAATATTGTCCATGAATAATTATTTACTTGAGCCTTAACATGTCGATGGCTGGTTTCATACTTATCTGATCTATTGTAAAAAATCTAAAACTGACCACTGTAACCTATAAGTAAACATTTGCTTAGCCTGCTGCGAAAAACTTTATCTATCTGAAAAGAGTCCAGTAACTAGTGTTCAAGTGTTATAAGAATTCTGCAACTAAAGTGGTGGTGCTCGCTAAGTGGGGTTGATGATGGAGTCGAGCAGCTCGTGCAGAAGCGACGTGTGCTAGGAGTCGGAGACGGGCGGCGGCGGCGGCGGCGGCGCCAGGAACGGCGGCGGCGCGCCCCACGGCGGCGGCGTGAACCCGCGCCACGCGCCCAGCATGCCTGCGACAATACACTCATACTAAGTGTGTACAATACTCTGAAGTAGTAAGTACCTAAAGATATAATAATAGGCTATCTACACATAAAAGCTTCCACCCTTTATCTCGTGGCTTTAGTGTCAAATTATTTTGCTACGAAAATTAAGCTGCAGGCCTCAGAGGCTTTTTATCAGGGACTCCTATTGTTATGAAAGGACTTTATGAGTTTGAAGGTTGCCTTTAGATCCTCTGGATTCGCTACTGCCACCAAAGAAAGAGCGGATCCTTCGAAAAACTGATCTGGAGTTTTATCCATAATATTTGAGGGTACTGACCTGGCGGAGGAGGCGGCATGTGCGGCCCGTTCGGCCCCGACATGTTGTCGCCCTGGAACGAAACCGTTAATAAGTTCAATAAATTCGAATACATTCATTTTTAGATTGGAATAATATTTAGATATCAAAAGGTAATATTACTCATCGGGAAGATTTATCAGTATTAGAGAAGTATTATAGAATAATCGTAATATGCTAATATAAATAAAGCTTTTGAATCATTATATTTGTAGGAAAAATATGTTGAAGTGATACCTGGCACATGGGCGGCGGCGGCGGCGGGAAGGCGGGCGGCATCGGCGCCGCGCTGCCCGGGGGCGGCGGCTGCGCGCCCGCGCCGCCTGTCGGACATGACACTTGTTACTCGGACATAACGTACATAGGGCATTAGTACGAGGCGATAGACAAGGGACTAAAAAGCTTTAGTTATCTGACTACTGATTGCCTCGCTGAAAGGTAATTTAGTACCAGCTAGGCCCTAACCACAGACCATTTCGGCATGCGGCTTGAATCACTAGTGTAAAGTATCGAGAAAAGGTGGGACTTATAAAACAATGATAGCTGTTTTTTGTTTAAACGCACTAACCTCCACAGGAACTATCAGGAGGATTTGAAGAATTACGTTTGTATATGATATAGGATAGCCATATCAAAGGAAGTTACTTTTTCATATCAAAATTCCCACGGGCACGGGTACAATGGCGCAGTTAACAATACAAAATGAATGTCCTTACCGAACTTACCAAGCCAGGGCGCGGAGTGCGGCGCGGGCGGCGGCGGCGGCGGCGGGAACGGGCCGCCCATCGACATCGGGCCTGACCATAGGGAATACGATTATATTCAAATACTCTTGTTTTACTTGGTGACCTCTCTGACTAAATCAGAGGGCTAAAGGGTCAGTAAAATATATGTCATTTATTTTTAACTTTAATTTGCTCGAGAAGTTTTCATTCTCTCTCTACAGGTCAAAAGCAGAGAGTATATTTGAGAGGGTACAGGGTATAGAGCGTTATTTTGGGACAAGAGAAGTGGCATTTTATTATATCGTAAATGTAAGAGTGTATTTGCCTTATTTATAAATATGTACTTATTAACAGTATATATCTATCAAATGGTTTATCCCTCTCTGATATACGCTACGTTCCAAAGAGCATAAGAGACAAAACACTTTATGAACAGTGCTTAAGTTACAGAGCGTGTATGAATGAAGCGGTATATGTGATGTGAGCGCGTGTGTGCGCGCGTACCGGGCGGCGGCATGAGCGCGCGCGGCGGCTGCGGCGCGCTGAACAGGGCGGCGGCCGCGGGCGGGAAGCGGCGCCCGCTCGGCGGCGCCTCGCCCAGCTCCGCCATCAGCGACAGGTACTCCTCGTCGATCTTGGCCTGCACACACAATCAATATTAAGCGCTTCAATATTTAAGCTAAAAAACGAACACGCTTGTTTTCTAAACTCAAGGACACAACAAGAATAGTTAACGGCGGAACATTGTAAAACAAAAATGCCTCGTAGCCAATCTGGTGGTAGAATAAAAATCTTACGACTACCTATATCTTGATGGGAAAAAGTTTCGTAGCAAATCTCGTAGTAGACTAAGAAAGAGGAAAAGATTGGTAGCAAGATTCGTAGTAGAACAGAAATTTGTAGCAGATATTTTGGTAGAAAAAAAAAATCGTTTAGTGGTTATTTTGGCAAATAAATAAATTTGAATTTGTAATAGACTACAGAAAAATATACCTTACGCGACGTAAGTTCTTTACGTAATATTTAATTGTTTAACCTTATCAGTGTTAGGCGGAGGTCCATGTCCGGGTCGCTTGGCCCTACAATCCCTGGCGATGTGTCCCGCGCCGCCGCACGACGAACACACTATACTCGACGTGACATTCGGCTTGTCGGGACACAGCCACGTCTTGTGATCAGTGGCGGTACAGTTAGCGCAGCGAACCGCGTCGTGCTCGCGTAACGTTCCATTCAACTGGGCGAGCTCGCGTAACTGCATGCGTCGGAGATCATTCTGCCCTTCTGGTACTTCAACGCCTTGTCTGATGACTTCTTTGATTTTTTCCACTGCTTTCTTGACGGCGTCGGCGTTGGTGGCGGTAATGTAGGCGTGCAGCGGCTCGTCTTCTCCGGGCAGCGGCTGTCCGTCCTTGCGGCCCACTTTCCCTTCCTTGACAGATCCCTTGCCGCGTATTATTATTTTAGCGCCGGTCTCTTTTTCCATTGCTGTGGAGAGGTGTGTTCGTTAGTTGGTTTGTAAAAGTAGGTAATGTGGTGTGTAAATAATATTATAAAGATTGTCGTTTGATAGATGTGTGTGAGTCTTTTATGCTCATAAAGTTTAATATTTTTTTTTTTTTTCGGACAAATTCACACACGGTTAATTAGACCCAAAGTAAGCTCTAAGCTTGTGTTATGGAATCTAATTAACTGGTACTACTACATATACATACACAAATACTTTATAAGAATATATAATATAATTGACACCCAGATGTCGTCGCCAACAACTATGTCTGCACATATTGTTGACTCCGGGCGGGAATCGAACCCGCAACCCCCGACACAGTAAGCGCTCTCACTGCCACTGTGCCAACGGGCTTGTCTAAATGTCTAAAATTATATTTTATATTATATCTTCTTAAAAATTTAACTCTATTTAATTTAATTTTAATGATAATTTAACATGTTACTACAGATTAGACATTACAATCTGATAATTCCCGAGATTAGCTCGAATACACAAACTAACAAATTTTACCTGTTTATAATATTATATAGAAGACAAGTAACCTTTGAGCGTGTTCCCGCGCGGGCCGATGAGCAGCCCCACGAAGTTGATGTCGGGGTGCTCCTCCTGCGGGATCATCACCTTGTCGTGCACGCGCACCACGGGCGGCCTGCCGAACCACACCGTTCATCACATACATATACAACAATACTCGAAGCTTGTTTGATGCACAAAATTTGCCTTCAGCAAACCAACTTCGAAGTTTTAACCCTTGTTTATACAAAGTGGACCAATTTCTAATAAGGATATCAGCAATTCAATTACCAATTCCAATGAGGATATTATGTAGGCTAAAGTTTTTAAACTATGTAGTTAAATTCCTCAAATATGGTCTAACAACTGTCACCAACAGCTTAAATGCTCAACATGGCACGCACTAGCGCTCAGCAATAAATGCCACTGTCGATAAGCCATAATGTCGTAGCTAAACATAGCTTTACAGTGTATTGTCATTAAGGTGCATTTCCACTGAGACATAATGGATGGAGCTGCATTGATCAAATATTGTGAATCACGTAATCTCTTTGCAGTGCATCGCAATTGTCTTCAATCAAACATCACAAAGCCAACATCAGTTACAATATGGTCAAGCATTCAAGAGTGATCTATATGCATGTAGCACCTACTTATAGTAAAGTTACTGACACGGGTTTTTTCGCGGTAGAAAGTTTATAAAGCAAATAATTGCTAAGCGAACTACCAATTACTTTATAATATGTATAGATGATAAAATTAAAAGATGCTAAAATTAATAAATTAATAATTACTTGGAACGCCTCGGTGGTCAAGTGGTATGTGTGCTCGCCTGCCAAGACTGAGGTCCCGGGTTCAATTCCTGGGTCGAGCGAAAACATGTTTCCTTTTCAAACATGGCTCAAGTTTGAGATCACCAACCCGCAAATCCTCCTCACTGTACTGATAACTTCAGTGGGATGAGAGGCCTTTGCCCAGCAGTGGGACATTACTGGCTAATACTTTTTTTTTTTTTGGAAACCGCGAAAAAACCCGTGTAAGTACGTTTACTATGCTTACAAATCGCGTAAGTAAACAAAACCACCTACTTATAATCCGGGGGCGGTTTAAACTCCGGATTGATCTGATGCATCCTGGTGACGAGCTGGTGCCGCTGTTCCTCGAGCTTGCGGCGCGTGCGGTACTCGCGCGTGTTCAGCCGCTTGCCGTCCGTCGAGTAGATCGGCTCGGGGGAGGGAGACCTGCAAACGTGAGGGGGTTAGTGACGTGGCCAGTGAGTACGCACCTTAACGTTGTAGTCGCTTACTTGTGAATTAAACAGAAGTAAATTGGTAATAAAGTTGATCTATACATTTATAAAACAAAATCCCCAATGTCTGTATGTAATTTTTATTTAGAGTAACAAATTATGACTTTATTTTCTATATCTGTATTATAAAGTCCCCAAAAGCTGTCTGTCTGTATGTAATTGATTTCTCATTTTCGGAACGGATATTTATGCGGTTTTCATGAACATACATGAGGATGATTATCATGCCAAAATTCTCACTAGAACGGGTACAACGCGGGTAAAATCGCGGGGTACTGCTAGTTGTATACAATTTAGAAATTACTTTTACTTTGTATCACGGCAACAGTAATTTTGAGGCACGCAAGAGATTACGCCTAATTTGACAGTTGCTTAACTTCTCAAATTTATAATTGGATTAATTTTGAAGATTCTGCTGTTAGCCATTATAATAACAATAAAGACGAATCTAAATATTATCAGTTTCTAGAATTAAGGTTGATATAAGTAAAATGATAATTTAATTTTATTGTGATATCGTATTTATCTTCACTACATAGTATAAAACAAAGTCGCTATTTTTGTCTGTTTATTTGTCTGTATGCTTAAATCTTTAAAATTACGCAACGGATTTTGATGCGGTTTTTTGTAATAGGTAGAGTGATTCAAGAGGAAGGTTTTTATGTAAAAAAAATCCCGAAATTCCCACGGGAACGGGCACAACGCGGGTAAAACCGCGGGGCGCTGCTAGTCTAAAATATAAAACTAGAGTTTGATTGTTTGAATGCCCTAAGAAACTATCAATCCGATTGGAATTATTTTTGTTGTAATTATAGTCACATCAAGGGTAAGGTTATAGCTTATTTTAATCCCGAAATTCCCACGGGAACGAGCACAACGCGGGTCACTGCTAGTTACTTCATAAAAGTCAAACGCACAAGTCAACGAGTACAAACGGTTGAAAGGTGCGCACAGGCACACCACTAGTACTAGTACATCCCTAACACCTAATACCAATTCCTAATGCCCTGAGAAAAGAATGGATTAATTAACATTAACTCATTAAAACCTGAAATTTTAATCGGATTAAAATATTAATTAATTATTAATGATCCCTGAAAATAATGCAATTATTAGCTGTCGTTCCGGCGACGCTGAAATTATTAATAATTATTATTAATTTGTATTATTAATTCATTATTATGGTCAGCGCGTTGGTAATCAACCTGGAAAACGAAGAAAATTGCGCATTAGTAGTTCGTTTATCGTTCATACGGCTACTGCGTTATTTTATTGCTGTATATACTCGACTGCTCTAAAGAAGGTTTGACTCTACTTGTTTGTATAACATTTCACATTGGTATCATATGTGAAAAGTAAACATTTTTCATTACAACTGTACCAAATTTCTATACAATAAATGTATTTATTTACCAATCTCCTATCAACATTTCAAATCAATAACAATGAAAGAAGTTTTATTATTTACCTAATTGAGAAACAAGAATTTTATTACTTTTGTCAAGTTTTCTATAAATGAATGCAGAAAAAATAGAATAACATATTAGTTATATATTTTCAGATATAACCTAACCCAAACTTTATACCTAACGTGATCATTCAAATAGCAAGAATTCCAGAAACTATTAATTGCTGTAAAAAATAAAGAGAATTAATTACAAAAACAATAGGTTTGATGTGATTCATTTTATCTAAATTACAGAATGCTTTTTACTTTTGCTTTGCAGTGGACATGGCATTCTGCAGAGCGTTGTTTTTTACCAGTTTACTTTGAAATGGCTAATGAAAATAAATATGTACTTACTTACAATATTTTCCAAACATTTTTTTTAAAAGATAATATTCTAAAGGGCCAATTATTGAATATACAATATTAAGCAAATCAAGAAATTCCGTTTATTTTTACAACTAAGAAAATATAAATAATTTTAGAGGTCCCAATCGAATTTCTCCAGCAAATTAAAAAATCGTCCCCACACAAGCATTTTAAAATTTAGAACAGTCCACATCAAACCTACAAAATACCGTGACTTGTACTCCTCGGCTACACAATCTAGTACACTCGTCCAATGTTTGGCCGACGCTTGTGCACTGGTTGGGCGAATGTTTACCTTTCCTCGACGTTGGGCGGGATGCCGAGGTCGCCGGAGCGCAGCTTGCGGCTCACCTCTTCGATCTGCAGCTGAACTGCAAGGAACGGGTCAGCGACACAGCGCCGCGCGCGTTAGACAACTTATGGGGGCTTACACTACACAGGTTAAAAGTATTGCAATGGCCAAAGGAATACGGCAAACACATTGTACAGGACAAAAATATTATTGTAGTCAAAATGATATGGATAAATACTTAAAAATAATAGTATTGGCCGAAATTTTATGAGTAAAAAAGTAAATGTCTGATAGCCGACAAATAAATTGGTATTTCTCTCATCTAATCTCAATAGGAATTTAAGTAACACTAGTATCTGATCGTGGTCTACTGGCGTGTAAAGCCTGGGGTAAATAAGATAGTGGTGAAACCTTAAGCAAAAGGAGTTAAACATTGTGTGATAGTATGGCTTGGCCACACATATGTAAGTGGTCAACTGTACAGTCTAACTTGAATAGGGATGGAATTAAAACTCCCAGGAGGGACATGGCTCATACCAATAACTATTGAATTTTGGTATTAAAAATATTTGCCAAGTCTACCTACCTTATAGCAAATTAAAGGAGATAATAATAACATAACTATGAACATAGTGAAGGAAAAAGCCAAGGATATTCTTTAATTTCTAAGTAAATCTTATTTTAGTGTAATCAATGTTTTATGTTCGTATAAATTGTAGTTGAAGCCGCGAACTATTTCTGCGAATCAGAAGTCTCGATGCAGGCTCTCTTTACACCTGTTTTTAAATGTATTAGCAGCACTACATACACAGTCATCAATAGAACACACAAATAAATTGGTAAATTAAATTATCTTTGGTTATGAGGTCGCCATATTGAACTTACATTTTAAAATAACTATTGAAATGATCTATGGGCATTGAAAACCAGCTAAGTACATACAAAAATAACAACAAATAAAGATATTGAATTGGTTGTAAGAAAAGTAAGTACAATATTGCGAGACTGAGGCAGTGTGTTTCAATTATCAACATTATTAATTGACACTAATATCCATTCTCATCATATTTTAAATGGTAAAAAACTAATGTGTAACTTTAAGAATGAATATTAAAGTCCAGAATAATAATTAACAATATGAATATAATTTAAGTGGGGTATGAAATAAACAGAAGACTATAAGTAAAATGAAGAATTTTTATACTCAGTGACCAATATTAGGCAAGAAACAGTCAAAAAGGACTGAAAAAATAAGTCAACTCTCTTACCCCACTATTTTGACAAATAATTTGATGCAAAATATTAGATGGTTGATGACCAACGAACAGCAAAAGGATACCACATTGCATATTAAACATTTTGTTCATATAAATAAATTATAATCTACTACCGCATAATTGCATTGAATTATTTGCCAAAGTATACTTTACTAGTAGATAAGGATGTTGATTGTAATGTGTGATGTGTGTGTACTCACGTAAGTACTGCTCTTCTTGGTCGGGCGTGAGCGTGGAGGGCAGCACGGTGGGCAGGCCCGGGATGAAGGTCTTGTCGTGCTCCGAGCCCGTCCAGCGCGTGCGCCGCCGCCGCGCGCGCCGCTCCAGCGCCGTCTCGCCCGGCGGGCCTGCGCCCAACAGACCCGTCAACAAACTGTACACTGACACTGGCGTGTACGGGTTAAATGAGCCGCATATCTAATTGAGCAGTTAGGGTAGCCTAGTTGTACACAAATTTAGTCTGCTCAATTTTAAGTAATAGAGATTGTATGGTATACAACAACAAAGACAAATGGGTTGTTGCAAATGCCCTCAACCTGAGGCATACAACAATTACATAGTGTAATACAATTAGACATCTATACTAATATTATAAAGCTGAAGAGTTTGTTTTGTTTGTTTGTTTGTTTAAATGCGCTAATCTCACAAACTACTGAACCGATTTGAATAATTCTTTCACTGTTAGATAGTCTATTTATCGAGGAAGGCTATAGGCTACATTTTATCCCGGATTTCCTACGGGAACGGGCACAACGCGGGTAAAACCGCGGGGCGCTGCTAGTATATCTATAAATGTACTCTTATGCAGTAAATGCTTATATAGTGAGCACATCCACACGCACATCCCACAGGAATTGAAAAGATTATTATGACATCATAAGTAAAAAGAAAAAACAGTTTCAGATAAATAAACCAAAAAATAAACATGACATACTACAATCATCCATACCCTGCCCATCATCCTTATCATCGTCCGGATGGTAGTCATGGTGCTTCAGATCTCTATATCTAGACTCAGTGCGCGCCTGCAATAGCTCTAGCTTCTGCTGCACAGATGTGGGCGGAGGGATAGCAGTGGCTGCAGAGAGTGCGGCAGCTGCGGCGGCTGCAGGCTGCACTGGGGCGGCGATGCGACGTTGGGCTACGAATGACTGCAGAGAAAGAATATTTTAAATTTTTATAAGATGTGCTACCTATTTTATAATAAGAGACCAAGAAATGAAACTAAAATTCCAAAAGAATAGTAACTTAACTTTCTTTTCTTTTAATTGTAATTTTTTTGTGATTTATGGCATAAAAATTGTTAAGTTTCCTGGATAAAGAATCAGTCAAATGCCACTGTTAGCAAAGGGCTGTTTACACAATTTAGATAATTAGCCATTTTTATAATAAACTTTAATGACTCAGTTGCCATTTTGATTTTAGAACCGTTATAAACATTACCTGAGCAACAGCAGCGGCCGCCAATATGGCAGCCTGTGTGGCGGGATTTACACCATTATTGGTCACTTGACGAGCCGTCGCTTTGGTAGTGGTGCCAACCATCTGGTCCAGTAGAGCAATGGTGCCATCTCTGAGGAATAGCAGGGAGATAAAATTACTGTTATTCACAGATATAATCTACAATGACTATTAGTAAAAGAATATGTTGCAAACTTTGCAAAGCACAAGTAAGAACTCCACTATAAACTGATTTTTGACAGATTTTTACTATTGTTTAAAGCAAAGTTTTGAAATCTAAATACAATGGGACAATTATACCATTATCTCTATATATATAAAATTCTAAGTCCTGACTGACTGCCTGACTGACTGATAATCAACGCACAGCCTCAACCGGTACACCTAGAAACATGAAATTTGGCAGGAAGGTTCTTCAAGTGACATATGTGCACACTAAGAAAGGATTTTCGAAAATTCCTACGGGAACGGGCTCAACGCGGGCAAAGCCGCGGGGCGCTGCTAGTTGTGTTTATGTAGAGTTGGTATGTTGAAGAGTTTGTATGAATGATTCCTCTTACCTGTCCTTAGATTTACGTCCCCGGCTGCGGCTGCGGCTCCGTGACCGACTGCGACTCCTGCGTTTCTCCTTATGCCGATCACGACTGCGACTTCGCTCACGGTCCTTATCTCTGAGGAAGGAAGATATAAGCAATAATAAGTATGGTATTACAACAAGAGAAAACTTGGTAATGTAGTGACTTATGTATTTGTTTATTTACCTTTTGGAGCGGTGTCGATCGCGGTCCCTATCCCTGTCCCGGTTCCTATCCCTGTCGCGGTCCCGGTCGCGATCCTTATCCCGATCTCTATCCCGATCCCTGGTCTTCTCGCGGTCGCGGTCCTTGTGGCGGTCCCGGTCGCGGGACCTCGAGCGGCTCCTATCGCGGTGCCTTGAACTCATACTAGCAGGAATCCTTCCTCAATAAAATTCACAGCCAAAATTGTTATTGGTAACAAAAACCGCGTTGGGTTTGTACAAACTTTGGTTTACTTGTCAACTTCACAGAGTGAAATTAATTACAACTTAAACTTATTTGTCATCTGATAATAGACTATTTTCAACTTCCACAAAATATAGTAGAATGGTATTTTACATTGGAAATTACAAATTAATTAAATCCAAATTCACACTAGATTGGTCAATTGGTCAACGCAACGCAACCAACGACTACGAGAGAACCACAGACCACGAACCAAACCAAAGATATAGAACAGACTGCTGAGTACAGACTACGTATTAAATAAGGAAATCAAAGAGACAATGAGATGCGACCACGATTCGACCAATAACGGCGAATCCACAAAGTTAAAAAAATAAACTCCTTGTTTTATTTTATTTTCGATTTTTTTTATAAAAAAACGGATAGGGACTAGATATGTAAAAATTCACCAACTTGTCCTTTTCCAATAAGAGAAAACCACTATAAATTATTATGGTAAACTTTAGAAAC
Source organism: Cyclophora albipunctata (assembly GCA_963082685.1). Classification (NCBI taxonomy): domain Eukaryota; kingdom Metazoa; phylum Arthropoda; class Insecta; order Lepidoptera; family Geometridae; genus Cyclophora; species Cyclophora albipunctata. The sequence continues at coordinate 1,637,737 of OY720118.1, forward strand.
ACATCAAATTAAAATTTACAATATTTCCGGATGTGTCACACGGGACCCAAGTTCCCATGACACCCCTCGCCCCTCCAGTCCAGGTATCCAGGGGTGCCAGCGACCGGAAAGAACATGCAAAGACCGTGGACCATTTAATTAAGCCTTTCTACTATTGATACCTGTGGTACAAGTCACAGATAACATAGTTCTTAAGTGAAGTGATGAATGAGTGATGAACACAGGTAAAAAAGTCAGGGGTGAAGAGGTCTTCCTTGTCTATGGTTCACACACAGCAGTCAAGCAAGGATGTTTAATTATGATCACGCAGCGGCAGTATTGCAACCATCTGTGGCAACCATTGCAACCAGGACCCCACTGCAACAGTCTTCCTTGTTTTTTTTTGTTAAATTTGTAAGGACCGATGTCGTTTGAAAGGCTCCCCTTCCTTTCAAACGACATCGGTTCCATGCTAATAGCACCATCCCTGTGGTGTAATGTGTTAATATCTTAACACCTTCATCTCAATCAGAGAAAACGTTTTGCTATCTACAGGGCCCGATGTCCCTGATAATATATTCCATGTTTTTTCACTAGTAAACAAAAATTCAGCCATCATAGCATAGCTGATTCTTTAGCCATTCTCCAACCAAAGACAACTTTTCCAAAGGAAAAGGTCAGTGATGGGGTGAAAATGTAATAAAAACGCTAAGTAAACCTTTTACCTCTTCAGAAAGAGTCGTCTTCGGCTGTAAAATCGACCATGTTAGTTCACATTATAATATTGAGAGAATAAATAGGTAGGTAGTTGCGGAGCACTGCGGCCGCTCACCCGTTCCGCTTCTATGAAAATGATAGTTGCGAGTTCGATTCCGGCGAATTGTTTACTATTTTGAAAATCTGAACATAATATATATGTATTATGAATATTCTTAGAATGAAAGTTTAGTTTCGTACTAGTCTATATAGTACCATTGAAAAACAATTACCCTAAGGTTGTCATTCCTTCTCGAGCTATGCTACGTTTTAAATACACATTACAAATCTTATAGACATTTATTTTAAATGAAAATCAATGATCGTTAGTTTGTATATTAATCCATGGCTTGTTTACTGGATATATTTGTCACGCTAGCTAGCTAATTACTAGCTTTAGATAGCACCACCAAAGATGATTAAGGCTATGCAGAAGTTTAAGTACCTACTTAGGTAATTAAAAAATTAAACAATCTTTAGCGCTTCCTCAATATATTTTAAAGATCAAAATACATTTCTTACAACTTGTAACATTTCAATCATACCAAATTACAATTTAGAACAACATGTCACTTAAAAAAATACAAAATGCTGCAAAATATTACAACTTGTTTGCTTCACACATTATAATGTAATTAAACTGTGCTAAGTCCTATGAAATATAAAATTATTTTGCACCAGCCTCCAGTGGCTCCTAGACAGCTCGGTCCACTCACGCGAGACCGGGAGCAAGATAATTTTGAGCATTTACATGTCACCATTTACAATCATGGAAAATTAAATATCCCATAACAAACTGAAACATTAAACTTAATCTAATCATATTAAATCTCCTTAATGCTATATATTATAGGTATGTATGTAGGGCAAGGACAAGTTCACAATCTAAGCTATGTTTAAATACATATTATGTTCATGTACTCATTTTATAAGATGAATTTTTAGTGAATTTTTCAGCCTTCAATTTAAGCAACACTTTAGTTTGAGTTGCTGAATTTAGCCAATAATTAGGCGTATAATACAATTTAGTATTACCATGTCCCATTTTATACCCTGGATCTTTGAGGGTGACCATTTATAATGTGAAATGTTTGGAAGACCTAATAATCTTAATTTTAGTATCTTATACAAAATGTGATGATAGAAATTAATAATATTCAACAATAATTTTTTAAAGCAAATTCAATAAAGTAAGATATCCCAAAATGTATCATCCAAATTGATATTTGTGAAAAATTGAAGGCTTTAAATCATAAAACATAGGGCCAAATTTGATGATATGATATACCTCAGATTACAAACTTATCGGTTGTGCCCTCCTAGGTCTAATTCTTATAACTAATGAAAGTCCGGGTTTAACAGTATCTTGGCTCGTACCACTCTGTCCATTCACTATCAACTATTTTAATGACAAATTTTGCAACATTGATATTTCTTGCCCGGCATCAAATGCAGAATCTAGAAGTCTTGAATGTAACCTGTAACAATAGTAAATATAATGTCAGATCACTCTTGATAGCAAATGGTTTCTTTCAGGGCAGTAATAGTTACACAATAAAAGAGTATTATATTGATAAAACATTTTAAGTGCTTAATATATTAGGTATGAAGAAAATATAATTACAATATTTTAAATACATATTAATTTATATCCTCCTTATTTGTAATCACTGAGAAATCTTTCAAGAATTTAATTGTATTAAACATCATATAAACAGAAGATCTCATTTCAAGACAAGGTTTCGACTTGTGTGTGTTATTGTTAACATACTGTAGTGCATGCAATAGTTATATTTTGCTATGGCATCTGTGTAAATAAAGGACAATATAAGTTTGGGTAACACATAATATTATAGGCGGCCTACAAATATTCAATGCACTAGCCTAATCGGTTGTTGTGATTCTAAATACAAGCTTGCCATATTGAAAAGTTTAAACTGACCTAGTTTTAAACTGGAGCTCCCGGTCCACCTTTCTTGCCAATGAGAGATTTGTGTATGTGTGGAATAACTCCTCCTCCTGCAATGGTGGCTTTGATCAAGCTGTCTAACTCCTCGTCTCCTCTGATGGCTAGTTGTAAATGGCGAGGGGTGATACGCTTCACTTTGAGATCCTTTGAAGCGTTACCCGCCAACTCTAACACCTATAAAAAAAACAGTTTTATAATTCCAATAACGCGAGTTTAGTGATTAAGGGGCATTATATCAAAGCAAGAAGTATGTTTTTTTAAAAACTACTAAAGTAATTCGGTAAAGTGAATAATTATATCAATGAACAGATTTCCCGCCAAAATTGACAGTTGACTAATATTATTATCTGGCTTTGTTTTGATCTAACAGACAAATAACAAATAACGTTAACAGAAAATAGTTTTACACATTTATCTAGAAATCTCCCCAAAACGGCTATTGCATCAGTAATTTTCTGTAATAAAAATATTGCCGCCATATTGGCAGGACGTCTAGGCGCGTTACATACCTCAGCCGTAAGATATTCTAGAATAGCAGCGGAATAAACAGCAGCGGTAGCCCCCACTCGTCCATGACTTGTAGTCCTATTTTTGAGATGTCTGTGAATTCTTCCTACTGGAAACTGAAAATAAATGCCATTTCATTGTCTGATTTATCGATTACCAAGTGGGAACAAAATGCCGCCATACTTGAGGTCATTGAAATAATCATAATGAGTATGATAATGATATAGAGCGTATTTCTAATCAATTTGAATACGAAAAATCTTTTAATAAATTAAGAAATTGTATCAACTTACCTGAAGGCCAGCCCTTGCTGATCGGGATACAGCTTTGGCCTTCGCTTTGCCTGAATCTTTGCCTGCTTTACCTCCAGCCTAAAATTCACCAATAATCATATTAATTTTGCTCGTACGGAACTGAAACTTCGCCAGTAACTTTATCACAACACTTAGCACCAAAATTCACAAAGAAATCTACACAACACTGAGTAATTTTTACGAAATCTTGTAAAACTCACCATTTTGAAACGTGTAACTCACTAACACCACTACAGAGAGAACAAGTGACACAGGAAAGGCGCCAAGCCAATTCAATCAGAAACAAAGATGGCAGCGCTGCGCAACACAACACGCGCACAGTGTAGCCAACATGAAATTAACGGAAATGTCGTAAAAAGTAGGCTTTCGACCAATCAGCAAAAAGTAAAATGGCGGGCTGCAGCGAAATCATGACATCTACAAGCGCTGCCAAGCCAAGCCGTGGATTTTGTGTGAACTAAATAAATTAACGTTCATTTTCACGCAATAATCGGGCCCTCTGGGGCCCAATTCACAATTTATTTAGTGTGGTTGCCGCAAGCGAAGCGTACACCCACGTTGTACCATATTAATTGTTTTATTCATTCGTTTGCGTACCTACGATGCCGTCTGGTACCTTATGTGCTGTAGATGGGTGCAGATCCAGTAAAAGAAGGGATAAACACCTAACATTTTTCTATTTACCTGTCAATAAAGAAAGGTAAGTGATAAACCTATTACTACGAAACTTCCAACACAAGTCGCACAGGCGCGTCGACCTGTCTCAACTTGTCGCGCTGTTAGCGTAAACAAACAAACACGGGCGATTCGGTTGAGTTACGAGGCTACTATGATATTTATTTTATAGCAGTTTTTACGGAGTTTAGCTATCAAAATGTATAAAATGACGTTTCATATTTCGACGCGCTAAAGTGAACCGTGTGTGAAGCGCATAAGGTAGGCCAGATTCGCAACAAAAATGCCACGCTTCTCGCGCTGCCATAAAACATCATGCGGGGTTACCATGATTGATTTTATGGCAGGGCGAGAACTGTGACAAAATTTGTCGCGAATCCGACCTCCTTATGCGCTTCGCATACGGCTCACTTTAGCGTGTCAAAAAAATGAAACGTCATTTTATGACATTTTGCCATAAAATTTGGTCATGGTAACCCCGATGGTATGGTAGCCCCGTTAGTGTAGTTTGGTCACAGAGACAGACGTCACAGTGCAATTTGGTCACACCGTAGTTCACCGTACCTATAATGAGTGCAAATTGGTCACAGATCTTTTTAAAATTCATTGTTGCATACTACCTAATCAGTGCCATTTGGTCACAGGTAGAGTTATTTGTGATTTTGCAAAGTTCCTACTTACTGATGATAAATAATAGTAAAAGATTTATTCAGTTTATAACATTTGAACAGGTGAAATAGGTATAATAGTGGAATAGTAATAATATATGAATAATATGAATGTTTATTATGTTTCAATTATTCACCCACATACATTTATGTGCACTATGTATTATCCAATAAATGTATTTTATAGAATAATACAAAGCGCTATATATACACACAGAACATTGCTAGGTGTCTACTTCACCTATTTCATATTAAACTTATGGACACCCTACTTTGAGCGGGTCGGAAGGTAGGTGTGACCAAATTGCACTGAAATAATAATTTTTGTAAAGACTAAATTTGCCTTTGACCATTTTGCACTCAATGCATGGAACTTAAAATGTTGTTACCAAATTATAATAACCCTTATACAGATTTTGGGATTGTCTAGTTTAAGAACTATTATAAATTCGTCATATCTGTGTCTCTGTCCGTCTGTCTTATCTAGGTACCGATCTCCTTCCTTAGACCTGTCCTATTTTACTATTTTCATTTTTTTCAGGCGCAAAACATGGGCTGAATTGATTGGTAGGCCCGAATTAGCAAGGCCAGACACCAAGTCAAGTAGTCATTTTGTGTGTTGTCTTCATTTTGAAAAGTCGGTGATTATTCATAAACCACAATTACGACCTGACGCTTTGCCTACAAAACTGCTGCCATCTCTACCAACTACTTCAAGTGCAAGTACTGAACCAGAATCTAAGGAAATATCGACACAAACCAAATATTCGAATATTAATCTATCAACCATTACCATCAAAGGCGCTGATACAAAATCGGAGTCAGTACAGACATCTCATAATAGTCAAACTGAACAAACTCAGACGTCAACTGCACTTTCATCTAGTACACAAAGGAAAAGAAGACTCGGTAAAGAATTTAAAGTGTCGGAACTAAAAAGAAGAAAACTACAAAATGTATTGGACAAAATAAAGCAAGAAGTTCAATCAAAAGAGTCACAATCTTTTGAACGGTTTACTTTCCAAACCGAAGATGAGGTCACAAAAAGATTTTGTAGGCTCATTCAGTGGCAGAGCAATTTAAAAAATAAGCGCAAAGGCAACAGGTACGATCCCGAATTTAAGTTGTTTGCCTTAAATTTACATTTTTCTAGTCCGCAGACGTATCGGAGTATGAAGACATTTTTAGGGCTTCCTAGTGAAAGTACCCTTGAAAGATTTAAAATTGTTATTCCTCCTAAATTCGATAATCGTACTTTGGAATTCTTATCATCTAAATTAAAATCTATGCCATCAAAAGCTAAGTACTGTACTCTGTCCATAGATGAAATGGTTCTCAAGAGACATTTACATTACGACACCAGAAGAGACGAAATTATTGGTATTCACAATATCAATGGTGAAGTGACGTCGGAAATAGCTTCTCATGCCTGTGTAATAATGCTCAGAGGCATTATTCTGAACTGGAAACAACCTATTGCATATTCTTTCTTAGGATCTCCAAAACATTACGAGAAATTGGAACAATGGTTGGATGAAGTTATTTTGAAACTTTCAAACACAGGGATAGAAGTTAAAGCTCTTGTATCTGATCAGGGATCAAACTTCGATAACTATGCTAAACAAGTAAAAAAGGTCACTGCTGAGAAACCTTACTTTTTATTTAACGGTAAAAAAATTTACTACATATTCGATGTCCCACATTTAATTAAATGTATTCGGAATAACTTACTGACAAATAATTTTGTACACGATGAAAAAAAAATTTCTTGGGAACATATAGATACACTTTATTCTACACAACAGGAAAAAAATTTAAAATTGATTCCTAAAATCACGGAAGCTCACATAAAACCGAACAACTTCCAAAAAATGCGAGTTAAATACGCCGCTCAGATTTTTAGTAACTCCGTCTATGCCGCATTAAATGTTCTTATGTTTAATCAAACTTTACCAGAAGAAGCAAAAGCGACCGCCGAATTTGTATTAAAAATTAATCATTTATTCGATGTTTTAAATTCTAGTACTGTCAGATCTACAAATAAATATCAAAACGCATTCTCATTCCAAAAATACCAACTCGATGTGTTAGAAGACGCAATGATAATGTTCAAGAATTTGAAGGCTATTAATTCATTAAAAGGCGTCAATAACACAAATAAAATCCGGACTTTTAAAAACATTCTAATCACAATTAAATCCATAATAATGTTATGCCAGGATTTAAAGACAGAAGGCATTAATTTTGTGTTCACGAGACGCCTAAATCAAGATTGCCTAGAAATTTTTTTTGGCACCATCCGTCAACAGGGTGGTAATTGTCGAGACCCTACACCGATACAGTTCATGAGGGCATTCTCAAAATTATTCCTTTGCAATATGCTGAAAAACTCACGGTCTACTAACTGTGAAGAAGACATCTGCGAGTTGCTGCAGAAAAACGATGGATGTTTGAGACCACCGAGATATGCAGATAGCTCGCCCCGCAATATACCTTCGATTTTGAATTTAAGTGGTGAAACTGATTACCGCTTCGACTTGCCATATGAAAACGCCTTAACATATATATCGGGTTATTTACTTTTTAAATGTAGCAAAAAGCATACCTGTCCTGGCTTTGTTGCTGAATTACAGAACATTCCTGATTTAAATGAATCTACGAATAGATTGTTTATCCATTTTAAAGCTTTCAACAAAACATCGTCTTTTTACGGAAAGTTAAAAGTGCCAACAGATGCGTTTCATAATTATGTAAGAGAACTTGAGACTTTGTTTATTAATAATTTTGAAAAGACTATGAAACAAAGGCCGGGTAGTACTCTTTATGAAATTTTAAATGACATACATTTTGATTCTCCCTGCCCTTGTTTCCCAAAACAATATCTAATAAAACTTTTTATTAGATTCAGAATTTTTGCAACACTAAAATTTAACAACAGAGAATTTAGAAAGGTCAAGAAATTTATAAAAAATTTTATAAAAATAAAACACATGTAACTTTTAAAGACTTTTTTATTTTACCTACACACTGACCTCTATAATTATTATTTATCTACACAGTCAGCATTTTATAAATTGGTGCTGACTCAGCACAAATTTATAAAATTGAAAACTAAAATAAAATATCTTTTGTTTTCATTCGATACAAAACTCATGCTCACCCTACCATCAAACATAGGTTTATTTCTACCTGTGACCAAATTGCACATAAAAGTATGCAAAAATGTATTTACAAATAACTTTGACTAATTTGCACTCATACGGTGTGACCAAATTGCACGGTAACCAAATTACACCAACCTCGAAAAAAATATAGGTAGGTACCTATAAGCAGCAAGCAACGCTCTGTTTTAGAATATTAGTTTAGCGATGCGTCGCCAATTTAATTTTATTGAAGAGGCAGCCCTGCGATTGCTGTGGGATCGCGCGGTGCGAAGCAATCACAACTGTACGCTTGAGCATTTAGGCACATTTTAGCGTGCAGCGGTTGCTGACGCGACGGAGTAGGCAATTATAGCAGTAGGTATTGAACATTTTCTACAGAGTGAAGTATCTGTTACGTAGTAACTATTTAGTAATCTGTGATACAGTTTAGAAATGTATTATTTTAAACGCTTTATTTAATAATGAGATATATACATTCAATGGTAGATTGCGTTGTTGTTTCCATTTTTATTATGATTTAACCTTTTGAGCGCCAAGTACCTAATAAAACATAAATCATGCCATCCACGCCAGCCCCAAAAATCAGAGATAAATAAGTACCTAACAAAATATAAGGATGGGAATAGCATGTCGAAAACGTGTTTTTTCCGGATAAATAATGATTACCTAAATAAAGTGCGTAAATGTATACCAACTTAATGTTAAAGTTTTATTTAACCACACGCTAGTAATCTAGTAATTTTACCAAAGCTCGTAATTTTAGCAAATACTATTACATCAAAGTCGCTTGAAGATAAGTAATCAAATAAAAAGATCATATGTAGTAACTTTACCCCAGCTCTAGTCAATAGATGTTGTCGGCCCCAGCCGACATTGGCGTGGTCAGTACGGTAAATTCATTATGTGCACGCTATTTATTAGAGATGGGACGCGCGCGTTTAGATTAAAATTTACATTTAAAATACCTACCTTTTATTTTAGCATTATTTATTATACATTGAATAAAATGACATATTTTATTTACAATGATATGTTTTGACGCGATGGTCCTATTCTAAGGAGTTCTTTAGTAAAAGCCGTTATTCCTAAAAATGTATCATAAATCTTTTGTTTTTGTTACTTCTTTGTTTCCAACTTTTTAAGGAATATACGAGTACAATAGTAAATCATAAAACTGTACAACACGTGCAGTCGTAAAAAAACTATAATTTTTAATGTATTATATTATATTTTTAACACCGTGGGAAAGACATAACATAATATTTGTTTGCCAAAAGACGGGTACATCAAAGTAGATAGGTATATCAAAGCACTTAGAGCACGATAACAAACTTATCACACACGAACAACCGACAGCACTAGATGTGTACTCGTACGCAGATGACGTCAGAGTGCGTCGTCTAATGCCGACCGTGGCGTAGGAGGACAGTCATAAAAGATAATAGAATAAGGATGGGCACACGCCACAGTAGATTGTATCGATTGTATGGAGGAGTGGTAAAAAAGTTTAATAATTTTTCACTCAGGGGGCACCGATAATGTTATTTATTGTATCAGAAATATTATATGCTATTTGTGCAATGAAATAATACTAAAATTGTATATTTACTCTCAACATTAGCATGCAGGTTGTTTATTATATAAAAAGTTGGCACAACACTAGCGGTCGGCATTTGCCGACAATGGCGCATGAGGCATGGCCGTTCGCACGTATTTTTTGTCATCTTTTTTGTTATAAAAATCTTCCATACAATTTATTTTTATGGGTAGGTTTGAGTTAAAAATAAATTGTTATTTCGTTGTTACTTCAATAAATAAGATATGATAAACAAATACTCTTTTATTAAGCAAATATAAGGTTAAATAATAATAACACTTCATGTCGGCTATAGCCGACATTGGCGTGGAACGCACGGAGTTACATGTCGGCTATAGCCGACAATGGCGCTCAAAAGGTTAAGAATAGATAATGTATTTATTAATTTATTAAACAAATAATCTGTGCCCCGGTTATACCTAGTCAAAATATTCAAATTATAATAGCGGGATATTTAAAGGGAAAAAAGTTAGATTATTTTTTTTGTACGTATTGCGTTTTTTATTTTTTTTGTAACTTTATTAGTGTCTTTTGTTTCACTAATATGTAACTTAATTTACCTGTCCATCCTTCTTAGTAACAGGTAACTAAGAAGACAGGTAAGGTAAGGACAGGTAAATTATTAATAAACTAGCGGCCCGAAGCCCGCTCGCCTCGTTATGCAGTTTCTGTGATTTCGTGGTGAGACCTTTGGCTTTATAACTTTTATCTACACTAATGTTGTAACATTCTACTTATGTTTCCAATACTTGACTTATAATTACTACTGTTATATCGCAGACAACTAAAATACTCAATTTAAGCAATTGCACATGATGTTATAATATCCACATCGATATCGTAAAATCTCATTATAACATCGCGCCCTGCGCGGCGCGCGCCCTGCGGCCATGCGCGCGCAGCTGCGCTCTCATTGGTTAGATTTTAATGGCGGCAAGTTCACTGTGACAATACACGTACGCGTGAATTTAATGTTTCGCAATGTGTTTTGTTTTTAAAATTTTGTTTGATTAATTGCATTAGTGAAGATAAAGTAGTGTATGCAACTGCATATAACACGGGTATTAAAGCACTCGTTACTATTATGAAACTCGCTGCGCTCGTTTCATAAACTCACACTCGTGTTTTAATACCCTTCATTATATGACAGTTGCATAAACTACTATTAGAAGTATAGATTGCTCTTTTATTTACAGAATACGTAAAACTACATACCTTCCATAAAAAATAATAAGATAGTAAGTCTATGAAGATTGTATGTATTCCATCCATCTCAGATGAATAATATTTCTAACCAGTATGCGAATAGTACGGTTTGCCAATATCGTATTTGGTCATTGAGTTATATGTACGGTACGTTAGTTCATATAACTCAATGTATTTGGTGAATATAATAAACATTATGTAGCCCATGGACTAACTAAATAGCCGGTCACTGCACAGCAAAATAATTGTGCATAGAAGTATGGAATGTCGGAAAGAGGACAAATTAATGTAAGTGGAAATATTACGAGGGAAATGAGACCAACACCTTAGCAATATTTATGAAGTTTATTTATTTGGTATCAACATAATCACAGTGTAAGTATTGCTATTTACATTTATCATAGTATGTATCTTTAAGTAACATTACATTACGCCTAATTTGCTATTTATGCATTGGTAAAAAGTATTGATTGGAAAAGGCACACGATGTAACTTAAGTAAGTACCTAATTACAAAGCTAAACTTAGGTTATCTAAAATTAGTTAGCGTAATTAAGTATTTTCTGCGTTTTAAAAACGCAGTTTTTTGTAGAAAAATATAGAAAAGTAGGTATAACTTTTTGATCTAAATTGGTACTTTATTTTAACGCCTAACTATAGTTAAATTTACAATAGAAGAGTGGCAGTGTGTTGCATATTGTGCGCATATCCGCCGTCTCCGTAGATAGTGTAGAGACGAAATTGCTTTATGTAATTTATTCTGCTGGCTCGTCGGTGAACTCGTCGCATCTGTCCTCTAATTCGTACTGTAAGCAAAGGAAAGAGAGTTTCAATGTTCATTCCAATAAGCATCAAGAAAATAAAAGCCAGGAGTCGGGAGCTGTGTATAATCTCATTTGGAGGCACGTATACTCGATTATGCTATCGAAGATAAAATCAACACAATCATAATTTCAATCGATATAGCATTGTGTGTGTGTAGTCAGAAGGTTAACATAACTTTCGCTAAGTCATAATATGTGTTAGTGTCATATGAGAGCCCTAACATTTGAATATGAATGAAGGAAACTAAATTGTTATTATAACTATAGAAAGAAACAATAAAAAATCTATGTGTTTTTATACCTCTTCCAACTGCAAGCATTTGCCCCACTCGGCCAATGTGATGCGGTGGTCGTCGTCCTCATCGCAACGGTCGAGGAACGGCGCGATACAGTGCTCCAGGGACATCAGCGGAGCCCGGATCGGGAACAACTCGTGGCGGGATACGAATCTGAAAACATGATACTTTTAATTGAATGGCTTTCTTGAATCGTGGCTTATATTATTGGTATGATGAACAACGATGGTACCACCGAAGAGCGAAGCACTTACTGCGTATGGAAGGAGCGTCAGAGCGAGAGCCCTGTTGCCACCTTTTGTGTAAATTTTTGACTTTCGAATTGAGTCTACAATACGATTGTCAAACAGAGAGAGAGAGAGAGAGAGAGAGAGAGAGAGAGAGAGAGAGAGAGAGAGAGAGAGAGAGAGATAGAGAGATGTGAGTTTGGCGATATTGGTTTTCCTAGTAACACTCTCTAGACTTGAATGCGACTTCTAGTTACACTTCTCGACATCTCTATGGTACAGACCATATGCTCAAAACTAGCATGCTAATACGTAGCATATGTAAACATTACGATAGCATACTCAATATTAGCATGCTTTCAAGCATGCTTAGTAGTGCGCTACTTTCTAGCATGTCTATCTGTACCTTAAAGATATACTATGCAAGCAATGTAAACTATTTACACATAATATTTCGACTCCAATGTGTTGCGTTTTTGCGCATATTGCTGCGACACCGGCCCCGCCCCCTTTTCACATCTCCCTTTCATTTTGTGATCTGTGGTACAGACAGTAGTTGGTGTTTTTAATGATATTTTAAATAAATGTTTTGTTGTTTAGAACAATACTTATTTATTATAGCCCAGTAGTTTGCAAACATTGTAAACAATGAATATGCCTTGTTGATAAGTGAGCGCATAGTTAGGATGTCTGTATTAATGAACTTTTACACAACGAATCCTCAGCCGCGCGAGGCGATGATCGATATTATAGTAGGAGTGATAACCTTGAGGGCCACCGTGCACGGTGATTGTTTTGACGAAAGAACACAAAAATATATCTTAAAGATACCAAATTAATGTTCAATGTTAATTCTTCAAACAAACCGCTGGTTGCTGCCACAGCACTCGGCACCATGCTTCCTTAAGAATGAATCCTCAATTTGGTCTTTACCTGTCATTATCGTGAGTATCGAGATCGCACCACTTCCAAATAGCAGCGTTGGTCCAGCGGCGCGTGAGGTTGGACTCGGCCTCGCGCTCCATCTTGAGGTAGTGCGAGGACAGCTCGCGCCGCTCCGCCATGTCGCGCATGATGTTGAAGAGCCAGTCGCGCATGCGGCGCGGGAAGTCCGACATCTCGTCGTCGGAGCATTCCTGGACAGGCACATTTTAATACTAGATATCAAATGATATCAATCGATTTCAGTTTGACAGTCAGTTTGGAATTCGGTCTGACGGATTATGCCCGAATATAGGGACATCCATTATTTAAGTTAAGAACCTCCTCTATGATTTTTGACGTCGATTAACGATTAATGATTAACGAACGATTTTAGTACCACTTTTAACTGAGCGATGTTAAAGCCTCAAAAATGTAAAACCTAAATGTCTTTTTCGTTATATACACATCGGAATATACCTACACACCCTCTGAGCCTTTTTCATAAACGCTAGTTAACATCATTTTAGCTGTGAAATGGTTTGTCCTTTTCTAACAGACGCTATTTTCCAAAGAGTAAAAGAGACAACACACTTTAATACAGTGTTTTGGTTATAGCGCATTTATGAATCAGGCGGAGAAACTGGAGTCCTTGAGCACTTTATAGTAAACTTCGTGCTTCGGATGGCACGTTAAGCCATCGGTCCCGGTTATTTTCTACGGATAGTAGTAGTTACGTGAGCCATGTCAGAGGCCTTTCGCGGGTCAATAACTCTGACACCAGGATTGGTCAGGTTGAACATCCACTCGATGAAGAAAAAGAAGTAAACTAAGACTTACCGGCATCTCCCTACAAGCTCCGTAGTACTCAATCTGCACGTGATGGTACTGAGGTCCACGGCAAAGCTCTGAATTGTCCAGACAGAGGCACCGCTGGCGGTAAACGTCGCAGTCAGAAGACCAGGTCTCGTTGTGGTTGGTGCAGACCTTGCGTCTCGAGTCCGTCTCGTATGGACAGTCCTTGATGCAGTTGCAGACGGCATCTCCGTGCTCGTCGATCTCGCACACTCGGCCAGCACTGCAGTGCACTTTCAGGCATGGGTCTGGGGATGGGAGTTTTTGTAACGTTTGGGGTTAAAAATCTAGGTACTTGGTAATAGTCTAAGTACTATAATATTAACGAAAAGGTACCTAATCTAATCTAAATAGGTATGTTCATGGGAGAGTAAATAACTACTTAGGAAAGTATAAGATAGTATAGGATAGTATAGGTGATAGGTACATAAATACCTACTAACTAACCTTACCACTGAACTAAAGCAACTGTTTTTTATTATTCTTACCATCTTGGAAATCGTTGTCAGAAATATCACGGTTGTTGTTCTCGTTGAAAATTTCATTGACTCTCGTTCTTTCGGCTTCCTAAAACAAAACATTTTGCATAAGAATTTGAAATATCTAAAGACAGGATACCAACCTCAATTAAAAAAAATTCAATGTCCATGCTTCATCAACAATATTATGTAGGCTAATCTAATCAATAATCATACACAAAACATGACAGAACGGACGTGTTGATATCTCTTCGATATATCGTACCTGATATCTTTTCTCATCTAGCCTCTCAGCCATGCCAAGTTCCAGGTGCTCTGCCTCAGGGTCCTCACGGCCCAGCGCTGGCGCGGGCTGCTCGGTGGTGGTGGTGCGGAGGCGGCGGTGACGGCGGCGGTGCCTCTGTACAGACGAACGTTAATAAATAAATTATTGTTATTTCCGTACGGGCAAGAGATTTTGAATTGAAGAGAGAAGCATTTGTAGCCGTTCGCGTTGACGGATTCAGGGACTCAAGCTCAGATTTCCAAATGACCACATTATTTACTTTATAAACATACATATCACGAAATAGAGACAGTAAATACTTCGCTCTCGGTACACTCATCAATGAAAATTATTAGATGTACCTTACTAATCTAATCATCAGACATCAGTGGTCAGACCCAAACCATTAGAGAGCTAGGTACTTAGGTGGGTAATAATATCTACAGATATTCGGGTCTTGAGAGCATATCTACTTACGTTCGACTTATTCGTGAGAAATGACACGTTGTTTTGGGAAATATAAAACTGTTATTAAAAGTACGAACCTCGGCATCGGCCATGCACACCGCTGCGACCAGCAGAGCCACGAATAATAGATGGCCCTTCATCTTGCTTCTGCAACAATGAAACACATTTAAATTATAACCATTAATCATTTATATTTAACTTGCAGAGCAGCGCGGTTTTACCCGCGTAGTTCCCGTTCCCGTAGGAATTCCGGGATGAAAAAAAGCCTACATATAACCTTCCCGTTGAATGAGGCTATCCATTACAAAAAGATTTTTTCGAATCGGACCAGTAGTTCCTGAGATTAACGCGTTCAAACAAACAAACTTTGCAGCTTTATAATACACTAGCAGCGCCCCGCGGTTTTACCCGCGTTGTGCCCGTTCCCGTAGGAAATCCGGGATAAAATGTAGCCTATAGCCTTCCTCGATAAATAGACTATCTAACAGTGAAAGAATTATTCAAATCGGTTCAGTAGTTTCTGAGATTAGCGCGTTTAAACAAACAAACAAAACAAACTCTTCTCTTCTCTTCTCTTAGAAGATTAATATACGCATGTTACCTACTGCTTTCAATTTATAGTAAGCAGGTCTAGTCTGTATCTGTACCTAGATACCTATAACTACTGACTAGGTAGGGTAGGGTTGCCACCTCCTCGTCTGAATATAGGTTTATAATGATGCATCACTACATTCAATATTTTTATTTATCCAACAAAAAAAAATAGTACAAAAAAATTAAAGATTAATGTATCACGCCAAACTGTATAACAGTTTGTTGGCATTAAAGCCACGTGAGAATACGTTTGTTTGCATAGCAATAGGTAACCACAAAAAACCGGCCAAGTGCGAGTCGGACTCGCGCACGGAGGGTTCCGTAATTTAAAAAACGGCAAGGAATCACGTTTTGTTGTATGGGAGCCTTAGGGCCGGCGCTCACTGCCGGCATGGCACGGCATGGCACGGCAGGTTGTGTAGTGGCATCCCGCGGCGTGCTGCGGCATCCCGCGGCGTTCCGTGGCATGCCGTGGCATCCTGCTGAAAGCCCAGCCACTCTGGCATCCATCACTGCGCCCCACCGAAATGCTGCATAAGTTTCAACCTTATTTCAACTAGCTAGCAATCATAATTCCTCGACCCCAAAGTGACCCATACGTCTCGCGGGATGCAATGGCGCGCCGGGGCATCCCGTGGAATGAAACAGCATGACACGTCATGCCGTTGCATCCTGTGGCGTGTCGCATCATGCCGCAGCATCCTGCGGCACGTCACGGCATCGTGGTATCAAAATAAAGTAACATAATTTCTAAACTCATTGAAATAAGATTCAAAATAACTTGATTAGTAATAAAATCCTTTGCCATGCCATGCCGTGCCATGCCGGCAGTGAGCGCCGGCCCATATGGATCGTATGGGACCCTTGAATATTTATTTTTTTATATAGCGGCAATAGAAATACATCATCTGTGAAAATTTCAACTGTCTAGCTATCACCGTTCTTGAGATACAGCCTGGTGACAGACGGACAGCGAAGTCTCAGTAATAGGGTCTCGTTTTTACCTTTTGGGTACCGAACCCTAAAAACAAATTTAAGGGGAAGTATGATTGTCCATGGATGGTTATTGGTACATCCACCCCACATCCATTCACCCTAAATATTAGAAAAATGAACTTATTCCGGACACCATCTCTTGGTTTCATACACATAAAATATACTTAGTACATACTTAGATAAGTATTATGCGACATCGGACATAATATTACTCAGTGAGTATACCCAACTATCACGGGGGCATCGAACTGACAGGTCAGTGTTCACTCTTATGAACTTCTACTCATATTCGTATTACTTGCTGACTAATGAATAGCCTACGACTCTTCAAAAGGAAATGATCGGATTTCGTCAATGAATGAGGAGTTTTTGTTTCTTAGCATGTGGTAGGCATTTGTTTTGTTTTTGCAATGTAGTTTTTGTAATTTAATTTTGTAAAACGAACTATTTAAGCAACATCGTAATGCCGGCGCTTCACATTGGCTGTATTGGGTGTGTTGACGTGTGATACACATTATGTGTGGAACGGTCTTGGGTTGTCTCAGACTGAGCATCTACTTGCTAACAAGATTAAACAAAAACAAGTTTAATAGGCGTAAAAGAAGAAACATCAAGCCGATTATAACTGTTGTAACATGACGTATGTACCTATAATAAATGAATAATAAACCGGGATGGTGAGCTCACCCACATCTGCGACAAAGCTTATCATTCGGGCACGATCATTGCTAAAGCATTCTGGGAACCCGTGATAATAAATATAAACTTACAGCTACTCATTTAAATACTTTGTGGACTTTATATTCAATAGATTCCCACACCAATATGTGCTAATTAATATTTAATATATGGACTATAGGGCTCAAATAAATATGCTGTACATAAACTTTACAACATACAGAACACAAAATATGACCTAAAAAGTTCCACAACGGCGGAAAGGACGGCCTTCTCTAAAAGCGATCTCTTCAAAGCAACCTTACGAACGTAAGGCACTACCTTAACCTAACATTAACTTTTTAGCCGAATCCAAGAAATCGAAGGAGTGAGATTAAATGTGTTTTCATCACTATAAAGTTATAGCAGCGCCCCGCGGTTTTACCCGCGTTGTGCCCGTTCCCGTAGGAAATCCGGGATAAAATGTAGCCTATAGCCTACTATCTAACAGTGAAAGAATTATTCAAATCGGTTCAGTAGTTTCTGAGATTAGCGCGTTTAAACAAACAAACAAACAAACAAAACAAACTCTTCAGCTTTATAATATTTGTATAGATGCGCATACCATACTTAAGAAAAGTGGGCTTAGCATAAGATTTGCTTCACAATGAGGTTATTATATAGGCTTGTTATGTAGGTATTTAAAGGGATACCGCATGCCTTTTATTAGTATGACAAGAGTATCTTATCTAGAAATCTCCGTGCAGCTGCAGAAAGAAGTAATTATTTAGTAATTGATTCGAATGGTGGCCGCAATCTGGCCATCTATTTGTTTCTATTGACCCAATTCCGATGACACGCCTGCAGTCCTATAACTTGCACAATGGGTGATGTGTCTGTATGTGCCTCGAATATTAGCCCTGAACTCTACCCCCGATAAATGTTCTCGATATCAGATGGGCCTTATTTGGAATTCACAGTTATGTAACTTCGTATCGTACAACGTATCAGCAAAATAGGGGTGTTACTTACACGTTCTATATTTTGTGGTTAGGTAATGTTGGACTTGTCGGTGTGAATAAAAAGAATAAGATAAAGTTTTTTTAAAAAGAGCAATTCAGCTATATTAAAAATACCTGTAAATCTTCGTATAGATACAATAAAATTAATTCCAATTTCGCCTGCCAAGACTGAGGTCTCAGGTTCAATTCCCGGGTCGAGCGGAAATATAACATGTCAAGTAACCTAACCTAAGGACAGTGGACCAGTGTTCTCGTAAACAATCTGCTAATAGATGTTATTTGTCCATTCTACTCTATTTACATCAACTGGTGACAATTCTGATGAATAAGTGTTTGCCATGTATTTGAATATAAAATCCTTGAAGTTTATTTCCCCTTCAATAAATTTGAACCTGAACTGAATAACAGACATCAATGACTCACAGACCACCTCTTGTAACGACATCAGCATTCATCTGATATTCAATTTGCAGACGATGTAATTCTAACACTTTGAATTCATGCGATTATAGCCCTTGCGTCTAAGACTTGGCTTTTCAAATGTAAATTGAGTATTATGTGGTGCAGTTTCATTGAATGACGTGATTGTGATGATGCCAGATGTTTAAGATCGTTACAAGATCCTATGTAGATATGTGTAGTAGATTCTATAGGAATTAATGAGATGTTTGATGCCTTTCCGGTTGATAGGTCAAAGGAGGAATCAGTGTTGATAATGCTTTGATACTTCACTTCAGTAATCTGTAGGTAATGGTGTTATGTTAGGTAGATAGATGTCTGGTTAGGTCTTAGGGCTTACACTTATTGGTCTAAGCTAAATCCAATGGCTTATTAATAAAAACATGGATAATTATAGTGAATCAGAGGTCCTTAACAAACATAGGTTAACTAAAAAGATACTTTTACCAATCTGTAAAAAAATATTATGCAGTAAAGGGCTTAAATTGATAGAAAATAATTCTGACATAATTAAATGTTAAAACAGTTATAATTATAAATAAGATACGTAAAATAAGGTTACCGATGATTTGTAACATAAACACATATCAAGCGGACAATGTAACGTACATAAAATATTATAAATATAGGTAGTTATAATGTCATCAGTATTTTTGAACTTTTATATCGGGCCCGATAACCCGGGACCGACCTCGTAACACCGAATACTCGGAGACCGGCCGATTTACGACGAAAATATAACTATACAACATTTACCATAACAAAACTACCTAGGTATATGTAAAGACGTTAAATTTTACTCGGAACCATTAAAACAAATGTACGCAGTAAACCCAGATGCGTTGCCGCTGGAACGCAAGCTTAGCATTTGACACGCATTGAATGTGACGTGTCGGTCAAAAATTGTAGCAGCGATATTTGATACCGAACACTAATTGCATTGCCTATAATAATGTGCTGAAAATATATTGGTGACTAATGTTATGTACTTGACAGTTAAGTCACAGTATACATGATAGTTATACTGTGGTTAAGTTTCGTGTAGGTACCTAATTGGAAGCACGAGATGGATTTTTTATATTAAGGTATATAGTTTAAATTAGGTTCGTAATTAAATACGTGATGTGGGTATGTCAAGCGCGACTTACTTCTAGAGACTACTACTATTGCAGTTAATAGTTAATATAAGTAAAACAGAAGGTTATTTAACTGAACCTCTAATTACGTATAACTGTGGCTGAAATACTTAGTTAAGTTATCCTAGGTAAGTAATACGGGCTGTAGTGTAGCACTTAACTTACTACGATAAAACTTTGGTTTCAACAGCGACTAGCTGGGAACTTAGAGATTATTAAGTAGGTCATGAATTTACATTAAATCTCGAGTACTTATTATAATTATAATATTGCTTAAAATGATATTTTTCGCGAGAATAACGGAAGCTGGCTATCGTGTCGGTTGATAACGCGACCCCGTATGATAACTGTTATAAAAACATCGCTTCTGTTACAATATGAATACATTTTTTATATGTATTTAAATTCAATAGCAATTAAGTTACTCTTTGTATTATGGAACCTAGTCTTATGTTCCGGTGGTGGGCGATGATGCTTGCGCCCAAGCTCTGCTTTTGTGGGTGTCATCGTTTCCTATTGTTATTTTTGTCATATCTTTTATGTTCCTAATAAACTATTTTTTTTTTTAAATTTTTATGTAGCTGTATAATTAAGTATTTATACTTATAGCAATTTAATATGAACGGTAAATTAACCTAACACATTTTATAAAATTATGTTCGTGCGTTCATCCGCAATATGGACTCACGGATATAGCGCAAAAAAAACAATTCTTTTAGGTAGGTTACCTACCGATAATAGTTCATTGTATATCTCTAAATAAGGACATATCTGTTTATGTACTTAGATAAAAGTATCAAATCTTCGAGTAGGTAATATCTAATTCTACTTAATAACGTTTTAAGATTAAAATAACAATAAAGAGCAAATGTCGTTTTTTTTGCAAAGATGATGCTATGATGCTTCGACAGACGTCTTCTAAAAACGACCTATGAATGAATAGACCTAGGTATATTTGTTTACATATTAATTTATTGAAAAAAACAATCACTCATCTCGGAACTAGATACAATAACATAATGAATACAAATAATCACATGAGAGATCATGACTATTTTACTACTTGTCTCGTATTTGTTGTAACGAAGAAACATTGTATGGTACTGATCGTTAAGAAACGAAAATAAAACACGGATGTAAAAATGTATGGACTTAGAGCACTAAACATGGATCTAATAGTATGAATATAAAGTCCTTGGCACTAACTTGGCGAAATGCCTCGTATCATATCGAAAACGGGAATATAGTAAAACATCTACATACCTAACTCACCAAATATCAGACATAGTTGTTGGCGACGACGTCTGGGTGTCAATTATATAATAATAGAAAAAAAATAAAATTTTAGGGGGGTCTCCCATACTTAGAAATGAAAAAAAAATTTTTTTTTTCATCAAACCCATACGTGTGGGGTATCTATGGATAGGTCTTCAAAAATGGTATTGAGGTTTCTAATATCATTTTTTTCTAAACTGAATAGTTTGCGCGAGAGACTCTTCCAAAGTGGTAAAATGTGTGTCCCCCCCCCCTGTAACTTCTAAAATAAGAGAATGATAAAACTAAAAAAAATATATGATGTACATAACAATGTAATCTAACACCGAAAATTGGTTTGAAAATCCGTTGCGTAATTTTAAAGATTTAAGCATACAGACAGACAAACAGTGTGACAGACACGAAAAAGAGACGATATTATTTTATACTATGTAGTGATTCTTATAAAGTATTTGTGTATGTCTATGTAATAGTATCAGGGAATTAGATTCCATAACACAAGCTTAGAGCTTACTTTGGGTCTAATTAACCGCGTGTGAATTTGTCCGGGTACCTATACCTATGTATTTATTTATTTATTATTTATTTATAATAAATATGAAGAGTTTGTGTAACCACATTCAAATATTATTATTGTTTATGTATGCTAGCTAACTAGAGGTATATTAAAGGATAGGATGTTACTTTCATCCTGAAATTCCCATGGGAACTAATATAACGTAAATTAACCGCGCGGGTGGGGCGTTGTTAAATATGTCAAAGTTACACTACTAATTTGTAAGTACAGTAGTTTTTCGAAATTAAAAATGGTCATCGCACCGAAATCACCGTGGCAATCAACTTCTGACTTCATCAAGTATAGTAGCAAGTATTAGTAGTAGTAGTAGTAGTAAGGTTAAGTAGGTACCCAAATAATTGCTGAAACTATTATTAATTTCGTCCGATTTTCACAACGCTCTCATGGTAATCCAATGCTAAATTAAATATCCCACGGCCCAAATCCGATAGGTACTCTACGACCTAAATATTTACTAACCTATGCGACCTGCCTTAGTTCTCAGTCAGTTCGTAGTTAGGCTTAGATTATTTACGAATACTTAATTTAAGATAGGTACGTACATAATATATAATCAAAATATAGAAGGAACATTTAATTACCATGAATAGAAAAAATCTAATTAATATGAAAATTTTGCACTTGAGATATTTGTAACTCGAGTCAAAAAAAATAATTCTCCTTCAATTTTTGAAGTTCGTTTAGTGTCTAAAGGGACGTCACCTTAACTACTCTCTGAAAACAGGATTCCGAGAACCACAAAATTAGGATCAGACGCGCGTCTCAAGGTTTTATGAAACCTAAAACCGGTATTGGAGTACCTACCAAATATTTTGAAAAACTGTAGGAAGAACCCCGAAAGTCCTTAAATAAAATATAAAATACTTAAGAAATTGGGTTTTCCTTCGTATTAATTCCAAATTATCCAAAAATAAATTACTGAATTCCTCTATGCGTTCAACATTTTTGAACTAAGTAACCAAACCGATTATGATAATAATCAAAACAAATAATTTAAAAGAAAAAAAATCGTGAAAGTGTTAAAAAATAATAAACTCACCAAGTAGTGTCCGCAGCGTGGCGCGAACCTCCTTAGAACGAAACCGTTCGACTGCGCGTGCGCACCGGATGACTGTTGTGAAGTGTTGTGTATGTTGGTACCTATAGCAAACCAACACAATGATGCATTTGCGACTGTGGTGTGTATAGATAGACACGTAGAAACTATCTGGCCCTGTAAACTAAGTGGCCCACAAACGACCGTTACGATTATTCCATCTCAATTGGAATAATCGGATTTTATTTCCAATTATTCCAACTTTCACGTGTGTAGTATGAAAGTTGGAATAATCGGAATTAAACATTTATTTATTTAACTAATATAATAAAGACGATTTTATACTCAACTAGCAGCGCCCCGCGGTTTTACCCGCGTTGTGCCCGTTCCCGTGGGAATTTCGGGATTTTTTTTACATAAAAACCTTCCTCTTGAATCACTCTACCTATTACAAAAAACCGCATCAAAATCCGTTGCGTAAATTTAAAGATTTAAGCATACAGACAAACAAACAGACAATAATAGCGACTTTGTTTTATATTATGTAGTGATTCCATCTATATAGGAATAAGGTTGGTAAGAATGGAATGAAAACACTCAATATTATTCCTATTCAGAAGGAATTGACTTTATTACGAAAATCTGCCTATTGCTTTAGATTTTAACTCTTTTTAAATGAATTTGATCAATGATCACATAATATTTTGTTTGTACAGAAGTTCACGCAGAAGACATCATCACTACATCACTACATAGTATAAAATAAAGTCGTCTCTTTTCCGTGTCTGTCTGTTTGTCTGTCTGTATGCTTAAATCTTTAAAATTACGCAACGGATTTTGATGCGGTTTTTTGTAATAGGTAGAGTGATTCAAGAGGAAGGTTTTTATGTAAAAAAATTCCCGAAATTCCCAGGGGAACGGGCACAACGCGGGTAAAACCGCGGGGCGCTGCTAGTAGTATATAAAATAAAGTCGTCTCTTTTCCGTGTCTGTCTGTTTGTCTGTCTGTATGCTTAAAGCTTTAAAATTACGCAACGGATTTTGATGCGGTTTTTTGTAATAGGTAGAGTGATTCAAGAGGAAGGTTTTTATGTAAAAAAATTCCCGAAATTCCCACGGGAACGGGCACAACGCGGGTAAAACCGCGGGGCGCTGCTAGTAGTTAATATGACATACATACAACAATCTGTTTGTTTTCTTTGGTGAAATTAACGGCGTAATATTTTTGATAGCTAGTCTATACTAATATTATAAATCTGCAGTTTGTTTGTTTGTTTGTTTATTGGAACGCGCTAATCTCAGAAACTACTGGTCTGATTTGAAAAATTCTTTTAGTGTTGGATAGTCCACTTATCGAGGACATATTTTTTAAATCTCGATATTCCTACGGGAACGGTCACAACGTGGGTAAACCGCGTGGCCTAGTATTTGATCATCTGTGTCCGTCGCTTATTTTAAGTAAATAAATATATATTGAAGGGGGCCTTATTAGGGTTAGGGTTAGTCCCGTTTATTTTAAAACAATCTTTCTCATCCAACGGGAAGGTTATAGGCTATATTTCATCCCGAAATTCCTACGGGAACGTGCAAAACTCGGGTAATCCCGCGGGGCGCTGCTGGTTTTAGAATAAACCTAACTAAAGTTATGTGAAATTCGTTAAAATGAAAATTTTTGGTACTTTTTTGAATACCGTCAAGTTTTAAATTGTTGACATACGGAACTCATTCAAAAAATATATATGTCAAACCGGGTTATAATGATATACAGGGTGTAAAATAAAACGAATGATTCTTACAAAAAATCTCTATAATAGAGGGCTGCCCATGTCCTACACATAATTCATTTACTATCGCAATATGAATGCAATATCAGCACAAAAGGTTATATTTATTTCATTTGATATTCCGATCGACATGTCGCTGAATTTGGTAATTTACAAAAACGCTCGAGATAATAAACATACTTAGTATCGACATAGTTATGTGAGCGCAATAAAACGAATTATGATAAACTATCATCTATTACATTTTGAATTGTCGGTAAATCCAATTTCGATAGTTACATTGTCAACATTAACATTAGGGGCAATACGATTTGGACAGTCGACAACTAATCTAACATTCGCATTATTGCCAAGCCAAGTTTAACCCGACTTAAAAAAAACAATCGCCAAGTCTTCACTACCAACACGCAGGGGTATCAAAATAAAATACTGTTGTACAAAAATTACAGTTTTAATTTAAAAAAATGGCATGAGAGAGAATTTATTGCGCTCTCATTTTACACTGGTAAATAAGTGGGTAATTAAACTTCACAAGTCCTTCAATGTAGTTCCGAGTGCACACAGCGGCAATCACACAATAAAGATACCTATAGTTATCGACACTACAACATGTATCTTTATCACAAGGTATAAGTCAATTTAAAACTAGAAAAATGTTATATAAACAGACTCTAATAACTCTTATATTGACAAGATGTTTTTGTTACTCGTGTCGATAAACATATATAAAGTTCCCATGTGAATCTACCCTAAGTTACATTATTAGAAGTTCTGATTTACACATGTATATTATGCCATAATGCCACCGAATGCTCTCGCAGCAGGTTTTACACTATCAGTGTAAACAAACAATGTATAAATATAGTAAAATATACAAAAAACAACGGTAAAATTACACAAATTCACGATTAGATTTGGGGAGGAGACTAAACATTTTTGTATACTACATATTCGTATTTAATATAATATATACATACTCGAAATTATAGTAAGGTATTAAAATATATTGTGGCGAATGTAGTCAGTAATAGTGCCCTATAATTGTACTTGTAAAAATGAAAATTTATATAATTAATTAAAATACATACATAATTATGATTTATCAATGAATATGAAAAACATGAACGAATCAACAAGATAACATTTCATAAGAAAATATTAGACACCGATTAAGATATAAAGGAATGGTTTGAATCGACGCAATTGCATAGAAATTAATGTCTAAATAATTATAAACGCAATATGAGATCAATTAACAGATATAAATAGAATATGACCAGTCAATATTCAATGAACTGCTATAATAATATAATTTCTTTAAAAATACACGTATAATGAATGAATTTAATACATATACCCACCAAAGTTGGGTAAAATAAGTGTTAAGTAATTGATCTCATATTCTCTGCGGCTAAAAAATAATAATAAGAGTTAGACTCCTCCCCGCGAGCGGCGCCCAGTCAACAGGCGCCGCCGTCAGCATCAAGTAAACACAAACAACAACTGAACAATTGTTTACATTATACCTGTATACATAAACTATCGAAAACTAACAGAGATGCGGTACTATATATACTACAATACAATGTACCGCACTCCCTTCAACAACTAACCCACATACACCAAAGACACAAGTTTCCGATTGTATGTTTAATAATTTTAATAAGGTTCGATTTACTCAAAATTTGATCGTCCCCTTGGAGACAATAGTTCAGTTCGAATTTGTGTTCATCACAAGGTCTAGGCTAGGTATTAAAGTATAGTCCGATGATATTGAGTGAGACGCGAGACGACGCGACCGCGCGCCGCCTCCGCCACCGTAAACTAAACGTAAATAATTAATTTACTATCTAACTACATACTTAAATCAAATAAGTGAAGCGATATGCGAAGCGATGTTAATTTATAATTAGATATCATTTCAACCGTGAGCGCGCTTAGACATACTCTCTATGTTATTAGCGATTAAACGTTACGATAAGTCAAACTCCTCACCGATTAAGTCACGTACGAAACTACGAAGTTTTACCCTAAAATTATACAATATGTGTCCGTTGAATGTGTTCAGCACGCGTTCGGAATTTGGATTGACACGAGTTTGAAGGAGGATGTATCGTGAGGGAGAGGCTTAGCGGCGGAAGGGCGCGCGCGGCGGGAAGGCGGCGCGGTGCGACGACAGCGGGCGGCGGCGCGACGGCTCGCGCCCGCGCGTCTTCTTCTCCTCCACGTTCAGCTTCACGCCATCCTGGCTGTCCGGCGGGAAGTACAGCGGCTGCAACACGATACAACACGTCGCTCACATACTGTATACAACACAGTACACGGTCTCAGAGGAAAAAGACATAGCGATGTTAACAATGACGATGATTTTTGGTGGTGTTATTATTACGTGCATCTGATTTGCCATTTAACACAGGGTGCATGCTCTCTGACTTATCATTTGGTCCGAGTATAGAAACCTTTGTGTTGCAGTGCTACATTACAGGCTCTAAGAATTTTACAAGCAAGTCAAATATGTAATGCATGGTAATACTAACAGCTGCGCTGAGACAGTCGTGCGCGGCCTGCGAGGTCTCGTAGGTGATGAAGCCGTAGTTGGGGTGGCGCGGCGCGC
The DNA here is from genome assembly GCA_963082685.1 of Cyclophora albipunctata. Taxonomy (NCBI): domain Eukaryota; kingdom Metazoa; phylum Arthropoda; class Insecta; order Lepidoptera; family Geometridae; genus Cyclophora; species Cyclophora albipunctata. The sequence continues at coordinate 1,665,056 of OY720118.1, forward strand.
CCGGCGCCGCCGGCTTGGTGTGCACGCGCAGGTCGGCCACGGGCCCGAAGCGCGCGAACAGCGCGCGCAGCTCCTCCTCCGTGGCGCAGTGCGGCAGGTTGCCCAGGAACAGCTGCTGCGCGTCGCTGTAGCGGTTGAAGTTGCCGCCGCCGCCGCCTCCGCCGCCGCCGCTGGTGTTGCCGCCGCTGGCTACTGGGCCTGGTATATTATAATTATGATGAGTCCTCTTTATGTAATCAATTTTGTGTAAGGCTTTCGTCGTGATATTGGCACTGCATGGGCGATACTCGGTAGGCTAAAACAAATTTTCCAAAACAATAGTATAAAACTGCCGCGATTTGAAAAAAGTACTAGACAAGTTTACATGCGGTTTTCATCAAGAGATGCTTTTAAGAGGAAGGTTATAGCTACATTTTCTATCGGACAGAGATCAGTCCTGCGTTCAAGCGCTCTGCGTTCGCCTTAAACGTAGTCAGGGTGATGTTCTAGGGATAACTAGAATATAGTATGTGTAGTAAGTGACCGGTGGCGGGCGGCGCGGGCGGCGCGTGGCGCGGCGGGCGCGGGCGCGGCTCGGGCGCGGGCGCGGGCGGCGAGCTGCGCGCCGCCACTCCGCCCGACTTCACCAGGTTGGCGTACGTCTTGGGCTCCGGCGGCGCTACGCCGGCCGCCGCTGTACGGGAATAAATGCTTGGTTAGTTAACTCGTACCATTAAAACACGTACAGTAAAACGAGTGCACAAAGTCTTTGATTCGTATATTTTTCCATTCTCTCTATGAACTCAAGTTCCAGGTTCAATGAGTGGGTACTGCTGTGAATTAAAAAAAACTTAGGAATATCTATGAAGTATAAACTTGTATCAAGACTTCAATATAGTACTAACGCTGATGCTGAACAGGCGCCTGCGGCGGCGGGCTGGGCGGCGCGGGCTCGGGCTCGGGCTCGGGCTCGGGCGCGGGCGCGGGCTCGGGCGGCGCCTCGGGCTCGCGCTCGGGCTCGGGCTCGGGCCGCGGCTCGTCGTGTCCGTTGAGCGCGGGGTGCGGCGGCGGCGGCGGCGCGGGGAAGGCGGCGCCCGGGAAGTACGCGCTGCCCGCGCCCGGCCGCGCCTCCTCCTCCTCGCCCTCCGACCGCCCCGACCCCGAGCCTTCCTCGTCCGAGAACACTATGTCCTGCACACACAGCGTATTACAAAATCAATATTGAAAAGAGGAAAAAGATATTACTCATTGACACTTACTCATTGCATACCCGAATTTATTATCTCTCAGAGAAAATCACATCAAAATCCATTCTGCTATTTTCTGCTGTCATATGAACAAACAAATTGATGTAAGTATGTAGATGTAAAGCTATCGAGGCCGGCGGCAGATAGTCTAAGGATTAAATTATCCATTTTCTTATTCAACAACCCATACAAATTAATGAAGCAGGATTTGTCTCCTTTTGTAACTATTTATTTTGAATGTTTCCGGATATACATTTCCAAGACAAGTTACCTGATAACGAAAGATATCGTTATGGACGTAGTACTTCTTGGGCGACTGCGCGGCGAGCACGAACGTCTGCGTGAAGCGGCGCATCGGCGCTCCGCCGTTGGACAGCTCGCCCGTCACTTGCACCACCACTCCATTGCCAAGGGTTGCTTGGGCGTCCACCTGGAAGTTAAACAAAAAGGTTATATGTATATAATACTAGCTGTCCCTCGCGGTGGTTCCACCCGCAACCCTATATATGTCGCTAGTGTGAATCTAAACTATCCAGGGTGCCACCCAAACGCATACATAAAAAAAACATTCATATCGGTCCAGCCGCTTAGGAGTTCAGTGACATACACACGTACAGTAGAATTATAATAATATTCTACGAAATGAAACGGGACTATATCGCGTTAAAATATATAACTTTTTATTTAAATACGTACCGGTCTTTTTGAGTGGACAACACCACTCGTGGTCACGGGATGACTTACATTTAAAAAAATATATAATATATTCTAATGCGATATAGTCCCGTTTAATCTATACTAATATTATAAAGAGGTAATATTTGTATGTTTGTTTGTTTGTATGTTCGAGGTAATCTTAGGAATTATCAGTCCGATTTGAATAATTCTTTTAGTAATAGATAGATACATTCAACGGGAAGGTTATAGGCTATTTTTTATCCCGAAATTTCCACGGGAACGGGTACAACGCGGGTAAAACCGCGGGGCGCTGCTAGTTTAGTATATAAAGGGTTAATATTGTTATTGTTTTTGGACCAAAGTTGAAATTATAATAACTTTCTTTACCTATGATTTTAAAGGAACTACTAATTAATTTAACGTGGCCTATGCCACAACTTGCCTATGCCAAGGAGTATATATGAACTTCTTATTTTAATTTATAGCACGTAGGTCACAACACTCACAACAGTAGAGGTCCCTCCAGTAAGCATAGCCTTAATTCGTAATCATTTAAAAAATAAATTTTCACAAGTGGTTAACATGACGAAATTTAAACTTCCTCCTGGCTATCAAATAGGTTAAAAAAAATAGGTATTTAATCAATTTGAATGAATTCAATTCATTTTAAGTTATTAATTGAGAAAAAAGACAGAAACTGATTTCTCTACAAATGCACTATCCGTAGATTTAAATGTCAATTTGGTCCTAAATCAATTATTATAATAAATTTTTATTTGATTATATACTTTCAATTAGCCACATATATAGAATATATACATTACAAAAAACTACTCTTAAAAGGGCTTCACTGTTATGTTGTTTCTTTTACCAATACTTACAAGTAAACATCATTCCTAAAATAATGTAGAAGTAACTATATGTATATAGTTATGTAAAAAATGTTATCACCAAATTTAGTAAACTTGGTTAATGTCAATCAATAAATGAGCATCATCATCATTAATTATTTTCCTGATGTAGATTTTCCTTGTATGATATTTATAAACTGTGTATGACAAAGTAGGTTATGTATTTGGATAACCAGATAGACTGTCCTATGACTATGTTGGCCAGGATTAGCTTAAAATCAGTATTGCCTATCAAAGTCAAAGTCAAATATTTTTATTCAGTTTGGCCCCATAGAGGCTCTTTTGAACGTACCACCCATTCGGAAGAACATCAGCAGAGGAGAATGGGCAAGAAACTCTGCTGCTATGCAGTAGATATACTCTGGGCAGCACAAGCTAGGCCATCACATTTGTCTTTTGTAATCATTTTATCTTGTTAATGCTTTTCCGTTTAATAATAGTCATTAGCCATCAGGGCTAGGATGCTCGCCAAGGCTTTGTCTTCTTTTTCATACCTTTAAAATCGATTCTCTCCCTTTTCTTACATATAAAGAGAAGGGATAAGACAAAGACATTGTCTTTAGGGCGCGTCTTAGGGGGCGTCCATTAATAACGTGATGCATTTTTGAGAATTTTGCGACTTTGCTGTTCTGCGGGGTTCGGGCGAATACGACAAACACTATTGTGTCAGATATGGCCATATTTTATTCTAGAAATATTTTTTCACGCAATTTTACACCGTTTTCTGCTAGAAATAAAAAACCGCGATATTTGCTAAAACCTCCTTCACTCCTAAGTGAGATTTGGAAAGATTTCGCTTGATCCCCTCCCCCCCTAGAACACCTCACGTAATTAATGGACGCCTCCTTAGCTCTACAAGAAATGCAATAAACCATTAAGTCTCAGTGTATACACTGTTATGTGATTTTATTGAATAAACTCATTTTTATTTTTATTTTATTATTTATTTTAAGTTTCAATACAAATGAATGTGAATGAATATTTACCTGACTGATCTTAGCATGGCAGTCGCGGAAGTTGAGCTGCTGTATGCGGTTATGTATCTGCTTCTGACCAACGACGGGCAGAGTCTCGCGGTTGGGCGCGTCCAGGCCCCCGTGCACGAACGATGAGTAGTTGTTGTAGAACCTGACAACACATAGAAGGAGTATGTATTACAGCCCACAAGTGTAGCGGTCGTGGCGTAGATTGACTAGCTCATTGCGATTTTTAAGCAACGTGCAGCTCCGCCCCTACTTGGCCGACAGTAGCTATTCTATCTGAGCGCTTACATGCTTCGGAGGGTACGTAAAATAGTAGGCCCCGATTGTTTCATTTCAAAGACCGGGTCTAAGGTATTTAGGCGATTTAAAAATTCCGACACCAGGGTTGACCACTAACCTACACAAGCTTACTTTTTTATAGCCCACAAAGTAATTGAGTTTCAATTATTTCCTGGCCTATCCTACAAAGGTTACAATCGTATGAATCTATAATTATACAAAGGACAATTTGATATGGAATTTATTAAACCCCTTTCTTAACTTGCTTGTAGAAGAAAATATGATTTTGAAGCTTAGGACTGTTTTATAATGGAACTACTGTGTCACGTAAAGTGCTCATAGGAGTTTTGGGATGAACAGTAGCCAATGACCTTACTCTTAATTACTCTGACCTTGATAATATCAGCCTTGGAGTATATGCAAAGTGAAAGCTGATTGTTCACTGCTAAAATCCTCCATCAAACTGAAACCTGCCCTATAGTATAGGTACGTCAAGTTGGATCCTCACCTATGCAGATGGGCAGGCGCCTTGTTCAGTAGCGTGTAGTACTGGCGGACGAACTCGCGGCCGACGCTCTGCGGGGATGGGGACGCCTCCATTACCATTTCTGAGATGACACTGCGCCGATACAGCCCTCTGCCACTGCTTTACGCTGCCCTGACAAATGGACTTATATTAATTTATGAAGAAGACTGTTTGTTATAAAGTATATTTTAATTAAAATACCAACTTCAAACAACATTTTTAAAGGGACCATTTTGTAACAATATTCTTTAATATGCTGAAAAAATCGATAACAATGGAGATATGTAACAAAACATACAAGTTGGCTGAAAATAGCTTAGTTATTAGAAACTATAGGGCACTGGATCGTCATATCATATATGTTAACATCCAGAATGAACAACAAAAGATAATAAATTTTAACACCGTCATAATCTACATCACAACACATAGATCATAACTAACCCGTCTGCATCCCATATAATATACAAATTATTTTTTGTGACCTAAACGTGGAGCGCCAGACTATGAAGGTGTTATACTTTATTTTCTCTGTTGTCTGTTCTTTTGTAGATGATAAATCGTGGATATAGCTTTCTCAGCTGTGTGGATAATAAATGTAGAGCAAGAAAGTGTAAATACTCCTAAGTAAAGGTCTCCCCTATCCCTACTACTATTCCTCTATAATTTATGGTCTCTCATGACTGTACCATAACCATATAATTTAACTTTAACAAAGTAAAAGGGTCCAAAAAAGCATATTTTTATAGTTACTGTTTCTACACAGAATTTACACTGAAAGGAAAGCTTTTCTAATTTGTGCTATTCAATACTGAAATTATTGGACAAAATTGAATAGTCTTTATGAAAATCTCTTTAGTTTAACTTAAAACAACACTAAGATGTTCCAGAAATATTTATCTGCTCTGGTTATATTTGTACTACAATCAAATCATTATTTACAACATTTTACAGTAAACATAGCATAATTACTGTGTTCTTTGTCATAATTTCAAGTGAATTTATCTATAGAATTCTAGTTGTTCATGAGTGCAATGGAGTAAGGAACCTACTTGAATTATAGATAAATAAATTAGAAAAGATAACTAGATAATATGTCATTTAATTGATAACTAGATTACTTCATTTGCATAATGTGAAATGTTTTAAATATAATTAACAAATAGGTTTATCAATTAATGTTAAAATGAGATATGTCCAGAAATGAAATATTTAGTATCTACCTCCACACTGATTCACCTAAATAGAATATAATATTAATTTTTTCTGTGTGTATTGCATATATTTACAACTAAACATAAAATACTTATTAAAAAATGATTTATAAACATATCAAGCTGAAGAATGAAATCAGTACAAAAGAAATTATCCCATAATGAAATTGAAGGACCACTACTATAAGGATTACATAAATATTGGCCTTACAATTAAAAAATGTCCTGTAACAAAAAATACAATCAACCTGCTTTGCTCAGTCATGTAATTTTTTTTTGCCATAGTATTAACACTACACCTTCACAATAACTACAAAATCATTATGCAAATAACAGACAAGTAATACATATTTTACGTAGGAACTATTTGTTACAGTTACAAATACAATGTAATATTAGTTTATTAAAAATTCTACACGCCGCCGTCTGAGAACATTCGTGCGGTAGGACTATTTAGTTGTCAAAGCAAAGTGCTTCCTACACGCATGGCGAATAACAGAGGGAGTTATTTATTCTTTATTTATTAACAAATTTAATGTGTTTTTGCTATAAAATGTCGTTTTATCTCATAATAATCTTAAGTTGAGATACTCATTGTAAAACGATCACTGAAAATAGGAGTTTATTAACCTTTTTGTGAAACTCAGCTGCCGACATTAGACAGTAAACTTAATGAAATAATCTATCTCTTATTAAAGTTATACCCATAAAACTTACCTTAGTAAAGTTTAGGCATTAAAACGGAGTAATCTGCAACTATTTATCAAGAAATTGTAGGAATTTTCACAATAAATAAGACTGAAAACAGAAAAAGAAAGAGCCTACCTCACCGTACTGGTGTCAATTTTACACCTCGGTGTTACTAGTGTATTATTTTGCTTGTCTATTATTTTGTATTTTATTAATAAACATAGTGATTTTTAAAAAAACACTGCCGTAAAATATGAAGACACAACATCAGTAATAATATTAATGATACTGTGTCTTCATAATGTTTTTTTTATTATTAGTGTAATTTAATCGTAATTCAATGCAAGCCTTTCTTGAGTCACCCCGAGTTTTATAACTTTAATTTTTTTGAAATTGCAACTTTGATTTATAGAAATAAAAACCATAAACAACGAATGAAATGAAACCTTGAGATTTACCATAGATAATTCAGTCTGTGGTGGTAGGCCTACAGATCACAGCTACAGATCTTCTAAAAGTTGGATGGATTCACGATCAACTACACAGATGGGTTGTGACCTAAGGTTGTGACAGTGGTTGTGACTCAGTCTGTGGTGATAAACTACATGTTCCCACAGATCATATTGTAGTACTGTTTAATTGTATTAATTAAACCTATAAACGTATTAAAGTAAAACGAGGCTTTAATTACCTACTCTCCGAGAATAACCATCATATAACTAGTGATTACTTCCTCTATGGAGAACTAATCGTTAAAATCTTCGATCAACAATACACAACTAGATATCGGGTCACGTACAATATCAAAGCTAAATACTGTCCGCGTGGATGACGTGACGTGTGACAGCTTATTTTGTTTGCTACCGAACTAAAACAAAAGTTTTAAAACAGTTCGAAGCTCAACCTATTTACAACCATTAACACATAGCAATAAAGTAGTAAATCTTATGAATTTTTATTAAGAGCTCACTTTTCAAATGAGGCCTTATTCACCGAGACGTATTTTTTGCGCTGACCCGACATCTAGTTGTGTATTGTTGATCGAAGGTTAAAATAGCGCAAATGTGTAGGTATGGGTCGTTACGTGATTTTTGCGAAACGTAACGTAACTAGTTATTGTGAAGCCGTAACCTGTTTTGAAAACTAGTTATAACTAATAACTAGTTATTTGTCAAATTCTATTCAGTGATTTAACATGGTGTTACTGAAGTTTTTGCGAAACGAAAATATAACTAGTTACCTACGTAATCGTTACATGTCACAAGCTTCAGGTTTTTTGAACGAATTAGTTTTTGTAGCTAGTGTAGTCATCTCCTGGAGATATCGTATCAGACTAGGATCTAAGCAATATTCACCAACGAACTAAACAAGTTTCACTTGTAAACAAGTAAACATAAACAAATACTACTCGGCAAGACTGCTTCATGTGCACCTAATAATAAATTAGTATTATAAAATGAATACTTAGGTGAATAACTGTCCTCTGAGACACAGTTACAACTAGTTCAGAGGATAGGGAACTCACATTTGTAGCCTTATAACTAAACGGTGCAACTTATTTTTATGTATCACACGTAATATCTTGTAATATTTTGTCTGTACACATTTTAATATTTAATATTTAAATAGTAGTAATTTATTATAAGATAGTTACTATTATATTAGGCAGCTTTTTGGAAATAAACATTTTTGTATTTTTGTATTTGTATTTGTACTAATACAATATCAAATTTAGTTTGTACGCCGCCCGTCGAAGTTTAAAAATAATGACCAATCTAAATTAATCTTTAAGTCCTAAGTAATACGTATGAAAATTATACGCATCATTTTGGTAGTTGGCGACTTGGTGTGTGCATGTTCGAATTTCATCGTGTCATCACTCGTGATTTCGGGAAGTCTCGGCTCGCTTCGTCGGTCAGTAGAGATTGTCCAAGCTGAAATGACACGCCCCACCTCCGCATTTACGCACACTAGCAAATTTTAAATATGGACGCAATACACATAAACATGCAATTATAATTGGTCGTTCAGTTGCCGTACTCGCCGTACTCGCTAAGAAGTGCAATTCTCGGATTTGTTGTTCAACTAGTTTAGTTGATCGTGAACGCGCGAGAGGAGAGGACGTCTTGTTTCATACAAAGTGACGGCGCTGCTCCATAGAGCGAGCGTTTTCGGATTTATCACCCGACTAGTCGGCCGACATGTGCACATAGAAATCAATAATTGGCGCTCCCACACAGATGAAGTGCCGCTATTAATATTTACACTCACACATCTAAATAAAGTAATTAAGTAGTGGGGCGCGTCATTTCAGCTTAGACAATCTCTACCTACAAAGAAGTAGGCACAGAGCAGTAACAGTAACTATTACGCGCGAAAGAAACGACATACGCTCGCAACTAGTTTTGTTTCGTGTCTCGCTTTTCATTCGATCACTGCATTGATAATGTAACTGGTTACAAAAATAACATGTTTATGTGTGACTCGAAACTAGTTATTCGGTTAAATGCCCCATAACTAGTTATTGTAACTAGTGACGTGAAATAACGCCCATACCTACAAATGTGTTGTATTTCTGCTTCCGCCTTCCACGCTTCCACTTACATCACAGCTGAACATGCTCTATGTTGTTGTGCCAACCCATTCACATTGTATGATGAGGTGTAGTGATGCTTTTCAGGAATGCAAAAACAGCGGTACCTACCTATTCGTATTTTTTTTTTCAATTCTTAAAAGTAGGGTTTAGTTGGTACGTGTAGGTAGGTAGGTACTTGCTTGCAAGGCTGCGGAAAAGAATTTCGTACATTGACCTACACATCTGTCTTTGTTACTCGCAAACAAGCTGTAAGTAGGTACCTACCTACTACGTATATTGCTGTCACGCTCATATTTACAACGGTCACCTCACCGCTTCGAGTGACGGGCAATGGCATGGGATTTTTGCGACGCCCCGGGTTATTACTCGTTTACACTATTTACACCTTTTGGTCGATGACAATGACATCGATCCTCGATTGATGGTCATAAATTTAAATATCACCTCTGATATTAATTATGATATTAATTAATAAATTATTAGTTATATAACTGCCGCACTCAGAGACTTCCATTAAATCGACGCGTAACTAATTGATTGACGTAACTTTTCTTTCCTATTAGTAAGCCATTGACGTCTCTGAGTGAATACAGGTGTTAGACTGTAACAGCTCAACCTGGGATTTGTTGATGTTTAATGACTTTGTAAGTTTTATTCTTTATCGAGTGGATGGTCAACCAGACCAATCCTGGTGTCAGAGTTATTGAGCCCCCAAAGGCCTCCGTGGTCTTATGGTCTGACTGAGCGCTCGTCTCACGATCCGGAGGTCCCGGGTTGATTCCCAGTGCGGACAATATCTCACAAAAATATCTTTGTGAGACTGTCCTCAGTTTGGTAGGGCATTGCAGGCTGAATCACCTGATTGCCCGAAACGAAAAGTAAGAAGATTCCGTGCTTCGGAGGGCACGTTAAGCCGTCGATCCCGGTTACTTCCTACGGATACCTAGTAGTCGTTACATGCATGAGCCATGTCAGAGGCCTTCGGCGGCTAAATAACTCTGATACCAGGATGGGTCAGGTTGACCATCCACTCGATGAAGAAGAAGATTTTACGACAGCTAAACTTAACAGAGCATCAAGGATTTTATTTAACAGAAAAAAAAATCAATACTTATAGCATTTTACAAACCATCTGCACTGAGTGCACGGTTTGCACCCCTTTTTCAAAGATGGCGGTCGAGGGACAGGGGTTGCGCTTTCGACCCTACCGTAAACCCATCTGGCACCTATGGCTGGATGGCAGCCATTCGCATGCTGCTTCATAAAATTTAATGTTTGTATAAATTAAATGGTAGGTAGAGAGAGAGCCCGGTCTACTAAGTATTTTCCTAAGGAATTGCAACCATGTGTGATTTTAGTGGCTTAGGTGCTTGGCATTTTGTTCTTAAAAGCTCACCCTTGAGAAAAGTTTCGGGTGGATGCCGGTTAAGCCATTTTAGTTTGGTAACTTCGGAAGATGAATTTTATTTTTATGGCCAAAATTCCCACAGAAACGGGTAAAACTGTGAAACACTAGTGAATTTATAAAATTACAAAGATTTTACCCATGTGATGGGATATTACGGATAATTGTTATTACTTATGGTTAGAAAGTCTACAAAAATCTTGCAAAAATGGAAAGAGATTGAAAATGACATGTAAAATTGGCTGAGAGTCTGAGAGTCGAATCTAATGAGTGTGTTCATACATTTATAAACACAAATCACAGTCGCTGTAGCCTGTAGCTGTAAATCTATTTCTTCTTCACTAATCTTATCTATCAGTTATTTTATTAGTTAAGCTAGGTAGTATCATAGGATAAAGTAAAGGTTACAAAACCAACAATCAATCAAGCAAGCAAGCAATACCCGGGCGGGCCCAGCCGCCCGGCACAGGCCAGGCACACGGTGCTCCACCCCACCCTACCCAACCCTACAAAAAATGTTGATCGATCCAATTTAGTTTTGTTATGTTGTTAGAACATATTGATTTTTTAGAATGAGCTGTTGTTCTCTTTTCTGTCCAGGGATTCGTCAATGGACAATATTTTTTGTTTCACTTACTCTTTTTGATGTGCCATTGACCTCAAGGACTATCTTATCTCTGATTGGTAGAATACATTTGGCTTGTCATAAAAAAAGCGGAGTGTTCAATGCAGCCAACATAACAGCGATTTCGCGCCGACTCATCGCAGCGCTTCGCTTCCTTTCGGCAAAATCTTTCTTCTGCGTTTGCTGTTCAGTGTTGAAGGTCGTGCGTAGACCTTAGTTTTAGTATATTGATAATTTTAAGCTATACTTTTAAGTCATGGCTAATAACGACAACTTTGCGCAAGATGTTACCGAAAATCAACTAAATGGAAACGGAGAAAACGGTGGCGGTGATGGACAAATGGATAATAACAGTGCCGAAGCCCCTGGACGCGATGACGACAGGTATTTCATTGAAATAATTGTTTCTTTTCTGGTGGTTTTCAACTAGTTAAACAAATGTATGGATGTACAATTCGTTTTCTCATGTAAATATGTAATAGGTAAGAGATTTTATCCATTCGATTTTATTTTATGTACTTTATCAAATCGGCTTGCCACAATGGCGTCGTGACTCATCGGCTTTTTTAAATCTCTCGAAATCTGTTCAATCTTTTCTAAATTTAGCCTTTTCATTTTCACAGTGTTTATTCTGCGGCTCGTAAATATTTCTAGTATTTATAGTTTTCATTTCAGAGTAGCGTCAGAGCCATTTTTGTTAAAATATAGATTACTCAGAGCCGCATGAAGTAAAATGGCGTCATAATTGCGCGCGGTTTGTACCCGGCCGGCACCGGCTCCTAATGGCTCCTATTCCAATATTTCGTGATTCTTGTTTGATGTTGCTATCATACTCTTGGTCAGTGAGTAACGGTGATGTTAGCGGTACTTGCGCGTAGGTATAGTTGCAAGATTTTAAATCGGTGTTAGCGGGGTCGACGCCCCGCGGCGCGCGGTCAGTTTGGGCGCCACTAACGCTATGTCTCTCTGCAGGTGTGAGCCTGCGACGCCGCCGCTGCAGCCGCCGGAGGACGCCATGGTATATATCCGCTGGGCTCACACTAAAGTAACATCGACCAAACTGACTAGATTGTCTCGGCCACTTAACTTTGGGCCCTGTTCATCTTTGCCAATTTCAAATCTTGCGATATCACTTTTAACATTTGTATCATTTTTCGTTGTCCTTATTATAATGTAAATTTCCAGTTTACTTTTGTAACTTACAGGTTGTCTAATTGTTTTGCTGCAGTGCTTGGGAGTTTGTTTTTAAACAAAAATATGTAGCTGTAAAGTACTGTAAACAAGTACTGCATAGATTTAATGTTCAATTATAATTAAGTCAGTTTCTGAATCGAGACACATTTACACAAGATTCAATGTCTATCAAACAAAATTTATCATGAAAATGTTGTTTTCGCAGAAAACTATTTGTGGGTGGTCTGAGCTGGGAAACTACAGATAGTAAGTGTTATGTTTTATCTATACCAGTAATTTTTTTATATTTGTTTTTGAATTTAAGCATAATCAAATGATGACCTAATTCAGTTCTGCTTCTGAGTAGTGTTGAAGAAAGCTTTTACCCACTTTTCTGAGTTTACTTTACATAACAATACAATAACCCAGTTAAAATAGGGCTGTTTTTAAAGTTATTGTAATTTTACAGAGGAACTGCGCGACCACTTCGGAGCATATGGCGAAATCGAGAGCATCAATGTGAAGACAGACCCTAACACAGGCAGATCAAGAGGGTTTGCATTCATTGTGTTCAAAGCGGCAGATTCCATTGACAAAGTAATGGCAGCCGGCGACCATACCATCAACAACAAAAAAGTAGACCCAAAGAAAGCTAAAGCAAGACACGGCAAAATCTTTGTCGGAGGTCTTAGCAGTGAAATCTCAGATGATGAAATCAAAAACTTCTTTGGCAATTTTGGAACAGTAAGTGTTCAATGAAGTTATTTTTAAATTTTTGTCTCATGTATTTAAATGATGACAACATCCGGTTTTGGTGAGATAAAAGTAATTCTAGACTTTTACTGAAGAGGCATCCGGGCCCCTGAATAATTATTTTAACCATAAAAAATCTATTAACAATAAATAAACTTCATAATGCTATAATTTTTATTTTTATTATTTCAGATCATGGATGTTGAAATGCCCTTCGACAAGACAAAGAACCAGAGAAAAGGATTCTGTTTCATCACTTTTGAATCTGAACAAGTTGTAAACGAATTATTGAAGACTCCTAAACAGACCATTGGTGGCAAAGAGGTGTGTATTATGTTACCATTACACCCTTGTTAAATGTTTTTTCTGCATAGTACATTCAAATAACGGTGTATTTTTTTTGGTTCAGGTTGATGTGAAGAGAGCTACCCCTAAACCCGACGGTCCTGGAGGAATGGGCGGGCGCGGAGGGCGAGGGGCGCGCGGAGGACGCGGGGGCCGCGGCGGGCGCGGGGGGTACGGTGGCCAGGGTGGCGCCTGGGGTAACCAGGGCTACGGCGGGTACGGCTACGGACAGGGAGGATACGGCGGGGGATACGACGGATACGGCTACGGCGGCTATGGATACGACGGCTACGGGGGCTACGGCGGATACGATTACTCTGCGTACCCCAATTACGGTAAACGCGGCAAGCAGTTCTAGTAGTGTGGGCGAGTCCCGCGAGCCCGCTCACCGACACGTTACCTCGACTGATGTTACCTGATCCCTAGGATGTAATGTAAACGTAGAGTAAGGCTAGGTTAGCGTTGCGAGCGAGGCGCACCTCCGTCCTCGAGATGCCTATTTATATGTACTGAGACTGTTACATTTTATTCGTAGAGATCGACATCACGCGAAGCTTAGGTTAGTAGTGTGTAGAAAATATTTATTTTTCTATATATTTTAATATTCTATCGAGATAATGTGTAGTGAATGTTGTCGAGGCGACAGTTAATACAATCAGAACAAATAATTATCCAAGCTATCAGATCCTAGTAGTAAATCAATATTCGATCTTTATAATTTTGTTTGCTTAATTGTATTTTTGTTTAACATAGTTAGGGAGGCGGGAGCTTCGCAGTGGCGGTTAGCTCCCGTTGTCGCCTTTAGGTGGCAGTGCTGTCGAGTTCTGCTATAGCTCTTTGTCAATGTTTCACCGGGATTTGCTATATTTTGTACATATGTTACCTGCCTTATGTTTATAAGTGTTTTTGTAATACCACTTTTGACACATGTAGCAATGTCGCTCGAGTTTTTAGTATTATTTTTATTTTACTTATTGATACTCATGCCACATGCTACATTTGGGAAATGGGGTAAATATGGAGAGACATTGTGAAAGTGATAAAGATATGAAGCTTTGAATAAAGCACTGTTACAAAAATTCTCAATGTGTTTCCATATCAACCCTATCCCTAACCCTCACCATTCATGCTTTTATCACATGTCAGGTAAAGCTCGCTTCACTACTGCATGCTCAACAACACAACTGGACGTCGATATTATATTGTAGTCATACAACTGCACGATGGTTTAGCATTTACTTCTAACACGCATTACTATTTATTTTACTATCAATTAGGTTAGTATATAAATGAAACATATTGCAGCTGTATGATGCGATACCGCTAAAATATTAAATAAAATTGGGTCAACCACGGTAAAGCGGCAATTAGTTCGCCTACCTAAAAAGATATCTGGTCAGGTCTGGTCGGTGAAGGCTCGTGGGTCTTGAATCATACTATATAAGAATTTAGATTATTTTATTCAAAACTGTAGGATAGGTAAACGCGTAGGTACTTAGTGTGGGGAGTAGGCATAGTTAGGTATGGTGTTGTGATGGCACTAATGTGTTGTTGTTGGGCAGACTACGGCGGTTACGGGGGTTACGAGGGCGGGTACGGCGCGCGCGCTGCACCTCGCGGTAAAGGTACTGCCCCACTCATTATATTGGTTACATGCTCGTTTTCCACTCATTTGCAAATATTTTCGATAGTTTTAGTGTATCAAAATGTTTGTAAATCATATTCATGTATGTCTCGCTTACGTGATTATTAGACAGTACACAATAACAGCATTATTGCACCATTGCATTGTAATTAATATTCCTATATATTCCGAGATATCTTATACGAGCGATAAATAATTCTTATTACAGTAGTTTACTATCTTAGGTTGCATAAAAATTAGTTTAGTAGAAACCGTGCCCATGTATTGTTAGCATGTCATCATTAGCTCTAGCTTTTGTTATGGATGGAATGTTGTTGCATCACTACTTCAACTCTTAAATAAAAGTATACTATCATGCAATCACCTATCTTATCTACTAATCATGCGTCACTCCCGTTTACGCCGTAACAAAAATGATCTGTCACCGACATTAATTCCTACATTCGTTATATTTGTTCCAAAATGCGACCAAATTATTTTCTGAAATTAATCTTTCTACTGTTCGCACAATTTATAGTACTAATTTAGTGTTTTGTCATTATTTAGTTGAGTATTTGATATAGAAGTTGTGGTTGTCACTGATTGTTGTTAAACTTGTAATAGTTTCGTTTGAAGGGTAATGTAGCATGTATTACAGCGGGCTATCAAGGCGGCAAACAGCGCGGAAGCGGTGGTGGTGGCCGAGCTAACCAGAGGCATCAGCCCTACTAGACAAACTACAGTGTACCTGCCGATAGTCATCTCAGTCCAATAGTGAGGTGAGGTTCAGTTATTAGTGCAGTTAATCCATTATCTTGAATACAATGCTTACTTTTACATTAAAATAATATAATAGAAGCAAATTACGGGAGAAATAACTTAAATTTTATCATTTCGGGTTTCAGGATAAGTCACCGGTCATGCGTGTCCCCTGCAAATGTCTCTCCGCGCCGAGGGCACGTCATTCCATTCCACATTTAAATTAAGAAATTAAACTCTTAAGAAGATTTTTAAGGATAAAAATTTTGTAATGTGGTGCGGTATCGTTTGAGTACCCGTTGCATAGAATTATTCTAATATAGTATGAATAATAGATTCACTTGAGTATTATTGCTGATTGATTAGATTCAATTTTGACATTGTCTCGAGATCTTTTCCTAATGAACTGAATTATAGAAGTTAATTACTAATTAAAACAGAGCTTAAAAGTTAAAGTAATGTCCCGCCGAAATTTCGGGCACCCGGTTTAAATGTTCATGTATGTGTGTGCGTGCGTGATTGCGTGTTAGTTTGATGCGTCTTAGGACTCTACTCAAATTTTACAAAAGAATGGTTCTGGATCTCATTACACAAATGTTGTAGTTTTGTAATACTTGCTAAAAGGTCTACGAATCAAAAATCATGTATTTTATACAATCTAGATGTTTCTTCCATCAATTAGGAATGAATATAGAAAGTAAGTTGTCCGACATGAACAAAGGGATATACAAATTGTATGTCACATTAAAATAAATTGTAAATAAAATATTCGACTTTTAGTCTTGTGTATGTTTTATTACTGAACTTAGAGAATCTTGAAATCTATCCCGAGAAGGCAAGAGGTTAGGTATTAGAGATGTTTTTGAAATACTCAAAAACATCTAGATATTAGGGAAAAAAGTAGGACCTGACACACCAAAATGCACTCCAGGACAAAACGGATTTTGAACTTGCAAGCCGCTAAGTGACTGGTGGACACGTCGCGGCGAGGCGGACGCGATGATGCAGCCGATTGAGTGTGTGCGTGACACCAGCAGGAAAAGTTGTGCTAGACAGATTTTAGTCTTATGAATAATTAGTGCGCTATCTCCTGTAAATGTGCGTGAAGTAAAAAATTTGTGCGAATTACCATTTCGGAAATAAACAGTAAAAACTAATCCTGCTGGTGTCACGCTGCTCCAGCAGGAAGATTTTTGAACTAATGATCGGAGGGGTAAGTGTTGTATATCAGCGGATAGCTTATATTGGTGCCTAATTGTGCGCAAAAAATGAAATTTGTGCGACTCATGGTTTTAGAGATATTCAGTTTCCTGCTGGAGTCACGTTTTGATAAAACCTGTATCTCGGAAACTATTGAGGGTACGACCTTGGTTTAAACATATTTATGTAGCTCTTAATTTGTGCGAATTTGTGAAAGAATAAAATTATCAAAAATATTTCCAGGATAAGAGTAATCATGAATCGTAGAAATCAGGAAAAAACCTCCTATCGCGTTAATTAGAGTATTTAAAAGCCCACTAAAGATGGTTTTTAGGTCGCCTTGTTATTGCTAACAACATTCTTAATTTTCAGGAAGGTACATAAGCGCATTTTGAAATTATAACACTTTTACTGAAATCGTATTGAAATTGACTTTGCAAGAAAACCACTCAACCAAAGATATGTAGGTATACATACAAAATTAGTGCGCATTTAGAATAACACAACCTGAAAATTTCAGCATCCTAGGTTTAGTATTTATCCAGATATAAACAAAAACAAAAATGGCCTTAATTACTAGGTAACCCAACCAATTTCAACAGTCGCAAAAAAGCGAGCGCTTCATACAAGCAATTTTGGACAGTCGCGCAGACAACGGTTAATGTACTTTTTATAATTTTATAATAATATTTATAATTTTATAATAATCACATTTCGTCGGGGACTATTTTCTTGTATTTTATGCCTGCTATGGGATTACATAATAGACGTATTACCGATTGGAATAATTATTATATTGATCATGAGTACTTGCTTTGTAAGATCCCGTGGAAATTTGGTGAGGATTCAACTAAAGGGGAATTGGATGGAATGTTACAAGATATGCCAAATATCTTGTCTCCCCCAATTCTATCCATTTCGCCTTTCGCCACTTCTTCCCATTATTATTGAAAGAAATAATAATTATTACACTTGAACCTCGATAAGCATTGTGAGCGCCATTGTCCGACAAAATATTCGGTATAAGACTGCCCATTTATGTATGTCATTGCTTGTATGAAGCGCTCGCTTTTTTGCGACTGTTGAAATTGGTTGGGTTACCTAGTAATTAAGGCCATTTTTGTTTTTGTTTATATCTGGATAAATACTAAACCTAGGATGCTGAAATTTTCAGGTTGTGTTATTCTAAATGCGCACTAATTTTGTATGTATACCTACATATCTTTGGTTGAGTGGTTTTCTTGCAAAGTCAATTTCAATACGATTTCAGTAAAAGTGTTATAATTTCAAAATGCGCTTATGTACCTTCCTGAAAATTAAGAATGTTGTTAGCAATAACAAGGCGACCTAAAAACCATCTTTAGTGGGCTTTTAAATACTCTAATTAACGCGCTAGGAGGTTTTTTCCTGATTTCTACGATTCATGATTACTGTTATCCTGGAAATATTTTTGATAATTTTATTCTTTCACAAATTCGCACAAATTAAGAGCTACATAAATATGTTTAAACCAAGGTCGTACCCTCAATAGTTTCCGAGATACAGGTTTTATCAAAACGTGACTCCAGCAGGAAACTCAATATCTCTAAAACCATGAGTCGCACAAATTTCATTTTTTGCGCACAATTAGGCACCAATATAAGCTATCCGCTGATATACAACACTTACCCCTCCGATCATTAGTTCAAAAATCTTCCTGCTGGAGCAGCGTGACACCAGCAGGATTAGTTTTTTCTGTTTATTTCCGAAATGGTAATTCGCACAAATTTTTTACTTCACGCACATTAACAGGAGATAGCGCACTAATTATTCATCAGACTAAAATCTGTCTAGCACAACTTTTCCTGCTGGTGTCACGCACACGATTGAGTCGCAAGACTTGGGATGTACCTACATGATCTTGATCTTGAACTGAGGCTTACAGGCTTAGATAAGGATGCTGATTGACAGCAGCAGCAGTGTTCCACCAAATGCTAATAAGAAATGACATGACTAGGTAGAGCCTCGCGGTCTCATCCGCGTTGTGCCTGGTCACTCCCGAAAGATATACTATGGGATAACATGAATCTTATGTGTTATTCTGATCTCTATCCATGTTAAATGTTACATCCAAATCTGTTAAGTAGAAGGTATTTGTGTGAGATAAAACAGATTACGAATTTTCGCATTTATAATACTAAGTAGCGCCTCGAGATCTTACCTGCGTCGTATCCGTTCCAGTTCCAGCACGTTACTCCGCAGCAGAGTAACGTGCTGGAACTGGAACGGATACGATCTCGAGGCGCTACTTAGTATACGCTACTTACAGTAATAAATAAGCAGTCTCTGCTTATTTATTACTGTAACTAGCGACCCGCCCTTGCTTCGCTTCGGGTAATCAAGATTTCATGTAGGAAAATCGGGATAAAACATTGCGTGTCTCCCGCAGGAATATACACAATCAAAATTTCAAGTGGGAAATTGGGGATAAAATATTACATGTCTCGCGCGAGTATATATGTATACACAATCAAGATTTCATGTGAGGAAGAATTCGGGATAATACCTACATAGCACGTCTTCGTCGTTCGTAGTTCGTAGGTAGGTATATCCCCGCGCGCTTTGACCGCACGAAACAGTAAGTAGCCTTAAGAGACCCGCCATCGAGCATTATTATTTTGTAAGCAGCGCCCCGCGGTTGTGCCCGTTCCCGTGGGAATTTCGGGATTTTTTTTTCATAAAAACCGTCCTCTTGAATACAAAAAACCGCATCAAAATCCGTTGCGTAATTTTAAAGATTTAAGCATACAGACAGACAGACACGAAACAGAGACGACTTTATTTTATACTATGTAGTGACTATGTAGTGAAGTATTGTAACCCATATCGTATAATCGGGCACAGGGATCCATTTTCCCAACCTCTAAATGTCCCGATATTTTTGTAATGGCAACTTTTTATGTTGTATTTTTTACACAGATTTAATCTTAGATCATTAAAGAATTATTTTATTGGCAACCCCACTCTTTAAAATGTCAAGTGTCAACGTCAGAATCAAATGAAAGTCACTAATGCAAAAATCGCGCGAATTTCAAAAGTTGAAACAAAACTTTGCAAAGTTTCTTCAAAATAGATTTTGGTAAGTAGATGTTTCATTATATATATTGTACTAATTTATTGTTTTTTGCGTAACTTTGTTATGAAATTCAATGCAAAAGCTTTGTGATTGTGTAGTTTTGGTTCATTTGAAAAAAATGCATGAAAGTGGGATAATAGTTGCCTTTGCCCGTTTCCAAACTCCATTTAGCGTCATTATATTATAAAGTCGGGATGTATGTTTGACAACTTTTTTAGTTTTGTTGATTCGTTTAATTAGTTTATTTATTTAAATGTTGATTTCAATTGTTTTAGATCATGTCTTTTAGAAGAAGTAAAATTAATAATAAAGCGCTAGAAAATATATTAGATTTTTTTAAATAAATTTTCTTAATAAAAACTTGTTTTTATTATTTATTGGGTCCTTTATTCGCACACTGACACTCTACTTCACTTCTACAAAAAATATCTGTACACATTTATTGAAGACAATAAATCCAAAAGTAGAGTCGGGATAAACTACTAGTCTATTTAAATGTATAGACGTTATCGGGCAAAGGGATATTATTTCCCATTATGGTTGTCCACGAACGGGCAAAGGGATATTATTTCCCAACCCTGTAAACTTCAGAGAGACAGACACAGAAACATGCGGAGAGAGACAGACAGAGAAACATGCGCGCCGCGCATGTTTCTCTGTCTGTCTCTCTCTGGCGTGCACATGTTTCTCTGTCTGTCTCTCTCTCTTATAGAAAGCAAGCTAAATATTTTCGTTTCGTCGCGTGGTGTGGTGTGTGGTGTCGCGACGATTATTTTTGTTAATAATAAATAAGAGACACCTCTCAAGTTTTTTTTTGTGTGTAAGAGTAATAAACATACGTACACTCACGAATTTATAATATTGGCAAATAAATATTAGTAGGATTGTAGGAAGTAAACAAAACTATATAGTAGGTACCTACTAGATATATTCTTGATTTGGAGAACTACTACTGATTTAAGTAGGAGGTACTGTGAGATTGAACTGATGTGATTACGAACAACTAGTAGCACCCCGCGGTTTGTTTGACTGACGTACCTACTCGTTCCCGTGGGAATTTCAGTTCAAACATAGCTTATAACTTTTCTCTTGAATGTAATACAATCATAATATCTATAATATAACATATCTATTTAATTCAAAAATAAATATTCTGATCGAATGATGAGTCCGTTCAATCAAACAAAGATCAAATTTCTGTTTTATTACGTACCGTGAACCGGTGAATCCGGGTGATTCGGGACACAATTTTTTATCTTCAGTCAGTAATATTTTCTGTTCTTCTAATAGTTGGAAAATAAAATGTATCGTGGTGAATACTACTTTCACGCCAAAACGACTGAACCGATTTGAAAGAAATTTGGTACACAGTTAGACAAGAGCCTTAGAAAGGACATAGGCTACTTTTTATCGCGACATTCCCGCGGGAGCGGGTACAACGCGGGTGAAACTGCGGGGCGCGGCTAGTTTATAATATTAGTATGATTTATTTTGTGGCCATCGCAGTTTGACCGGTTACGCCACATTTGCTATTGTAAATAGTAAAGGCGTTGTCAACGTAGCCTATTCGCGATTAGAGTAGAATTTTGGGAGGGTTAATAATGACATGAAGGAACAAAATTAAATTTCGTATGCTATTGACCGATCAGTGCAAATATTACGTAATTAATTGAATGTAGTTTTTTCTAATGCTGGCTGAATACCTACTAGCTGGACGGTGGTAGCACAATATAAGTACCTATCTAATTTCTTTATTATATTATTAATTTATTATGTTCTAGCAGCGCCCCGCGGTTTTACCCGCGTTGTGCCTGTTACCGTGATAATTTCGGGATGAAAAATAGCCTATGACCTTCCCGTTGAATGTAGCTATCTATTACAAAAAGAATTATTGAAATCGGACTGATAACTCCAGAGATTACTTCGAACATACAAACAAACAAACAAACTTAAAAATTTTACCTCATTAAAATATTTGTATAGATATGAACAGAACGGAAATGTTGATATCGTGTGTAAAATCATTGCCTTATTTTCATTTTCCAGGTAAAACAGGGGTTTACGTTGGTATGGGAAAAACTCTCATGCGAATTCCCTCTTAATCACGTAATATGGCATAGTGTCTCATTGAAAACCTACATTAGAGTTTGTAAATATGTTTTTTATACTTTTATCACAACACTGTTACATCATAAGTACAGGTCATGTGTATCATTATATTACTTAGTGCCGTGGAATAAGGCTCCCGTGTAGCTTGAATAATGTTAAATATATTTTTTTTGTTATTAACTGCGACATTAATTCAAGGACGACTGTAAGTTATTTATTTAATTGTTACATCAGCGGCGTAAACATGAACATTAATAATTTAGTAAGTAGCATGTATTCAAACACCAAACATCAATGATATATGCAATCAGTATTCATGAAGAGTAGATAGGTATTACATCAGCTGAAGAAGAAAAAATAAGATAGAACAGAGAATACACGGAGAATAATGTAAAAGCAAAAATTAATAATTAAACATTAAAAACATGATTAAAAATACATATAATTTAAATTAAAAATAAAATAAAATTTTAATTAAAACACAATAATATTAAAATTAGGTACACACACAATTACTAAAATGATAATATTATTTGAAAATTTATTTATACTTTACAGGAACTAGTATGTGTATTGCTTATTGAAGTAAAGAGACAACTTGTTTTTGAAAGCTTTGTGTTTGTCATGCGAGATATTAAGAACACACAATATCTTGTGCAAAATAATAATGTTAAAGTTACATTTTAGCGATGTCTTCTGTTCAATTCTTTCATCTGTGTTAACTCCAGTTATAATTAACCTATTTTTTTTACCTTCAAAGTTTTCTGCGAGGGATAACTTCTCGGTGCATAGATGGCTCGCAGTTGGGCCTGACTTGTGCTCAAATGCAGCGAGACTCCCTGATGCCCAACCCCAATGACTGTCGGATGTACTACTACTGCATGGACGGCGAAGAGGAGCCGTTTTGCTACCAGTGCCCTATGGGACTTCATTTCAGTCCCATACACCGCAATTGCCTCGAACCCAGTGAAGCATTATGCATTATAGCGACTACTAAAAGTAAGTTTTCATATTATTGTATTCTATCGGGTGTCTCAAAAGAAATTACACATTTGTTTTGCTTGTTGCGTGAACGCAACTATTCCGAGCGACGCCGCGACGTAGGGGGACGTATGTCGATCGGTAGCCTGGCTTTTGGGAATTTAGTCGCTATGGAGAGTTTTTCGGGAGCAGATCGTGCGTTGTGCGTACGTGAGTTTTACAAGAACGGTAATTCGGCGACAGCAGCGCGTAGAAAATTCTGCAGTATTCGACATATTCGTTACTTAACACTTGCGCCAAGCGCTCGACTTATTGGAAAATGGGTCTAGAAGTTTGAAGAGACCGTTTCAACACTGGATAAACAAAAATCTGGGCGCCCAAGGTCTTCAAAAACGTGGACAGCGTTACTTAGTCTATTCTTGATGACCCAAACCTTTCGATTCGTAAGCGTGCTATTGCTTTGAACGTGCATAGACCATCATTATTCAGCATTTTACACAAAGATTTAAAGCTGCACCCCTACAAAATTCAGTTGGTGCAAGAATGGAAGCCTCAGGATGCTAGCCAGAGGCTTAACTTCATAAACCAGATGACTGAGTGCTTTATAACGTTTACCAATAACTTGTTTTCGGATGAAGCTCATTTTCATCTTGATGGGCACGTAAACAAGCAAAATTGCCACTACTGGAGTGCTTTTTCATATGGGGCTATGTCAAATCAAAAGTTTACGCCAACAAACCGACTTACCCTGGCACAATTAGAAGAAAATATCCGTAAAAAAAGGCAGCCATCACGCAGAATACATTGCCGAGCTGTCATAGGCAAATTTAGTGCTCTAATGAAGCCGAGCGCCGTGAGCGCATCAGTTTACATTTGGACGGTATATAAAAAAAATAATCCCAAACAATGTATTTTAATATGTAATAAATAAACATTTTTTTAATAAACTTCTTACTTTTTTAATCAATTTTTAAATGTGAACTTTCGTTTGAGACACCTTGTATATTGTATTCTATACAAGTATTGCATTGTTTGTTAGGTTCCTAACCTAACCTGCGACCGGCTTGGGATTTTGGGTCAGGTTCGGAATAAACCTTTTATTTTATTTTGAATGTTACTATATTATATGTACGTCATCTGTTAATGATAGAGTCTATCCAATACGAGTAGGGGGCGCGGGGACCAGCGTTCTACTGAGACCTCGGTCCAGGTACAATATTAGCTGAGACGCCTCCCATTGCTACACTATTTTTTAGCTTTAAGTAAAACTTGTGAATGTCTTTTTCCTATTTTTTTGCGGGAATATTTATTTTTATTTATTTATATCTAAGCATACTTTAGCTAGTGTTTGATTTAAATAACAGTTTGAGAGTTATTAGAAACAGCTTATTTTAGAACTTAGTTTTTGCCGGACCTGTAGTGTACTCCGTACTGTAGCAAGTACCATGTCCAGCTAGTCTATCTTATTTACTGGAAGTATTGGACATAGTTGTTGGAGTATGTGTCTTATTCCTATCATCCTCGAATAGGAATCTGTACCGATTATAAACATTAGATCGATGAATTGATATTAGTAATTTGCTAGGCTACATGATTAATATAGCAAGTTTAATTAGTTAGTTAATAAAAGTCTTCTTCAGCCTCTACTTGGAGTCAGTGGACTTGTTTCAGTTTATAGACCGTTGTTTGTAATCTAATGACTAGCGGTGTAAACATAAAGTTGCTCGTCTGTCTGTCAATATTTATGTCCATTCCGTACGTTACCTCATCCGCATTCGCTTTTCGCTGTTTAGCGTTTGCGACAAACCATACATAACAGTAACAAGTGCGTAGAGCCGGCTTTATATTTCGGTGAAAACGATAAATGGTCTCTCAATTATTATTAAACCCTATAATATATTGAAACATAAAGATCCTGAATGACCTTCGCGAGGATTATTCTATAGATACAATTTGAGCGCTTTTGCTCCTAAATCAGTATCAGTAATCAGTTTCTCAATATCTTGTGTTGTAAAGTTAAGAAATAGTCGAGTCAGATCACTAATCCAGCTTCACCCTGTTACTACCGTCATTTAGTAAGTACGTAACAATATTTATGTTAACAAATGTGTATGTTTTCTACAGAGGTTATACACGAGGATGCCGAGTATGTCGAAGATCGTTTCAATGCTTATAACGCAGAAGACAACGTAAACTATTTTTATGAATCATCACGTTTAAAAAACAGTTACGAATTTTATTATGATGGCGAGAGTTTGAAATAAATACAATACAAAACTAATAAGAGTCAAAATGTAAATACTTAGGGGTCAATAAAACATGAATGAAAATTGAAAACTATGTATACAGTACAGACACATTTTTAAGTAGAAAGGACAGCAAGTATAAAGCACACTACATAGCTTAGTACAGCTTGTTAGCAAGGCGTAGCACTCGCTGTAGCATGGACCACATCCAACGCATTGCAGAGGGCCCGATAGTCCACCTGGAAAAGAGTCCAAGTACCAAGCTTAGGTTTTCTTGAATAACTTGAAGGGATAGTAAAGTAACTAAATCGTTTACAATTGTAAAACAATGTTAGCGGTTGGTGATAACGTTTAGTGATTTACCAAGCAGGTAAAATGTACCCCGTACTGTTTTTTTTGCAAAGTATGTGATATCAATTGCGACGTTGACTCATTCATTAATTTCGAGTATGTTAGTGGCCAACCCTGGTGTCGGAGTTTTTGACCGCCTAAAGGCCTCCAATATGGTCTAATGATTGAAACAAGCGGGACCGTCTACTTAACGTGCCCTCTGAAGTACGGGAGCACTTAAATAGAAAGGCCACCCATCGTCCGCCCATCCAAGGGCCGAGCTGCACATTGAGTTAAAAGAGAAGACATGATCATAAGATCATAGAAGAGAAGAGACCTATTTATTAAGCCATTTGGTTGGATAAATGTTTTAATTTTAAGGTAAGTAGGGGGTAACAATGCTCAATGGCCCGTGATGTTACCATGGGTTGAGAAGATTTATCGACTCAATGCCACACATTGAACTGAAATGATTTTATTGTATTGTTGATGTGATTCAATTGTGATATAATTTGGGCCTGCTACTAAAATATTACTATTAAGTACCATTCATAAACATTGTATCGAATAAAATATATTCTTTACTGATCTCGAATTGAACGTTAATTAAGTTGATGTGACAATAAATGTTTTACGAGGTTTTATTGGTATTTATTAATGTCTTTGTCCTTACATACCTACGAGTAATGCCGTCCAGGCAATGCTAAATGTCCTGGACGATGCCTCATTTTGTTATCTTATAATAAGGATAACATGTAAAAATTCAATGTCTTTCCTTCAGAGCACGGAGTTCCTCTCCCTATAAAGGCAACATCTAAACCCATTCGATAAAGTTTTAAAATAAATATGAGTTTGAATGTTTAGATACGAGTATATCAGGGTTTAAAAGAACATTTTGATATCTTTACTTTGTAAGTCGTAGCCATCGGTATCCTATACGATGTAGATCAGTCAGTAGTCATCCAAAAGATATTTTTGAAATTCAATTAGCTTCAATATTTTACGATACTCTCATCAACCGTTCATTGATGTGAAATAATTTCAATAGCTTAAATTTTTACAACACTTTCATCAATGATTCCCTCTACCCCGTGCGCATGCTTACCTCCTCGCCGCAGCCGCGTCTGTAGCCGAAGCACTTGTAGATGAGGTCCCTCTCCCTGGTGGAGAGTAGCTGCAGCATGTTCCGCTGGCAAAGCGCGCGCGAGCACGAGACGCGCGGGACCGTGCCGCAGTTCGTGGGGTCCATGTCCTGGGAAATGAGGTTACGGTGTTAACTCTATAGTTATCGTTACTGTTTGGTCATATCTAATATAAGTTTAAATTGTTATGTTTGTTTTTGGGCCCATTTGTTTAGGCTGTGTCATTCCATTTTTGGGCAAAGTCTTCCCGCAACTTAGAACGTTACGTCAATATTAGATACTTGTTCAAATAGATTTTTTTTTAAGTAAGTACTTTTTCCAGCATTACGCAAAAGCTCTCCGTAAAATCACCAAACCAAAACCTCCAAATCCCAAGTAAATCTGTTAAACCTTCACAATGTGACCATCCCATCCACACCCAAACCATTTATCACGTACCTTGAAGACCTCCAATATATTGGACATCTGGTCGTGGTAGCGGCTCAGTTTGGACAGCGCTCCGGCCACGAGGCTCCTCTCCTCGAAGTTGAGGAAGTTGAGCGGCGAGTCGCGCGTGGGCACGTGCGGCACGGGCTCCAGCAGCGGCGCGCGCTCCAGCCCGCCCTGCGTCAGCGCCTCGCCCACCACGTTGCAGAACCGCTCGTACTCCACCAGCCGACGACGGTTCGGCGCGCAGAAGCTGAACGGGTAACAGGGGAAGCCAACAAAATGAGCTCAATCTACGGATACAGGATATTGTAACGGATGCGGATATAGCATAATGTAAATAAATAGAATCATGCGTTGAAGTGTGGTGTTGAGAGTCGTGGGATCGCCTAAAATCTATCTTTAACTATAAGACTAGTATAACTACATATAAGATAAAACTATCTTATGAGACCCGTACACCGTCTGATACGACTGTTGAGACAGTGTGATGTGTGATGCTTGTAGTCATGGGATTGTGAGGTCTTGTAGGATGTGTAGTTTTGTAAGAGTAGAACACGCAATAGTCCTATAAGAATTGTAGTATAGTTATAGCTATTTTATAAAATCTAATGAGACTATTAAGACAGTCACAAGATAGTCTAATAGGAATATCAACGAGTATAGTATTAGGGTGTGTTTCCATTGAAGCGGTGCGAAGCTGTGCTGACCGTGAATGGACCAAACAAGTGCCAGATAAAACCAGAACGTAATAATATTCAATGCTGATCTCATGAGATCACGTCAAGTTATGGTACAATATTAGCCTGTAATGTCCCACTGCTGGGCAAAGGCCTCTCATCTCACTGAAGGAGGGCTAGGCGTAATCACTACGCTTGCCTAATGCGGGTTGGTGATCTCAAACCCGAGCCATGTTTGAAAAGTAGGAAACCTGTTTTCGCTCGGAAATTACTACTAAATGACCACTAGACCATTGAGGGTACACAAGAGAAGAAATACTACTGACACTTCCATGAGCGTATCCATCTCTACGGGGCTGAGGCTGACTCCGGAGGAGGCGAGGCCGCGGTAGAAGTCTGCGCGAGGGATCACCAGCTCGTTGTTCTTGTCGAACTGCTTGAGGAACGCGTGAGGCCTGATGCCTTCGCGGACGATCTGGGAATCATAACACTTATTAACTCTGGTCCAAGGGTTGACTTTGTTAACTTTTCTTGATCAAGAGGCTTATAGGGAATTAGTATAAGAATAATTTTATTTGTTAAACATGAGTAGTGATTATGTTGAGGTGGTAAATAACATTGTAATATAGTATCTTCATGCAAAGTAAATAGTAAAGACAGGAGACTTTCTTGTCCCTCTGCAGTATCTCGGCGATGTTCTTGTTTTGAACTTAGCAGTACCTACATAATCATACAGTAATTAGGATCCCAAGAGTACCTAGCCTACTTTATACGGTTTCAGAAGAGGTTTTACTTTTTAAATGTAGGTAAGCGTTACCTATACCAATTTATATTTAAGTCATTTAAGTACTCTAAAGAGTATAAATACTACATACTTCACCATATGTATGTACCTTTATTTTACAGTATTACCAAAATAAGTAGGCATTTTTCTGTTATTTCCCACTGCTGGGCAAAGGCGTCTCATATCACCGAGGTTATATCAGTACAGTGAGGCTTAATTATATTACAAATCGTTATAAATATAAATAGGCATTCATCCTTTAGTTAAATAGTACATTTACTAATAGAAGCCATCTAATCAGAGAATATCTCGTTCTTGGTTTTTGATCTATTGATAATTCGTTCCGAAATGGATCAACCATTTATCTAAAGGATCCCCGCGTTAAAGGGTCGTATTCACAAACATAAATTAGCTAAAAGGGACGTAAATAGCCTTGCTTTCTTCTTCAATGGGAGTTACGATTGCTGCGTTACTGCGATAAGTAAATGTATCAAAAATTGCGAAGATATATTTAAATGTGTTTCGCGTCAGATTGAGTAATATATATGAAGGTATCAAACAAAAAGCTAAGCTAAGACGTTATAGACTAGAATAGAAAGATTGTTCCTTGTCTATAAAGACACGGACAGACACAGAACATTCTGCCTAATAGTCTGTATGTATCTGACATTCGTGAAACCCAAACACGATGTACTACGTTGTACGATGAACCTCCCCATTTTGCAACGAGAGTTAAAAAGGGTTAATAAGGGTTTTTGACAACTTCAAAAAAGCTGAACCTTCTACGTGTATTTATAGGTAGATATTTCTCGTCTATGTTCTCACCTTGCCCTTGATCTTGGCTAGTATTTGAACGATGTCCGACTCGTTCGGGTCGGGCTCCGACGAGCGAGAGGAGCGCGCGATGGGCGGCGCGGTGCTGATGGTGGCGCTCTCCGACGGGCGCTCCTCCAACTGGAAGGGATCATGGAAAGGTTATGAAGACCAGTATTTCATAAAAGTGCGTGGCGAAACGCTAGAGTGCCGAAGTTTTTAGACTGCTTTAAGGTCTCCGATATGGACTAATGGTTAAGGTACAACCGGAATTGACTGATTAACAGGACTGATAAAAACGTGCCCTTAAAAACACGGCAGCACTCAGATAGAAATTTCATTATGTGCCAGCAGCAATAAGTAGTAGCTGAGCTGCATGTTGCCAAACAATTGTGATGTTGATGAGATATCATAATAGCCTAATCAAACAACTATGCAATTTAATCATAACGCGATGGTGCAAAGATTTACATTTTTAAAGATAATGTTAATATCATTGCTAAAGTTTTGGTTCTTCCGTCTGATCGGATCATATCGATAGGAAGAAGATCTGGTTTCATGCCAATTACTCTGTTATGATTGGCTGGATATTGTATGAGTAACATGTTTGACACATTTTCAATGCGTTTAGTCTTCACTTAGAGAGTAAAAACTAGAGTTTTTGACGTGGCATATAGAGAAGGTTGGTATGTTAATATAGAGAAGGTTGTCTAATAAGTAGAGATACAACGAAGAGAAAACCCTGTCTTCAGTTTGATGCTTGCCCCGTTGATGATATTGGCACAAGGAAGATTACCTCGTCCAAGAGTCGGACGTAGCTGAAGCCGCAGTCGTCGAGGTAGCGGCGCTCGAGCGCGCGCACCTGCTCCATGGTGGGCAGCACGCCGAGCCGCGCCAGCACGCGCTGCACCTCCGCGCGCGACACGTGCCCGTTGTTCATCCTGCCGACGTCAACCATGGGGTTCATTCATTTCCGTTTCATCCAAATCCGTCTAGTACTTTTTTCGCGAAAGAGTAACATACATACATCCTTAGAAACTTTCGCATTTAGAGCCTTATGCATAAACGATTTTCAACAGCATTTAGCTATCAAATGGTATGCCTCTTTCCGACATACGCTATTTGCCAAAGAGCAAAAGAGACAAAACACTTTATAACAGCTTTTAGTTATAAAGTGTTTATGATTAAGGAGGTTATAATATTAATAGGATTAAGATGTCTGATGGGCAAATAAATGTGACTATCAAAATATATAGTGTAGAATAGTCATACATGTCGTGGTCCCCGAAAGCCGGCCTGAGGTCGATGCTGCGCTCCTTGCAGGCGGCGCGCACGCGCTGCAGCGCTTCCTGCGCCTCGTCCAGCTGCGCCTCCGACAGGCCGGCGCGCGTGCCCAGCGCCGGCAGCGACTCCACGCCCGCGCGCGCCGCGCCCGCCACCGCGTCCGGGTGCTTCTCTAGCTCCTTGATCGTGAACACTGAGGAGGTCGGGTTCGAGGGGTCAGTCGTCATGAAACGGCGATGAATCGGTGCGAGTTAATAAAGAAACAAAATGTATCAAAAGTTGCGTTTGGTTTTAGGAGTTGACGAATACATTCGATATGAAAGTATTTAAAACAAGCATGAATAAAAAACCACATTAAAAGTTTATTGTCATACATAGTGTTTAAGTAATGGCTCGTCTTTAAGTAAGTTATAATAATTAAATAATGGTCCATTAACTAACATCCCATGGGGCAAATGCCTGGAGGTGGCAAACGAATGTAATTTCTTCTCTATCTTGATATATAATACTTTCTAAATGAGCCAATCGTACAATCCATTACTTTTTACGAGTCTAGTCTACCTACTCTACTCTATCCTCACCCCTAACACAATTTTTTTCCTGTATATGGAAAATAAATAAAAGTGTTAATTTAGCCATTTAGTTCGCAGTATTTTAATTTATACATGCCTATATCGTACGACTCAATCATTACCACTATTGAGACTGCCCTCAGTTTGGTTCGGGCATTACAGGCTGAATCACCTGATTGCCCGAAAAGTAAGACGATTCCGTGTTTCGGAGGGCACGTTAAGCCGTCGGTCCCGGTTACTTTCTACGGATAGTAGTCGTAACATGAGCCATGTCAGAGGCCTTTGGCGGCTTAATAACTCTGACACCAGGATTGGTCAGGTTGACCATCCACTCGATGAAGAAGAAGACTATCGCTATAAAGCAGATCTCCTTACCCTGATCGCAGTCATCCTCGAAGGTCCTCCAACAGACGCGCTGCGAGTCGTTCGGGTCCAGATAGTGCTGCATGATGCAGATCACCTCTTCTTGTGAGAGGATACTTCCAAAACCTGCCGCGTCCATAGCACGCCGAAACTGTTCGGGCGCTATACGACCCGCGTTTAATGAGTCGTAATCCTGTAAGAATTAGGGTCCAAATAAATAAATGTACAGGAAAAATCACACATGGTTAATTAAACCCGAAGTAAGCTCCAAGTTTGTATTGTGGAATATAACTAACTGAGACTATTAAATACAAATACATACACAAATACTTTATTTAAATAATAAATAATTGGCACCGTAGTCACCAAAAACCATGCGTGCACATATTGTTGACTTCGGGTGGGAATCGAACCCGCATCCCTCGATACAGTAAACGCTCTCACAAGTGCCACTGTGTCAACGGGCTTGTTAAAAGTATGATTTAGACTTGGGTGCCTTATTTTTTAAGGGGTTTTCGCATTTTCAGCAAATCTTGCGAAATAGTAAAAAGTGTTTCAAATTCCAATTTATTTATGTGCCATAATGAACCTAAATACATCACACATATGTATATTCACACATCAATACATTTTGAAGATGAAAGTTATGGTTTACTATAGCAACTTTAGCGACTGAAATAGCGTTTCAATCTATTTTTGCCGTTTCATCTGTCTGCTCTGGATAACAAAATAATATTCACGTACCAGAGAGACAAAGTAAGACAAGTAATGGATCTTGATAATGTTAAAGTAATTTTCTTGTCAAAGTAGACTTTGTATTCATAGTAAGCTACATGTTATCACTACATATTATAAAACAAAGCCCCCAACCGCGTCTGTCTGTCTGTCTGTCGGTTTGCTATAAACTCAAATACTACTGCACGGATTTTGACGCGGTTTATTTAAATAGATATAGTGATTCAAGAGGAAGGTTTAAATGTATAAAAATTCCCGACATTCCCACGGGAACTGGCACAACGCGGGTAAACCCGCGGGGCGCTGCTAGTGTCATATATGTAAATACTCGTATAATCTGACACGAATTTCATCCCGAAAAAATATATTCTAATACGATGAAGCTGAAGTTTTTTTTTTATATGAACGCGCTAATCTAGAACTACCTTTAAGATTCAATTAATTCTTTTTGGAGATTAAATGGTACATTCATATCAAGATCAAGAAGATAAGTTTTCGCCTATACAAGTGGTATATAGGCGAAAACTCAGTGAGAAAATTTCATGATAACATATTGGTACAACTCACCCTAAAGAACTCAGAAACACGAATGCTCCTCTGCAAAACGAACTCCTGCACCCTCAGCATGAGTTCAATGAGTTGTCTCTTCGGCTTCGGCGGCTTCAATCCGGGGTGGAAAACATCAGCACCTCCCAGAGATGTGGTCGGTATACCGGCGGCCACTTCCGGTCTAATCAGTTTTGGTAGAGTTGTGTCTATTACTGCGTTGGGGTTCTTGTATGCCTGTAAAGAGGAATTTTATGAGAATTATAATATCACGGTTTTGATGTGAAACTTGGAGTAATACAATATCGGAGAATCCTTTCAGATCCCTCATTAGCTTATGAGATCTAATGTCCCGTTTAAACCAATTAAAAATCCTCATTAGCTGATGACCTCTCATGTGACCCCATTAGGCTAATGAGCTATCATGGTGACCTCTCATTAGGTTTCCGCTATTCTACGCCACTTCATTAGTTTACAATTATATTATCAAAAAACTGACTTGCAGTTTACAAGTTCGCATATATTTCTTTCCATTTTAATAAGAGATAACCATATTATAATCCTTACCGGTCCAAGCCCAGCAATGCCTTCCTTCTTGACAGCTTCCACCGCTCTCAGAAACTCGACGTAGTCCAAAGTGTACGAGTCCTTGATGAACCGGCGCACCAGCAGGTTGAAGTCTTCGGGAGACACTATGATGCCGATGTAGGTAAGGATGCGTGCGAAGTGGGCGAAGGTTATGCGACCGTCGTTTTTGGCCACCTAGGAGGAGGAGATGTTAGAGAGATATAGATATTTGTCAATTTGTATCTATATTAATATAAATGGTATCTATATTGAATAATCATTTTTAAAGGTTAAGGTACGGAATGGTAAACAACGCGGAATAAAACCGCGGGGCGCTGCTAGCCACCTCCGTAACAGATAGGCCTTCCTTACTGGCTACACCAATGTTTGTTTACGGTTTTACTGCTATCCATTTTGTGCCACTCAAACAGATTCTATTACATTGTAAGATTTTGGTTTCTCACTACAGAGGTGAAAACATCAAATATTTCAAAAATACCCTATAAATAATACTAATGTAAGCATTCTAGCGTTAAAGCTGTGTTCCAAGTTCATGGCAAAGAAAATGTTTTCAGCTGGTTAAAAGAACATAGCTTAAATGTCTCAAACAGTTTTGCCTAAAGAATGTAACAGACAGAATTTCGCATTCCCCGTTATAACTAACTAACATATATCAACTAAAATAACCAGTTCATAATCCTGGAAGTAAGGCTTCAGAGGCAGTTCCCTCTCAGCGATGGTGGCGAGGAGGCAGCAGAGCCTCCGCAGTTGCCACTGATCCAGCGAGTGGCAGGCAGGCTCCGGCGGCGGCGGGCATGCCTCCAGGATGCAGTCAGCTGCGGTCTTGTCGCGGGCACTTGTGTCTGTGAAATGAAACGAGTAACACAAAAATTAAAATAAATATAGTCAGCAACTGATTTTTAAAACAAGCTTATATTTTTCACAAACAAACATCAGGACAGTTGAAACTAAGTAAAAGCTCGTAAAATAAACTACAATTAAAATGTTTAATCTATATATATAAAATTCAAACTCCTGACTGACTGATAATCAACGCACAGCCTCAACCGCTACACCTAGAAACATGAAATTTGGCAGGAAGGTTCTTCAAGTGACGTAAGTGCACACTAAGAAAGGATTTTCGAAAATTCCTACGGGAACGGGCTCAACGCGGGCAAAGCCGTCGGGCGCTGCTAGTCTATATATATAACATTCAACGTCCTGACTGACTGACTGATAATCAACGCACAGCCTCAACCGCTACACCTAGAAACATGAAATTTGGCAGGGAGGTTCTTCAAGTGACGTAAGTGCACACTAAGAAAGGATTTTCGAAAATTCCTACGGGAACGGGCTCAACGCGGGCAAAGCCGCGGGGCGCTGCTAGTTCGTATAGAAGTTACGCCATAGACGCAAATAGCGGTCAAAACTTATAACACCCTTTTTGTATCGGGGTTTAGGGAATAATTGATTGTCGTTTGTTCATTCAGTTTTCTAGAAAGTTACAGGCAGTAACTTTTCTTAGACGTATAGGTGGTCTCTAGGGCAAAATGCTAGTTGTGAGAACTTTCACACAAACGAACTATTTGCACCAACGAGATTGAACTCAAGGTACAGGATGGTATTCGCAATGTAAGCTGCGAGATTTTAGTTCACTCAACAAGAAAATTAGGCGTAATCCCCTTGTCTACGTGCCCACCGTAAAAGACATAGTTGAACCGAAAGTAACATCGTGTACCTGATATGAATACAAAGTAAAAGGTTTTCGCTAATCAAAGGGATATTATGGTGTGGGTTTTTTTAGCAGAAGTATATAAACTTTGGAAGTCATTTAGCTAAAGAAAAGTAGCAGTGAAGTCAAAAGTGTTACGGCCTTATTCATAAACGTTTTTCAACAGCACTTTAGCTATCAAATGGTTTGTCCCTTTCCAACATACGCTATTTGCCAAAGAGCGAAAGAGACAATACACTTTAAAACACTGTTTAAGGTAAATATCGTTTATCTATAAGGCGGTAGTCTGTAATGTCCCAGTACTGTAAGGGGCTTTACTTCTTAAGATATCAGTATAAATAGTAAATTTAGATAAAAATAAATCAATGCCTAAATCTGTATCTGGTCTAAAGTTCTATGTTTAGGAATCTGTTGACGTATCGATTGGGGTGACCCAGTTTCCTATTCGTACTATAACTACTATACTAGTTCCGAACGATCTCACACTCCATCCTTTACATAACAGTCAGTTAACTTAGACCGTTGTATGGTTAATTAATTTCGGATCCATCCTCGCTTATCACGTTGTATTAAACATAGTTGGGTTACAGACGATTTATAAATGGACTGATATCCTATAGCCTAGATAACGATTTGACAGTGAAGCATTCATTCATACACATTATTGGTAGCCTAAAGAAATAGTGTGTATGTAATTAAAAAAAAGTGGGATTTGTGGTTTAAAAAATACGGTTTAATAGTAAAAATCAGAGATTTTTCTTAAGAAATTAATATTGTACAATTGATTCATCAGAATCTGTAAAGAAATAAGAGATATACTTAATTATATATTTAGTATGGGAAATTATAAGTCTAGCCACAAAATTATTTATTGGACACGTGATTAAACTTCTAATTTTATAACTAAGCAACGGGAAAATGACATAGCCCCCAAAAATGTATGTTGCCTTCTAAATTACTAAGTCAGCCACAATTAACGAGCATCTAAATAATACGGGTCAATTCAGCCCGCAGGCGTAGGTACTATTCGGTAGGTTAGGGTTATTTTTTTATTATTTAGAAGATAACTAGTGGCTAAGATAGTATTATTTAGATGCTCGTTAATTGTGGCTGACTTAGTAATTTAGAAGGCAACATACATTTTTGGGGGCGAAATATGATATTAAAAAGAAGCCTGTTTAATTAGCACCCATTTAGTATTATATAATTTAATCCAGAAAAGTAACTAGGATAGAAAGGAGTCTCTGTTTTGTTTTCCAAGTATAAAATGAGTGAAAAAAAACAACAAGTAATCGATCAGTAAGTTTTTAATCAACTTGTATTTTTCTGTATAATTTCAGACAACGGGAAAGATGAATCACCTTTCCGTGACACATTGAATACTAGTATGGGAGGTGATGTCTCAATAACTGGGTCAAATATACTTTGTAGCTTCATTTGAAAATAAATAAATTAATTGAAAAAAAAGAAGAAAAAAAACTAAATAATAGCTTGTAAAAATGTCATGGTATAAAAAAAATCGTATATTGTTACCTTCTCCATGAATGATCTGGCACAGCTGATGGTAGAGCACGCGGCCATCTTGGGCCCTGAAGTAGTCTGCGAGCTGGGCGATCTCCGAGTCGGAGAGACCTATAACGGAGCGCAAGGGCCCCGCTAATATGGATACGAACTTCGACTCTGTGGGACAAAAATAAAGGTAAAATTAGTCAAGTCCTTTGCAATA
Source organism: Cyclophora albipunctata (assembly GCA_963082685.1). NCBI lineage: Eukaryota > Metazoa > Arthropoda > Insecta > Lepidoptera > Geometridae > Cyclophora > Cyclophora albipunctata. The sequence continues at coordinate 1,702,194 of OY720118.1, forward strand.
CAGAAAACAAAGAAAGAAGGTTCTGACTTAAATATGAGTCAGACCTTCTTAGATAGTCGTAAAAATACATATTTATTTGACAATTCTTGATGCATTTTTATTACCCGAAATCAACGAGTTCCCCTCAGGATCCAGTGGCCGGTACCAGTCCCACAAGTTGAGCCCCACGCGGAAGGCGGCCGCGCGGATCTTGTTGCATGTCTTCCACACATCGGCGAGGCGAACGATCTGGAACACACACATTGCTTTCAACGGTATATCCAGGGCCATTTAGACACTCGGAGGCCCTCTGTTTTTTTTCAACCTATACTGTCCACTTCTGAGCAAAGGTTTCAATCAAGATCTTCCAAGCTAAGGCTAAATTTGGCCAATCCCTGTCGAGATTGTCACGCCATCTTTTCAGAAGTCTAACTCTACGCCTCACTCCCTCCGGCATTTCGCCATTTCGTGGCGATTTTAGCTCATCTATCTCGATGCATTCGCCTCCAGTGACCGGCTCAATCCCGCTAGATATTCGCAGATTTTTTACCAACGTAGGCATTTGCGGGGGGTTTATAGAAGCCCCCAGAAGCCCCAATCCCCTAGGATTCTCTACTCCTAATTTACATCTTAGAGGGCCATCCTACAGGGAAGGGTCACTAGGTTAGTGCATATTTACCAGCTTCTCTACTCTTACTTTTTTATCATTGTTTTTAGTGCCTTTTATCCTTAAGGGTAAATCCGGACCTGACGATACCTAAAACCCTGTTTGTTCACACTACTTTGAGAATGGGATTATTAAGGACAGTTGTTTATTTAGCATTGTTTACGTTAGTAGAACCCTTTTTCTACTTATCAGCTGTCGGGTATGGGTTCGGCGCATCTGTTTTGCATAGGTGCTGACACAAAATAGAAGTTCGACTACAACAAACATGTACTTTATTTTTTACGAGAGTTAAAATGTGGACTAATGTGGTTGCTTTTCAAGCCGAAGACGATTTCTTCGAAAGCTTTAGATTTCATTCCATGTTTACCCCATTACTGAACCCTTTTCTTTAATGAATGGAACTGTTTATTTGAAAAATAATTTGATGGTGTGAATTTTTACTCTCTAAGAAAGAAATAGAATATAGAGGACCTATTAACTCTATTAATGTAAACTATGTACTCATACTATTTCATGTTTAAGGAATGGATGTGAACTTTGAACTTTAACTGACTTTTCGTAGGAATTTCTATGAAAATATTTTTCCAAGGAAAGCCATCAGGCGTTGCTAGTAACAAGATATTATTTCACGTACCGTACTCTACCTTTTTATGACCTTTATTAGGATACGTTTCATATATGTATTACCGAAATAGGGTAAAGGGCGCTTCCCTTATTTTAAGATTTTTAAGAATCGAAATTCGAATCATGGTGGAATTTGGAAAAAGGTTTCAAGCTGTATGTTAAATCTTAAATCATAAGTTTAACTCTCCACGGCTATGAAATTTAAGTCGATCCACAATATACTTTAACAGTTCCGTGAGGAGGACAAATCGATGAAAATAAACTCGTTATTTTGTCAAAGTTATTCCATGAATCGAGTACAATACCCACTTATTATTCAACAATATTACTATAAACTTCATGTTTTTTGAAAATCACAGCATCAAAACAACTGTAAAAATGTACGAGGCCCCTATATCTCAACGTATTGAACATACAAGTACATCAGTAATTGAAATAAAGCGTACACTGAATATGAAACTAAACCTGCTGACATATAAGACTCAATTTTGCTTGTTTAGTTTTAAATTGTGTTGGCGTTGACTCTATAGGATACGAAAGCTTCATAACAGCTTCACTGAATTGAGCTTTAATTCACAATTCACATGAGCTCACTCGGAGCCTTTATTTATTTGAAAACTGGGGGTAGTCGTAAGTTTTTAGAGTTCCTTCAGGATTTTAAAGAAGAAATAGCGATAACAAATTAGTGGGTTGTGAACTTAATTTCAAATCAAACATCTCTCTCTCTCTCTCTCTCTCTCTCTCTCTCCCTCTCTCTCTCTTTGTAGACATTGTCCTATGAAGTTGAGGTCCTGAAGAACCTCTATCGAGGACATAGGACATTACAGTGAGGACACTTTGAGGAAGTTGTCTTCTTACACCTCTTTTCTTTTCACAGCTACATGTTGGACTGAATCTGACTGTTGTGATTGTTGTAACTTAGAACTTCTTAAATTTATATTGATTCAAAATAATATAAAAATAGCACCTAACTGAATAAAAATAAATATCTAGATCTTAATAAGTAGGTACTTACAGTCTCATGCATTTTGACAACTAGAAATTTAATATATCATCTAAAGCTTATATAACAATGATTTAATTTTGAGAATTTACATAGTATTTGAGGGGTACAATTTAGAAAAAATAAATCTTGAATTAAATATTACGATATAAATTTTACCAATTGTCAATATCAAAGACAGTTCATAAAATAACGCGTCTATTCTCATTGGCCAGGAGTTGTTGTTTATGGCATTAATGTAATTTACTAAACAGGTTTCATTAATTGTATGAATACTTAACAACAACTCTTTTTTTAAATAATTTTAGTGAAAATAAAGTGCTCAATAAGCCTGGCCGCATACGTGCAGCAACCGAATTCGATTTCCAAGCATTCAGTTTTCCGAATGCGGAAATCGAATCCGGATTCCGCACGTATGCAGCCAGGCTAAAATCACCCCACTCGTTCAGTCATTTTCCGCCAAAAACATGTTTCCAATCATTTTTTAAAATAGACATAGTAAAACAGGAGGTAGAATTCGTTTCCACTTAATTACATTTACCTTGGGGGTATTTGCGTACCAATTCATCATTGGGAAAGACAGTATGAATAAATCAATAAGCTACGAGTAAGTATATAGGAGTCTCATTACAATCATCAATCACTTTGTCAATGGGTACTCGGTCATATACCAAAGGTAAAACAATGCGATAACGTCTTACGTTGTACACCGGCGAGTGAAGCCCGGCCGATGAATATTTGATGTACATTGTTGGCTGGATATAGCGTCGTCTGGGGCAGAGGCGAGGGCAGCGGGCGATGGAAGGTGAAGGCAGGTGGGTGGTGGAGGGCGTGTGTGGGGATGACGGCGCAGGCGCGGGCTCCAGCCAATGACGTCAAGGGGATCGATCGGCGAGGCGAGGCTCACTGTGTCTGGAGGCGCTCGCTCCTCGCGAGCTGGACCTTCGCTCCGCCGGTTATGTAACGCGCCCCAATGTCTCTCCAGGCCCCATGTGCGGGCTAAGCTTTAGAACCAGGAACAGCCCTTCGCAGAAGACCTCCCTCCGATGGGGCGACAGCTGCCTCGCGCGTGACTCCCGACTCCTCAGCCATCAGTGACAAACATATCGATAGTGTTCTATTTATATATCCATATATTTTAGATGGTCCTGTTTAGATAGTAAGAATGGACAAAGAGTAAAGTGTTAAAGGTTCCTTCGTGGGATATATATTTTACTGTGAAAAGGTGAGAATATTGGACTTATTTACTTTCAATCGATGTATTGTAACTTCGATGAATGATAACGCGATGACATTTGAACTTTAACTAACGCTTAGAAAGCTATATACCTACATATTACTAATAGAATAATGACGTTGATTTAGTAGTGATTTACGTAGGTAAAAGCACAGAAAACACAGAACATTTACAATGTACTATACAAATTACAAATAACAAATAAGAAAAGCTTCAGCTGAATAGACTATACGCCTGAAGGTTAACGTAAAAGTATATAAGTACGTCATATTAACTCAGTTTTAAGTTCAATCAAAGAGTTGAACCTAAATTATATCTATTGATGTACGCAAAGGGTTGATGTAAGCTATAGTTACCTTTCATTCGTACCTTATATTAAGTGAACGATAGTTAAGGTTAAATAATATTATAACGTATTGCAGAGAGCTTACGGTTTGGTAATGGATTTCGAATAGTTCATCTCAAATGTCACATGACTTTCAATGACCCATTTTTGGTTATTGATCGTTATTTTAGTTTTACTCTAGTTAGTACTCTGTGATTATACAACTGAGTTTAAAATACTTTACTTGAATAAATTACTAACTAGAATCACTTACTTAATGTACATATTATAGGTTTGTTTATAGATATTAGGTTGAAAAGAGCCTTCTTGCGTTACACACAGCTCTTTGAAGCTTTTTTACTACTTCGCTTAGTGGTTAGCATCTGTTACTGTTAGCTCGTATCGTCCCACTGTTGGGCAAAGGCCTCCCCACCACTCGTCTCTATTTAAAGACACCAATTGCCATTGGTTAGTAAACTGGATAAAATAACCATGTATGTACATTAAAATTAAAACCACATAAATCAGGTTGACCAGGACAGTAATGATAGATAGCGGCCACCCATCTGACTACATCAAGTAATGTGTCGTTGCTTAACAAACGCAATCATCGCTTGGTCTACAGCGATGTCTACATAAGTATAAAATATGAATAACTAGCAGCGCCCCGCGGTTTTACCCGCGTTGTGTCCGTTCCCGTGGGAATGTCGGGAATTTTTATACATATAAACCTTCCTCTTGAATCACTCTATCCGTGCTGTAGTATTTGAGTTTATCCCGAACAGACAGACAGACACGGTCGAGGATTTAGTTTTACATAATATGTAGTGTATTAGTTAAACACGGACATATTTACACACGATTACAATAATATGAATTTGATAGTTTATTAAAACATTTCAACATTTAAGACTTATTATAAGTAAGCGTCGCAATTTTATCAAAGTATGCAGTTATATCAAATCACGTATAATTGAATTAATACTCTACAATATTAATAAAGTTTATTATTAAGTTTAAAGTGCCGGTAACGATTTTAATGAGGTGGTGATTACGTCTAATCTTCTCACTGTAACGATATACGTGTAATATGTTCGTTCAGTGAGCGAAAGGCCTTTGTCCAACAGTGGGATCTCACAGATTATACTATTATATGCGTCGTTTAAATTGAGATAGTTTGCTAGTTTACAAGCTACTAGTGTGGGCGAGATAGTAAGCATGTGATTGAACTTACTGACTACACTTTTTAAAACTAGCAGTACCCCGCGGTTATACCCGCATCGTGTCCGTTCTCTTGAGCATTTCGGAATAGAAATAGCCTTTAACCTTCCCCTTAAATGTGGCTATCCATAAATACAAAATGAATAATCCAAATCGGACTGACAGTCCTGAGATTATCGCGTTCAAACAAACCTAAAATCAGACTCGAGCTTCATATATTAACTAGCAGCGCCCGGTTTTACTCGCGTTTTACCCGTTCCCTCAGGAATTCCGGGATGAAAAATTTACTGTGGGAATCTATTACAAAAAAAACATCGAATTGGACAGGAAGTTTTTCAGATTAGCGCGTTCAAACAAACAAACTCTTCTTTATTACATAAGTATAGATAGCGAATATGGGTCAAAGTATCCTTTACTTTTATTTCGAGACCATTTCTATAAATAAGGAACCATTCAACCAGATAATAATTAAGGAAGACGAGACCTATAATCTCGGGGATGATGACGTAATGACTTCGTAAGTATCTCGGGAACGAGTCTTGGAACTTTGTTCTTATTAAGAATTGTTTGAACTTTGACATATTTTTTAAGAGGACGTTAAGGTGTAGTGTATGACATTAGTAAAGAAGGATTATTAACATTATTGTAGGATGGAATAGTTAGGTGAGATTGGATTAAATGCACTTAAGTATTGAGAGAGCTTATTGTTGACGATTTTAATAAAAATAGTTTTCTATTAAACTGGCCGGCTACGCATGACACATTCAATCACTGATTGTTAACTGACTCGAGCCAAATAGCGCCTCATAATGATTTACATTATGAGGCGCTATTTGGCTCGAGTTAGTTAAGCAAACCCTAACATAGAGATGTATCCCTTATTTTCTATTTTGTAAGATTTCCCTCACTTTCCTTACATTAATTCAATTTAGAAAGAAATAAGAGGATATTAAAACTGAGCACTCTAAGCAAAACCTTTATCTAATTATCTTCTACCCAGGAGCTAATAAGCAAAGCCTCTACCTATCTCGTGACTTTCCTATGAATGTATGTGTTATTGCCTATTTATACATATTACATATATATTATATATATCTATACTAATATTATAAAGCTGAAGAGTTTGTTTTGTTTGTTTGTTTGTTTGTTTGTTTGTTTGTTTGTTTGTTTAAACGCGCTAATCTCAGAAACTACTGAACCGATTTGAATAATTCTTTCACTGTTAGATAGTCTATTTATCGAGGAAGGCTATAGGCTACATTTTATCCCGAAATTCCCACGGGAACGGGCACAACGCGGGTAAAACCGCGGGGCGCTGCTAGTAATATTATAAAGCTGAAGAGTTTGTTTTGTTTGTTTGTTTGTTTGTTTGTTTAAACGCGCTAATCTCAGAAACTACTGAACCGATTTGAATAATTCTTTCACTGTTAGATAGTCTATTTATCGAGGAAGGCTATAGGCTACATTTTATCCCGTATTTCCTACGGGAACGGGCACAACGCGGGTAAAACCGCGGGGCGCTGCTATTTATACATATAATCTCAGTTATAAGTACATGATACGTTTCTCTCATCTAACGTTTAAAGATTATTGTTTATGGCCTGTTTTTAAAATAAATAATTATGTATTTGTATCCATTTATCTCTCTCACCCAGGAGCACAAAAACCCATCAAGATGATCAACATAGCGGGGGTGATCTCCATCATCATATTCTACGTGCTGATCATGGCCGTCGGGATCTGGGCGGGGCGGAAGAAGCCTCCAGGGAACGACTCCGAGGAGGAGGTGATGCTGGCGGGCAGGTCTATAGGGCTGTTCGTGGGGATATTTACTATGACAGGTTAGTGCGTGTAGGGCCAGTTTAATTAGGTCATAACTAAGCTTGTGATATGACCTAATACATATTATATTATTAGATACCTGGACAAATTCACACACGGTTAATTAGACCCAAACTATGCTTTAAGTTTGTAATATGGAATCTAACTAACTGATGCTACTAAACATACATACACAAATACTTTACAAGAATATATAATTGACAGTTCGGTGCGCTGTTGTTGATGTCACGGTGTGTTTGATGTCAGTGCGATAGCTTGAACGTTAATTTGTTCAAACTTCTTTATACACTTCGTAATGTAGGTTACTAATAAAGAAAAATACAGACACCAGGGTTAGGGACTCACCTACTATAATACTTACTTAATAAATTACCTACAAACTGTGTTTCACTACATAGTATTAAATAAAGTCGTCTCTGTTTCGTGTCTGTTTGTCTGTTTGTCTGCATGCTTAAATCTTTAAAATTACGCAACGGATTTTGATGCGGTTTTTTGTAATAGGTAGAGTGATTCAAGAGGAAGGGTTTTATGTAAAAAAATTCCCGAAATTCTCACGGGAACGGGCACAACGCGGGTAAAACCGCGGGGCGCTGCTAGTTTAAAATAAGCAAAGTGTACTCTACTTAATATTATCCTACTAATATGTCAATAAGTATTTCCAAATTGTATACTACTCGTAGTATGACAATTTGCTAAATTGATTAAAACTGTTTGACTAAAGAGTCGATTCAATTTGTGGTTAACATGTTCTATTGCTATTCAAGCATGGGAAGAAATATACAAATTTCTGTTTTGATCCGTCTTATAAGAATTTTGGAGATAAAAGGAGAATTTGACATGTAAAGGTTAAAACGTTATCCAAATTGAATGGTCATTGTATCCATGAATTTATAATAGTTAGGAATACTTTAACCTTCAAAATAAAAAAACGCAATAATTTTAATTCACGATTTAATAGAAACGCAATACCATATTACCAAACATATGTATAGTTTCTGGTTCCCACAAATCATGATAATAGTACAACAATTAAAATAAATGAACCATTTCAACAAGTACTTAGCATAATTAATGTTTGTGATTATTAAAATATTCAGTATTCGGTATGTGAAGTGGTGTAATCCATCTCCCGGCCTACCGCGTGGGCGGGCGGCACACCGGTCGAAACTAAGTAATTAATACATTGAAGTAACCCCCGCTTTCGGCTAATTTGCATTATTACAGTTCTTGGTAAACGATTAATATGAAATAGCGTTTAAGCTTTGTTAAAATTGTTCTTGCCAATGTTAGAAACGTTTTGTTTACTTTTGTGTACGCGTACGAGTATATACCGGTACATTTTTAGGGCAGGTATATTTTGGGTGCGGTTTCAATATTTCTTATTTGTTTTCATTAGATATCTAATGGTTATTTTCTGAGCTGGTGGTTTCTGGGTTGAGCTGAGTTGAGCTTAATCGAATTTCGAATTTCAAATGCATTGTGATTTGTTAAAATAGTTACATAACACTACGCTCAGCTCCTGAACGTTCAAATATATGTCAATAACGTCAAAAGTACTTTATGAACTTTGGATACATCTTTGAGGGGTTACTACTGTATGTATGCATAGGAGGAATACTTGCCCACATTTAATATTCGCGGTTTGCTTTTTCTACATAAAGTTGTTGTTTCCAGCGACATGGGTCGGCGGAGGGTACATCAATGGCACCGCCGAAGCCATTTACACGTCCGGACTGGTGTGGTGCCAGGCGCCGTTCGGTTACGCACTCTCACTTGTTTTTGGTAAGGAAGTTTTGACAAAGATGTAATTGTACTGGAAACTTAGTATTATGTATCTCTTCAGGGCAAAAGCCTCTCATCTCACTGAAGCGGAAGATATGAGCTTAGTGAGAAGGGTTGGGTACTCAAAGGTAAGTTTCGTGTTAACACAAACTCACTTGAACATAGTTAGAAGGATAAGGTACTTATACATATTACCGACTGTGGGTAAAACTATTTTTATTTGAAAAATAAACAGTGTTAACTGTAACTAGGAAAAAACAAAGTAAAATCTAATGGTTGATGATAAACCCAAACCATATTTAATAATGCTTTTATTCTACAAATCTTTCAGACTAACTCTAACCATTATTCCTGTTATCCAGGTGGGGTGTTCTTCGCGAACCCGATGAGGAAACAAGGCTACATCACCATGTTGGATCCGCTGCAGGATGCCTTCGGAAGCCGTATGGGAGGCCTACTGTTCCTGCCCGCGCTTTGTGGGGAGGTGTTTTGGGCTGCCGGCATCTTAGCTGCTTTAGGTAAAATAAATTTTAAGTTCTAGAAATCCAATTGGGACTCAATTGTGTGTTCATTAGTGTATATTTTTGTGTGGATCCATTGTGGATCATAATAGAATTTTTCGACACATGTTCTATCAAAATACCAAATATCAAAATATTCTATAGAGTTCCATATCTTCTATGTCTAATAATCTATATATATAAAAATGAAACCCGTTTTCCTTGGTCGCGACTCGCGGCATCACACGTGAATGGCTGGACCGATTTCCACGGTTTTGCATTCGTTGGAAAGGTCTCGGGCTCCGTGAGGTTTATAGGGAATAAAAATCAAATTCCCACGGGAACGGGGGCGCTGCGGGTGAAACCGCGGGGCACAGCTAGTTATTAATACAAGTTGACACGTAATGAGTGGTTTAAATATTGAAGTAACGAAGATTATTTTCTTCATCCACCGTTAAAAGAAACAGCTTACGTATTTGTATTTAATACTAGAGCTATAAACTTCTTATATAATCATCAAAGTAACTATCATCATTATATAATGGGAAAACATTTTAGAGATTCAATCTTAGATAAAACAGACATGATATAATTATGGACATGACGAAACCAATCAATAGAGTCCAATTTCATTAGAGTCTGAGCCGAGTCTAACAATAAATCGCTCTCGGGAATGTTATACAACACACTAAGTGGACGTGACAACTTCGTAATCATTCACTCAAAATTCCTTGTCAAGAGAACAGTCCCAGCCTCTATATTTAACCTGTCTGCAAAGTTGGCTTCATACTCGTCGATGAGAGGGACTGTTATATTGATGTGGACCTTTTTTCCAATTACGCGCGGCAGTCCAGGGGTTGTGTTGTCACTAGGGTCGCTAGTTATAATTTATGTATGTGTAAAGGTACGATTCCACCAAAATAGTGTTTGGCACATTTGTTTACAAACATTTTGTGCACAACTCCAGCATTGCACGTACTAGCTTGTGTCGAGTTTATCTTCTGGCTCCACCGGCAAGACTGTGCGTAACTTTTGTAATCGCACAGTGTGGCACACTTGTGCACGAACATGTTCACTGAGAAGAGTTCTGTCTTCAGTTGTTATGGACGGGCAAGTTTATCATTCGTCCAATCCATATTTAACTCTGTTAAAAATGTGCGCGTACAAATAAATGTTTTCGCTCCGGTGGCGGAAGCAAGACTGAGTTCGCGAACAAAAGCGTGTACGCGTCGACACGAGTCCACTGCATGCTTGTCTGCGCGCACAATGATAAACAGATGTGCGCGAACATTTCTAGAATGTTCGCATACAATTTGTTATTGTTTGCCAGAGTGAGTCGACCAGAGTGAACATCTGTGTCGCACACTGTGCATTACAGTGCCGCACAGTTCAGCACACTGGTGGAATCGCGCCTTAAGATAGTTCCGGTGAAACATTACTGATATTGGCATTTAACGGCCGTTTTGGAAATATTGGCCTTCAGAAAAAAAAACGATGTATCGTTAGTCTATGGGTTTTTTAACTGTAGGGTGTCAAAAACAGCAAATGGGTAATGTTTTTTTTTTAAATTCACCCTTCTCCGCCGCTGTCGTTTCACTGTGCCACCTCCATTAGCATCTTTAAAGTGTAAAATGTTCTATGTGAGGTACTGATATCTGATGAAATGCGATCTTTTTCATACTGTCTGATGTTCTATGAAATTGGTCAGTTATAAAAAATGTAGAGACAAGTTCTTTCTGAATTTGAACTTGAGATGGCCTTCAGTGTGTCATTTAGGGTAAATGAAGTTCGAGATGAGTAGGGTTTCCTTATCAACTCGGATAACAAAGAATTCTCGTCTTTATGGCTCTCGAAATAAGGGTTTGACATTCAAGAGTAATGAGAGGAAAAAGCTTTTTACGACTGCCTGTTTTATTTTTGGTATATTTTTCCTTGATTTTCTTTGTAGTTCAGAACTTCTTAACACGTTTGCTGCGGGGGCTAAAAACTTGTTCTTAATTCAAGTGCGTTACGGGAAATAATGTGCCCCGTAATGATCTACTCCATTGTGCGTTACGGATATAAAAGTGCCCCGTAGACCTATGTTGCTTTAAACCTCTATAACTTACTGAAATTTAACTTTTTCAATTATTATTTTTTTTCAATCGAAAGATTACAAAATTTACTATACAGCACTCTTTTCGCCTGTAGATTGAGCAAAAACTCAAGAAATTATAAAGAAATTAAATTTTCGGGGTGATCTTGTCCCCGTAACGCACTACAAATGATGAAATACGGGGTTTTAAGTTCCCCGTAGCGCCCACAATTAGTTTTTGTCGATGAAATGATAGTGATGGGAATGAAATAAAACGATAATTTTAATGAAAATATTGTTTATTTCGATTGGTTTCACATAGGTGTTACACAATCTTATAATTGAATGAAAAGTATTTTAATTAAATATAAGCATATAAAAAGGATAAGAAACAATCTTTGACAAATCCACTTATGATAAAGAAACTATTTAAAAATTGCACATAAAAACTAAAAAAAAATGAAACTATGTTCTATTATTAAATTTAAAAAATTAAACAAAGTTTTACTTGGTAAAAATACAAAAACTTTTTGAAAGATAAGGCCAACATACGTCGCGAACGCTTCATTTTCAATAAAATATCGATACGTCGTTTGTTACTGACATCTCCAATGTAAATGAGGTCAAAACCCCGTACGGGCAAGTAATTATTTCTACGGGGTTTTTTGAACCCCGTATCGCACTTAAATAGATTTTTTACTATCTGGTCGGAGCGGGGTTCATAAAACCCCGTATATTTTTTTAACAAATATGAATTATATATTCGACAAAACACACAAATATATAGTTATCTCAGTCATGCAGTCATAAATGCCTGTCTGCCCGCACCAGCGGATAGACAGCACTTTTTTGCCCCGCACTGAATGAAAGTAACGCACGGGGTTGAAAAGTCCCCGTAACGCAGTGAACGTGTTAACTCAATGTTGACAGATTTTGTTGACGATATGACAGGATTTGGTTCACTTTCGTCTTTCATGTGACATTAAATAAGCGTATTTTGTTATTGTTACTTTTATATTCTACTTTAATTTTTATTTAGGATTGCGGATGTTACGTACCATTTTGTTTTCGTTTAAATTATTATCTATTTTTAATATCCCATAGCGCATAAAAAAGAGTTTCAGGTATAACAGTAAATATGCTAGGTATTCTGTTTGAGTTTTACAATGAAAATTTTAAAATAGACGCTACAACGCAACCCGCTAGCTATCGACGACCCTCCAACCCCTGCGCGTGGACGACGGGGTCAAAACGTCCTTGACATATTCATCACAAAACAATTCTCGTGTCTCCAGTTTAACAAGAGAATCGTTTTTAGTTATTTGTAAATCTCGTTCCTTTGATCTTGAATAAGAGTTAAGGAGAATTGTTCGTTAAAATTGATTGATAGGAAGGTGAGATTTTCATTCGAAAGGTTAACGAAATGGCTATCACATATTTTGAATAGACACTTAAATTTTATTTTTAAACTGGCAGCACTCCGCAGTTTTACCCGCGTTGTACCCGTTCCCGTGGGAATCAGGATGAAAATAATAAACCTTCGTTGAATGTCCATTACAAAAAGATTTTTTCAAATCGGACCAGTAGTTCCTGAGATTAGTGCGTTCAAACAAACAAACTCTGCAGCTTTATAATATTAGTATAGATATGTATTACGTCCCTATTTTCCAAGTATTTGGATGGTTTCTTCTCCATTTGAGGCTCCTATGAATAGTGCTATAATTTCCTTCGCATTTTTATACTGAAAGGTACCTTTCCTTATATTCTTTTCACCATTACGTATTTATCGAAATCGACATCGATTCATAACGAACCCAAATTGTGTCAGGGCCGTTTGAGGGTTAACATTGTGAACAATAAAATATTGGTGAAATAAAATACCTTTTTTATCCTTGAGTACTCGATGAGAGGTTTTGAATAAATTATTAGTTACTCGTTCTTTGTGATTACGAAAAGGCGAAGGACTTAATATATTTGTAAAAACTCTTACGTAAATAATCGGCTTAAATGCTTAAATATGGGCTTTAATAAAAATTACTGCTGAAATTAAAGAAAAAGGAATTTGCGGTTATTTAATAAAATCATCAAGGATTTTTAATAAGATTGTTTCTCAACATCTGTTTTTGTATTATGTGGCCTAGAAAAGATAAATCTACCGTAATATATGATTTAAAATCTTGTGGAGCTTTGAAAAGCTTGTGGAGGTACCCCCCACAACCGAAACCACGGGGCACACCTAGTGAAACATAAAGAACAAAGTCTATCCAACCATTTCTTCCACAGGAGCAACCCTAGCAGTAATCATCGACATGAACCAGAAAACGTCAGTCATCTTCAGTTCGTGCGTGGCTGTGTTCTACACGCTCTTCGGGGGCCTCTACTCCGTCGCATACACCGACGTCATCCAGCTGTTCTGCATCTTCATCGGGCTGTGGATGTGCATTCCCTTCGCCTGGGCCAACCCTCACGTCAAGCCCCTCAGCTCCATGGAAATGGACTGGATAGGGAAGATAGAACCGGAGTACTACTGGTTCTATGCGGATTATGGGTTGCTGCTGATTTTCGGAGGAATTCCTTGGCAGGTGAGCATTTTTTGAGAAAATTGAGGAAAGCTTAATCTTTTTGAGGAAAACTGTATTTGGTTATGTGATTTTGCTGTAGCCTCTACTAAGATGTTACAACTAAAGTTACACCCTCTTACTTACTATAAAATGTGATTTTTAAAAAAGGCTCACCAAGACTCAATCTATAGGACTAGTCTTTTTACTTTACTCTCTGACTGTAACTGTAATGACTCTGTAATGACTCTGACTGTAACTGTAATAACTGTGATGACTCTGGCATGTAATATGTACTTTCTAACAGACAACGATTATCTATCCTAATAAGGCCAATACTTAATACATTATTTTCTGCCACAAGGTATACTTCCAACGAGTCCTGAGCAGCAAGACAGCTGGTCGGGCGCAGATCCTGTCCTACGTGGCGGCAGTCGGATGCATCTTCATGGCCATTCCACCAGTGCTCATCGGAGCTATTGCGAAGGGAACATGTATGTTAATAAATAATTAAATAATAATATACCCGGACAAGTTCACACACGGATAATTAGACCAAAGTAAGCTTGTGTTATGGAATCTAACTCACTGATACTACTACATATATACATACACAAATACTTTATAAGACTATATAATTGACACCCAAACGTCGCGCGTCGTCGCCAACAACTATATCTATCTGCACATATTGTTGACCCCGGGCGGGAATCGAATACGCAACCTCCGACAGAGTAAGCGCTCTCACTGCCACTATCCCAACGGGCTTATCATGTATGCCATCCCTTTATATTAAGACTATCGCGTCACTTCGCTTTTGGGTTGGATATTTTTTTAATTTGGATTTGTATTCAGTATAATGATAGATGGGACAATTATTTAGTTTAGACAAAACAGTCTGTTGGAGGACTCTTTACTGGGATCCTTTATTAGAAGACTGGGTGTGGTATGGTCTGCGCAGGCTCTTACATTTCATGTTTCGCTACATCAAAGGAAAAGGAAAATATCACATAAATGAATTACGTAATTCGGGCGAATTTCCAAACTCATTATTTGATTAAAGACCTAATTGAGTAGGGTAAGAATCTATGACATATTTTTATAATCATTTGAAATAAAATATTATTTCGACGAATCCTTTCAAGTTGCTACGATACCGATGTTCATTTTATAAATCGCTATTTTTTGTACGCGGAAAGGTTTTCCCTCTCATAGAGTGCTGCACTTCTTATCGAGTCAATATGATTATCTTATATGTGCCCAGACCAGAATTTAGCTACCTCCTTCGCACTGTTACTGGCTTTCCATAAGTCCTACTAATGATCAGAATAACATACAGGATACATTTTATCCCGAAATTCCTTCAGGAACAACGCGGGTAACACCGCCGGGTGCGGCTAGTCCACCATAATGTAGGGCACGGGGCAGTTAGGGTATTGGCCCTGCGCTAAGATGAGTTGAATTTATGTAAACTTCTAAATCACCTTTATACCTTTATTTTATACAGCGTGGAACGAGACAGATTTCAAAGGGGACCTGACCCCGTCGGGCGAGCTCACCTCCGACCAGACCTCGATGATCCTGCCGCTGGTGCTGCAGCACTTGACTCCTGACTTCGTCTCGTTCTTCGGGCTGGGCGCCGTGTCTGCTGCGGTCATGTCCTCAGCTGATTCTAGCGTGCTGAGCGCTTCGTCTATGTTTGCCAGGTACTGAATCTATATCTATATTTCCGGTTTATAAACCGGAAAAAAATCCAATTCAACAAAATGTCACCTACGTGACCCATCTAAACTTGGAAAATAACGTAAGCGCAATCTAAATTTTTTTCACACTAGCGCATTTATTTCATCCCGGGTGGAACTACCAAATAGATAAGACATATAAGAAGTCACATAAGAGGAAGTTTATTGATTACTTTCATTCCTAAAGTCCCTTGGGAATACTGGGGAAAAACCGCGAGTTAGAACTACGTACCATTGGCCTTTGTACAAAAATACTGGTTTTCAATTCAACATTATGTACAAACATTCATACCTACAGATATTATGAGCTTTCCTCAACAAGTGTCGGGTGGTATTCGGTGACCTTTTTAAAAGCTGCCGTATCCGTTCTACTACGTACTTTGTATCCGTTTAAGTGTAAGTTTCGTGATGGACATTACCCAGAATATTTCAAAGAATATTCTGACCGCTGTTTGCCATAATACACGCTTCCTCAAACAATTTGGTATTTATTATTCGCAGTTTTTAGTAAGATAATTTTGGATTTGCACTGTAAATGATTCCGATCAGTAAAACTATAATTTCCTAATTGATAACTTGAAATTATTTCTGACAGTTAGCCATTAGCCTAATCAATAACAGCTACACCACGAGCGCTACATTATTCCGTGACGTGTGAATCTTAGGGCTTAAACTTGTTCATGCGTTCGGATATAGCTTGCGAAGCCAAATTTTGTTTTGAAGGTCATGTATTAATACACATATATGCTACAAACGCTACGTTAATTATACCTACTCGTATGCAAAATGAAATAAATATTCCCGGATAAATTCACACACGGTTAATTACACCCAAATTAAGCTCTAAGCGTGTTTTGTAGAATCTAACTAACTGATACGACTAGGTATACATACACAAATATTTCAACAGCATAATTCTAATGTCTTTTTTGTTCCTAGGAACGTGTACAAGCTGATATTTCGACAGAGGGCTTCGGAGATGGAAATCATCTGGGTGATGCGAGTCTCCATTATCATTGTGGGGATACTTGCTACCGTCATGGCACTCACCATACCTTCCATTTACGGGTTGTGGTAAGTTTTCAACAGCCTTTCATAATAACTTAGTTATATTCTCAAAACAGATGGGATAGTCCATGTGTAGACGTCCCGTACACCCGTACTCAAAGATGTCGAACGCTTCCTTATATTAGTAGAGATTTAATGAGTCACTGTGACATGTAATGTGTGAAAATTTATATTATTAATTAGTTAAGTGTAGATTTAATGGATGTCTCTGAGTGCGGCAGTTAATCCATATACGGACAGTTTTACCTTCAGCAATAACTGAAAAATGGTGTGAGTAGACCTGACTGAAGCATAGTGAAGTAAGGCGGTATTTCGTTAGATGTGATTGTACGAATCTGATCCGGTCCAACTGTATCAGTTCACCAAGCTAATGGGTCTATTTTTTAATACACAACCAGAAACGGCCTGTAAGCTACAATTGCAGCCTGCAATTTGTAGGTCATATTAGATATACAGTGAGAAGGTACCGCACTAGCCTAATGTACAGTCAACTACAAAGTTGATGAACATATTCAAAAGTATAAAACACCTGCACACACTTATTTTAGAATGTTTTAGTATTCAAGTGTTTTGTAATATTGAAAGAGTGTATCAACTTTTATAGTTGACTGTACCAACCTCGTTAGGAAACAGATTAAGAAATAGATTCAATTGAACACTTGCAATTGCATCTTTTTATTGCTCACTTGGCCACTTACCTATTCAAGCGTCCTTATTGCTCACTTTAATACTAGTACATACAATATTTATAACTTTTCCAAGGACAGATGTATCATAACACTTGTAACGATTCGTATAAGTGCGCTCAATGGCAGTGAATGGCGCCCAATTATAACCAATGTCTTTCCAGAGTGAGTTTAGGAAAGTTATTATAGAGTTGTGGTCACGTTCGGCCGTTCTCGGGTGATGGGGTTTCGTAAGTTGCCTTTGGGGACTTCAGTTCGTGTTCAATTTTGCATATTTGATAAAACGTGGACTGAGGAAGGAGTTTGTGTCATGTTTTTAAACATTTTTTTGATGAAATTATGTTTTTTTTAAATTGCTTAATGTTTCGCTACCTATAATAAGCTTTTCCTTTAGAAGCTTGCAATGTAAAGCCTTCAAGCAAAGTTGACTCTAACAATATCACAATTTACAGCACTCAAGGAATTAGGAGCTATCGTCTTCATTACAAAATGTTGCTCAAGTTTTAATTTAAATGGAAAATCTAAATTTTCCTCAATTACGCCAAAGTTGTCTCTTAACGATGTGATATTGTTATTTTCTTGTATTCTTGGAAAGAATAAAGAATATTGTTAATGAAGAACAAGGTGTTTCTATGTTATTTATTTGTTGTTTTAATTTCTAAATGATGACGGTTTTTTATCTGTTGCTCGCGGCTCAGCCTACACAGATAAAAAAAAATCAATTCGTTCATTTGATACGAATTAGGTAATATTGTTTCAGATGATCAAAATGGTATTACAAGAAAAAAATAATCTGTGTGGAAATCCATTTACCAACCACAAGTACCACAACCCACAACGCATTACGAATAGATTTTGACATTGTCAATGTCATATTTGACATTTCAATGTGATTTGTCAATTGAGCTCTGCACAACTCTACTCCATATTAATTTAAACGTACCCTTACGCTATACGCCTAAATTAAGGCGTGTTTTATGATTGAGCGAAATCACAAGTAAGGCTATCGTATTTAATTTTATAGTTACTGGAAATAAAATCTATTAAAATATTTTAAATCTTAAAGCTCTAAAGTTGCTTATCAAATACGAGTTCGGGCCGAGCGATGCCGTTTTAAGCTACAACTGTATATTCGTTCACTCACTTCCTTTTAGTCTTGAGCAAACTCAAAGCTGAGGTAATTGAAATTTAATCCCGAACTAGAGGATCGGTGCGCGAATTGCCGAGGTTTCTCCGCTGATCTCTTTATATTGGAGCCTACTTCGTGGAGACGAGGGTTGAAGACACCTGGATGATTTTGAAAGAGAAGAATATCAGAACTAAGATTAGATAGAGCGGAGTTTAAACTTAATTTTTAGAACTGTTATTATTGAGAAATCGTTTGTTATTACGGTAAATGAATGAAAAACTGACAAACATGTTCGTTCAATGATAATCTGTTGAGAACGAGTGTTCATTTCTCCATTGAATGAAAACATGTAGGTATGTGTAATTTTGAGAGAACATCGGCAGGGCAGCATTTTTTTTTCTCAAAATACGAGTAGGTACGGTCGGCCAAGAAAGTGGTCTACCACTTTTGACAAAAGTTTCTGCGAGATGTAACGATCGCTAAGGTTGACTTTTCTATGCACAATTATGTTATGACGTTTAAAATTGACCTTGTTGTTTCATGACGTTCAAATGAATCTCAACCGTAGGGTGGTAGACCACATATTTGGCTGACTGTACACATAATAATGTTTTTTGCTAATACCAGTAGGCATACATAAAAAACATGGTTTAACCTGTCAAAAGAGTCGTTCATATTGACAAACTATATATTCCACGTCAGATTTACGTCGCGAGACAAGTCACAGTTCCATTAGCAGTGCTTTAATGTAGCAATAAATAACAATAAGCTTAGGTTTTGATCGCGATTTCAACAATCATTAGTCACCAAAGTACTCCATTTAAAGTTTACGACCTAATTGCAATAAAATTATAATGCATGTATATTTCGCAAACCGCACCATCGCGATCGTGCGAAGGACATAGTAATGATGCGCGTGCGACGATTTACCGTCGCATAAACGGACGAGTACCGTCTAATGGAGCAATTACGGGCTTAGCAACTTTGTGCAACCTGTGCGTGATACTTTAGGGCCCTTACAGACTGTCCAGGCAGCCTTTAGACTGTTATGACGCAGTCAGCTCTGTATTTTATCAATTTAATGATTTTTCTAATTCATCGAATGTGATGGTACTAATTAAATCGCTATTCGACTTCTAGTGACGTTATCTCTAACATCAAATGCTCGAACACTTTATCTCAAACTTAAAGACAAAAATCTGTGACAGACTGTGTTTTGTCTTCAATGTGCGCTTTTTGAAAGGTTTTCATAGACTAGAAGACATTCTGTGTGGTCTGCGCAGCTTCTTACGGCATATGTACCTAATCTAGACATGTGAATCACGATGATCCCACGTTGATTGAATAGCCATCAAATCATTAGGAAATATTCAGTGTATTCAGAGGATAATTGTGCGTTAACTTTCTGTGTGAATTTACGTAACTGTACTAACTATTGTGATACCGAATAAAACAATTCATGTGACATGTCTTTACGTCTAAACAAGGTGAAATGAGAGTTATTTATGGTATTCCCTTTAGATACTCCAGATAAGGGAAAAGATTTATCCAATTCCCTTGATAGAACACTTTGAAATATCGAAATAAATAGTGTTTTATACATTGAGTTATAATGTACTCGTACTAACGTTTTTTGTACATCACCTTTTTCGTTTTATTTTTTTTGGGTGCTATATTTTAGATATATTTAAGAGGCGGTTTGCGTTAAGATAAGTCGATAATATGTATATCACTGAAATTTCTAAATGTTGCCAGTATAAAGAAGATTTACTTTTTTACTGATTTATATTTTGTGTTTAGTGAATACATATTTGATATTAGCTGTTATAAGTGGAAGATAAACTAAAGAAGCAAAATATGTTTATTTTGAATGAACGTGCTACGAGTATTAGAAGTGTAATATATAAAATGCTTGAACATAAAATAATCACTTTAAGCAATATGTTCAAAGACTTTTGGCCATTTGATGTGATTTGACCCACAATAGCAATTTGAGCTTCGTCGTCTAGACTGAGCGAATTGACTAGATCTTGGCTAGATCAATAGAAATGACAGAAACGTCACAAAGTCAAATTACTAGCTCGGGCTCGCGTTCTATTGACACATGGTCAATTAGGTCAATCTCAACACTTTGCAAACATAACCTCTGTTATACCCACAAACACATTCTAAACTAAACCTTGTGCTATAAACATAAGCTCTACAATACAAAGTCCAAAGTTAGTAAGTAAGTATTAGCCTCTAATATCTCACTGCTGGGCAAAGGCCTCTCCTCTCAATGAAGATACCAGTACAGTGAGGAGGATTAGGCGTAATCACCACGCTTCAAAAAGTACAAAAGAATTTTCCCTCGCAGGTCAATGTGCTCAGACCTGGTGTACGTAATCCTGTTCCCTCAACTCCTGATGGTGGTTCACTTCAAGAAGTACTGTAACACTTACGGGTCACTGGCCGCGTATATAGTGGCACTGCTGGTGCGTCTCACGGGGGGTGAGAAGATGCTGGGACTGCCGCCGCTCATCCACTTCCCTGGATGGGATCCCGTCAACCAGATCCAGCTGTTCCCCTTCAGGACCATGGCGATGGTGATGTCCCTGTTCACGCTGGCGTTTATATCCTGGTTGTCAGTGTGAGTATTCTCTTATTTTTATTGTGATTGGTGTTTTGGGATGTATGGGAATGCGGTAATGGTTGTGTAAAGTACACATGTGAATATTTTTTTAGCATTCCGATTTCTTACGATTAAGCGAACACTACTCAGTTTGAATTGAAACTACGTTTACGGACACACTTCTCTTTTATTTTAGATTTTTATCTGACGTTCTCGCTCCTTTACAGGAACCGTGGTCACAGATAGTGATCTGACCAAGTGTGGTGACAGTAGTTTTCTATGACCAAGGTTCCTATAAAGTTTCAATTCAAAATAAGCTATGGAATGTCTACATTATTTCAATTTAACGAATCTTTAAGGAATTAAAACTAGAACAAAGGTCCTAGATAACTTATAAACGAAATGCACTAGATTAGATATGCATAACCTAACCTAACCTAAGTTAATTACCTATGTGTGTACTTTGCCGCAACTGTGAAACAGGAGCTAAATGACTGTGTTATTCCTTCCATAGGTTCGTTAGATTATTTTTAACCTCACTATACACTCTTAAGAATAAGAATAAGAATAAGAATAAAATACATTTATTGCCAAAAATTAAAAATTGAAATATATACAGACATAAAAATTAAAATCCAAGTAACTTGGCAAAAGGCTGCAACTCAGCTGTTGCTGTGCGGAACGGATCCCGCACAGCGCTGGTTTTCAGTAGTCTTTATACTTAAACTAATAAAATAAAAATTGGTACTAAATTGCCTTTACTTTCTTAACTTCAGGTTTTAACAACATCTATATCTGTAGTAATCTGTACTACTTTTTAAAGAGAACGATTTTAGCCTGCTTAGGTCAATGTATAGTCGCGATCCCACGCATGTATAGAAATATGGCGCCATCTATTGGACCCACCACGCGAACCAGCTACTTAGCTATAAAGCCAAACTTCAGGGTAGCCTGTTGGGTCATTTGAGTACCAAAAGCTGGGTATTGATTTAATCTCTCTTCCACTGGCATCCCTGAATGATTCAGAGGTACCAAACCCAGTAGGTCTTAGGGACGTTGCCAAGTCGTATGCCACTGTGACGGTAAACAGCACGGAGCCACCCTTCTGGACATGGTATCTGATTCCTCTCTCAGCCGTAGCCCAAACTGAAGGCGCAATCATATCATTTTCAGGAATACCGTCAGCGGTTCCTACATTCAATCGTCTCGTCTGAGGCACAATGTTGTACCAGTCTCCGGGTCCTTTAAGAATATACGCGATCAAATGCCCACATTGATCAACGTTACCGTTAGGTGCGTTCAGATTCTTACCCATAGCGTTACAGTTTCTTTCGGCTTCAGTGTTGTAACCTTTGCCTGACCTCTTGACGTTGTTTATGTGCGCGGGTCGAATGAGGGCACGCACTCTGACAGGTATATTGATGCCGTTGACGGTGCGAAACGAGTAATCCAAGACTGGGTTGTTATCGTTGAGGCTGGCCAGAGTGCTCACTTGTACTGTTTGGACGGTGGGGTCGTTGTCGATGGCTTGACTGTATTCCCCGACTGTCCTGTGAGGAGGCCGCGCTGACTGCACGCAGCTGATCAGTAATATGACCGCCAGGGGTGCGAGGACTCCCGCTTGTATTTCTCTTCGACTATACATGTTTATGAATGAATTTACCAACCGCTTGGTCGGCGTTAGAGTTTTTATGTATATATCATAAATAGTCGAATTTGTGAAGCACTTTGTCTCTCAAAGATGAAGACACACTGATTTATTTGTTCTAGACTCGAGTATTTATTGGAATAAATAAGGAAAATAAATGAGATTTTTCCTTATAGACCGGGAGTCGTCGGCTGACAATTCTTCGTTAGAGTATGAAAGATCAAGCCAGATACAATTCATTTGCTATGCAATTTAAATAAAACCTAAGTATACCTTAATAATAGACCGAAAGCTTTGCCTCAGCACAGGGAATGCATAATCTTAGCATACTCGAGATAATGTGCGTACGTTGCTTTAGAATATTCAAAATTTTGCATATCTTAATTTCTATAATCTCCAATTTGCCAGCCCAATATTGGCAACGAGGTTCATCAAATACCTATTTCATTTTAAGATCATAAATATGTCTGGCGTTCAATTTGTTCGGGCACTAATAACGGGGTATCGACGGAAGAGTGTTTCAATTTGTATTCTTATATGTTTTAGAAGTTCTAAACACAATTACCCGTAAAGAAATTTATTAATCATATACCACCGGAGCCACAGGGCACTGCTAGTATTCTGATAAATTAAAACATAATAAAACATAAAACAACAAAGATGAAGATAATGCAAATGTCATAAGTCATCACAATTATATAAACTCCGCTTCATTGGGTTTACCTTAGGAATATGAGGAAAATAATAACATAATGTGTGCTTCTCAATCGTTTATTTCAATTTAGTTTTACCCACAAACAACTTTGGGAATGGCTTTGGTCGCTTTTGTTTATACAGTCGGAATAGTTACTAGGCTATATTGGAGTTATTAGACCGCCTTAAGGCCACTGACAAGATCTGACGGTTGAAACAACCGAGACGGAATTATACGAGTGCTTCAAAGCACGGTAGCGCTCAAATACATATGGCACTATCGGTCATGTTAGCTCCTCCATCCAAGTAGGGATGGAGGAGCTAACATCCCTGTCAAACAACGCCACGAGCACCTCCTCAATCGGCCTGTATATTACCATGCCCGCGCCCTATAATATTAGCGCAGACATTCAACACCAGTACTGAATTTGATCGAAAAGTGGTAGAACTTGTGAAAATTGAAATTGCTCCATGTATGCACAAAATGAAAAAGTACTTCGCATTACATATTTTTCTGTTTGAAAAATAGGTACATGAGTATACAATTTTCTTGGAATTCACTTTTTTTATTTGTTAATAAGCTTTACAGGACAGGGTTTTGTACAGTGTTATAATTAAATAACGCATAATTAATATTAAATTGGATTGATTGCATCAAAAAGTAAAGTTATAAAGCTTAATTATTCCACGAATCCGGATCATCTAGTGGGTCGTTGTTGTACCAATACCCGGGTATCGTCCGAGTCACTGCGCCATTGGCATCTTTGTACGTTTCAATGGCACCAAATCCAGTAGGCCTTAGAGATGTAGCCAAGTCATAAGTGATCGTCACGGTCCACGAAACCGAACCTCCATTCTTGACGTGGTCAACGATTACCCTCTCAGTTGCTGCCCAAATTGAAGGAGCATTCAAATCACTCTGCACTGTTCCCGTGTTGATCCGTCGCGTCTGCGGCACAACGTTGTACCAATCTCCGGGCCCTTTGAGGATGTACGGTATCATATGTCCACATTCGTCATTGTTCCCATTAGGTGCGTTACGATTTTTATTCATCGCTTTGCACTTTTTTTCGGCATCTTTGGAATACCCTGTACCTTTTCTTTTGATGGGATTTATGTGGATGGGACGTACTAAGGCCCGCACTCTGACAGGTATGTTGATTCCATTGGGGGCAGTACGGTAGGAATAATCCAAGACTGGGTTGTTGTCGTTAAGGTTGGTTAGGGTGCTCACTTGTACTGTTCGGACGGTGGGGTCGTTGTCGATAGCTTGATTGTAATCCGCGACTGTCCTGTAAGGAGGCCGCGCTGACTGCGCGCAGCTGATCAGTAATATGATCGCGAGGACTCCCGCTTGGGTTTCTCTTCGACTATACATGTTTATAAATGATTTTACCAACCAGTTGAACCAGTCGATGCCAAACCACTTTGTAATAAATCTCCCAAAGATACACTGATTTATTTGCTCCAGCCTCGAGTATTTAAATAAAAATGAGAATTTTCCTTATAGACTAGGAGCCTTTGGTTGTCAATTTTACGTCAGAGTATGAAACCCAAAGATACAATTTATTAGTTGTATTTAGGTATACTTAGCTAAGTACTTAAGTAATATATCAGAAACGCAGTCTTATAAAAAGAAGCTTACTGGATATAAATGATTCTAGTAAATGTGGCGTCGTTTTAGAAGATTCCAAGTTTATTTTTTTGGTATCTCCAATTTGACCGGTTATTCCCAATATCTTTTAGCACATTTTGAAACGGAGGCTCATCAAATATCTCATTTGAGGTGATCATAAATAAGTTTAAAATAGTTTCTAATTTGTCTCTTAGATTAGCCTAAACAAAAGTTGCATTCATATCATTAACTAGCAGCGCCCCGCGGTTTTACCCACGTTGTGCCTCTTCCCGTGGGAATTTTGGGGATGAAATATAGCCTATAACCTTCCCGTTGAATATGGCTATCTATTACAAAAAGAATTATTCAAATCGGACTGATAATTCCCGAGATTACCTCCAACATACAAACAAACAAACTTACAAAATTTACCTCTTTATAATATTAGTATAGACTTCAAATTTTTCGATATTTATGAGTTACGTATGAGGCTACCGGGTTATATAGTACAAATCTCCCGTCTAAAAATATGTATTTTTAATTTGACAAGTTTGCCCAAGATTGTCAATTCCCAATGAAACATATCTGGCGACCACGGGCTCTTCGTCTATATGTCATAGGTTATCTAATTGAAAACAACTTCGTTCATACAGTAATGAACTTGTCAAGATAATTTTAAATATAAATTTTTTGCTCTATTGATTAAAGTCAGTGCTTATGTATACTAAATTATTATAAATATTTATAAACTAAATAATCTATACTTTATAATATAATAAATCTGAAGAGTGTTTGTTTGAACGCGCTAGGATCCGAAACCACCAATCCGATTTCAATAATTCTTTTTGTAATGGATAGCCACATGAAGGTTAAAGGCTTTTTCATCCTAAAATATCCATGGGAACGGGTATAATGCGAGTAAAACCGCGGGGCACTGCTTGTTATATATCTATACTAATGTTATAAAGAGGTAAAATTTTTAAGTTTGTTTGTTTGTATGTTTGTTCGAGCTAATCTCAGGAATTACCAGTCCGATTTGAACAATTCTTTTTGTATTAGATAGCCACATTCAACGGGAAGGTTATAGGCTATTTTTCATCCCGGAATTCCCATGGGAACGGGCACAACGCGGGTAAAACCGCGGGACGCTGCTAGTATTTAGAACATAAACAAATTAATTACCACTCATACCTAGTGTCAACTAAAATGAGGATAAAACAAATGACATAATAATTATGTAAAGACCGCTTCAATAGGATTTCTTATAATTATTTTACCGTATTATTATGAGGAAAATAATTACATAATGTGTACTTCTTAGTAATTAAATTAAATGTAATATTGGGGTTTTAAACAAGGACGACTTTGGTCGCTTTTAGTGGTACAGATAAAAAGACAACAGTTACTAGGCTGATACTGATATCTCCAGCGTGAATCGCGTCGAGTGAGTTATTAAAAATAGTCCATAATAAGTATAAACTGAACACTAGCAGTGGCCTGCGATTCTACCTGCTTTGTGCCCGATCCGTTGGGAATTTTGAGATCACGAAATAGCCTATAACCTTCACATAGAATGCAGCTATCCATTATTAAAAAAAATCAAATCAGACAGGTAAAAACTAAAGGAAGAAACTCTTCAGCATTATAACATTAGTATATATACAATATCGTAGTCTATAACCTATATTATAAAGAGGTAAAAATTTGTAAGTTTGTTTGTTTGCCTGTTCGAGCTAATCTCTGGAAATACCTAATCAGATTTGACGGTCATAGGCTATTTTTCATCCTGAATATCCCATGGGAACGGGCACAATGCGGGCAAAACCGCTAGTGATAGATAAACATGTATCTATGAGACATTTGACCTTTTGAATCTAGAGTGTATCATATTCATTTAATCTATGTGGATGTAAAAACAGTGGAAAATACATGTTATTATTTATTTGTAAACAGGAAAAAATGTAGTTTTAAGATAGTGGAACCTACACAGTAATATAGGTTATACATCGAACAACACATGGGATACATTTTATCCCGAAATTCCCGCCGGAACGGACCGCGGGACGCGGCTAGTAAAATAAATGCAAGGTGTATGGCTAGGCAACGGTCAGCTCGGAACTCAATAGCATAGCACGACTCTGGTGGAAAGGCATTAATTTCGGATCGAACTCATTTCACGCACGCTATACTAATTTGTAGCGCATGATGTGTGTTTATATCTATTACCTACCGTGAAAATATTAGTGTTTCACGTAATATAAACAGAAAATTACTGTTGAATCGTCTTACAATTGAAACGAGTTGTAATGCGTGCATAACAGTTACATTGTGGTTCATTTGTATATTTGTATGAAATTAATTGTTATTTTTTGCTCATTTGATTAAGTAAGTATTTTTCTGAAATACTAACACCGCCCCGCGGTTTTGTCCGCGTTGTGCCCGTTCCTGTGGGAATTTCGGGATTTTTTATACATAACCTTTCTCATTACTCTATCTATTTAAAAAAAACGGGACAAAATCCGTTGCGTAGTTTTAAAGATCTAAGATCAGACAAGATCACAGATCACGGTTAACCATTTCAAGTCCACTAGACATTCATAAGTTAATACGACAACATAAAACAACACAATGCAATGATTACGCTTGCGAGACTTCCTAATTGTGGTCAACAGCTAACTTCTCCGAACATACAGATTAGCCAATCCGCCAATCAATAACGAATCCGGAAATACCAATCAAGTGTCATTAAACTATTGTAAGTTTTAACGGATCCTACAGAGAAATAACTGTGATTGGCTTGGGTCGTGACAGACAGACAGTCTTACAGACAATGTCGGTAATGGATACGAAAGTGACAGCATCACGACTGTTACACAACGAGCGCTTATGTCAGCTATTCATATGTTTCGCACATTGTTCTTAACTAATGTCATTTTTAACTTCTGAAAAGGAAAGAGACAGGTATATCTTTTGTCTCTTTTAAACCTTTCTTTTCACTTAGTTATGTATTAAAAAGATTAGGCACCTATACAGATAGGTACCTACTTAATATATTACTTGAGAGGTTTTCGTAACTTTGAGTTTGTTATGTGAACTAATTAGGTATACAATAACTTAATATGACTTTTGCAAGTTGTAAGGTTTTGGAAAAGTTCAGGGAATTTGACTCGCGCATTTCGACCAGAGTTACTATGCTACACAATATTGCAATGCTACGTTGGAGACTCACCCTTCATATCAAACATACATCACATGAATAATCATGTCAAACAGAGTGTAACATAGCTCTGACGAAAAGAAACCAGTGCCCTTTTCACTTCCACTAAAAGTAATATTTTTGTGTTTAACAAATAAATAACTTCTTTCCCTAGGTTCCTGTTCAACAACGGCTACCTAAGTCCTGAGTCAGACTACTTCAACTGCGTCGTGAACATTCCCGAGGACATCAGGCGAGTCGACGAGCCTTCTGAAGCGGGAGAGCAGATGTCAGTCCTCGGAGGAGTTCCTGGAAGGTTGTACGGAGCGGCACAAACCCTGGTGGGCGCAGACGAGACCCTGGGCAGGATAAACCCGGCCCTAGAACCTGATGATGACCTGGACGACCCCAACGACGGGCCCACACCACTCTTCGGATCCAGCAACGCACCACCACCAGTCCAACCATACGGCAAACAAACTGCTTTCTAATCTATGACAATCTTCCCTTCGCCTTAACATCACTCTCAAGGTATCTCCAATAAGTAAATATTTTACGAAAATTTTATGTACTATATAAAACATTATGTATAAAGTCGTTTATACGATACATCGAAAGCGTTTCAAGTTCAGTATTCTACTACCATGGTTATGCTCAAACTGTTTTGTACTGGACTTCATCTTCCGCGTTTTGTATGTTTGTGTAAAATAGTACATAACTGAAACTCATCAACGTTGAAAATGATACGATTACGAGTATATAATAGACGAATTAGAGGTATATAAGATGTATATCTACTGCGTTAAGCAATAGAAAGCTATATTTATAGTCGGTGTATGAATAAAGTGTAGTAGCAAATGAATATTAATTATAAAGAAACACATACATATCATGAAATGTGAATTATTGTACGTTAGCTGACTATTGTATATTGTTTACATTGAGAAGATTCCTTATTTATGTCAATTACGTAGGGATAGCACGCTAACCGGAGTGCTGTTGAGGATATAGATCGCACTACTACGAGTAGATCGGCTTTCGAGACACGAGTTTATATGTATAATCACGTGACCAAACAGCGCTAACAAATAAAAATAATATATATATAGAAACAATATATAAAATGCAAATTATATCTTTTGCCTATTAAAACGTTAATATAAATAAAAGAAGCAAATAACGTAACTTTAACTGAGCTTTTAATAAATTTAGTACAATTTAGTCGCCATTTAATTAATAGGCTTGTTGTCTATATTTTAATAAATTCATTTTGTATTGTAGTTATAAGTTTTGTCGAGAAATATTTTAAATTTTAGCTTCTAAAAGCTTTTTAATGAATCATCAGTGTAGAACTCATTGTTTTGAAGATATATTTTGAATGTGTTATGGAACTAATAAAGTTATTACAGGCCTAAACATTCGATGTCTGCACTGATGATATTATTTGAACTATGGGGGTGGAAACATACTACTTTAAACAAAACAAGGGTGCATTCAGTACGGCGATATATCAGTTTAAAAAGCAAGGTATCTTCTAAAGATTTTGAAACGAAAGGTAAAAGGAAAAAGATCCATTTTTTCTATAAAAAAATATTGTATGGAAACCTACTTCAATTAGTTAATCCTTGACTTCATTGACGTGCTCGAGTAGCCGATATTTATTTATACGATATTGAATGCACGCTCTCAGTTTTGTTACCCAGTTTGTTTACGCCCACACATGTTAAAAGAAATAAATGTTTATATTAAGATGTTGTTGTAAATCTGTATTTTATTGATGTTTTCAATCTGTTCAGCCCTTAACCCGAGTGTCTTGTTGAAATGTTAAATAAGTGTCCAAAGCTTTTATTAATAAGTATAAAACATACATATCATTCAACAGATTAATATAT
Organism: Cyclophora albipunctata; assembly: GCA_963082685.1. Lineage (NCBI taxonomy): Eukaryota > Metazoa > Arthropoda > Insecta > Lepidoptera > Geometridae > Cyclophora > Cyclophora albipunctata. Next base: position 1,732,286 of record OY720118.1, read on the forward strand.
TATGTGTAATTTAATATAAATGTTACAATATTACCTTATTATATGTGGTACATTTTATAAACGTGAAATTTCTTTTGAGATCTAACAGTAAGAAATGTAATGATATAAATTTAGACTGCAGAAATACATATCTTTCTCAACGTACTGATATTTTCAGTAAGTGAGAAGTATTTGCCTTGCAGTGGCATTAGATTAAAATTAAAAGTATATATATTTCGGCAATATTGTTTTATATATATGTATTAGAATTTCAAAAGGAATTTCACTAAATAAACGCAATATAATATATACCCTATGTGATAATAAAATCACTTGCCTATAACATACGACTTTGCTAAGGCTATGGAAACGATACATATCATTATCTCTGTGACTTAATTTAAGTATATATAGTGTTTAGAAAACAATACATATCAGTATATAAGGTAAGTGTAGATATAGGTTATCGTTGTTGTTCTAAGGCGTCGCTTCCTTATCTATCAGAGAGTTTAACATATATATTTAGATACATATTTATATATATTGTAGAGCCTCTTGTTGGTTTGGTGCACTGATGTTGACTTACTATTAGGAAAGAGTAATTTAATCTATCTTTTAAGACTTGTTGTGTTTTGAAGCTATTTCTAGAGATCTATTCTATATGATCTATTATGCGTTTTGTTGTTAGATATATTGTACTTATAGGTTGAGTCAAATGAATGTTTCTGGATGGAATGTGACGCTGTAACCTATATATTATTATGCGGTAGATTCAGTTGGCAGATTCGATTATGCTCTGCGCATGGAAACTTTATATTTTTTAATAAATAGAGCTAAATTGCCTCTCATCAAATTGTTAACTTTGGTTTGAAATAAAAAATGTTTGTCCATTTTTGGAACCAAGGTGCAATGCCTGGACTCTGTAAATCTTAGTATGTATTTCAATTGAATTGTTCACTATTGTACCAAAATATCAACGCCATATACCATGCGCCATAGAGAGGTAGTATACGGTTGCCACGGTGCAGGCGACGGCGACGGTGACTTTAATTTTTGGAAAAATAACTTTTAATTTACCATTAACCAACTAACCTAACTTAAACTACACTATAATTGAATTAGTATTTTTGTAAAAAATCGCTTATATCTATGGTAAACATTACACAGTGGCAACCCCCTTAAAACATCTATGACCTTTACTACCTATCATCAAAAAGAGTGTTATTAGAAGTAGTTAGTTTTGTGGAGGTGCGATTCCGTTGCACGTAGCAGTTGTTTTATATACCAACGGCATTGCTGTGACGGCAAACGGCAATACTGTGCAATACACACTGCTCACTGTATAACAATTCTGTAGAAAACAGTGAGCATTATATTGTTTGTGACCAATCTAGAAATGCATCTGCATAAGTTAGACATAAATGACTAACATACGTAAGTCACTTGGTGTCATTAAAAGTTTCTGTATTTTGCCGTCTTCCGTCACAGCATTTGCCGTCACGTTACAACTGCACCGCCACGTCCAACGGAGTCCCATTAGACTGCGAGGTTGTAAGGAAGCGACAGTCACACTGTTAGCTTGTAGTTATATCTATTGACTTATTCCTAGATCTTGTTGAATATTTTGAGAAATGTGAAAAAACTAAATAAATATGTGTAACGTTGTAAATTCTACTGTTGCTCCCGTGGCATCAATAAAGTATGTAGCATGTTGATGGGTTTCTCTTTAGTTTGTTCCCTTGAACACTCTCCCGCTCATCCCCTAAGCGAGCCTGTCCATTGAAGAGCGTAGCTGTAGCCTAGCGCTCGACCAATCATAACGCAACGAAATTGTCAAACAACGCATTGACATTGTCAAAATTATAGAAACGCGCTTCGGGATTTAAATGTGATCGCTGTTCTCAGAGACGGCAATTATATTGAAAACTAGCTGTGCCCCGCGGTTTCACCCGCAGGGCCCCCGTTCCCGTGGGAATTTTGAGATTTTTATTCCTTATTTTTCTTATATAAAAACCTTGTCCTGACAATAAGGAACACATTAAAAAAAGAATCATCCAATTTGGTGCAGTCGTTCTGAAGTTATGCGCTTACCAACATATTTTGCGATTCATTTTTATATTAAAGATTAAAGATTAATTATTTATTTGACGATCTTAAGGAATCATTTGACGTCACTGAGTATGTGGCGGTTAGTGACCAGTCTCACCAGTATATAGGTCACCTATTTGAAAAGTCTATCTGTCAGCTTATTTGAAAAGTGGGACTGTATAAAATTCTACAAGAATTGTACTATAATTATGTCTATTTGTGATTGTAATGTGATACAAGTTCACAACCTTGGATATGGTAATGAATCAAACACAAAAAATAATTATTTACAATTTATTTTATTTAATACAAAATACCTTTACTTAGTACTTACACTAATTTTGTACAAATATTTATTTAAATAATAATACTTTTCGCTTCACATTCCTTTGCATTGGTAACGGATCTTACATCGGTCTCGTTGCAGAGACGGAAAATTACGTATTGAGTGAAGCCGGGTTGTGAGTGAGGTTCGCAATATTTCGTTTTAGAATAATCAGATCACAGTGAGCTCCTAACAATATCTCCTCAATACCTCGGGATGTAACAGACCACTCTTTGCAGACATGTATCAATATTGACTAACGGTAACGATACACTAGGGGTCATGAAGGCTGGCTTCATGGTTAGTATACGTAGCCCCCGTTGGAGTCGTACCCCTGGTTGATGGTGGCGGGCACGCCGCCGCCCGAGCCAGACGAGCCGTGCGAGGAGCCTTCGAACCCACCGCTTCCTCCGGACGAGAAGCTTCCGGCCGAAGAGAAGCCGCCGCCGCCGCCACCACCACCAGAAGAGTAGCCACCGTTAGAGGCGTACCCTCCCGAGCCACCGGACGAGTATCCACCGGATCCACCTGAGGAGTATCCACCGGATCCACCGGACGAGTAGCCTCCAGATGAGTGGCCTCCTGAGCTACCACCGGACGAGAAGCCTCCAGATGAGTGGCCTCCTGAGCTACCACCGGATGAGAAGGCTCCAGATGAGTGGCCTCCTGAGCTACCACCCGATGAGAAGCCACCAGAGAAACCAGAGCTACCACCGAATCCACTGCTTGAAGAAAAACCACCGGCGCTGGGGCTGCCGTAGCTGCTGGACGGGGTCTGAGCGGGAGTGCCGTAGGAGCTGGACGGGGCGGCGGGCGCGCCGTAGGAGCTGGACGGAGCTGGGGCTCCGTACGAGGATGAAGGAGCGGCGGGGGCGCCGTAGGAAGATGAAGGAGCGGCGGGGGTGCCGTAAGAAGTAGAAGGCGGGGACGCCGCGGGGGCACCGTACGAAGAGGAGGGGCCGCTGCTTCCGAACCCACTGGAACCGAATCCGCTGCCACCGAAAGCGCTGCCACCGAAACCGCCGCTGCTGCTGAATCCACCGCTGCTGAAGCTATTGCTGCTGGAAGCTCCGCCGTGGCCATGGCCGGACGAACCGCCAGATGAGCCGCCGAAGGAAGGAGCGCCGTAAGATGATGATGGGGTGGCTGCAGGGGCGCCATAGGAGCTAGAGGGTGCAGGGGCACCGTATGAGCTGGACGGAGCGGGGGCTCCGTACGAACTAGACGGGGCAGGGGCGGGGGCGCCGTATGAGCTAGACGGGGCAGGGGCGGGGGCGCCGTAGCTGGACGAAGGCTTCGGGGCACCGTATGACGTCGCCGGACCAGTCGGAACGCCATAGCTAGTCGCTGGGGGCCTGGCAGGGGCACCGTAGCTGCTGGACGGCTTGGGAGGCGCTCCGTAGCTGCTTGAGGGTTTAGGGGGCGCTCCGTAGCTGGAGGATGGCTTTGGTGGGGGGCCGTATGAGTTGGATGGCGGGGGTCCGTAGCTGTTGGAAGGCTTAGGCGGGCCGTATGATGGCTTGGGCGGGCCGTAGGAAGGCTTGGGCGGACCGTAAGATTGCTTAGGTGGGCCGTAGGATTGTTTAGGAGGGCCGTAGCTGTTGGAGGGGCGAGAGGGGGCGCCGTATGATGAGGAGGGGCGACCGCTGCTGTATCCACCGCCGCTGTGTCCACCGCCGCTGTGTCCACCGCCACTGTGTCCACCGCCGCTGTGTCCACCGCCGCTGTGTCCACCGCCGCTGTGTCCACCGCCGCTGTGTCCACCGCCGCTGTGTCCACCGCCGCTAGACGGGGGCAGGTAGGACGAGCTGAGGGGCGCTAGAACAAATACGCACAGCAGTTAATATAAGTAAGTACATAATACTACTAATTCAAGGACAGAGTGCCGTGAGTGGATACAGTGTTGTGGTGTGAGTTTGTTTCAAGGATTTTTGATGGCAAAATTCCAAATACTTTTAAAATGGCCTACTTGTCTCTAGATTTACTCACACATTTCTAACAAATACTCGGATACTAATATTGACCAAGTAAATATATTTTTCGTAACATTGTATGATCGTCAAACAGTATCCTAGTTACGCGAGGTGAATACACTTTGGACATTCGGAGATTTATTCGAGAGCTTAAGCAATTTGAGAATATTTGGTCAAGTTATTGGCCCAGCCGTGAGCCAAATATTTGTTGAATAGATTTTATTCAAAACACAAATTGGTTAGTTTGAAAGAACCGCCCAACTAACCAACCCAAGAAAAATTATGATAGGCCTTGCCCGTAAGTAGGTATTTTCATAAATATTCGTTTGAAGTACTTCAGGAGTTACAAAGTCATACGATCGATATGCAGACCACGGTTATTGTGGTGAGTAATTGGGTCAATCGTGTAGGTTACAAGCAACCCTCGTGTCAGGGTTTTTAGAGCAACCATGGTCTAAGTGTAGGGCCACATCTGCGGAACGTACGGCGCCGAACCTTCCGCTAATTACGCTCGTAGTGTATTTCAAGTTATCTATGACACATCAGTACGCGGCGTAATTTCGACTGATGTGTCATAGAGCGGAAGGTTCAGCGCCGTACGTTCCGCAGATGTGGCGCTACACTAACGATTGAAGCAGCCATGACAGAATTCAAAAGCACGTTAGCGCTCAAATAGAAATGCCACTAACGGCCACCCATACAAGTAGTGGACGTTGCTTAACATTCGGGAAGAGTTACCATCAGTCAGTCAAACTACACCACGAGTATATAAAATATGTATAGTAACAACACTATGTCGAAGGTTTTCAGGCGGTCTACAAACTCCGTCACAGGGTTCCTCAAAAAGAATGAATAAATGAATGAACTTTAAGATAAGTACTTCAAAAGTACTAGGCTAATATGAATGTACAGGAGTACTAACCTTCTCGTTTGTAGTGCTGCTTGGAACGCGGTGTGGCCGCGACTATAGTGAATAGGAGACATGCTGCTAACACCTGGAATAACACACACATAAACAATAAACAAATGAAGGCATTTCAAATTTAATTATAGAGTAGCTATAGATACAGTAGGGATGGTTGTGAATGTTTGTTCAGAAGTGTGACTGCATAATTAAGGCATTGGCCAGTCCAGTAGTTCCACTATATAGGCAAAAAGTATATAGTTATTAATAATTAAATTAAATTCCAAAACTTCAAAGTTAATTTCGAACTAAACAAGAACCGCAAAAGTATCAAGGCATCATAAGTACGAACCCAAGGAAATAACCAGCAATTTAAATAATAGCCCTTATCCAAACTAGGTCAAAATCAAAACTAATTTAAATTGGTGTCGTTTCACAAATTCTAGAAGGAAGTCGCTACGACATTGAACCACGGATTTGAACAAAACAAATTGTTTTAATCGCAGTCACCGTAAAACAATTTGGGTGGTGTCTGCGCAAGAGTTTACGCAACGGTTACATTTTCCCGCGCGCAAGGTGACTTGCGGTCTTATCACCCTGCGCTCGCGCTGGGGTTTCGTAAAGGCATGTGGATAAATCTAACTAAGTATTCAATAGTACAATGGCTTAACTTATCGATTCATCGTTCTTTTTTTAAACATTTCTAACAATCGCCTTGCTAATTGAGATTAGACAATAATAAAGATTTTGTAGACCAATCTATGGTTAAGTTTGTCTATGATTAGTTTGTTATGCCTTCCTACAGGGTATAGATGTTTACTGAAGATAGTTTACTTAGTATAGTGAACAGGATTTCGCATAATCTATGGCATAGGTAATTTAGCATCATTTACATTTGAAATTCGAAACAAAATAGATTAAATACACAATACAGATGAGAAACACGTAGTAAACATTTAAGTTTTGAAACAAACGACGATCGGTAAACATAACACGACCAAGCACAATAAAGATCAAACAAAGTGAAATTCATTTTATTTATCTTTGTAAAACTGTTTGCTAGTCAGTTTGAGTTAAACTTTCTCGATCTTTAAAGATTTTTATCTCAAAAACGTGGTTGTGTTATCATAAATCAGTCGGTAATTGTAAACAATTGTTTGTAGTTTCATTATCTTTAGCTTAAATGGCGGTTAATTAGATTGTCTTGAACGTATTATAACGTCTTCATAATCAAGTTTTATGTAAGTTTTAATGTAATAAGTTGTTGAGTTATCTTAGTTAAGACTCCATTGTAACGAAGCCACGTTTAAAGTTCTTAATTCAGTTAGATTATCTCTTTTCTAGAGTCAAATGAAGGTGAAAAAGAAATTGCTTAGAAATAGGTTTTATTTTTTTACGATTTTCTCTATGGTTCTGGTCGTATAGATGATCATTATGCCTCTTTGCAAATCTGTCAAACTCTCGTTAATGTTTAAATTACGAACAGTAAAATAGTCAATTTAGATTGAGGTCACAGACAAAAGAAGACTATAATTTGAATTTTTTAATGTAACTAAGTTACATGTAAGAGTATAAATTTAATGTTTACTCATTATGAATTAAAAGTGAAAGGTCTTGTTAATTGCAGGATTAACTCACTCTATACGATTAAATAATTGTTTATGTGCGTTGGTTAGAACGCTTCTCTTAATTAAGTTTAATTTATAGAGGGTTAAATAGAATAGCATTGTGTTTATAATCAAAGTACATTGTAGATATTAAAATGAAGCTTAAGTAAGTATTAGCCTGTAATACCCCACTGCTGGGCAAAGGCCTCTCTTCTCACCGAAGATATCAGTACAGTGAAGAGGCATAGGCATCATCACTACGCTTGCCAAATGCGGATTGGTGATAAAAGTAGGAAACATGCTATCGCTCGACCCGGGTATTGAACCCGGGACCTCACATACCACTAGACCACCGAGGCGTTGAAATGAAGCTTAGCTCCACAAAAATATGATCCATTAACTTTAAAGACAGTTTAGTTAATCACCAAAATCTAATAGTAACAAAGTGCAACATTAAAAACGTACAAAACAAAAGATTTTCCATCTAAACACTTTTTCTCACCGTTCAATTATGTTGAGTACTTAATTAAACAAATAATTTGATGAACGACGTTGTAATCTGAATTCGTTTACTAACTATTGTCTCTGGTTGCGGCATCCATTGTGGAGGTATTCTTTCCCATGGTATAGTAATGTTCTCAAGTGACGACATAGTGGGATTTATGTCCTAGCATCGTGGGCTCAATTGTCCTGGTTTTAACAACTGGTAGACTATTGTAGGATTTAAAGAGGTCTAGAATGATTGAGTACATTGGCTACTAAGAAATTATTAACTGAACGTGTTCAAGTAATGATATCTTCAGCGAGAACAGGTCTATTGACCTGTAGAACATACCTATAGATCTGTATAGATCTGTATCTTAGTGTATTTTGAATCGCAGTCCACTTTTAGACTGTCTATGGTATATGGGCTACTAGAGACAAGAACTAAACTAAAGTGATGATAGTCTCTTGTTTACATGTTGTTACTTTTATTTGTTATGATAAATAAGTTGTAGCGCTCATGGCGTAGCTTGACTAAATGATGTTAGTTCATTGCGATTGTTAAGCAACGGGCAGCTCGACCCCTACTTGGATGGGTGGCCGATAGTGGTATTTCTGTCTGAGCGCTACCGTGCTTCGGAGGGCACGTTAAATTGTCGGTCCCGGTTGTTTAAATTTTTAGACCATGACGGAGGCCTTTAGGCGGTCTAAAAACTCCGACACCAGGGTTGGCCACTAACCTACTCCAACTTACTTAATAAGTAAAGTATTAACCCACCGAAACCCCATTTAATGCAAAACCAGGTTTAATGATAAATATCATCAATAATGATAAAATATCATTAAGGAACCCCACATCCCACACTTAACAAGAACTTAATCAACTGTGAACTACATTTCTTTTCATTATCATTTTTATCATTAATCTAATGATTGATATCCTATTCAGTTGCCTTTGTTACATGTCAACAGCACCACGCGACTTTGGCACTTATTTCCTGAGACATAAGAGTAAGACTGGCGTTTATTTCCTCGGCAAATCAGGAAGGAAGGTTGATCAGTTTTTGCCACAGATTCGTATGAAGTTTGTATAGAAAAGTTTTGATTGTCAAGATTCGCAATAATAAGAGATTAATTAGGCGTGTGAACCATTTTCTATTGACTTTCATTGATCACTTGATACTACAAAAAAAAACATTTGGTTTAGCTATTTTACACTTTGTTGTGGTAAATGGTGGTGTCACGATTATGTAGAAAGTATTTCGTTCATCCGTGGTGCCACGGTAAAGGCAAGCAACGGCGATTATAGAAAAGTGCACAAAATATAAGATCTCGTATTTCATAAAATCGCTGCATATCGGACAACGGATTAACAAATGAACTGACGGAATCTCAAAACATATATACCCAGTTACTGAAATAAGATAAAACTCTCAATATTTAAAAGGAAAGTGTGAAAAGGTAAAAGATTGCAGTTCTCATAATTGTGTTAATATTGATATTTTCACACGTTCTTTTGTTCGTGTTTGCTTTTTGTTGACCGTCGGGTGGAGGAAGAGTTCGATTGTGTGGAGACGAATGTGAATACCGATTATAGAGATTGTCTGTCTGACTGTCACTTTCTCAAATCAACGATCAAAATCTTTTGACTTCCTGTCACCTTTGTCCTATTGCTAATGCATCCATTTTATTACTCACTGTACTGATATCTTCAGTGAGATGAGAGACCTTTAGTCAGCAGTGGGACATAACAGACTTACTTTACTAAATTGTTTATCATTGATTTATAGTTTGTCACGGGCAAACCCGGTCTTTTTAAAAGCATACGTGGGATACAGATTGAACTCGTAGAGGCCCTTTGGAGATGTTTATGTTTTAATGTATTACAACTGCAGGGACACACTTCCACTACATTGATTTATATTATAGTAGTTTACTATCAGTGCGTTGCGGTTTTACTTGCCCGTTCCCGAGGGAATTTCGGGATAAAAATAGCCCATAACTTTCCTGTTTAATGAAGCCGATACCAAAATAATTATTCAATAAGAAGGTAGTTGCTGAGATTATCCCGAACATACAAACAAAATTACAAATACATACATCTTTAGTTTTATTCGCATTATGTCCGTTCCCGTGGGAATCCCGGGTAAATAGTACCATTATTAGTACTCCGATATCAGGATTGGCCTCTAACCTGCTCGAACTTCTTACTTTAAGCTATCATTGTAATGAAATTCCTATGGGATTTTAATTAATGTACTCAGTAAACTTTTAAGTATCTATTGTTAGTCATTCAGATGTTAAATGTAAATTTCTCAGGCATTCTTCAAATGCTTAAAAAGTTACATAAACCTACATCTGCATAATACCCGGCCTACATTAGATTTATTATGAGCATTAAGCATCTAACAAAAAGTTTGCATATACGAGTAACACACGAACCGCAACGCACTCTGACCTACTCCAAAAATAGCAATAAAAGAAACTAGTCTAACGCGCTAACTCGCATTCAAAAGTGGGTAATCATATGAATTATTACGTATTTATTCATTAAATAGTTAGAAAGATGTTTATTTCCTCGGAAAGAAGTAATTATTATGTACAGTTATGTATAAAATGCAAATACGTTGTGACGTAATAGGTAAGGCTCGAGCGAAAGTAACAGTGATTTGAAGATATCATTATGTTTGACACACATTGATCGTTGTATGTGTTACGTGTGACACTAATACTATACGGCGGATTTATACAATTCGGGGATTTCAATAACAATTAACAAAAGGTCTTCTGTCACCTGATAATATCAGTGGTGGGAATTGGTACGTTCCTTGTAATACTAAAGTTTATTTTCATTTTATAAAACCAGAAACAATCAACAAGGCATTTCAAATGCGTGCATCTCTGGATCTTCTTGCGTTTGTTTTGTTTGTATGACACCTACATTCAAGGAAAAGTAATAGACAAAAATTTATTCCCAAACTACGAGAAATATTGATGACTTAAACAACACTATCAAAACTTCAATGCACAGATTATCTTACAATAGTTTCCATAATTCACCAATTCTCAAAACATGTGACTACCAACTAGCCAAGGTATGAAGCAACTCAATAGATGTCATATGAAACGCTAATGTTGTGTGAATGTGGCGTGTCCCCGAGTTTTTAGGAGACCTCATGTGGGTCGGCCTACTGAACGACTGCCAGTAATGACATTACATAACCAACAATGAGATATATGGAAAGAAAATATCGTAATTGAAGTTGTAATGAGGCTCATTTCGCCTTATTTGGGTAGAACATTATTCGTTGCAGTTCGTTCCAAAGTATCTAAATGCTTTCCGCTTTGGAGCCAATGCAATACAGTATTTCAAACTGTATTTTATCACTACATAGTATAAAACAAAGTCCCCGGCCGCGTCTATCTGTCTGTCTGTTCGCGATAAACTCAAATACTATTGCACGGATTTTCACGCGGTTTTCACCAATCGATAGAATGATTCATCCGGAAGGTTCATATGTGTAAAAAATTCCGAAATTCCCACGGAAACGGGCACAACGCGGGTTAAACCGCGGGGCGCTGCTAGTTAAGGTATAAGTTGTTAGATAGTATGTTTAATTATCTTAACCTGTACAAGTTTAGAGCTTAGTTTGGGCTCAACGACCTGTGTGTGAATTAGTCCTGTACAGAAAAATATTTATTTTATTCGATTAGGATTGGATGCCGTATCTATAATGTTTTTGTTTATTCTACAGCTAAAATTCAACTATCATAAATTTAAATATACCATTAATAAAAAAGGTTACATCATGATCCTTCTCACTGTACTGAGAACTTCGGTGAGATAAGAGACCTCTACCCAGCAGTGGGGCATTACAGGTTAATACTTTAGTTTAAAAGATTACATGCTTTTGACACACCTAATCCCCTAATTGAGAACCTCCTACTTCAATAGTAATCACTAAACAAACCAATAACACCTTAACATGAATTGACAATAAAATTGACCAAGAAACACGCACATTTACATAAACACTTCATAAAAATGTTATGTAACTTTCTAAATAACTTTGTTAGTTTGCTATCTGCGAATACGGGAAGCGTTCAAAAGGTCACTTCTAGATGACTGTGTGTTTTGAAACAAATAAATTGTAGACAGTTATTACATATGGAGAGTGATTGTTGATGGTTTCATATGGATAATGTGAAATCTACAATCTCTATGGATAGAGTATCTATGAAGTACTTCTGTATCTATGGTGTTATGGATTCATCATATAACTATTGGGTCAAACTTGATGATTTATTATGATTTATTGGATAAGTTTAAATCTGAGACATAAAAAATATTTAATGATCATTCCACTTTTAAAATTAAAACTGACGAGTATGTTTAAGACAATTTCTTCAATTATTAACTAAGTTTTTTCGTGGCACAGAAGGTTGTTTTAGTAAGTGAAAACACTTACTTTGAGTTCGCCCGCGACCACATGTGGTACAATCCACTCGAAACGTCAGGAAATCAAGGTCAGTGTTTACACTTACTAAAACAATCTTCGGTGCCGCGTAAAAACCCGGAGTAATACGTCAATAATGTATAAAAATCGCGAAAGTTCGAAAAAGACAATTTCTTCGTTTTGAATACTCAATTAAGTAACTATTTTTAAAGTAAAACTCTTTAAACGAAAGTCTCAAAACATTATGATAACTAGGTACCATGACATTGATCTATTTATGCAAAAAACCTTTTTCGAACGCAGACCTGATTCAATCTTTAGAAATAGATTATTTTGGTAATGGCGTCTGGACCAAGTGAATTGAATTCAATATTTGCAGAAAGATTCAATCGAATTAAAGTAGTTCTATCCAGTTTTCAAAGTGTGGTAGGGGTCAAATCAATATTTATAGAGGCTTCCATCTAATCCTTTTAGAGAATTTACAAGATCGGTCTCTAGACTATTTTAAGATTTAGCAGTAGGCACCTAGACATGAATTGAAAAGTGAAATATCTATGCTAATATAATGAAGCTGATTAGTTTGTTTTTTGTTAATAATTGTTTAAGTAATGGGTAGCCACATTCAACGGAAAGGTTTTTCATCCCTACATTCCCACGGGAACGGGCATAACACGAGTAAAACCGCGAGACGCTGCTAGTGTAAGATAAACTACACTACGGATGATTATATTATCAATTACTGAGAGTTGAAACAAAGACTAATACGTTATTCGTGTCTCTTTTACTTCCTTGACCGAATCGGAGGCCTCTAGGCAGTCTGTCAGATAAACTTTGATAATATTGGTGGTGGTGGTGGGTTGGTCACTAACCTACAAGAATTTTACTCATCTTTCGTTTGCTCAAATGACCTATAGGTCAGTCAAATCGGCCACCAGTAAGCCACTATAATACGCGAACTTATTTACTTTTCTACCAAAATATATGCCGTTTCCGCCCAAGCGATCAGTTAAATGATAAGGCAGTAAACTCCCACTTTTTTTAGTAAAATATTTTCGAGTAAATATTTTTGACACTAACTGAATGGGCGTAATCTTTCTTGATTCAACAATGTTTGTGGAGAAACTACAATACTTTTTCTTTGTTCAATAATCATGTCACGTTGCGTAGTAGGCTTAATGTGTTAAATACCTTACTGTAGTTATGTAACAATGTTATCTAACGATCTTTGGCTGGCAATGACCTTCTTACTTTCACGAAATGCGTTAATGAATACGACAGGTGAATAAACGACTTTTCAAACGATTATGCTGGTGTGTTGTAATGTTTTTCTTTTGTTTTTTAATGGTATGATACTATGCCTATTCTACTTTTAAATTCGTTTCTACTAGGCAAGGGTTTTTTGGTCACTATTGCTTTTTATCGGTCCCCTTTATTTCAATCGATAAACCACGTTGAAGGCCTTTATGCGGTCTAAAAACTTCAACACCAGGGTTGGCCACTAATATAGTCGAACTTACTTTATTAGGCAAGGGGTGATTAAGTTTTTAAATCAGCGAGAGGTAAAAAACTTACTGAATGCGAGCGAAGCTGTAGGCGAAAGCTAGTAGCTGAATATGATAGTTAATAGATAAATTAATATCAACATCAGCTCTGTATACGAAAGTTTTGAAAGATTCATTAGACATAATTATTAAACTTATCTAAGGATTATACATAGAATTGTTCTTTGCGTAATTTGGTAGTCTATGGTTCATAAAAATATTTTAATAGTTAGTTTAAATGCCTGCGGCGATATTCTATGTTTGTTGTCCAACGAAATAAATTAATTTAAATTAGATTTTTTTTAAAGTAGACTATTAATCACAGACTTAGCAGCAAATTAACATAAAACACTATATCATATTACGCTAAAACATTATTAAAACTGAATGTATGATTGATAGCTTATTTTCAAATTTTAATTATATTATATCACTAAGCATGTTGTCATGTTTGTATGATTATTAATTAATAGCTGTCCCGGCAAACGTTGTTTTTCCATAGCAAAAATTAGGGGTGGACTACCCTTAATATTTAGGGGGATGAAAAATAGATATACGATTCTCAGAGCCGATATGCTCATAAAATTTCAAGAGAATGGGTCCAGCCGTTTCGGAGGAGTTTTACTACAAACACCGCGACACGAGATTAGATTAATAGACTTGGGTATTTGGTCTGATAATTATCACACTTTTTTTAGAGTTATCCTTTCTACTGGTTCTAATCATCTATCTCTTCTTCGTTGTCAACCTGACCAATCCTGGTGTCAGAGTTATTGAGCCGCCAAAGGCCTCTGACATGGCTCATGTAACGACTACTATCCGTAGAAAGTAACCGGGACCGACGGCTTAACGTGCCCTCAGAAGCACGGAGGCATTGGCATGATAACAGTTAAAGTTTGCAATGTAATTGAATGCTCAATAATTTTATTTTCGTACCGCCATAATAGGTGACAAAAGGGTTTTCAGAGCCACAGTCAAATGGGATACTTTAATCACTTGCCAATTTTCACATTACGTCTACTTTGGCATTGGACTACTAAATACTACACTTCTAAAGATTAATTGTGTATATCTTATCATGTTGCATCTTTAAAGACAAGTTCGTTTCCCATGTTATCAGACACAAGTGTTGAAATAGTAATCTTCACAACAAAACGTCCGGAACTCCTGTGCCGAAGCACCGTATATAACATTTCTATTATGTTAAAATTTTCACTAAGATTGATGTCTGTCACATTGTATTCAAAGGCATTTTATTCGCGGTTAGTGCAGGGTTGGCAGCAGTGAGATCTAGGTTAGATTTAGTGATGTTTTTGGTCTATCTTTTTAGTGTATTTTAGTGTATTCTAATTTATGTTCAGTGCTCGTGGTACTAACTGGCTGGAATTTAAATAATCTCGGTAATTGATTAAGCTATTTGGTTTTTTAAGAGCTACTATCGTAATGAATCAGCTAATATAAGATAAAAAGGTAGTAATAAGATAACTATGTATATTCATTGTCGTAACTTAAAGTTATTTTATTTTGGAATCTGTACAATTATTCTTCCATTCTAATTCTAAAGCTCTAGAGATCTTAGTATCTAATGAATAAGAATTACTTGATTGTTTTATTTATCTTCTACACATCTTTATCACAGAAATAATGCAAGTAGTGACTACACTAGTTAACCTGTAATGTCCCACTGCTTGTCCAAGGCCTCTCCTCTCACCGAAGATTTCAGTACGATGAGAAGGACTACGCTTGCCTACTGCGAGTTCATATACATATAATTCCTATGATTAGACATGTGTCTATAGTTTCCAAATTCAAAAAACTCATCACAAACATACCAGCCCAGCTAAATGACAAAGGTCTGTGTCAACCCTGGGCTTGCGGTGACGTGTGACGCAACATGCGGTAAGCGCGAATTATTGTGACGCAACCGCTAGCGTCCTCCGGCCGGGGGGTGCGGGAATCTGACGGCGCGGTATAGGATTATTTAGAGCTTAGATTATGGTTTATTGTGTTCAGTGAATTAGGAATGTAGTATATTAACGATTTGCTAAGTTTTTTAGGTTAGTTAGTATACCTAGAGCTATTAGATAGCCATGCTTTCGGTACTGTGTAAACCTCTTGGTAACCCATTTTAAACCCTTTGGTAACCTGTATATTAACGGTATATTAATTACTCATGCTTTAAGTATTTATTAGTTTTTTTGTAACTGACCCTTTTTATACTAAATAAAGGGCTAAAACTTATCTATTACCAGCAGTTACAGCGGATAATCTAGATTTGTAACATTTAGCATGCATTTTAAAGTTAATTTTATCTTTTTACTACCGAATTACAGTCTATTTTCCGAAAACGAAGCTTTATGTTTACTATAGCGTTGATAAACCACGGTAGAGGTCTCAGCCACAGTAATAATTACGAACAGAGATCTGAAGACTCGTCATGAACGTTGGAAGAAAAACCGGAAACTCAACGTGTTATTATTTCTGTTTATAGGAAAATAAGAAATAAATATTAAACACTTTCCTATGTGGAGAAGTCTTACCACAAAGAGGAAAAGAAATTATGATAATATTTCTGACCTGCGTGGACAGTTCACTGTTGTCGGAAGTATGTGTTTATATATAGCTACTTTTACTATGGTGTTCGCATGATGGTACTTAAAAAAGAGCCTTTTTTCTGCCGTAAACAGATTTTGATAAGCACCAAAATTGTGGTCTTAAGACGCCTCTCAGAGACGTTAGATTCTTCCTTAGTAGAGATTTTGACATGTATGAAAAATTACGTCAATTAATTAAGTGTCGATTTAATGAACGACTTTGAGTGTAGCTGATAGAAATAATTAACTGATTTTGATTCAAAAACAGATGAGAGAGAGAGGTTTATGAATGGACGGTTCCCTAGCTATTTATCTGGTACCACGTGTTAGGTATATATAATAATGATAATCATAACCTAACTACGGGTATATTTTTGATGTATGACAATGTAACTATAGCCAGAGAAAGTGTTTACTCAATAGAGTTAACTAAAACCCGCATTATATACCATTGCAACATTTAGCTCCAGATTAAAACATAATGCATAGGTAGATAATAATATCAAGCACCTATTGCAGTGCAAGTGTGACCTTGTACTACAAGGCAGGGCGGATTTAACAATAAAAATAGTTAATTAAATAAACGAGCTATTTTTTCTAGATTGCTCTTTTTTCTATAGATCCCTTGTACGAAATCGACACCTAAAAACATATGTATCATTCAGCTCAAAAGTCAACCGCCAACTTTTGTGAACATACCTAACATAAGTCTGTATTTATGACATCACTAAAATCTTTTGTCAAAACTGATCTACTTTTTGCATAAAGAATGAGTTTAAGTTTCAAAATGATAACTGAAACAAAAGACGACTGAACAATGTTATCCTTAAACGGCTATGTTTTAAAATAGGAACATTTGGTTCTTAGATCTAAGTGTTGCTAGTTGCACAATAACTTAAAAAGTTTAGCTTTCTATCATTAAATACTTTTTTATTTTTTAAACTAGTGATGTGCTGCGGTTTTATCCGCTTAGAAGCTGTTCGTTGGAGTTTCTTTCCAATTTTTTTTTCTTAAAAATTTATATGGGTTTTCTAGGATTTACAAATTATTTAAGAAAAGGAATTAATTGCTCTAACTTCTCCCATGGGATGTCCTAGCACTTACAAGATTAAGAATAAGACTTGAATTCGTCTAGGCTTTCTTATTTTATATGCTGTGCCACACCTTTTTAGATTAATTTTTATCATAAACCGCCTAGATGTTTTTTATTTTAGTATGAAAGTTATATAAATTGAAATAAGCTGAATAAATATTAATATAATTTTTTTGTTGCAAAATTGATCACAAATTATATATTTTATGATATAAAAGTGTGTTTTATGGTTATTTTAGTATCTTCGTGTGATTTTTGCGAATCATTTTACGACCAATTTAAATTAACATCAGATTTAACAAAAAACAAATTTAATAGTTTCTAATTTGTTTACAATAATAAAAGTCTATAAAATGTTGAATATATTATACTTAACGTTCTTTCAATTATTTTTTCCTTTTCGATAAAAAAAAATGTTTAGACCTATTTTTGGTGATTTTCTAAAAAAAAGGTTTTTATCCACTTACCGTAAACTTCATGGTCACCATCATAAAAGAACCGCGCGACTACGTCTGAAATATACAACGAATGTATTTATATATCTAGTTTTCAAACCAACACTAAAATTACCTACTAATACGAGTAAATAGAACAATTACTTTTATTCAGCGAATAACACTAATTATACAAAAAAATATTGACGGAAAAATACGGAATTTGTGGTCACTGCGGCTTCAAAGAAAATTAAAATTATCACGAATTGTTCCTGTAATTACGGTTAGATAAAGTTACAATTATGCATAATAATCAGTATACAATTGAAAATTATACTTCATTTTTAAACACTACATTTTCCAGTTTTCACTGGCCCTTTAAAAAAACAATTCGGGATTCACAAAAAAAACCGAAAAAATTTAAAGAATTTTGACTATCGCATTTTTTAAACCATTAATTTCGTTCATCACTTCACGTAAACAATAGTAATTTTCCAAGACACATGTTGTATAAATCGTGTGTGTTCACTTCACGATACTCACCAGAGAGTCTCAAACAATGTATAATGGTATAAATCGAGTGAAGTGCGTTCGCTCGCGCACTGTGGATGCGCCAACAAGCGGTCCCATCTTTATATGTGCGGTATACCCCTCTCTAGATCTCGCGAATGATACAGATATTTAGCATCCCATTGCTCAGTCTTTTGTTATACTTCTTTGTATCAATTTATTAAGTTTAAGTTTACTTAAACCAGAGAACTTCACGCTGTAATAAAAGTATTTTTTTCTCACCTAGTTATTCCCTGAACCTTAAAATATATTTTAAAGTCAAAATTAGCTAAATCAGTCCAGCCATTCTTGAGATTAGCGAGACAAACGTAAAGCAATTAATTAATTATTTTCCTGTATTGTCCCACTGCAGGGCAAAAGCCTCTTCCAGATCTGTTCACTGCCGTTTCAGGCCAGCCTGAAAGTTTCACATGAAACTTATCTATTCTAATATAATAAAGTTGAAAAGTTTTTTTTTGTTTATTTGACGTGGCCAGAAACTTTGAATCCAATTCGAATACTTCATTTTGCAATAGATAGCTATAGTCAAGTTCAAGGTAGCCAATATTTATCCTGTAATTCCCACAGGAACGGGCTCAACGGTATAACAGCAGGGCGCTGCTAGTTTTTAATAAGTTAACTTAACTCTTGTCTCTTTGGAAACTATAAACTTGTCCGAGGAGGCATACGTTACTGATATGTTCAGTGAGAGAAGGATTTTTGCCCAGCAGTGGGACATAACAGGCTAATAGTTTTCAATCCTTTGTTTTTGTCAGTGATCTTACTGCTATTTTTTTTTACAATTATTTAATATTATGTCCTATCTGCAGTTTATTTTGGGTGGCCGATGGTGACCTTTCTATCTGAGCATTACCGTGGTTCGGAGGGCACGTTAAGCAGTCGGTCCCGGTTGTTCCAATCGTTAGACTATGTCGGAGGCCTTTAGGCGGTCAAAAACCTCCGACACCAAGGTTGGCCACTAAATTACTGAATGAGTATTTTTATCCTTTCGGCTCCTTTACAGGAACCGTGATCACAAAAGACTCAAATGAAAGCGAAGTGTATTTTACGGGTACACTTCGATTTTATTTTAGTCTTAATTTCAATTTAAAATAAATAAATCTATTAAATACTGATTTAATACTGATTTTATCGATTAAATACTGATTTTAACGGCCAGGAGACTGCTCCTGGCCGTTAATTTCGATTTGGGATCATTTCACCCTTATCCATAGAAATGATTTTGTGTATCTTAAAATTAATGCACCTTACGTAATATTGTTATTCTGAATTTTCTAAATACAAATGAAAGTTATGAATGTTGAACAGTCTGAGACGGTTTTAACAATATCCTTATTTTTATGATTTGCTTGTCATTTTGATGTCATTTTTATAGATAAATTATGCTTTATTTATATTTAATAGTGTTTTATAGATTGACACCTACGTTGAAGGAGTATTAAAAAGCTATAAAATGTCCACTGGGCGTTCGTTTTTATTTGGAGACTATTAGCTGCGAGATAAGGGGTCGCCCTGCTTGACCCCTTGTCTGATGAATAAGGATGGACTGGTTATATAAAATTTAATTGATGCTGTGCTTTTTCTATAAATTCTCACCTCTTGGACTCCAAGCACAAAAATACCTCTCGGAAGACCCCGCAAGCGATGGCGGGACGAATTAGACCAACACAGTCATAACTGGCCCACAATAGCTCAGGATAGAGATCGGTGGAAGGAGGGTAGGGAGGCCTTTGCCCTGCAGTGGACATTTATGGCGAATTAATTAATAAACTGCGAGCCCAGTTCAATAGAACGCATGCGTCACACTTGTCAAATTACTCTTTGGATAGCCCGCTTTCTGAACTCGCTGGCTTGCAGGTAGTGAATCTGAGGACGATTAAGAAATGTCAACTCGCAAATAAAGGCTTTTTCATTGAGTTTTCCTTCATCCTGCTACGTGCGTTTTGTATGAAAAACAAAAGAACATCCGTGAGCGAGGACAACTGCGCACTACTGCAGCGAGTACCCGGACAACTTAGAGCGCTTAATTTGAAAAAGACCTAAAAGTCGGTTAACCGAAATTGATCGCTTTTTGTTTCATTAGTTGGTTTTTTACTGAATATAAATATACCGAGTATAACCAGACAGATTATAAGGGTTATAATGGTAAGGCTGTAAATTTAGGGTTATTTAGTATGTATCTACTCGTATTTGTCTTCAAAGTATGTATCATTCTCAGATATTCAATCGGTGAATGGCTGGTTACGTATTGCGAATGTGATTACTCTTTCTTCGATTGTCGGTTGTTAAATAAGATGGGTACTAGAATTTTACAAATTTGTAAATCTGATTTCTTATGAAATGTTATTAGATAATCATTTAGATAATAGGACATTAAAGTTGACGCCAAAGAGTTAGCACAGTGAAAGATAGGTGGTTAACCTTTGCCTTCCGATGATGTATTAATATATAGCTTCATGCTGGTGTTCATGCTTTATTAGTTGTGGCATTTCTATCTGAGCGCTACCGTGCTTCGGAGGGTACGTCATATTGTCAGTCCCGGTTGTCGCAATCGTTAGACCATGTCGGAGGCCTTTGGGCGGTCTAAAATTCGACACCAGGGTTGACCACTGACCTACTCGAACTTACCTTTAGTTGTGTAGTTTGAATGATGGTAACAGGAAATTAAGGAATCGGAAATTTATCAGCAACGTTCAAGTCGGATATTATTTGGATGGGTGACCAATATTGGCTTTGGTACCTATTTGAATATTTAATTTAGGAGGCACGTTAAAGGCTTTGGATGGATAACCGAAATTGCATTGGAGTGATATCATACAGACACCTTGAAGGATGATCTATGCTAGATCATGGCGTAAGCCTGGTGATTACGCCTCATTCTCCTCAATGTACTGATATTTTCAGTGCGATGAGAGTCCTTTTCCCATACATTCACGAGAATGGTTGGGTTATTTTTCATCCCGAAATTCCCACGGATACGGGCACAACGCGGGTGAAACCGCAGGCTCAGTTAGTAATAAAATAGGATGTTACATACCGCCAGGGTAAAATAGACTTTAATATTAAGGATCATATGGAATAATACCTCTTGTCATATTAAGCTCGTATGAACTGCGATCATTTCATATTCTACTGAAATGGCTGCTATATCATATAATTACTGCTGTGAATATTCCTACAGTGTGTCTTCTGATAAGGCGGGGTAGTAGTTTGGCTGTGGGTTAATCTAGGTATCTGTGAAATTAATACATTATTTACACACACATACACACACTCAATATGTTACACATAGCGCACACATAGACAAGTTAGTAGTATAGCGGGTTCGATTCCCCTGAGTCACTAATATATACAGATTTAAAAAAGTATTTATGTATATGTGTGTACTAGCAGCGCCCCGTGGTTTTACCCGCGGTGTACCCGTTCCCGTGGGAATTTCGGGATGAAAAATATGCCTATGTTACTCGTGGATAATGTAGCTTTCGAATGGTGAAAGAATTTTTAAAAACGGTCCAGTAGTATTTGAGCCTATTTACAAACAAACAAAGTTTTCCTTTTTATAATATAAGTATAGATAAAGAAGGACTGGTACTAAAAAAATACATAAGGTTCCACAAAATAAAATAGTACTACTACAAGAGCTTGAGTAGAGTAGAGTATATTTGGACCCACTTTAACACTACCCCACTGTACCACTACATACTCAAATATGTATTTGTAATCTTTTATGTATGTACTAACCGCGCCCCGCGGTATTACCCGCGTTGTACTCGTTCGCGTAGGAATTTCGGGATAATATGTATTCCATGTGTTATTCTGACGTATAACCTATATTACTGTAAAGTTTTTTCCAAATCTGTCCAGTAGTTTTTTCGTGAAAGAGTAACAAACATACATCTTCACGGACTTTACTTTCGCGTTGTAAATGTAGGTATTAGTAGGATTTTATTTGAAGGTCTATAACCAACTACTACACGCCTCGCCACCGTTCATAAACAGATTCTATCGCTATCATAGATCATATCGCTCGGTTGAATTGCCCCATTTTCCTCTGAAAACTCCGAATTGTCCCGATTTCTGTGGAAGTTGGCTCACGGTCGAGGATGATCACGACTCACACGAAGACATTAAAGCCTGTGCAGACCAAAGTCCAGACTGTGTTTAGTTTTGATTGCCAGTCTGTCTTGTCAGTGTTGAGACTCTCTTAGGTCGGTGAAGATGAACGTCAAAAGGCAAAGAATATATCTTATATCTATTTTCTTAATATGTATAGAAATAGAGAGAGCAAGAAGTGTAGACAAGTGAAACGCTAAGACAAAACTCTGTCTTGACTTGCATCTTAACTTAACAGTTCAACTATCAAAACCTTTATGTAACCGCAGACCTAACACAAGAACGTCTAACAGACTTCTTTTTCCTTTAGGGTACCTAACACTGCGGAGCTCAATTGATCAATTACAATACATTACCGAGAGATTTTTATCGATGCCCCTCGAACCCTGAAAGCTGCACATTGAGTGACCTCATGTGCGCCAATGACAAGGGCGTAGGGGCAGCGAAGCACTGGAGCGGGCTTATTTAAAAAGATAATTTTTGGGCCATCGACACGAAGAAGAAGAAGATCGATGCGTTAGACCCTTACACTGTAAAATCATATCTACTGACGTTAGACTGTCTACAACAGACTTGACTGCGTCGATAGTCCGTAAAGACAATCAGAACTTTAGTCTGCGCGAGTCGTTATCTGATGAGGAGGCGGCGAGTCAGCACGTTAGCGAGGTTTCGGCCATGGTGCGTCGGTCTGTATATTGTCACGTATGTATAGTCGAAGTAATTCACACGCCGCGACCCTAACCACAGATTAATAAATAGTTACTACAACCTAAATTGGCTACCTTTTAGGTTAACTGCCGTCCTCAGAGGTGTCAAATGGGAGAGTCCTTGGGAGGTAAATAAGTGATTGTTGACAGATAATGTATGAAAAATTACGTTCATTAAGTATTTAATATACCCGTAATGTACCCTTACAAATTAACACACGGTTAATTAGAACCAAAGTAAGCTCTAAGCTTGTATTATGGAATCTAACTCACTGATACTACTGCATATACATACATACACAAATACTATAAAAGAATATATAATTGACACCCAGACGTCGTCGCCAACAACTATGTCTTCACATATTTTTGACTCCGGGCAGGAATCGAACCCTCGACCCCCGACACGGTAAGTGCTCTCACTGCCACTGTGCCAACGGGCCTGTCAAATCTGTAATTGTGCATTTATTTGACGTTATCGCACTGCAGTAAGAATTCAAGTACCAAATATGTATACTCGTACAATGTTAGTAAAGTTGCTACTAGAATTATTAGAAGTCGTGACTGCAGCAGTGTAACTGCAAAAAAATGGCAGACGACTACATTGAGCGACTGTAGCTGTCATCTAATTAAGTGGCCGCAGTCGGCGGGCGACAGCAGCTGTCATCTAATTAGTGGTATCAGTCGGCGAGCGACTGAAGCTGTCTCATTAGATGGTCGCCGTCGCGCGTCGGTGGACAGTCTGTAAAGTCTTCGCTCGGTGACCGAAGTAGATCGAATAAAGTTATGTGAACTGATTCGGCAAACGTTGGTATCTGAATATAATAATATCAACAGTTTCACATAACTATTTCTTTAATTTCATCTGCAGCGTATCTCACGGTTTCATCTGCAGCGTACTTGTTCTCGCGGGAATTTTGGAATAAATACTCGTAGTAGCCTAAATCCTCCCCAAGGTCTAATTTATCTCTGTAAATACAAAAAAGTTCGAATCTAGATATGTAAGTTCCGCATTTTATCAAAATCGTTCAGTAGTTTAGGCGAGACAGGCGTAACAGACAGTGTTACTTTCGCATTATACATTACTAAGGATACATGGGTAATATTATACTTAACTAGCAGCACCCCGCGTGATGTAAGTGTATGTATGTAAATGGTTTTACCGCGTTGTGCCCGTTCCCGTGGGAATTTCGGGAATTTTATACATATAAACCTTCTTCTTGAATCACTCTATCTATTTTAAAAAACCGCGTCAATATCCGTGCAGTAGTATTTGAGTTTATCGCGAACAGACAGACAGACAGACGCGGCCGGGGACTTTGTTTTATAATATGTAGTGATGTTGCGTGGGATGTCTAGGTTAGATCTTCACCACATTAACTGATATTTGAACGAGCATTACATAATAATCCGTGAATACAAGCGGTGATTTTCAAAGACATTACCGCGTATGTTAATTGTACTTAATTCATCGTACATGGTCACTCAGATCTCAAATCTGTTGTGAGGTGCCTAATATGTAGGGAGATAACTATACCAAGTGTACAGGGTTGAATAATAAATACTGTTTTGAAACAGTGTCCTTTTATTTATTTTAGTGCAGTTGTTTTAAGTTACAAAGTAGTGCAGATTATATTTTATATAAACAGCGCCTCACCTTTTTACCCGTGTTGTGTTCGTTCCCGTGGGAATAATCTCAGAAACTGCCAATCCAATTTTAATAACTCTTTTTGTAAGGTACTGACAGACGTGCTCAAAAAAAGCATGCTAATAAGCTTGCTTAAAATTAGCATGCTCTGCAAACTGTTCACATTTGCCAGAAATAAGCATGCTTGTTTTAATTAATTACATCAATTAATTGCATAAAACATGTTCAGACGTGCTCGGATGACGCCCCCTCCTACCCGCGCCTCAGGTAGCATGCTCGAAAATCAAACGTTGTTTGATTTTTGAGCATGCTCTAAATAAGCATGCTCATTACATTACACACGTGCTACTAATGAGCACTTGCTCAATAAAAGCATGCTTATGTGCTAGTAATGAGCACGTCTGGCAGTACCTGTATGGATAGCCACATTCAAGGGGAAGGTTATAGGCTATTTTTTATCCCGAAATTCCCACGGGAACGGGCATAATGTGGTGAAACCGCGGGGCGCTGCTAGTGTTATTTATAATTGTAAGGAACGTATCCATATGCAACTGCATCCTAAAACTTAAATCGTAAACAGAAAATAACTTAGTCCAAAGCAAACACAAGACAAAATCATAAATACCCCAACAAAATGGCGGACCGACCCGTTATGTCCAACAACGTAAATATCGGTCGGGATCGATACGGGACAACTCTTCCAGAATTTAGGTCACACAGTTTAATCCTAGTGCTTCTACAGAACAGGGAATTCACGTAGAGCTTCGGAAATAGAATTGGATTTACCGTTTTACTCTTTTTCATAGGAACCGGGATACGAGTATAGTGACTGTATATCTTTTCTTCGCATTTTATGAAAGACCCGCGGTTTTACCCGCGTTGTGCTTGTGTAAGAAATTCGGGATGAAAAATATGTAGTAATAACCTTTCTATTGAATGTGGCTATCCATTACAAATATTATTATTGAAATTGGATGGGTAGTTTCTGAGATGAGCGATAAATTTTCCAAGAAATGTGGCTGAGGCCTAACGAAACTAATTAACAACCTCCGTGGTCTTGTGGTTTGAGCGCTCGGATTACGACCCTGAGGTTCCGGGTTCGATTCCCGGTGGGGACAATATCTCACAAAAAATATTTGTGAGACTGCCCTCAGTTTGGTTAGGGCAATGCAGGCTGAATCACCTGATTGCTCGAAAAGTAAAACAATTCCGTGCTTCGGAGGGCACGTGAAGCCGTCGGTCCCGGTTACTTTCTACGGATAGTAGTCGTTACATGAGCCATATCAAAGGCCTTTGGCGGCTCAATAACTCTGACACCAGGATTGGTCAGGTTGACCATCCACTCGATGAAGAAGAAGTGTCGTTAAAGTCTTTATTTGTTTAGACCACAATATGGCCGGCCTTATTACGCTGTCAATTGCTTCCTTCAAATCCTCTACAGTGCAGGATAA
This sequence comes from Cyclophora albipunctata, assembly GCA_963082685.1. NCBI lineage: Eukaryota > Metazoa > Arthropoda > Insecta > Lepidoptera > Geometridae > Cyclophora > Cyclophora albipunctata. Next base: position 1,758,253 of record OY720118.1, read on the forward strand.
AGGCTTCTTTTAGTCTTAAAAATCTTTTCCTAGACAGACACTATTATTGCACCCTTTAGCCAGTAATTCTCATGAAGCTTTAGTTGCAAATCTGCTTGGCCTGAGAGCTAATGGGTGTCTCATTTATAATCTCTTTGGTGTCTCAAGTCTCTATAGACGTTGGCTTGTCACTCAAAGCGATTTGGCTTCCGATATCAGAAGCCAAATTGACGTTGCAAGTGAGATAGGATAGGTATATTATATGATTGTTCTAGTATCCACACGCTACAAGTAACACAAATGTATCAAAATCCCTGTGTCTATGAGTTAAAATATATTAATTTTGACAAGCCCGTTGGCACAGTGGCAGTGAGAGCGCTTACTGTGTCGGGGGTTGCGGGTTCGATTCCCGCCCGGAGTCGACAATATGTGATGACACAGTTGTTGGCGACTACGTCTGGGTGTCAATTATATATTCTTATAAAGTATTTGTATTGTATGTAGTAGTATCAGTTAGTTAGAATCCACATTACAAGTTTAGAGCTTAGTTTGGGTCTAATTAACCGTGTGTGAATTTAATCGATGTTAGCTCAGTGGCAACGTGCAGCTCTGTCCCCACTTGGATGGGTGGCCGATAGTGGCATTTTTGTCTGAGCGCTACCGTGCTTCGGGGTCACGTTAAGCAGTCGTTCCGGGTGGTTTCAATCGTCAGACCATGTCGGAGGCCTTTGGGCGGTCTAAAAACTTCGGCACCAGGTTTGGCCACTAACATTCGAAATAAATGAATAAATAGAAACAATAATTATTAATCTAGCTAGATCCTATGTTATCTCTTTTTGTTTTACGTTACAGTTTATTGGGCCCGGTACTTATAAAAATTTTCCACTTCAATGTGCCAGTTATGTTTACGAACCATCCGCTTGTTACAAACGTCCATTGAACCATCCATGTGGCTATACCATAAAACTGCACAAACAACATTACAAAATTACAATAAAGTTACATTGTACACTAAGCTTCAATCTCTAAAGATCTACAGGCAGAATTGTTTGTCCGTCGTAAACATCTATATATATAAAAGAAAGTCGTGTTAGTTACACTATTTATAACTCGAGAACGGCTGAACCGATTTGGCTGAAAACTGGTGGGGAGGTAGTTTAGAACCAGGAGACGGATATAGGATACTATTTATCCCGTATTTCCTACGGGAACGGGTGCGCTGTGGGTAAAACCGCGGGGCACAGCTAGTTATTAATGAAAGTGGCCCGCTGACCCAATGTCGTAACGTACAATACTGTACAAAAGAAATAAGAATAGGCACGCATTCAAATCAATAACCGAGGTATTATCTCATTAAGAAGCGAGAGATGGTCAAAGAGCGAATAGTACTTGCGTTTGAAGGGTTCTGTTAGTCTAATTTTTACCTTTGAATCAAAACGGGGTATTTTGGAGGGTGCTATACTTGTATGCACGAAATAGAGAAGTGTCAGTAAGTATTTCGCTCTTCCGTGAGTGTATGTGTGTATTAAGAGTCGTATAGAGTCGTTTAAATTGTTCAAGTTTAGAAGCTATGAACCAGCGAGTTCAGTAGAATACGAGAGAGCCTCACTGACCTCTATTATATACACTGGACAGGCTGTAGTCATAATAATTTTGTGCCTATTTGAGTGTTGCCATTTTGGCGCTGTAGGCCACTGTAGGCAGATACGAAAGTCCATGGAATTAAAACTAGTTATGTCTTAAGTCGACTCTGTACCCCTATTTGCTTGCAGTGAACGTCAGAATTAGTTCTCGGGACACTCGCAGGGGTGCTTCAAATTGCCACACAAAATTAGCTGTCATTTGTGTGGTAAGAGCCAGTCCAGTGTGTATATATAATAGTGGTCAGTGACTTGTCTACTCGCAGCTTGTTGTCAAACGTAATCGAAACGACACTATAAACACACATAAAGCGATTGCAAAGTTAGTAGTGTTGCCAGTAATCATACATTCATGTCAAAGCGTGCGTAACTGTCACTTGTTTAAAGGGACACAATGTTGTAGGTTGCCACTCAATGGTTACGGAACCCTAAAACTTACGCTCATTACATAACGCCTCTCGAACTTAAGGGGCAGCTTGGTCTTAATTCATAATTTCTAATTATATTTACGTGTATTGCTAATTATACTTCAACAACCTAATTAGTAGATAGATGGGTAATTACGAATATTTGAGATTCCTAATGATATATAAATGAGTGTTTTTGGTTTTAATGAGGTATTATTGATGTGTTTAGATTATTTTATTGTTGGTAGATATCACGAAGCATATTTAATATCCATTGGTACATCATGATGATGTTTTTTCTAGCTGGTCCCCGAAGTTTTACTCGCATTACACCTGTAAAAATCCCTCATAGATTAGATATGTGGCTAATAGTAAAACTGTGATAGTTGTATACTTTCTTACTACTTATCTGTACTGTTACTGCTCAGACGTTAGATTGTGAAACAAATTATATTATTCAATTTATAGAACAAGTTTTTTTGCTTTATATTTTAGCCCTAGGGTAGGATTGTTTAGCAGACATTTCTTTGAATGAATGGCAATGTAATTTTAGCATTCCAATATCATGTAATAAAATAAATGTAATAAAATAAGGCAGTAAAAATTAAATCCTTACTTTATAATATTATAAATGCGAAAGTAACTCTGTCTGTTACGCTTTTACGCCAAAACTACTGACTCGATTTGAATTAAATTTGGTACACAGTTAGTCCAGAGCCTGAGAAAGGACATAGGCTACTTTTTATCGCGAAATTCAGGCGGGAACGGGTACAACGCGGGTGAAACCGCGGGGCGCTGCTAGTTACTTGTATATTAGTCAAACGGCGTAATCGTAGGTTAAGTACAATTCGTTACTTAACAATGTTTTAAATGCCACCATCGACCTGCTTAATTGAAATAGGTTTATGGAACTGTTTACGTGTATATGTATATACGTTTATTATTTATATGTTTGGGCCTAAAACTTATTAATTACGCAACTATGGTAATGAATATTAATCCGCGAAATTCAGATTTAACGGTATGGGAAATTCCGTGAATTAATTAATTTGTAGCTACCTGATATTATATTACCTTGATATTACTGAATATATCTCTACTGTGGTAGATGTTAATCTTAGTTTACATTGTTAAAGCAACTTCTCTTATTAACATACTGCTTAATAATTGGTGTTGGCCTCCGTGGTCTTGTGGTTTGAGCGTCCGGCTCACGATCCGGAGGTCCCCGGTTCGATTCCCGGTGGGGACAATTTCTCACAAAAATCTCTTTGTGAGACTGTCCTCAGTTTGGTTAGGGCATTACAGGCTGAATCACCTGATTGCCCGAAAAGTAAGATGATTCCGTGATTCGGAGGGCACGTTAAGCCGTCGGTCCCGGTTACTTTCTACGGATAGTAGTCGTTACATGAGCCATGTCAGAGGCCTTTGGCGGCTCAATAACTCTGACACCAGGATTGGTCAGGGTGACCATCCACTCGATGAAGAAGAAGATCATGCCTATTCTGATACTTTACTTACTAAACAAAATGATGGAACGATTTCTTGTTTTTTTACGTTATTTAAGAGGTATTATCTACTCTTATCTATGTTTAATCATCTCCTGTGAGATGTTTCGGAATCTTAATAGAGATAGGTATTTAATAGGTACCTATTATTATACAAGTGAAGTCTGAAAGCTTATTGTAAGTATCCGTTGTGTTACAATCTATCTAACAAGATCGAATAACCAGATATAGTTTGAACGGCATTTAAAATCGACACTAGCGCAAGGCCGAACAGGTGATTAAAATTGGAACTAAATATTTTATGATCATAACTTTTCCAAGCGAAAATCAGACTTTTTGATAAGTACTATTTTTTTTAAAAATTGCAAATCAGTCATAAACAATCTGCAGTGATTATGACCGATTTCCGATTAAAATACATCGCTCAGGTAATAAAAAATTAAACATTCAGATGTTGTTTCCATCGTCAGACCATGACGGAGGCCTTTAGGCGGTCAAAAAATTCCGACACCAGAGTTGGCCACTGACCTATTCGAAATTAATTAGATGAATTGAGAACCTTTAGGGCCGTATCGAACCGTCCGATCGATTTAAAATCGTTTTGACTTCGTTAATCCTTACATAGTATAAAATAAAGTCGTCTCTGTTTGTCTGTTTGTCTGTATGCTTAAATCTTTAAAATTACGCAACAGATTTTGATGCGGTTTTTTGTAATAGGTAGAGTGATTCAAGAGGAAGGTTTTTATGTAAAAAAAATCCCGAAATTCCCACGGGAACGGGCACAACGCGGGTAAAACCGCGGGGCGCTGCTAGTTAGGAATAAGACCGGATCGTATTTAGATGGTAACTTGGTTGTTAAAATAAGCAAAATGCAAATTTAACCTACATACAGTTAACATGCAGTTTTGCTTTGTAGGTATGTAGGTTAGTTCCTACTCACAGAGCCTCGTGGGTGTATCTTTAGGGTCAAACATACTACAAAATTGACAACCTACAAGGTCTATTTGCTTATTGAATTAACTAGACTGTTTGTTTATGTATATGTGAATAGGATGCATAGGAAAACCTTGAAAATATGATTCATTTTAGTAAAACCTCAATGAAGGCAAGCCTCGTAACGAAGTTTGACAAAGCGATGCAATTGTTTTAAATTGATTTACGTTTTTTATTTTTTTCAAGGAGGTTAGTGGCCAGCCCATGTTGTCGGAGTTGTTAGGCCGCCGAAAGGCCTCCGACAGGGTCTAACGATTGAAACAACCGGGACTAACTAAGGATACACTTTGCTTTTATAACATTTTTATCTGATGTTTTGACCCTTTCAGGAGCCGTGATCACAGAAGAATTATTTCAATTGTTAAGGAACGTGCAGTTCGGCCACTACTTGTGATCAGTGGGCGTTCATGAAATTTGTAGGTATATCAGCGTGTTAGGCTTTTAGGCAGTCTAACAACAATGACGTCATAATTAACAATTAAAAACTTGACCTTATTTACATGATAAAGCCGCTGTGACATGATTCATATAATATTCCCGGATTATAAACATAGAAACCGAGGATTCTAGTTCTATAGGGTCAACCCGAATAGGGTCAACTTTACCTTTTAAGCCTAAATTCATACGGGAACGAAAGAAACGCGGATGAGACTGCGGGATTCAGCTCGTACATGGATTACAAAAACATTTTCCGTTTTATTTTGTAAAGCCATTAGTTTTTAATACAAAGTTTACTTTCAGTTTTAATTACATAAACGTCTATTAATGTGTTACATGACATGAGTCTGAGTAATAATGTACATCATCTTGTGTAGATGGAATAGTAGTTGAGAATAAGATTATTTTCAGAATACATGCAAGCTTAACATTGAAATGTCATTATTATTTGTTAATACGGGAACTGGGTGAGCGCTCGCGCACCTCCTGACGAAGCTGATGAAACGTACGTATTTTCACGTATTAACAAATAATTAATGCAAGTTATCAAGGACATCAAGCGAAGCTGTCAGCTGAAATATATTCAGTTTAAAAAAAAACCCACTCTGTATTATGTAAATACAGCATTCCTAGATTTTTCTACTTAAAGGTATGTTTTCGGTAGCGACTGCCGCATTAGTCAGCAACTGCCAACCGCAAGCACCACTAACTGGTTTCTATGAATCTCTATTAAAGCTTGCGTCCGCCTGTAACAGCACTGCTGCCTGCTGCTTGCGGTTGCTGTCGCTAACGAAAACATACCTTAATTGCCTGTACATACCGCAGCTTATAGTATCTAGGTATATTATATAAGTATAGTTACATTACATAGGTGTATTTCATGAATATTTATGTAAACTTTAATCTTTTAAAATGAACATGACAAATAATTAATTTGAAATTAATTTTAATAAACATGTCCATATGAATGAGTTGATACGAGAATACTTTTTAATTAATGTCTTGCTAATATCTTCGATTTATATTTAAGAATCATTACGAAATAAATTGATTGATAATTGTGGTCATAACAATCTATTTCTAATTATTGATATCCGCTACTCCGTGGAGACATATCATAAAAATATGTCGCAAAATGCATTTGTCGGAAAATAAACTATTCGTCCATAATTTTTGCTCATGCGTAAGACACGATTAAAAAATCCATTACTGGGTCAAAATATTCGTAGTTCAGTTTCACTACATAGTATAAAACAAAGTCGCTTTCCGCTGTCTGTCTGTCCCTATGTAAGCTTAGATCTTTAAAACTACGCAACGGATTTTGGTGCGGTTTTTTAATAGATAGAGGGATTCAAGAGGAATGTTTATATGTATAAAAAATCCGGAAATTTCCTACGGGTACGGGCACAACGCGGGTAAAACCGCGGGGCGCTGCTAGTAAGTAATAAAACATGATGTCATCATATTCTTAACTAGCAGCGCCCCGCGGTTTTAACTGTGTTGTGCTCGTTGCAGTAAGGATTTCGGGATGAAAAATAGCCTGTAACCTTCTAGTTGAATGGGGCTATAAATTACAAAAATAATTATGCAATTATTGCATTTATTGCATCGGATAGGTAGTTTCTGAGATAAGCGCATTAAAACAATAAAATAAATCAAACTCTTTAGCTTTATTACGTTAGTATAAAATAACTTCTCGTGTCCCACTCTTACGGCTGGTCAAAAGTGACCTCTATTGACTTAAAAAATTTTATCAACTTGTGTCACTCTGCCACAGGTCCAAATTCAAATATGTCCGCCATTGACCAGTCATCTCTATTCCAGGTCCTTTGAGAAAACATAGGCTCAAATCACTTTAAGTAAAGAAAACTAACCAGAAATATCCCACTGCTGGGCAAAAGCCTACTGAAAACAACAGTACAGTCAAGAGGATAAGGTTTATTCAGCGTTCTTGTCAAATACGGATGAACGTTTTAGTATTCTGCATTTTTACGTAATTTTACAAATTATATGACTGAGTGTACTGACGTAGCGACTATAGTTAATTTTGTTATCTAACTCAGTTATTCCTATGTCCTAGTATCTGACCGAAACTTAGAAAGTACTTTGTAATATTTTTTATAGTTCTGCGGTTTCATGCAAGTTTATTAAATAGATAACATCTGGTTCGCAAACCGAGGTAAGATACTTGAATACTTCTAACAGTATACTGATTAAAAATTAATACTCTACTGCACTTGGAATTGATTTTATAAATTACCTACTAACAGCGCTTCACGATATAACTAGCATTGTTTCCGTTCTCGTGGGAATTAAAGTTCGTATATTTTCCCCTTATTGCTTACCGTATAAAAACACGATTTAAAATACAAGTCATGCATGTATATTTGTTTTACCCAAATATTCATGCATGCCTGCCAAGACTGAGGTCTCGTGTTCAATTACAGTGCCGTTTCGTTCTTTTCAAACATGGCTCGGGTTTGAGATCACCAACCCGCATTAGGCAAGCGTGGTGATTGGGCCTAATCCTCCTCACTGTACTGATATCTTCAGAGAGGTGAGAGGCCATTGTCCAGCAGTGAGACATTACATTATAATACTTCACTTTACTTAATACTAGCAGTGCCCCGCGGTTTTACCAGCATTGTGTCCGTTCCCGTGGGAAATTCGGATTTTTTTATACATATAAACCTTCCTCTTGAATCACTCTATCTATTTAAAAAAACCGCGTCAAAATCCGTTGCGTAGTTTTAAAGATCTAAGCATACATAGGGACAGACAGTCAGACAGACAGCGGAAAGCGACTTTGTTTTATATCTACTATGTAGTGATTTTGTGTCGTCTTCTTAACATTGTGTAAAAATAATTGATACATAACGTTTATTATTACGTCAGAGAGATTACCCCAAAACTGGGCAATAATTTACAATCGTATAAAGTAACTTAAGTCGAAGAAGATTGTGTTGTGAAGTGAATTGCGTTATTAATCTCTTCATTTTTTGTAATACGAATCTTCATTAACCCTCTTACATCTAGATGGCTTAATAAAGATTAAATATTTAAAGTTCAAACTATTATGAATGATTTTCCACTAAAAGACAACTTCTTCCATTGAGGTTTCAATGAGGTTCAATGGTTCAATGGTGGTTTTCACGAAAATGACACTTTTGACAGATTTCTGGACCTCACGTCTCAGTGCTGCCGCCTAGTGGGTGTCATTTCAGAAAACCCTCATTAACCTTTTTCGTCTTCAGAAGGAGTTATCTTATGGAAATACGACCTCATTAGTTCAAGTTTTTACTCTCATAAGAAAGAGTGTAAAAGCAAGCTGTTTCGATTCAAGACTACGACTGACTGACTTTACTGAGCTGATTATTTTGTTTACCTTCTCCAATCATTGCTCTAGCCTTGCACTCCTGCTAAGGTGTCCAATACATAAAGAACAATTATTTGTAGTAAATCTTTCCTTATTTGCAAGGAAATACCGCCCAAAAATAATTGACCGCCAAACTTAATGATAATATCTTCAGTAAGGGCGTAATTATCGCACTTTTGTGGCAATAAACGTCTTTACAATTATAGGCCTTTATAAATATTTATTAATACCATTTAACTATGGAATACTTACTGGCTTATTCATAAACGCTCTAACTAAAACATTGTTACTGAGTGTTTTGTCTCTATTGCTCTTTGGAAAATAGCGTATGTCAGAAAGGGACAAACCATTTGATAGCTAAAATTCTGCTAGTAAGCGTTTATAAATAAGGCCCTTAGTCCCTTTCCGACAAACGCTATTTTCCACAGAGCAAAAGGGACGAAACACTCAGTAACAGTGTTTTAGTTGCAAAACATTTATGAGAAAAGAATTTCTTACATGTGTCCAGGAGTATTCGAGAAATCGGGGAACATACATAAATCAAAAGATTCCAATGAATTCAGAACCCCCTCCTTTTTTGAAGTCGGTTATTAAGAACTATGTGATTTAAACCACGAAAGTGATACTAAACAATGAGGGTTTTCACGAACAAAATGACACTTTTGACAGATATCTGGACGTCACGTCTCAGTGCTGCCGCCTAGTGGGTGACATTTCAAACTCTCATAACATCCAATTAAAACCAAGTACACGCAAACACCTGTTTTGAATGACTCTCGACCTCCTAGATCGATCTCCCATAAAATGATTCACCCATTGCGTGATGTGCGTTATTGTATCTCCTCTTATTACGAATGACCTCACGGAGAACATTTGTGAAATAAACTCACTTTTGAAATCTTGACCTTGGTGTGTGATACACATACGTACATGCGATCAAGATTCTTGACCGACTGGCTAGATGAAAAATGCGCAGAATTACCTAGTAATTAATAACCCTAAAGAATAGATTACTTTATTATGGACTTAAAAGTGCCTTATTAGGTGTGGTATTAGGTGGGTAAAATTGTTGAGTTTTTGACTTTTTAAGCCTTTTGAAGGCATTATTATAAATTCAAGCTTTTGCCTTTGAAATTACTTGCCTATCTTTAATTGGGCAACCCATTGGGCCATATTAATAACGCGTATTAAGAACAGTTTAGCTATCAAATTGTTTGTCACTTTCTGACATACGCAATTTTCCGAAGAGCAAAAGAGACAAAACACAGTATAAGTTACACCGCGTTTATAAATATGGCTGATTAAGTCTACAAGGTAGAGGATATTTCTACGCTTCAATGCATATACGAGTATAGCATTCTATAGTTTCGTTTTATTACCTTGTTCCTTAATTCGAGTAATTAAAAGAACAATTTAGTTGTGATTAATGTTGGAGTAAATCGTGGTTAGTCTATTTTTTGGGTGTTCAAGGTGTTCGCAAGTATTTGAGTGACCCCACAAGAAACATTAGGCAAGCGCAGAGATTAGGAGAAGTAATTTTTTGACTAATGAAGTATCTTTTTTTATAGTATAGAAACACAATATAGTTACGATTGAAGGTAAATAACTAATATGAGAAAACAAATGTACAGTTTATTTTGTCTTAGAATCTTTTGAAAGAAAAATTCTTTCAGTGTTGGATAGTCCTCTTATCGAGAGGAGGCTATAGGCTATTTTTCATCCCGAAATTCCCAACAGAACGGGCACAACGCGGGTAAAACCGCGGGGTGCTGCTAGTGGCTTTACATAAGCGATGTTTGAGAGCTGGATTCTTTAGAAGATTACATTCCATTTAAAACTTTATATTAAAACCAAATTCTGTACTATTAAAACAGAGTTAATTTTAATAGTCTAATAAGTACCAAATTACGCACAAGACTGTGATTATGTTAACACACAGTACTGGGTACATGCCGAAAGGTCATTTCTTACGTGGAGATGTTCATTTGTTAGTAAATCACCACAAAAATTATATATGACTAGTGTTTCGAAATGTGCCGTATGTGGTACATTACGTCAGTAATATGTGGATGTAATTGCATCGAGATTCGGCTGGGTTGAGTTTGAATTGTTTGGGAGTAGTGTTATGTGTGAGTTTTAAAATCTACGACAAATACTGGTTTCTTAAGTTTAAGCGCACTCTACTCATTTCGAATTTAAACTACGTTTACGAATACACTTGGTTTTTATTTTACACTAGCAGCGCCCCGCGGTTTTACCCGCGTTGTGCCCGTTCCCGTGGGAATTTCGGGATTTTTTTTTACATAAAAACCTTCCTCTTGAATCACTCTACCTATTACAAAAAACCGCATCAAAATCCGTTGCGTAATTTTAAAGATTTAAGCATACAGACAAACAGACAAACAGACACGAAACAGAGACGACTTTATTTTATACTTTGTAGTGATTTTTATCTGACGTTTCGGCCCCTTTACAGGAACCGTGCTCACAGAAGACTAGACAAACTTCAGAAGCATAACACCTCCGTGTAAACATAGTTTAAATTCGACATAACTACAATAATACGATTACAAAAAAAGGGATGCTATTAACTTGAGGTGTAAGTGCAATATTACATATTTATTCAAAGAATTAAGGTCTTAATGTATACTGTTGCTGATTTTCTAACTAAAGACTTTTCTATAGAGGAAAGATATAAAAGCATCCTTCTCTTATCTCTTCACTATAATATTTTCTTCCAGGGAAGGAAAATTGTCTTTGTTTGGAAAAGCAGCCATATTAGTTTAGATCTTAATTTTATTGTAAAAAAGGAGGTTTTAAATACCTATTTGCATATCTGCGTTATTGTGACTTCTAAAACATTGGATCGATTCTGCTCTTTGTTTTTGTATGAATGATCAAAAGAGATCCTTAACTTAACTTAACATGTGTTTGTGTATTTAGCGATTTTTCACTTTGTAAGCTCACTGAAAGCCTAAAGTATATCTCTTTCTAATCTCATCTCTACAAATTCAACTTAGAATCTCTTTATTATATCAGGAGGAGGATTAGGCGTACTGATATATTCAGTGAGATGAGAGGCCTTTGCCCAGCAGTGGGACATTACTGGCTAATACTTTACTTTTTACTTTTTTTTATTATATCAGACGCGCCTCGGTGGTCTAGAGGTATGTGCACTCGCCTGCCAAGACTGAGGTCCCGGGTTCAATTCCCAGGTCGAGCGAAAATATGTTTCCTACTTTTCAAACATGGCTCGGGTTTGAGATCACCAACCCGCATTAGGCAAGCGTGGTGATTACGCCTGAAACCTCCTCACTGTACTGATATCTTCAGTGAGACGAGAGGCCTTTGCCCAGCAGTGGGACATTACAGGCTAATACTTTACTTTATACTTTTATTTTATTATATCAGATCATTACAATCATTTATAATCCGCCACCTATTGAGAAGAACAAACAAGAACTGCAACGAGGAAGACAAGGCATCATCGCCCAACTCGAAAGCTTACATTAATCGAATATTACAGAACACTTGTTTGATTGACATAAAGTAGTCTACACACAATCGTTACTAAGACCGTTTTGTAACAACTTGTTCATATCAAAGGTTATCTAAACAAGTGAATATTTGCTTTAATTTGCTTGACTTTTCAAATCAATTTGGCGGTCGCTGGTGTAATACTACATTTTTAGTAATCTCTTGTTCTTTTCATATCAGCAATCCTAACTTATATTATAACTAGCAGCGCCCCGCGGTTTTACCCGCGTTGTGCCCGTTCCCGTGGGAATTTCGGGAATTTTTTTACATAAAAACCTTCCTCTTTAATCACTCTACCTATTACAAAAAACCGCATCAAAATCCTTTGCGTAATTTTAAAGATTTAAGCATACAGACAGACAAACAGACAGACACGAAAAAGAGACGACTTTATTTTATACTATGTAGTGATGAATGATTTGAATTAAATTTGGTACACAGTTAGTCCAGAGCCTCAGAAAGGACATAGGCTACCTTTTATCGCGAAATTCCTGCGGGAACGGATACAACGCGGTTGAAACCGCGGGGCGCTGCTAGTATGATAATATAAGTTATAATGTTGCAGTGCCAACAGCAGCGAGGAGCGATATTTTTCTTTAAAAACACTCCAAAATTATAGTGAAAAAGTTAATGTTTTAACATTCTTGGCTCCCCCTAAGATATATGATAAAGATTCCTACTCTCTCTTAGTTTATTTTAAATTCTTGAATTACGTATTAGGCTAATTAGCAGCATTTTCCTTTTAATATTTACCTAGGAACATTATATAATTTGTGCGTATATTAGCCATAAGTAATTGCGAAAGTTAGTCGTATGAGTGTGGGTGTGTTGTGCTCATTCAAGCATTAATATACATATAATAATATACCCGGACAAATTCACACACGGTTAATTAGACCCAAAGTTAGCTCTAAGCTTGTGTTATGGAATCTAAATCACTGATATATACACAAATACTTTATAACAATATATAATTGACACCCAGCATCGTCGCCAACAGCTATGTCTTCACATATTGTTGACTCCGGTCGGGAATCGAACCCGCATTGGCGGATTTGTTCGCATTAGGGCTGCTAGTATGCCACAAATATTTGTATTTGATTTCTACATAATATGGCTCAAAGGAAACATTGCTGCGACATACAGATTTTTCTAAAAAGTTCCCGTTGGCACCCTTTGAGTTCTTCTTAACCTATAGGACCTTATTAATAAACACGGTGTAACTAAAACATTAACTGTGTCTTGTCTCTTTTGCTCTTCGGAAAATTGCGTATGTCAGAAAGTGACAAACCACTTGATAGCTAAACTGTTAATATGCGTTTATTAATATGGCCCTTATGGTTTAGTCACGCTTACACGCCCTTGTGACCGCAACAATGTAAAAAATACAGAAGTTGCTGCTGCAACTGCATTAGATGAACTACTGCAACTGTATAATTAATTAGGTGTTTTCAATCTGCACCGTCAAGATGATTCCGTGCTTCGGAGGGCACGTTAAGCCGTCGGTCCCGGTTACTTTCTACGGTTAGTAGTCGTTACTTGAGCCATGTCAGAGGCCTTTGGCGGCTCAATAACTCTGACACCAGGATTGGTCAGGGTGACCATCCACTCGATGAAGAAGAAGAAGAATCTGCACCGTCCTACCTTCTTACCTTCCCTTGTTACATTACTCATAAATGTAAAGTAACCTCACATCGCCGTTATAATAAACACAGTTACAACAATACAAGCCCATTGACCCGAATACCTTAATAGGTGCACGGTGGCTGAACTAATGTAATGTCATGAATAAACACAGTACTTCCCTATTTCTACAAACAATCCGTGTGTTTGTCCGTCACCGCAACGTGTTTACTACGACAGGGGTGTTCAACGTTTTTTAACCGACTTCGTTGTAGAAGGATGTTGGTATTAAGGTTATTCAGTTTGTGTGTTAATCTTTTAATATTCGTCTTCGTTTCCAATTTACTTTTAAATTATAGCTCTGGTTTATACTAGCCAACCATTAAACCTCAGTTAGCAAGTAAGGTTGCCCAGCTGTGGGATATTACAGGATAATAATAACACTTTAAGTTTAATCTATTATAAGGAATCATGTTACAAGATGCCTTTCAATGTGACAGGACAAATGACAAACGCCCCACTAAAGATACAATAATGTAATGAGTTTGATACGAAACTTATGTCTTGTTTGTAAATACTTTTAATCAGAGATATGTTCAACCCGGAAATTGAACCCACGGCTTCGATTTGCCCAGGCAAGTGCCACTTCGTAACCCCATCTCACTTAAAACAATAGTATCTACTAATAAATCAATAGGCAATGAATAAATATTCGATAATCACGCCTCGAGCCAAATGTTGACAATACTATCTTCAAGTTACATAATTTCAAATGGTATTTATGCTTATTGTTTGCATATCTCTTGCTCTTGCTCTTGCTTAATTATGGGGCTTTAATTTTTTAATGGAATTTTACCTGATACGAGCCGAAACTAACACTGGTTACGAAAGTAAATGAAAATGTTTGTAATATATGGCTTTTGACACTTTGAGTTGCCAATGATCATCGTTTGTGAAGAAATGTTTGATGTTTGAGTTTATAGATAAACAAAATCATTATTGAATGTAGATTTTTTCGAATATTTTTGACAGTTCCGAATCCACTGCAACGGATAATAAGGGCGCATTGCGAAAATTAACTCGGCAACTCCCAGCTCATAAACTCGCTCACTAGAAACGATTCACAGTCATCCAATATCAACTACTGTTTATTCTGTGGCCGTCACATGACACAAACATGAGGAAACCATCGGAAGGTCGTGTTCGATCAACTTTCCCGCGTCGTCTTATATCCGTGTTCCCATACCGCCTGGGAGCCTATTATGTACTTATATTAATCAAACAGTTATCGTTATCATAGTTTTTGTCTGTCCATCTGTTTGTATAGGAACTGGATACGTGAAGGTGGATTGCAGTTAATTATACCGAAATTATTGTAACTTCACGGATATGGCAACAGACCTACGCTAATTTTATAAAGAGGATTTTTTTTCTGCTTAATAAATCGTAAGGCCCCACTAAATCTGGAAAAATAACGAAAGCGCGATCTATAAAACGTTCACACTAACGCCATCAATTGGATCGCGGGGAACCACCGCGCGGTCTAGCTAGTTCTAATTATATTAAAGTAAAATAAGCTGAATTGCGACGAAATGTCAGCAAACATCAATCATGAAAATTTAATCGAATTGAAAGTAAAAAACTTCGATCAACAATAGTGTATTGTTAATCGAAGGTAAAAAAGTAAATTTTGTACAGAAGATTTATTTTCATTGATGATACATAAATGTTGGTATAATCTAGTTAGATTTAAATAGTCTATAACGTCTGCAATAATTTTTAATAGGAGTCTATTCTTATCAAGGAGGTTACATACTCGAATCACTACATAGTATAAAATAAAGTCGTCTCTGTTTCGTGTCTGTTTGTCTGTTTGTCTGTATGCTTAAATCTTTAAAATTACGCAACGGAATTTGCGAACTAGCGGTTTTTTGTAATAGGTGATTCAAGAGGAAGGTTTTTATGTAAAAAAAATCCCGAAATTCCCACGGGAACGGGCACAACGCGGGTAAAACCGCGGGGCGCTGCTAGTAGTCTATAAAGTATTAACCCATTGTTATTGTTATAGCGCTCGAGGAGTTGTTTGTCTAAGCGATGCTAGTTCATTGCGATTGTCAAGCAACGTGCAGCCCGGCTCCTACTTGGATGGGTGGCCGATAGTGGCATTTCGATCTGAGGGCTACCGTGCTTCGGAGGGCACGTTAAGCAGTCGGTCCCGGCTGTTTCAATCGTCAGACCATGTCGGAGGCCTTTAGGCGGTCTAAAAAGTCTGACGCCAGGGTTGGCCACTGACCTACTCGAAAAGAATGAAAGACTCGTTGATATGCTTGTTTTGGAAAGGTATTTTGAGTTTGAATAGCTTGGACTACCTTTGTAATGATACACTCGAGTAAACTGGAAAAAACAATCTGTTGCTTTTACAAGAATCGATTCCATTAAGATCCACATTCTTTCAACAAATTGAAAGGCCAAGTTCATAAATAATTAAGTACATAATGTAACACATGTACAATAAAAGTCATCAATATAAATGGTTCCAGTGAAATTACATTACAAATTAAACGAAATTATCGCCTTGTAACGGCAATCAACATTCTTTTAAAACTACCTTTAATTCGCTATCAGATCTTCATGTGAAAAACTTGAGATTCTAGGAAACATACACATTAACATAAATATACGCATTTATGGGTGATTATTTACAATCACTTGCAAATATATCATGATTATAATGTACATTTTACAACCTTACCACTTTACAATTCGAGAATTTGACAACCAGCAACTATGCATCTTACTTCGCTGGATTGACTATGACAAAGTCCTACAGTGTTAATAGATACAAACGTGAAGAAGTATTCTAAATAATTTACTCAACAAATAATCGGTATGTATTCGTTTTTGAAAGTAGGTCGCAGACTGGGATCCTTCGCATAACTAACAATCTCTTAAAATGTCCATTAGGGAACGATTAGAATCGAAATGATAGTTCATTGCGACGGTTTTATCTAGTACTTCAGGTATTGCTATATCTAACGCTAATGACATGCTTAAGGTATCAGCCACATAAAGTATCCCGCAAGGAAATCTATACAAAAGTCATTAAATGCAATATAACTATGTTAGAGTTACACTCTTATTACACCACGCGATATTCAGTCAGTAAGACAGTTAGCGCGGCCGAGCCCAGTCTTACAGACTAATTAGAGTGACTCCGTGGAACAGCCTCCGTGGTCTTGTGGTTTGACCGCCCGGCTCACGATTCGGAGGTTCGAGGTTCGATTCCCGATTGTGAAACTTTCCTCAGTAATTTGGTTAGGGCATTGCAGGCTGAATCACCTGATTGCTCGAAAAGTAAGATGATTCCGTGCTTCGGAGGGCACGTTAAGCCGTCGGTCCCGGTTACTTTCTACGGATAGTAGTCGTTACATGAGCCATGTCAGAGGCCTTTGGCGGCTCAATAACTCTGACACCAGGATTGGTCAGGTTGACCATCCACTCGATGAAGAAGAAGATAACTGGCTAACTCTTAGCACATCATGCTGAATCTTAGCAAGTCAGACTAAATATTGTGTGGTGTAATAGGCGCTTTAGTATATAATGAAGACACAAGACACACGTAATGTAGTGCGGGTGCGTGCCCGGTGAGGGTGGGTGACGTTGCATTCCTTTTATTTGTATGAAAGGTATCATCACATTGGGCAATTGCAGCGGGTTCGCAACCGGACTATGTGTGTGTTTCACTTTAATAACAAAAAGCCTTTGTCTTTGGAGGGCTAGAACACAGGAGCGGGAAAGGGGTAGTTGCACCCTCTAGAGTGCCGAAAATCTGTTCAAATGACATAAACATCATATAGGCCTCCAGCTTTGCTTGTCACAGGCTGCTAGGCCCTTGCAATATCTATACTTTGTCTTCCTCCTACGTCTACAAATAAACAAAAACAATCTCTTCTTGCACCGTTTTTGAGATATTCGCGAATAACTTAAAATTGAGACCTTTGCCCCCCCCCCCCCCTCCCTCCGGCGCACCTCCTAGATGTCAGGACTTTTAGTATATTTTTCCCTGAGCACCCTGAATACGTTTCTGAAGAAATCGCTTAGGTACCCTCTCACGCACTCTATACCCTCCTTTCAGTTGTTCTTTAATTGGATTATTTATAATATTAGTACTAGAAGGGGCCTCGAGATTTACCCGCATTGTGACTGTTCCCATTTTCCCACCTTTCCGTTGAATGTGGCTATTTATTACAAATATAATTATTCAAATCGTCCTGGTAAGTACCGAGATTCGCTTGAACATACAAACAAACAAACTTCCAAAAACCTCTTTATAATATAATACGTAATAAATAAGTATAGAAAGATGAAGTAATAGAAATAAAGTAACTGCATTTTTTAAAGGTGTGATACAATACTTTGTGCGGTATGTGGCATTTGTCACTTTTCTCTCGGTGGTGTCATGACGTAACTAACCTCTTGACCTGCAGTGTGGAATGGCCCTTAGTATTGACACTCGTACAACCGTTTTCATATAATTTAATTAAAAGATAAACAAGAAAGATTAAAGTCATTTGCTGTATGCACTTACTCGATCCAACGTAACATATTAATAGACATTTGAAAGGATGCCAGTGAAAGATACATTACTATGTACTTAGAAATTTAACAGCCTCCGTGGTCTAGTGGGTTGAGCGCTCGGCTCACGATCCGGAGGTTCCGGGTTCGATTCCCGGTGGGGATATCTCACAAAAAATCACTTTGTGAGACTGTCCTCAGTTTGGTTAGGGCATTGCAGGCTGTATCACTTGATTGCCCAAAAAGTAAGATGATTCCGTGCTTCGGAGGGCACGATAAGCCGTCGGTCCCGGTTACTTTCTACGGATAGTAGTCGTTACATGAGCCATGTCAGAGGCCTTTGTCGGCTCAATAACTCTGACACCAGGATTGGTCAGGTTGACTATCCACTCGATAAGAAGACTTAGAAATCAAACTTAAAACTAAATTAATACCTAAATAGTAAATACTCAGAGACGTGCATCAAATCGACACCTAATTATTTGATGTTATTTTTCATACCTTACTTAAGTATCTGATACTTAGCCGGTTTGTTCCGGCTAAGTATCAGATACTCGGCTAAGTATCAGATCAGAGACGGACAACAATTTAAAAAAAAATGTTTTGGTATATGTATCGTGTGTATATATATGGACTTAGTAAAAAGCGGTTATTGTAATATTACAGTCATTCCAATTGTATTTATATGTAAGTATAGATGTATAGATAAATCGGAAGCAATTAGGGTCAACACTGCGTTAAGCGTGCGCACGCCGCGGGCGGACGCGGCGGGCGCACGCGGCGGTTCACTTTTGTATGCCACCGCACGTGACGGGCGCCCGCGACGGTTCACTTTTGTATGAAGCCACACGCGGCGTGCGCACGCCGCGGGCGCCCGCGACGGTTCACTTTTGTATGAAACCGCGGCGTGCGCACGCTTAACGCAGTGTCGGCCCTTTTAGTTATTTTATTAAATACTTCTTTCACTTCGATTTGATTAAAATTCTATTGGATTAACATTTGCCGTAACTAAAGCAATTTCATTAACTATAAATATATTGGACGGACAAGCAGTTAAATGGAAGCACTTATGTTGCAACGTAACTTTTTTATTAAGTTAGTTACTGTAGCAATAAAGCTAGCGATCTAATAGAGCTAATCCAGTTCACACATAAAACGCGAGACCTCTGGCCTTTCTGAGGCACTTGCCCTTCTAATGGTTTCAAAAACAAGGAAAAATACAAAAATAACCACAAACCTCAATGTCTAGGTCCTTTAAATATGTTTCTTGACCTTAAAATTGCAAAAACCAGTTCCTGTCATCGACAATAAAGATGTTAGATAAGATAGACCTTAGGTGAGCTTACACGGGCAACTAATGCGGCGCAATTTGAAGCAATTTTAGTATAATATTATGAAGTCATGAAAATTGAAGCAACTTCGGATGCTTTTAACGATGTCTTCAATTATATAAAGCAATGCTAAAGAATAACTATTGATAAATAAAGTGTCATTTTGGCTTATTTCATTCATAAATAATTAATTGTCCAACTTTATACGTATAGTAATGACTTGTAAAGAAACAGTAAAGGCGGCTTACGTTCACACATTAATAAACGTCAACACAAGATCACTAGGTAAATTCGAGTAGGTTAGGTTAGTGGCCAACCAGTCCGTCCGTCCAAAAAACTCCGTAACCAGTACGGAGTTTTTAAGCCGCCTAAGGCCTCCGACATGTTCTAACGATTGAAACAACCGGGACCGACAATTTAACGTGATACAAAAAACACATAATCACTCAGTGTCAACAATGTAAGAAAATGAAAAAATCGTGGCTTTCTACCTAACCGAATAACTTTAACAGACTGATAAATTACGCTTCAATTCACTTAAGGTATTTTCGCTGGATTTTGCTTTAAAATTGCCCGTATAAGAATGACTGTCGTTGTTATATAACGGACGAGAGGAACCCGGATGGAATTAAATTGTTTATTATGCGCTGTGGTTTCATTTCGGCCCCTAATTCGGGTGGTTGTAAAATATCTGAGTGGTTGTTAGACAATATTGGGACCTTAAGGGTTTCACTGATCGTATAAGGTCAAAAGGCCCTTTAGTAAGTAACAAATTGAAACGTGTATTGTCAGTAATTATTGTCACTACTTGTTTAATTACTTTGTCAAATTACAAAATCGATAATTCTCCATGAAATTGTTAGTAGTAACTGTAAACGTTTGAATATGACAAGCTGCTTTACCTGTTCAGTATTTGATTAGATCGTAGCATTTTGATAAGCCGACTGTGCTTACAAATTAAATTTTGAATTGTACGCTTTAAACTAATTAATACAACGCATCAAAATGCGAAATCCGATTCAATTTTGAAAACAAATAATAAAAAAAAGAAAAATATGTGTATCGTTTTAGGATCGTGTTAGATAGTGGACGATTGGATTAAGATCGCTTTGAATTAAATCCGACATCACATCGGATCATATTTAGATGATAACCACGAAGATTTTAAACCCATTAACACTACAACTCAGAATAAAAAGATGACGTCATGGTAGATGTATACAGATGATATTATACACTAGCAGCGCCCCGCGGTTTTACCCGCGTTGTGCCCGTTCCCGTGGGAATTTCGGGATTTTTTTTTACATAAAAACCTTCCTCTTGAATCACTCTACCTATTACAAAAAACCGCATCAAAATCCGTTGCGTAATTTTAAAGATTTAAGCATACAGACAGACAAACAGACAGACACGAAAAAGAGACGACTTTATTTTATACTATGTAGTGATTAGAAAGTAACTCTTTTATGCTTTCACAGTTAATAGACTGATTTCATTCAAGGTCTAAGCTAGGGGTGCTCCGCGATTTTACTCGTGTTGTAACTATATTTATCTGTGAGACAAGGGTCATATTTGGGAGTGAGTAAACCAAATTTCCAAAATGAAACCTACTAATTTAAATAAATATAAATGCGAAAGTTTGTGAGGATGTATGGATGTTTGTTACTCTTTCAAGCATAAACTGCAGAACGGATTTGGATGAAACTTTACAGTAATATATGTTATACATCATGGGATACATTTTATCCCGAAATTCCCGCGGCAACGGGTACAACGCGGGTAACATAGCGGGGCGCGGCTAGTAGCCTATCCTGATACATTATCATAAAAAGCTAAGGCTCGTCTCAATGTCGATAATAGAAGACTCTATCTTAATTGATGAGTGAGGTTATATAATAAGATTGTAACCGCACCGATTGATCAATCATCATCAATTGATCATCAATCTAAAGTGATCCTCAATCACGTTTTGAAAGTATCTAATTTACGACTGATACTTTTAGTCGGCCTTGAATTTTGACCTGAAATGTTCAATTTAACCAGCAAGCGCTTACCATTCCGTGTCAATATAAAAAATCTACATCGAAAACTAATATCCAATCCATATTTGTATTGGTATCAGTGCTATAATTATCATATAAATGCGGGTAGGTTCGGATCTCGCCCAGGCGGTATCGACCGCGCCCCGCCCACCGCCCCGCGCCGCCCGCCCCGCGCAACACAGATTGCTTCATGATAAATCGAATACCATCCGTCTAAATTTGTACTACTCAGGATTTAAAACTTTTAGACCTGTGGGTTTTAAAGGTAGTATTTGTATGTGTTGAAGGTAGAGGAGGTGGTACAGCCAGTTTTATGTATGACATAAGTGGAGGCGAAAACTTATGTAAAATTGTAAACGGCGTCTTCTGAAAGAGTTTCAAGATGAATAGATAACTAGAAATCAGTAGTGTAGTAACCAGCCAGCCACGACTATATTTTTTGGTAAAAGAACACAGTCATACATCATAGTGTGAGAGACGATGTTCAACTAATTTCAATTTTATTTTGAAAAAAGAACACTATATGCCTTCACCATGGCCCTCCCGTAATACAGCTTTATTGGTAGGTTTCATTAAGTCCATGTTTAGTGAGAAGAAATTATCTAAGAAATGAAGCGAAGAGGTTACAGTCAGGTCTATCTATGGAAATATCTTTCTTCAATCTTCCTTCACATACCTCACTCAGAGCGGTCCATTAAATCGACATTTAACTAATTAACGTAATGTTTCATACAGAATATAAAAAAATCACTCATTAAATCTCTACTAAGGAAGCATTTGACGTCTCCGAGTACGGGCGATAGGCATCTACAGGGTGATTTTGGGGTCGTGATCCCAACCATTTTTTTCTGACTCAGTAAATAAATGATTACGATGCTACCTGTATTTATTTTAGTTTAAACAAAGATGATTCGTTATTTACGTATTTTTATTTAAAAAATATTATTGACTCAAAATGCGTGGTCACCCTACTTTTAATATTACTTGTCATAAGTTTTCTTGGGAAATAGTAGGGTGACCATGATCTCGAATTATCGCAGTTTTTTTTGCTGACTAAAATAAGTCGCTGGTGTACTGTTAGTCCTAACCTATCGTGATGTTTAGGAGAAAGTAAGTTAAATGCTTCTTTCTTGCTCCACGACCCCGTAATCACCCTGTATACTTAAGGAAAGCACAGAATGTAAGTATCATACGCCTATCAGCATAAGTATGAAAAGACGAGAGGTCACAACCAACTGGGTCAAGTGATACCCCGCTTACGTTTCCTCGGTTTTTTGATGGCATCCAGCCAGCAAAGACCTCCACTGCAAATTATTTGCCGCAGGAAAGATAGTTTTAAATACGAACTAACTGTGAATGAATCTGTGGGTTTACTTTAATGTTATGTAAGAGCTGTTGGAGAACGAAGTTACTACAATACTGGGTATGTTATTGTGTAGACCAAGGTACATGACTAAGCTAAGGTCTGGGTGTCGAAGTTAGACTGTGAAACGATGCTCATTGCCCAGCACCTAACATATGTTTATGTATCTTTAAACGCGCCTAACCCATCTATATTTCGATGGCTCCTACGTAAATAATCGTATCTAACATTTTGACGATTTTCATGTTTTAAGGGATTTGAAACGAAATAATTAGTTACTATCGATTCCAAAATACAAAAATTAAAAATCTTAAAAAATAAGGTTTTTTTTGCACGTATAAAATAGTAAGTAATAATTGCATGCCGCGTAAATGATCGTATCGACACTGGCGGGAGTATACGCGGGACAAGACATATTGATAAGACATATTGATAAGTAAGTAATATGTATGTTGTACAATATTTTTAATATAATTGATATTATAGACTTTGTTTTTTTCTACAAAGTTACATTAGACTATGGTATGTGGTAGGTACGATTGTGTACGTTGTTAATTGTACTTAAAAAATATCGTATGTACCAAGTACGATTTTTTACTTCGTTTAGTGAATTTTATACTTAATCGTTTGTACCACATACGATTAATTACATTGTCGAATACAATGTGTCTAATATCGGATTTGACACATAGAATTGTTTTCTTTGCGAAACGTTCTATTGTAACTACAAATAAGATAGTATACGTTGCAGTAACGGGAAAAAGTGAAATCTTATGTTTTTTTTTCAGTATCTCCACTACCACCTGGGGCCGATTTAGTAGAAATTTCAACGCTTTCGGAACTTTTAGGGAACAGTTTTTCGAAACACCACCAACATTTTCGACTTCTCTTAATGGTAAATTTTATTTTTAACTGTTACTGTTAGCCTGTATCATCCCACTGTTGGGTAAAGGCCTCCCCCCATTTCCGCCACTCTTCTCGATTTGAAGCCACCAGTTGCCAGTCCCTCTTGTAGGCGTCCAGTTCGTCCCGCCACCGCCTGCGTGGTCTGCCGCGACTCCGTCTCGCTGTCTCCGGGCGCCACACAGTGGAAATTTTGGCCCACAGCGTGTCCGGCATGCGGCAGAGGTGACCAGCCCAATCCCATTTGAGCTTAGCGGCCTTTTCTCCTATATCGGCGATTTTAGTTCGGAAGCGCAGTATTGTATTACGAATGCGGTCGGTTCGCTTGACTTCAAGAATACTGCGCTCCATCGCCCTCTGGCAAACCTTGAGTTTGGACTTCTGGAAGTTTGTCAAAGACCAAGTCTGTGAGCCATAAGTGAGAACGGGAAGGATGCACATGTCTATGAGTTTGCGCTTAAGCGCTATCGGAAGGTTGCCCTTCATCAGCTCCTTCATCGACCAATAGCTCCTCCAGGCGCTCTCAGTGCGTCTCGCGACTTCTTTGTCTTGTCTGCCTGCCTGGAGGGAAACTAATTGGCCGAGATAGATGTATTCATGGACATAGTGCATCACTTCGCCGTTTACCGTGATACGGTAGGCTGAGCTGTTTGTCATGACTTTGGTCTTTGACATGTTCATCTGTAGTCCAACCTCAAGGATTGCGTTGCTTAGTTCTTCGAGCATGGTCTGTAGTTCTTGGGCTGTATTGGCAAAGAGGACAATGTCGTCGGCGAAGCGTAGGTTTGTCAGCCTCATTCCGCCGACATCAATGCCTCTGTTTTGCCAGCCCGCCGCTAGCTTTCTGAACACCTCCTCTAGTGTAGCCGTGAAAAGTTTGGGAGATAGAGGGTCATCTTGTTTGACCCCCTTTTCTATTTGGAAATGTTTACCGGAGGACTGTAATTTTATGGATGCTGTACTATTTAGGTAGATAAGTTTGAGAAGGTCGATGTAAGTTGGGTGGATATTTTGTTTTAGAAGAGCTTGAAAGATTGATATATGCTATCGAACGCCCTACGGAAGTCCACAAATGCCATGTACAGAGGCATATTACATTCTTGGTGCTTCTCTAACAGATGGTTTATGGTGTTGAGGTGGTCTGTGGTGGAGAGGCCGGAGCGGAATCCTGCTTGTTCGGGAGGTTGTTTGGAATCAAGTTGGCGCGTAATCCGTGTTTCGATTACTTTAATGAAAGCCTTGTACACGTGGGATACAAGACTTATGGGCCTATAATTATTAATGTCGGATTTGTCGCCTTTTTTATGGAGAAGAATAATTTTAGAGTGACAAAACTGTTTTGGAAATTTCACTGAATCTAAGATACTATTAAAGAGCTTAAATGAGGAAGGATTGTGGGTGCGCCTAGTTTTAAAGCCTCCGTACTAATACCGTCATCTCCTGGTGTTCTACTATACTTCATTTTACGAAGTGCGCATTGAATTTCTTGGCCAGTTATTGGAGGAATATCGTCAGCACGGTGGTAATTGGGTGTTGTATCGGTTTTACCTGGGTCGGAGTACAGTTGGCGGTAGAAGTCGGTGCAAATTTCGAGAATTTTCTCGCGGCTCTGGTGCTTTTTCCGGTGTTGTCTTTAAGACTTGTTATCCAGGATTTCCCGTGAGAAATTCCATTCTTAGTTATTGTATATATGGTTAGTTTTTTCTTTCAATTACGTTTATTCATATAATAAAAATAATAAAAATATGTTTTTGTAGTTTTATTTGCTACCTACGTTAATATTATAATAAAATTTTAGTATATTATTATTAATTTGGTCAAGTTTCATGAAATAAAAAAAGATAAAAGATAAAAGTACTTTGTAAGAAAAAATATTTAAACGATTTCTTTTACAAACATAATTTATAATTAGTTATATTTATTAACTAACCGTAACATACAATATTAATTATTTTTTATATACATAGTTAAACATGGTATATGCCACTTGCGTGTAAATGCATTTACAGAGTATCAACGTAAAAAATCGTAAGCCAAGCTTACGATATTTTCAGAAATTTTAATTCAACGTAAACTGTCGTTAGTACCACTTAAGATTTTATTCATAATTAACTACCGATGTAAATAAATGTAACTACAATATTTCAAAAACTAAACAAATTTCAGCATTTCTTCCAGAACCATACTAAGGCACCATCCAATATGTAGACATTACAAAAATTTCAAAGATAAAGCTTTAATATTAAAGAAATTATGAATGAAAATGTCTTTAAATCGCTCTGGTGTAAAATTGGCTTTTTGCAAATACGATTATTTACGTAGGAGCCATCGATTTCTATGCTAATCTATAATATAAAAACGAATTGCTGAATCTGTTGCTAAGCGCATAACTTCAGAACGCACCAAATTGGATGATTCTTTTTTTAATGTGTTCCTTATTGTCAGGACAAGGATTTTATATAAGAAAAATAAGGAATAAAAATCTCAAAATTCCAACGGGAACGGGGGCGCTGCGGGTGAAACCGCGGGGCACAGCTAGTATAAAATAAAGGTGTAGAGTTTGATTTTTGAAAACATTTATTGTTTGTTTGTTTAAACGCGCTAATCTCAGAAACTATCGATTCGATTTGAATAATTATTTTTGTAATAGATAGCCACGTTTAACGGGAAGGCTATAGGCTATTTTTCATCCCGAAATTCCCACGGGAACGAGCACCACACGACTAAAACCACGAGCCTCTGCTAGTCTTAGAAGAAAAATGTAAGGATTTGTGATTATGTTTCGTGTTTGTTTTTCAACAAGCAAGTGAAATATAAAGGTATGCCTTGTACATTAGAATAAAGGGGTTTGAATTAGTGCTGATATTGGATATCGTACGTTGCCAAATTGGCTTTAAGTTCCAACCTGCTTAAACAGCACTTCAATGGAGTTTCTATATGAATTATTAGGGTATGTCTAAGGCAATGTTTACTTAATATATACATATGAGAAGCCGCCCGTGTTCTAAAGCAATACCTGCAATATTTAAAACGTGGTTCGATTGAAATGAACGCCTGAGGACATAATGTGGTCAAAAAACTCTAGTGTAATCATTACCTCATAGATTAATGTAGGTGCCTGCGAGCGTAAGCATCGATCAATCTAGCTACCTAAAAATATCGCAGCTGGAGGCCTTCATAGCAACATCTAAGTATATACTCGTACTCTTTAGTCTTTTACAGCCTTAGGGCTCCAATTAGACAACCTATCACTTTTTACTATGTTTCTATTACCCTGCAAGCTAAGAGCCCGTGCCCACTATGACCACAACAGTCTCATGAAACAGTCTTTTATCAGTCTAACGATAGTTGTCGGTACAATTCTTTTGTCTGACACAAAGTCTGATAAAAGTGTTGTATGTAATGAAGTGACCAGAAGACTGGCTCGTAGTTTGATACAATAATGTTTAATAGTTCATTGCAATTGTAAATAAATGCGCAGCTCGGCCTCTTCTTGGAGGGGTGGCCGATAATGGCATTTCTATGTGAGCGCCTACATAGGAGGGTACGGTTGTCGCTCCTGGTTGTTTCACGGTTAGACGATGTCAGAGGCCTTTAAACAGTCTAAAAACTCCTACACCAGGGTTTGCAACTAACTTTCTAGACCTTACTATTTTTACCGTCTCGTAACAGTTAACTACAGCATTGACTATAGTATTGCCAGACCCAGGGTTCTAATTAGACTACCCGTCACTTTTCCTAAGTTTCTATTTACCTCGTAAGCTAAGATTAAATTAACATCAAAGGCAACTATAAATAGCTTGATATTAATCCGTCAAATACCAACCTTTTCTCGTTCGCTTCCAACTAATTACAACGATCAGATTAATTAAAATTTATTGCAGATCGTAATTAAAGCACCGAGACTGTTGTTAGGTTAATTTTCATCAATTTGAAGGAGAAAATTATAGCTGGTGTTTACACGCTAGTAAGAAAATTAAAGAGGCAAAGTGTGTTGTACATAACTAGCTCGCATCTTATAGAACTTTCAGACTAACAGCTTATTTAGTTAAATATACTTTATAGTAAAAAACTACGTTCACCATGAAAAGAACAAATGTGTACAAGTAAACAAACCATAAATGAATTCTCATAAAACATTATTGCAATCATTAAACGCCTCATAAAGCGGAAATTAAAAATATAAACTAAAATATTCCGAATGAAAATACAAAATGTGAGTTCATTCAATGCAAAGAGGTACTCTTTGTTCATCGGGCGAAAATAATTTAAAACAAACGTACGACTCACAGTTGACTCATTTTCCCCAGGGAGGGGCGCGACCGCACCGAGGCACAGGCTAAATAAATGCATGGGCAGTAGGGAAACGCGGATAAAATAGACTGTTTGATTTGCAAATACAAAGCGTTCTTTGAGCACAGGCGAGAGACAATTTGGTGAATTCAGTTGAGCTGGCGTTATGAACTCGCCAAGAAAGTTTTTACGAGTACAGGCGAGTGACATATGTGCGAGTTCAGTTGAGCTGGCAATGTATTGAACGTCAAGCGAGCGAATTCGCTCGTGTTTTTGCCGATTACACCACCTTGGATCTCGCCAACTCACTTAATCTAAACGAAAGTCCTCCTTATACTTATAGTAAATTAATTGTATTATGTGGCTTTAATCGCATTGATTGCTTACAAAACTTCCGTGGATGGACTTCCACAAATACTTCTGTACTGATATTAGTCAAATAGCTCCAAAAGTTCTGGTGACTAACGAACATCAATATGTTGAATAATTAGGTACCATTATTAACAAAATTAATTATACAAAAAAGGGTTCCAAATTATCAAGTATCCAGAATGAATGGTTAGTAACAGAACAAGAAATAAATAATGTTTAAAATGAAGTAGATTCATTTTTGATTGACAGTTCTGTTCAAGGACCAGCCAATTAATAATGATTGAAAGATTCACATTTGTAAAGGTTTTTTTACTATAATATGTATTTAAAGAAAAGAAAACTCAAATATATACTTTGATTGATTTTTAAAGAAATAAGTAATATAATATCTGACTAAAGTCTGATTGAAACTTAAATTGAATAAAATATTCAATTAGTTTAATTATCGAATAACAGGATGTAGGTACTGTTAGGTAATTTATCGACCGAGTTCGTATAAAGCAAAAATGCTATCGTAGTGAGGACATGATTGTGCCATCAAAAATTTTCGTATGCTATATTCTTCACAATCAAATGAATTTCACCTTATTAACGTGACCATTGGCTTATTTCCCTGTTGTTACTTACCCTACTGTATTTTTTACACTGTATTCGCAGCCAGTTGGTAATTGCATTAGTGGACATGTCTAAAACTCCTGACAGTATTGTAGGGGAAAGATACCTCATAATTTTTGGGCACATCAGCAGTTCTATCTTGTCTTTATTTTTGTATGAGTTAACTTTGTTACGATGGATACGTGCTATTTAAGGAAGCTTAGATAAAATCTCACCTTAGGCTTAGAGCCTTCGCCCAAGGCGACTTTTTGTAGCAATGCAGTAGCTATGCTGTCGCGTTCTCATCGATAAAGTCGCGATGGAAACGCCATGCAGTCTGTATCGCTACAAACATTTGCCGTGGGCCTTTGAGGGTTAGTTAGCTTATGGGAGTTTACAAGCTACAACCCAGCGCGTACAAATAAACGCGAGCACCACAAATGTCAAATTACTCGCCCGCTCACTCTGATACTTTTAAACTCGCTCAAAGCTTGTAAGCTCGTTAGATTTACTACACTAACAGCATTTATTCATTTTATTTAGAAAAATGTTCTATCTATCTCTATCTATGTTCTAGCTATCAAATAGATTATCACTTTCTCACATATGCAATTTTCCGAAGAGCAAAAGAGACAAAACACATTATAACAGTGTTTTAGTTACAGAGCGATTATTAATAAGACGGTTAATGTTTCAAGCTTATTATATATTACGTACTTATTTACAGCAATACTCAGTTATATAATCAGTGAATGAAAACAGCTTTTGTTTAGTGTTTAAACAAAGGCCAACCACAGACATAATGACTGAGCTTTCGTATTAGATGCTCTAGGGAGAGATGGGGTGCGAAGCTCAGGGCGAGCTTAATATATCATCGTTAAACGTTTTATGAAGCAGAATGAATACTGTGGATCCGAAATTAAGGAGATTTAATTACAATTTAATATACCACGTTATTGCCTATTATATTTTTTTTGTTCAATTAGATCTGTACTGTTGTATCTGTACCAATTTTTTTAGTTGTTGGATTAACAAGAAAGTGAAATCTTGTAGGTTAGTGGCAAACCCTGGTGTTAGAGTTTTTAGACCGTCATAGGCATCCGACACTAACCTCTTTTAAGGAATCATTTGACATCTACGGCAGTCAAAAAATTGTAAAAGAAAAACCAAACGATTTTCTTTTATTGCTAAATTGTCGGATTCATTAAACCAGGTCTGAGGTCTTTAGGCGGTGTAAAAACTCCGGGTGGCCACTTATCGCCACTACTCCTGTTTCCTTTACTTTAAGCGACCTTACAAGCTGCAAGACCGTAATCCAAACTTATTTTTCTGATTTATTTCCTACTTTTCCTCCTAATCTCGTTTCCACTCATTCAAGTTGACGTTTCAAAATACAGCTCAAGTTATAATAGATGACGGTACGTGTCCTACATGACTACCAGTATGTAATGACCCTCGAGAACTTCTGACGTGAATAACTTACAACCCTTTCAGAAAAATATATAGGTAATAGGCCGGATGGAATTCGATCTAATATTTTATTCTATATTCTTATGAATAAACTGTACGTAAAAACTGTTGCTGAATTGTGATCTGAATTCTAAACCTGACATTTAGATTGCCTAGATTTGCAAGAAACTTAACGAGTGCCTTTTTCAGAACGATCTGTATACATGACTGGCAAGCATTCAGTGATTTCTCAGACACGCGTCTTTCAGACTTGATTATACGAGTATGTCACAGACATTTTTTATCTTTTAGGCAGAAAAAGTTGTGTCAACAACTGACATTGGACTCACAAAAGATTGTTCTGAATAGGATTGATTTAGGCTCTAACTACCGCACCCAGAGACGTTCATTAAAGCGACACCTGAACTAATTGACGTAGTTTTTCATTAAAATCAGCTTCGATCAACAATACACAACTAGTTATCGGGTCACGTACAAAATCAAAGCTGAATACTGTCCACGTGGATGACGTGTGACAGCTTAGTGTAGCGCCACATCTGCGGAACGTACGGCGCCGAACCTTCCGCTCTATGACACATCAGTCGAAATTACGCCGCGTACTGATGTGTCATAGATAATTTGAAATACACTACGAGCGTATTTAGCGGAAGGTTCGGCGCCGTACGTTCCGCAGATGTGGCCCTACACTGAGTTTGTTTACTACCGATCTGAAACAAAAGTTTTAAAACAGTTCGAAGTTCAACCTAATTACAACCATGACACCTAGCAATAAAGTAGCAAATCTTATGAATAAAATAAGATCTCACTTTTCAAATGAGGTCTTATTCACCGAGACGTATTTTTTGCGCCGACCCGACATCTAGTTGTGTATTGTTGATCGAAGAAAATCAGACATGACATCTTCTATTAAAGAAGCATTTGGCGTCTCTGAGTACCAGAGTAACAGTTGCTATTGCGAATGCTCAATAACATTGCGTAGGCGTTGTTTCTTACTTGTTAACTGATAATATTTACTGCACAACATTCACAGGGCTTCAATACGGTTCCCATACAAAAGTGAACACAAAGAATCCTAAACTAAGACAATGCAGTGTATATCTTTAATTTTATTCATAGCATCTAGTAATATGTGGAGAAATCAGATGTTGTGTCATTGATTAATAATGTGTAGGTAATTGCATTTTCGATAAGCATAAGCAAGCATGGAGAGTGGAATAAGCATGTGAGAACCCGTTACCTGTAATGGGTTCTCACATGCTTATTCCTTAGCCCTGGCTAAGGCCTTTCGCTTATTACCATGTTACCATGGAATCGGAGCGGAGCTGTGTGGAGCCCAATTCTACTAGAACTAGGATTGTCAAACAACACATTGACATTGTCAAAATCTTGTCGTAATGCATTGCGATTGGTTGGTATTAGGATTGTTTTAAAATCGTTTATCAGGAACAAGATGGGATTGTGAAAACTATTGGCATTGATGGGAAAGAAGGCTCTTTTAATGCGGTTTTAAATAACAGCTTAAAAAAATGTTTTATATTTTGCTCTTTTGCGTACGATCGGGTACAAAATAAGAGGTTGAAAAAGCTTTAAAGATGACATTCGTACCGTACTAAAGTAAGGCCGTGTCTGCACTAGTATAAATCACCGCGGTCCCCTCGGAGTGACGTAATCCCGTGTTATCCCCATGTCAAATACGTGACGTTGACAAAACCGTTTTAAAATAACCTTTATCGCTTTGCATTAAGAGTGATATTAGAGTAATCTTATGTGGCTTTTCACAGTTGTCTGCGGTTTTTGGTTTTAATGTCAGTGAAGGTTATGTTTTTTTGTTACTAGGAGATGGGTTTGAATGATTATACAAGGATAAGGTGACGTTGATATTGAGCGAGTTTGCTTGCTAAGTCACAAATGTCATATTTCAAGTCTTGTTTTTAGAATACACTCACGCTCATTTGTACACTGCGGCTCACAATATAGAAACCTGCTTAGTGTGTACGACGCTTAATGAAATTTTAATAGGTAATGAAAAAAGGAGTACCTTCCTACTAACTAATATGTTTCCTACTTCTCAAACATGGCTCGCGTTTGAGATCACCTACCCGCATAAGCAAGCGTGGTGATGACGCCTAATCCTCATCACTGCACTGATATCTACAGTGACATGAGAGGGATTTGCCCAGCAGTGGGACATTACAGGCTAATACTTTTACTGTTTGTTTATTTGATAAAAGATATTCATTTATCCATTATCTATTAAATAACCGAAAAAAGTTGATGTAAAAAGAAAGCTACATACTATGGGAGCTTATTCCTCTGGAGTCTCAAATGGGGTCTAAATGGCTGACATCTCATTTGCAAATGGAAAGTATGAATTGTTAAAGAGTAATTTTAAGTGTTTATTTCACCTAAAACATGCTATAAGCCTTTCACTGATGGACCCTTATGGCCGTCGGGTCTACCCCGTGCGACACTTTAATTGAAAGCGTAAAGGGTAAGCACATTCGTATATTCTAATATTATAGAGTCAAATTTTCTAACTTTGTTTGTTTGTAATCTCAGAAACTACCAATCCGATTTGGATAATTCTTTTTGTAATAGATAGCCACATTCAACGGGAAGGTTATAGGCTATTTTTCATCCCTAAATTCCCACGGGAACAAGCTCTACGCGGGTAAAACCGCGGGGTGCTGCTAGTTTCTAATATAGTTAATATATTGGCGTTTTACTTAGGAATACCATACTTACAGTCTATTTTTTATTACGAAAGTTAAAATGTGAAATAATGAGGTCGATATCCAGCCGAGGATGATCCCTTCTGAAGAGATCCCTTTCGAAAATTGCGTTATTTAGTAAACAAATTACATCACAAATCCTTCCTTTAACGTAACCACAACCGAAATGCCATCAAGATTGGTTCAGCCCCGTAACCGTGGTAGTAGCTAATCGATTTCAAGTACAGGTATTGTCGTTTTAAACTTACATAATTGATTAGTTTAGGCATACGAAAATTATTTTTGCACGTGTAATAAATAATAATATACAAAAAAAAAACTGGGTTTGTTTGTCCTTCTGTGACTAAATATAGCATCAGATCAATGTATTGATTTGCCAGTCAAAACTTATTTAATTTTCTTACTAATGCACCCGCCCTTGCTACTTTATTTACTAATGAAGATTGTATAAAGTTCCGGTAAAAATCTTGAAATAAAAATCACACCAAAACTTTTCGGTTGAATTAATTTATCTATTGTTCAAAACCGCATGAAAATCTGATGCGTAGTTTTTGAGTTTATCGCGGACATACAGACAGACAAAGAGGACTTAGTTTTATACTACATATGTAAAGATTTAAAAAAAATTGAGTTGAATTACGAGTATTTGTTTACGAATACTTAATAACCATGCATTGTAAATTGAGACTTTTGTTAAATCGGGTATAAACAAATTTTTTCATACATATCTTGTCAAAAATCACTCATTAACCTCTCTTTTGAAAACGTTTGACGTCTCAGAGTGTAGCGGTAAGTAAGTAACCTACTCGAGTTAGTGGCCAACACTGGTATCGCAGTCTTTAGACCGTCTAATAGCCCCTAAAATTGTCTAAAGATTGAAAAATCCGGGAGCGATAATATAACGTGCCCTTCGAATAACCTGCGGTTTAAGATATTTCTACCCCTTTAATAAATAATATTACGACTGCATGTCGGTACTAATTCATTAATTCGTTATCGCGATCGAATCGGTTAAGATTCGGGAGGCCGGGTCGAGTGCGCGTGTGCCGTATGATCGACCCAGCGTATTTATAGATGTACCAATTGAACATACACTACTATTTGGGACTAGTTTTTGACATAAATAAATATAATATGTGACGAGAAAGGGTTAGTACAGTAATGGCCTGTTTGAATAAGCTAATTGGATGGCAAAGACAATTCAATCACTAAAAATAAGAGCTTGTTAGAAGAGGCCTAATGTAAAGCATCTGACTCACTGAAGAAGACAAAATGTATCCTATTGCAGAGCAAAGGTTTTCTTATATAACTCACTGAAGGACACGACATTAAATGTAAAGAAAGTGGGTCATGAATTTCAGTTTTTAGTTTCTATCCTATCCTACATATTACAAATACGAAAGTTTGTGAGGATGGATGTATGCATGAATGTATGTTTGTTGCTGAACAGATTTAGGTTATACATCAGAATAACACATGGGATACATTTTATCCCGAAATTCACGCGGAAACGGGTACAACGTAGGTAACACCGCGGGGCGCGGCTAGTAATTAATATTTATGTAAGTTAGACTAGCTTATTCGCCAACCCTATTATTAATTACACATGATCAAACTAATTTTTATAACTGACAATTTAAAGCACCTTTCAAACCAATGAATTCATCTCGTTTGGTTTGGTGCTTCGCTTGATGAAACTAGTGTTGCAGAGCGGCTTGTTTCAAACACCTAGTTTTGTTGTGCTCCATACTGTTAATAATAGGTATTCCATAACATATTGATTACATGAGATATCCCCCTAGATATGTGGGAAATGCTTCGCATTCAATTTATTGTCTACTGCCAAAATGTATGGGATTCAGGATGTCACGTGGTCATAACTAATAACATTTGACAAGCCCGTTGGCACAGTGGCAGTGAGAGCGCTTACTGTGTCGGGGGTTGCGGGTTCGATTCCCGACCGGAGTCAACAATATGTGAAGACATAGTTGTTGGCGACGACGTCTGGGTGTCAATTATATATTCTTATAAAGTATTTGTGTATGTATATGTAGTAGAATCAGATAGTTAGATTCCATATTACAAGCTTAGAGCTTAGTTTGGGTCTAAATAACCGTGAGTGAATTTGTCCAGGGATATTTATTTATTTACTAGCTGTGCCCCGCGGTTTCACCCGCAGCGCGCCCGTTCCCGTGGGAATTTTGATTTTTATTCCCTATAAACCTCACGGAGCCCGAGACCTTTCCAACGAATGCAAAACCGTGGAAATCGGTCCAGCCATTCACGCGTGATGCCGCGACCAAGGAAAACGGGTTTCATTTTTATATATAATAGATTTTGATAGTGTGCGAATCAATTGTTAGGTACTAGTGCATAGCAATGATCTATGTTATCCACTTCATACAAAGTATAATTATGTTATCTCAGACTATTTTTAACCTAATAGCTACAAGCGTTAGAACATAAAAAAGTAAAGTATTAGCCTGTAATGTCCCACTAGTTGGGCGAAGGCCTCTCATCTCACTGAAGATATCAGTACAGTTAGGAGGTAGTAAAGTAAAAAAAGTATTTATATATTCAGAACAAGAACTGAAAATCTATCAACGACATAGTTTCATAATAAAATATGAAGTTATAAAATAATTTCATTCAAAGTCATAATGAAAAAGCTCTAAATCTTTAACTTTTCGCATTTACATTTTTTATAAGATCGCAGATTCGCAGCGTACTTTGTGTAGCGAATATGAATTTTCATGAAAGTTTTTAATAGAAATATAATATTCTGGCTTATTTTTGAAAGCTTTCATTTGCAAGCTTATTCATCGTTTCTTTGAAATTTATCTTAGTTTAACGATCTGGAAAGATAAAAGATGTTTCCTGAAATCGTTTTTCGTTGTATTTTCAATGCTTTTAGGTTTCATTTGAAGAGTTGTATTGTGTGAAATATTGTAGTAGCTTTGAGAAATGAGGCCTAATGGAATCCGAAAAGAAATTACTCTTTGAGTCATATTACTAATGGAGTTTGGCTCTGTGAGAGAAATTGGATTTCTATTCGGTTACCTATTTGTCATTTGAGAAGATAACGAATAGTACACCGCTGTTTCACCTGTACTAAATATTTTAATAAAGGAAACAATTGTATGAGCCTGTAACGCCCCACTACTGGGCAAAGGCCTCTCATCTCACTGAATATATCAGTGCAGTGATGAGGATAAAACAACAATAATAATCTTAAAATGGAGGAATATCGAGAAAGTTGAAGCTTTGATTAACGTTTGACCATTTCTACTTTAATTCTATGTTTAAAATTTTCATATATTGTCAGTGGCCGTTTTACTGGATTGTCCGTCAGTGATTGACATTACGTTGACAGTCATCAGTCAGTCAAAAAAATTACATACGAATTGTTCCAGAAATACAAAAATAACGTACATTACAGTCCTGATAAACAACAAAGTGCCAAAACATCTGCCTCTAACCCAAAAACTTCTGAAATAATGTTTCTTTTATCAGACGGGAGTCCAAAACCCTGTTTTCATGTTCGTCCCAGTTGCCCTTAGGGCTTATTTTTAGTCGATCGACCCAACTCATACCTACGTGAAATTCAGGAGCTTCTGATTGGTCAATGGCGTGTGACGTCAGAAAGTTATAACAGCCAATGGGGTGGGGGAGGTTTGCGCATGGCAAATGAGGGTTTTCAGGCATAGTAGAGAATCCAGGCAGTGTGGGCTAGGTGTCCCAGGTGTGATAAGCACGGTACATCACAAACTAAGGTTAATATTTATATTCTTTAACTAATACATTCATTATCCCCAGTGCTGTGTTTTGCTTAAGTAGACATTTTAGTTGTTTCAGTTTTTAGTGCAATTTTAGAGGGTAGATGAGGTTTTTGTGCGGGTTATGTAATGGTTACGTAAGTGTGAGTGCAGTATATAACGTGCCGTGTATACATACCCGTGAACTAGATTATGTAATACTATGTATTGCCTGCGGTATTTATGCGTTGAACTAAGTCTTACCAGAATATATTTTAGTATTTCTAGTTATTTGGTTAGACAGTTTTTAAATTGTCAATCATAAAATGTGAAAAGTACTTTTTGACTTTGATTTGAGATCTTGCATTGAGATTATTATAGGTTATACTTAGTTTTTTTTATTTTATTTCATCTCTATAAAGGTAATATTCCAAGCAAAGCTTTTTCCCAGCAGTGGGATCTTTCGGGCCGACATTATTCGTAGTACATTTAATACCTATGTAACTGCGTTTAACAAATATTACTCGCGACCCGCCCATGCTTCAATTCTTATAGCTGCATTATCCCGTTTTCCTATAGTAATATAGATAACTGATTGATTTTCATTTTACATTCATTTTAATAATTTAGACTGAGGCCGTCCTGTGACTTTGACTGTAGACTGGAAAAATAAGAAATAGGGGGAACAGTACTAATGTTGGCCCCCATAGAGTGATTGGCACTTGGTGCTAATTATTCAAATATTAAGAATCGCTGGCGGTCGATAGAAATCTTCTTTTTTTCATGAATACACCGTTTTATATCCTGACAACACTGATTAGTAGTTTTTTTGATTTCACAAGTGGCAACACCGCAAAAAAAGCTTTTCTGTGGCGTCATCTGAGTGCAACGGTTTTGTTGATATTATAATAAAAAATTGCTAAGACTGGGTAAGTTTTTCTACTTATATCTTGTTGTTTAATGATGATGCGTGTTTAGTGCGTTGTTTTTTATTATTAGATAGATTAGTTTTTTACGATTTAATGCAAAATAGTTACAAAACCTACTGGAAATATAATATTTAAGGGGGTCAATCACTGTACCTTACTTATATATGAACGTCTAATTAATTGGCATGTGGGCCAATCACTAGAATACTGTTTCACATAAAGCTATGATATTTTAGGTATTAAATCAATAAAGAATATAGAGCTAATTAGAAAAAAATACTTAACATTCTTAGAATCGTATTCTAGACAATAGATGGCAGTGCTAATCATTGTACTTTTTAAGCCATTGGCACTGCCAATCTTTATATGATACTAAGGATCAATCAATGTACCAATGGCTGATTTAACTAGTAGTGATGAGCATACTTTTTACCCGACTGCAACTATACCATGACACCCACATGGTATAGTTACGTTTGTCATGTAGGGTAATCCAAGCCGAAAGGGGTTTTTTACACGTTTAAATGAACAACTTTAGTCCTACAATTATTTAAAATTCAAAAGCTTTTTAGTATTTTTTTTTATTTTATAACGATAATTGTTTAACTAATACAATGTAGCTTCCTATTATTGAGATAATTTTCAATTTTGGTTTGTTTGGGAGATTAGCGCGCTCAAAGAAACAAAAACCATTCTACGGCTTTATTAGTATACCTATTCGCTGAGTAAATAATAGCTGAAGAGTGTTTTTTGTTTGGTTTAGCTCCTAAACAAACTAAAATTGAAAATTCTTTCAATAATAGGAAGCTACATTCACCAACTTTTTTTTAAATATTTTAGCTGAACCATGCCAAAGCCACCAGTTGGAAAAAAATACACAAAAAAATACACCGAGCAACACATAACACAGGCAGTAGCAGCAATAAAAGATGGAATGCCCAAAAAAGAAGCTGCTCGTATTTTCCACATACCAAGAGCAACATTACAGTTTAGGATCAAAAATGAAATCATGAATCCAAAACTAGGTCCACCAACAGTGTTAACGGAAATTGAAGAGAAAACTCTTGAAGAATGGATAATAACGTCTAGTAAAAAGGGGTTTCCACGTCGAAAAGAAGATGTGTTGTGTAGTGTAGAACAATTTTTAAAAAAGACTCCCAGACCAAATGTATTTTTAAATAATAAACCAGGAGAGGGCTGGTACAAATTGTTTCTGAAGAGACACCCGAACATTTCCTCCAGAACAGCTGAAGCAGTCACCTCAGCCAGTGCCAACGTTTCAGAACAAAATATAAGACAATGGTTCAGACAAATTAAAGAGTCACTTGAGGAAGAACAGCTATTTGAAATCGTTGGTGATCCAAACCGTATCTTCAATGGAGACGAAACTGGGTTTCAGTTATGTCCGAAACAAGGCAAGGTCTTAGCCCAAAAAGGCGCGAGAGATGTCTATGAAGTTGACATGGCACCCGCAAAATCGTCTATAACAGTGATGTTTACATTTTCAGCAAGTGGAACCATCACACCGCCTATGGTAATATACCCACTCAAAAGGATGCGTGCTGAAATACAAGCCTCGATTCCATCACATTGGGGTATATCTCTATCCGACACTGGTTGGATGACATCAGAAATTTTCTACCAATACATAACCAATGTCTTTCATCCTTATCTCCTCCAAAAAAAAGTCGTATTTCCAATAATTTTGTTCCTTGACGGTCATAAAAGCCATATTAATTATGATTTAAGTCTAAAATGCAAAGAACTGGGTATTGTGTTGATTGCACTTTACCCAAATTCGACACGAATTCTCCAACCTGCCGATGTTGCAGCCTTCAAACCAATAAAAAATGGTTGGAGAAAGGCTATTCTCGAATGGAAACGAAACAACGTCGGAAGACAAATGAATAAAGTTGATTTTGGGACCGTTTTAACAATTGTACTAGAGAAGCATATAAGCAGTCAAGTAATAAAAAATGGTTTCCGAGCTTGTGGACTATATCCGTGGAATCCTGATGCTATAAATTTTTCAAAATGCTTAGGAGCAAAAAGAAACCAGATTGCAGTAGACACATTACAAAGACAGACAAAAATCCTAACATTGTCAGATTTCCAGAGAATAGTAGGCGCAGATATAATTTTCAGACTCGAAAATGAAATACCTGATCAAGAAAATTGTTTTCACAAGGCTTTGGATAATATTAACAAATTCTTGAAAAATGAAAATCTTGAGGAGACAATTAATGTTGAACGGCAATCAATAAATCAAGAAAATTTACTCATCGATGGCACATGGTTTTCGATTGATGATATACCTATTGTCCTAAATCAAGACCATGATGAAGATGAACATTTGTTATCACAGACATTAAATGACCGTTTTGTACATTCTGTGACACCTAACATACCCACAAGCTCAGAAAAAAATGACATAGATGATAGTGCTGCAATAGAACAAATTATTTCAACAACTATTTACAATGAAAATTTAAACAAAAACGTGGAACTCATAGAAACTGACAATATCGAAGACAAAGAGGAATATAACACAAATAAAACTGTACTAGAATCTGAAAATAGCAAAAATAATGAGATACAGAAAACTGAAAACAATTTTGATTTATGGGCAAATTATAATGAAAACTACTTTAACGAAACGGAACGTTTGAATATAGATAATTCTGAAATTAATACTAAACTTTTCCATGATGTACAAAACGTACAAATTAAACTCCTGGAACAACTACAAAATGATGAAACAAAAAATCCTACAAATATACTACAAAATAACATTGAAGAATCCGGGTTAATTGTTGAGAAACCTGATACCACTAAAGCTACAGACAAAAAGTCGATTTCCATAGAACCTGACATTTGTCACGATAAACTAAGAACACCACTTAAATTAAAAGATTGTCTAGATTGGCCATTAACACCTGTGCGCAAAGGAAAAAAAATATCTGCAAAACCTCTGTACGTTTTGACGGCCGCGAAGTGGTTTGACGTGGAAGAAAAGAAAAGAAAAGAAAAAGAAAAGTTTATTGCAGAAAAAGAACAGCGCAAAGAGCTAAGGGAAAAAGCTAAACAAGCTAAAATAACTCAAAAAGAAAACAAAAAAATTACCCAGAACAAAAATATAAACAAAAATACTAAAGAAGAGGATATTATAACTGAAGATTGTAAAAATACTGTAAAAGAATATCAACGTAAAAGAAAAGCAGAAATCTTAGAAACCCAAACCAAGAAAAATAAAACCGACTCAGAGGTACTTTTATGTAATAAACAAACTACGAAAACTAAGACTCATGACAGTGAAACCAAAAAGGCAAAAAAGGTTGGTATTTCCTCATTGGCATTAAATGTTTCCTAATTATCATTTTATATCGTACCTTTTTTCGGTCTTTGGCTGGTAAACCATTTCGAGACAAACCTTATTTATTTTGTAACATTTGCCAGAAAAGAGTTCGCTATCAAAACAATTTTGACAATATAATGAATAATGACACACTAGGACTTCATCATGGCGTTTGCTGGATAAGGACATTGGGAATTATAGGTACCTAGTATTGAATTTAAATAAACAAGAATGTCAGCTATAATCACAATGAACGAGTATCGTTTCTTTTCGATTACATACAAAGCTAAGAATGAACTTAAAGGTAACGTGTAAGAGGGTTTTGTATGCTTAGCATATTAATTTTTATATTAACCAGCTGCCCGATACCGAAGGCAGAATTGCGTTTTTCATGTGTAATTACTGATTTGTATAAGTGTGCAGTATTTTTATTCCATCAATTCCATCAAATCATAAAAACTACAATATAATCAAAGACTTCTGTTTATAGAGCCTATCGATTCGTAAAACCGATATAATTATAGTCAAATGTCAGAGAGTAGATAACATGGTGATTAAACAGAACTGGCAGTTTAACTCATACCTGTACTACTCTCGTGTAGGTACCTTTTAAATTTACTTATTCTTTGTTTACAGAAAACAAGACATTTAAGTTATGTTTATGCGAAATGAATGTGCATGAACTTGCACTACGTTACATGCTTAAAAAAATTGATACACATAAAATAGACGAATGTTGGGACGAGATAGTTCATATTTGGTCCAAATATATATCAACGGTGGTAATTAAGGGTAATTTTGTATTTCATAATAAAAATATTATTATTGGAATAAGATTAACAGTACCTAGGTTATTTAACCTACTCATTACTTACAGATAATATTGGAAATTGCATTGTTTGCAAAACTGTACCGGAAACAAACTTCCGCAAACTTTTATTAAATACTCCGGAACATATATTTAAGAAACTGTGGCAAAATTTTATGGGTGTGGTGAAAAAATATGCCTAGCCACAAGACGAAGAAGTAAAACATAATATTATAAGCGCTGTTTTGTTGCGAACACGTTGATATAGGGTTGGCTGCGAAAATTCCGGTCCTATTAGGGGTTTGCGAATTTTAAAGATTTTAATTTCAACGCGCGTGGAAATGTGAGGTCAGAGGTAACCTAACATAACCTAACCTAACCTAGCCTAACCTAACCTAGCCTAACCTAGCCTAGCCTAACCTAACCTAACCCAACATCACAGTCGCTTGTGATGGGACCCTTCGACGCGCGTTGAAATTAAAATCTTTAAAATTCGCAAACCCCTAATAGGACCGGAATTTTCGCAGCCAACCCTATATCAACGTGTTCGCAATAAAACAGCGCTTATTATGGTATACATTTTTTTTAATTATCCTGATGTTGCAATATTTAATTTAAAATCATTTTTTGAAAAATAATTAAAAATAGTCTGCCCTGGATTTTTTTAGGCAACCCATTTTTAATATGTTTTCTAATATACTAAATTCATGATAAAATATGTTTCGTTCTATTATCAGCTCGGTGAAGGTCGATATAGGCTCGGCTCTTCTACTATTACATACGAAGAAGTTATTTATATTTTGTTTTATTATTTTAAAAAAATGTAATGAAAAAATAATTGGTTTTTGTATTTAGCTGCATCCTTAACCGTACTTGTGAGTCGTTTTCATTCTCAATAGTTCGGTTTGACAACTGGCCCATTTTCCCTGATACCCGGTGCGTAGGTTAAGTCTCAGATACCTATAATAGATATTATAAAATGTAAAGTAAATAAATATTATTCTACCTATATTTTAGTGAGTATTCATTGATTTCCCAACACTATTACTCTTTGGACTATATTCATTGGCACACCACAAATACAGTGATTATGCCTGCCAATCATTATACTTCTATGGATGGCAATGATTGTGCTCGAAGGGGCCAATCATAGTACTTTCGTGTGATTTTTCACATTTTTGTTAAATAGACAAATTAAATCTTATTTCTGTGCTCTAAATTAGATTAGAATTGTTGTTAGATATTGTGAGAACCGTAAATCAAAATTTCGAGTCATTATTAACAGTTAATTTATTTTTTATCAACGTTTAAAGTGAGAAGTTTGCTTAAGGTGCCAATCATTGTACTCTTCCCCCTACATTGAATTCATTAATAATATGTATTCTATATTATATGAGTTTTATAACTATTTAAATTACGTTCCGTATAAACATGAGTTGCTTTGATTTATTACAACTCAATAGGATTAAATTGGTCATAATTACTATTAATCTATATCTGCATCATTTAAACTCTATTTTATACCATGAAGTTGCAAATAAATTACACCTTAATCAAATTGATTACTAAAAAGGTTATATAAAAAGAAAACA
Organism: Cyclophora albipunctata; assembly: GCA_963082685.1. NCBI lineage: Eukaryota > Metazoa > Arthropoda > Insecta > Lepidoptera > Geometridae > Cyclophora > Cyclophora albipunctata. Next base: position 1,801,865 of record OY720118.1, read on the forward strand.
ATTGGTATTTAGGTATTTTGTTGCCAAAATAAAAGAGTTTGATGCAGCATTATTTCTGTATAGTGTAACATTATTTTGAATAGGAGAAGTGGAAACCATATCCATAAATAGAGTTATTTAGATTTAAAATGTCGTGAGCATATTTTTCATTCAAGCGTATAATTACTAACATTTATAAAAATGCAAGTGTTGCCACTTTAAAATGTCAAATAAATAGGTAGATTAACACTTTATTGGTTTTTAAATGGTCTAAACATTGCCCAAATGTACAAATATCGATTTATGCAACCGGGACCGCCATTTCATGCACCTCAGGGGGATTATTCTGCCGAATCTACTGTAACTTCAACAGTTTTAAACTCGAAAATCCGATAAATTAAACACCAAAAGTTTTCCAACAAAAGGCAAATGAATTCATAAGTTACAATTAGTACAAAGAGACCGGAAGTCATAAACTGGTATGATTCCGGCGGCAAGATGGCGGCCGGATGTGGCTCGAGTGGCAGCTTCCGGTGGTACACATCCGGGCGTGGAGAACACTTTTGACAAACATACAGATTTTTTAGCTCAATATAGACTTGCTTTGAGGGAAAGAAGGGAGAATTACACCATACGTTTTCAGTCAGTAATCTGACGATTTGGCTGTTGTAAAATATTTCTCCTATTAAAACCATGAATATTTGGAGTGATGTTAGACTGGATAGCATCGGAAAAGTCAGTTTTAAAACTGTCGCGACTGCCTATAGCAGAGTTTGGAATATCCTGATTGACTTAAATTGCGTTAACTAACAATCTCACTTCATTGTTTCAGATCAATCGCACCCTGGTCGAACACAAACAAATACATATCAAATAATGCACTGATTACAATTAACACAAAACTTATTAAAAATTCGTATACACTTTTCAAAATCGAATAAGTAATTCTAAGAAAGATAAGTTGTAAGTTGAGTGGGGGGTTTCGGGTGGTTCGGTTCGTATTGTGTGGGGCTAGAGCCCCCAGGGTTTCGAAGGTGGATCAGGAAGGGGGTGCGTTGTTCGGGCGGCTCCAGGGGGCGCTGCGAGGGAGCGCTGCCGCCGCCTCGCCCGCCAGGGTCGCCTCCTCCATCAGGGGGTACCTCTCCAACAAGGTCGAGTCGCTCCAGCTAAGGGATACAGGTCAGTGATTCACAACATTTAGAATATCGAATACCTATACTGCCTTATTAATAAACGTGGTGTAACTAAAACATTGTTACACTGTGTTTTGTCTCTTTTGCTCTTCGGAAAATTGCGTATGTCAGAAAGTGACAAACCATTTGATAGCTAAACCACGTTTATTAATATGGCCCATATAGTTCAGAAATAACTTTGAAAACAGAACATAGTTTAGGATTTACTTTTTTGGCAAAATATTGCGCATTCAAGCATCTTTTTATGCAATTAACGATATTTTGCCATCGGCTAAAAATGGGATTATTCTGTAAGCAGTAAGCAGTTTATACTTACCGAAATAAATTTTGGAATCGGTTCATAGACTACTGGCATACGATAATCACTATAGACCAACATAGACAAGATATCACTCATTGATAACCTCCGTTTTCGGTTTTTGAAGTCGGTTAAAAAGCGGTATTTTTGTTAGATTAGCAATTAAAGTGAGGTAAACTTGCGTAATATTATTTTAATAAAAGCAGCATCGCGGTTTTACACGGGCTAAACTTATGCTAAGCTTGCATAAAAATAATTTGAGTAACCACGGGGAATGTTTAAGAGTCTGTCTAAAAACTAAAAGTAGTGCCAATAATAAGCAAGAGATTCAAAATATTTCCAAAGAGCGATGTTATGCAACTGAATCGAAATTAACGCAAGTTGTTTAAAATAAGAACATTAATTAAAATAGGCAAATTGGTGCATCTGAGCTTGATATTATTATATAGTTGACTATTCTACCAATACTGATTCAAGGCTAATATACCGAAAGACACTTGACTATTTTGCAATTACCAATATATTCAATGGAAACTATACTAACAAACGATATTACTCTATTATTTACGATAATTTCCTCAAAAGTATCGGGAATCATTTTATCTAATCGTTTTGTTTAATGCTCTATGTTTTCCTTATCCTAGTGTTAAATTGCTGTAGATCTTTTAGTCAGGCGTTATGAAGTTAAGGTTGAAATTACAGAAAATCTTTAGGCTGAATGCAGATTATCATCATATCGGTTAGGACTGACTTCCGGACTTTGATTTTTGGCTCTTTGAAAGTAATATGAAAATAAAACACTACATAATAAAGACTAAATATTTCCCATACTATTAACAGATTTCATAGCGAATATGAGTTTAAGTAAGACGAATTTGACTGTAGTCTGTACTCAGCCTAAAAACTAACTTTCCATTATACAACGACACTACCATATAACTTTTTATCTTATTTAAATTACGAATATTTACACCAAATTACACCTTATTAGGACTACATAAAGCTCATACAACTAACAAATATAAGATCCTTGCGCTAACGATGTTCAAATATTTGGAGACAAAGCCCGCTCTGTAAACAAGGGAGCGATGTAACAGAATACGCAAACACACATACAGACGGAATCAAATTAATTGGTGTATATGTTATTTTTTGAGCCTGAGAATCTATTGTGACATCCCTAACCTATACCAATATTATAAATAAGCAAAATTTGTAATTTTGTTTGTTGGTATGGTCAGACTAATCTCAGGAATTACCAGTCTAATACAAATAATGGCCAATTGGCTTCCGGAGTTGTGACAGCAAATATCCAGCAAATATTTTGCTAACGATATTCATATTCAAAATCGGAAAGACCATTTTGAACTGGTGTCTCACAAAATACAGTTTCTGCCCGCCTAGAACAACGAATGTGACAGAAGCGAACAAGACATAGTGTGATAAATGCTGTGAGTTGATTGGTGATACATTGAAAGAAAACTCGAATTTTAAATATTCTACCAATCAAGTCACAGTATTTATTATATCGTGTCTTGTCGTTTGTGACATTCGTCGTCCTAGCCAGGTAGTAAGATTCGTTTTTATCACGTTATCTCCTGACAGGATGACAGGCCAAAGTTTCCAATCTTCAATATTCCGACTCAATATAATTGGTTTATCGAACATCCCCGCCGCACTTTGCCCACGCTCCCCTTATTGCATCAATTACCTCGACGCAGGTTCTACTCCTGATCTTGTTACACTCGTTACCTCGTCCTAACAAAGGTTAGACCAATTTTGATAATAATTCTTATGTTTGGTACAACCGCTGAGGGTGAGAGTGGTTAGGAAGGTTAAGGAGAGTCTAATAGCTAAAGGTTTTGAGGTTTAAGGGCCTTTGTTGGTAGTAGACCTTCATTTTCGCTTTTGGAGTAGGGTTTCTTTAAATGTGTGTGCTTGTTTGGCATCGTAGCTCCCAAACGAACGGACCCATTTTGATGCAGTTTTCTTTACCTGAAAGTTTCTTTGCGGTGGTGCTTAACTTTGGTAAAAATCGTTATATACACAGAAAAATTATATACATAGAGATGCTATGTACAATGTACATAATATACAGGACGTGGCTTCTTAAACACCAAGCTTTCCAAAAGCACCAAGCTAATACCAGCTAAGTGCCATAAAATATGAAACTAGCTGTTTCTACACGTTGTTTTGGATCGCAGTGGTAGCACCCTTCGAAAACAAAGTTATAACTATACACCCCTCAGGTGGGGAGGTTGGGGCAAATCGCCCCAGTCCATGAATATTTGATGCCCCGCGTCCCGCGGGCAAAAGTCGAAACTCATGTACAGTCACGTGCAATGAAATGTATACACGGGCAGATTTTCAAATAAATGTCCACTCTGAAAATGTCAAAAACATATAGCCACTTAACAATTCATACTATGTATATATCCACCCGAGTTTCTCACAATAATGTATATACATTTTTGTGCAAAAATATGGACACAGGTTGTTTTCAGATATTTGTATACACGATCACATGCAGAAATATGTATCCATTTTGAATTATAATAATAAATATGAAAACGATTTTATTTCACAAAAAATGTATGTGTGCGTGACACACACTAAACGCGAAGTATTGTTTTTATTTTGATTACTTTGTGTGTGTAGGACACTAGGTTTCGTACTCAGCGCGTAGGTTGGTATCTCTCTATATCTCTATGGTTATTACCTATCAGTCAAGTCTTTTTTTTTCAGTTGTTGCCCCAAAGAGGCTTTTCTTCCGCATCTGCACCTTCATAACAATATTTAAAAGACAAAAATGAATATTGTTTACATTAAATGGAAAATTACTTTGTGTACATGATATTGAAATTAATACCCATTTGTCAAAATAGTGAGTCATGTTATTGAAATTAATACCCATTTGTCAAAATAGTGAATATACATATCCATATTTTTTCCAAAAATGTATACATTATTGTGAGAAACTCGGGTGGTTATATAGTATGAATTGTTAAGTGGCTATATGTTTTTGAAATTTTCAGAGTGGACATTTATTTGCAAATTTGCCCGTGTATACATTTCATTGCACGTGACTGTACTATGCAAATATTGTGTCTGACAGACGTGACGGCTTACCTGCGTCGCGTGTGCGGTTTGAATGAGCATTTGGAAAAAAATACTGTGATTTGCGGATATAATGGTGATGAAATATGGTGTATATAAAACACCTCACCTGCAAAGTAAAAGCGAATCAAAATAAATTACAAATAAAAAAATATTCATCTCATTTATATAATTTTTTATGAAGACTAGACATTAAAACCTCAAGACAGAATTATTGTGAAGCCAAGTTAATGCCAAAAATAAGGTGTCCAAACTTTCTTTTGAAAAATAAAAGCTGTTACTTGTGTTAAACTCTCGAAATAGAGCTGTTTAAAAGTAAGCGACCTTGCCTATTACTATAAATATTTTTTCTAGTAAAGTTTAAAAAAGTAAAAGCAAAGTACTAAAGCCTTGTTTCATAAAGGCACTATCTATATTCTACAATTTGCTCACAAAATCCTTTTACAATATACATTTCAGCAAAACCTTAAACCCCTGCATCGAGTTTGTTAAACATTATCTTTTCCCCGAAGAATTGATCGCAATGAACGGGGAAATGGCTATTTATTATTTATATCTCGCAAATTGTACAATGTGTGCTCGGGGCGTTCTTTAGATGGAAAATATCGATCCTCCTTGTACCGTGCCTACAGCGAACGTGGCGGAATAGAAAAGCTATTTCATTCAACCTTGAGAAAGAAATAGACAATTCGATACAAATCTAGAATAGATAGTTTTTACAAGCTTTTATTTAGTTTCACCTTTATCAATGTCTTTTATCAAATCTTGCAAGACTTTTATCAAATACTCTTCCCACTTGCCGATTGAGCTGAAATTGTGCTTGCATGTCTGGTCTGAATGACAATACATGATAATGACAAAATTAAATATAAAAATTTAAAAAAATACTGTACTGATATCTTCCGTGAGATGAGAGGCCTATGCCCAGCAGTGGGACACCACAGACTTATACTTTTTTGTTCTCTTTGAAGCAATAAAAGCTTGTTAAGAAAACTGTTTTGCATCTTCACTCCTAATTAATAAATACGTCATTATTTATTTGCCATTCTGTAAAAAAATCTATAAACTATACTTTTTTCTTAAATACTTTCACCGATAACCTTAATAACACCTCAAAGTTTTCCAATTAAAAATAGTGCTTTAATATTAAATAAAACGTGCATCAATTCACAATTTAAAATCGATTACAAACACGACCCACTCGATTGAAGGACATACGATTGTAATGTTTCTATTATCGATTTGTACAATAGTGACGCGTGGCCCTTTGCTTTGACATTGTTTGACAAATGGGCATAGATAAGAGAAGGGCTCGAACCCTATGTGTCGGTAATTAGGGTGTTTTTAGAAGGAAGATAACATCGCCTGTAGGAATTATGGGCGAGACGGGATTTGACTTAAGATTTGGGAGATAAAGACCTGTTTAATTATAACTATGATTTAATAACGTCGCATGCATTGAAATTCTTAAGGGTTTGCGAAGTTTGTCAAGTCAATCGGGGTTTTTCTCACATCCAATTGATGGAATAAACTGTTATTTCATGTCATATTACTTCAAATATCTACTATTGGTTTAGTCTGTACGTTATAACCTAATTCAATTTCTAATCAATCAATCAATATCATGTAGGTTAGTGGCCAACCCTGGTGATCGTCTTAAGGCCTCCGACATGGTCTGACAATTGAAACAACCGGGACCGACAATTTTACGTGCCTTCCGAATCACAATATTACTCAGAAATGCCACTATCGACTACTCATGCAAGTGGGAGCTGAGCTGCACGTTGCTTAACAATCGCAATTAACTAACATAACCTAGTTAAACTACGCCAGCAACGCTGATTAAGTATTTACAGACTATCATCAATGATTAACTAGAACACTATCAGTTAATCCAAGCAAGCTATTATCGCCCTACATTCATTTTCATTCAAACATTCTCTGCATTTTATCCGAACACAATCTCAGCGCGGGGAATGTCGGCGATTTATCTCCTCCGTAACTAACCGTTTCCGACAAGCCCATTTTGCCCAACCTCCCCTAAGAACGTGCTCTTTGTTACAAAAATTCATTGGACATGCTCTATAAATGTGCATTACTAGGGGGTTTCGGAAATTAATTTATTATCTAGTTTTGTGTAAAGAAAATGGAAGTGAATAATGAAATGGTTTTTGTTGAGGATCGTGTGGAAAAAATCTGAAATTTAAGTAGGCTTGAAATCAACTCTGGTGTTATAACTGAGTGCCTAAAGGCCCAGGATATGGTTCAACGATGATAAAACCATATCCTTTCAGTTATCCTGCCTAAGAAGGTTAACAAAGGCTAGTAAAAGTGTAATAAAATTCTGATGTAGTTTTGAGAAAACCGATAAGAAGAAGAACTGAAAATTTGAAAATGTTGATATAGAATTTGCAAAATTATGTAGAAACCTCACAATATTACTTCTATCTTGGTAGGTTACTTACCAGCTACACGAAACCAGCTGAAATCAAATTAAATCTTCAAAAACCCAACCTTCGTCCACGTCACAGAACACCAAACATTTATATAACCAATTAAAACATTTAACAGGCTCGAGACTCGCTCTTTGCCAATTGGAATTCTGACACCAAACAAGACTTAATCCCGGTTTTAATGAAGCATCCCCCTTACCCCGACGCACCCTGACCCCGGCTTACATTTATTGGCGTTGTACCCGCAACAATAGCGGCGATACGCGGATATTGTTCGACCGCAGGGGAAGCACGGCATTTCTGCTATTGTCTCGAGAGGGGTTGCACTTTTGTGTGAAATCGTCGTTTAAATTGTAGATACGATTGTGCTCGAGAAATTATGATTAATCGATTGTGTATTGTGTGCTGTAATTAGGTTTTAAATGAGTTTGTTTAATGATGTTATTGTACGTTTCGTGTTGGGTTTGGTTAGATGTAACTTTTACTGAACTACCAATGAAAGAGCTATTTTTGTCACTTGAGTTCAAGATAGAAAACTACAAAGTTTATAATAACTTATTTCTATATGTAAAATTGAACCGCAAAACTAAACCACACATACTGCCAAACCTCTCGAACATATCAATAAGTACAATGACAATAAAACCACCAATATTCCAAGCGATAAACTTCCCGAAATATTGTCGCAGCATCATACTAAAGATGAAATGATGCGTGAACCGTAACTGCAAGGAGCGAGCTTCATAATAGTGAAATAATATTTGCAAGATGCCATCTGCCCGCTCCCCTACAACTCTGTCATAATAAACGCCTTCATGGCTGAAATATGCCGCAAAGAAACACATTACTAATATTACTTGGAAAGCTTTATTGATTTATTATGGCAGGGTTCTGGAAAAGTTTTGTCATACTTTCTTTGGTAGCGGATGGTTGCAGTTCATTTTTGCTTAAGTAATTAGGTAGGACAGAAAATGCTGATCATGGTGAGATCTGTATCAGATGCAACCGCTCACTATTATTTTGTGCTTTTATAAGTACATATTATTTTGGGCTGTAATAATAACTTCAGCATGAAAAAGCTCACAGTAAAAGGCTGCAGATCCTGCCCACTTTAATAAACTCGTACACATTGGGAGCTTCTGTAATTTAACGGATATTTTTGAAACGTTAGCAACATCCATAATTTATTAGGTGTGTGTCCGTTTACGAAAGTCAATCAACGCATCCAATTTTATGGCTAATATATTCTTTTCGGTGCGGTCTACAATTTTGTCCGGCTAATACCGTACAGCCCTCGCATCCCCTCACGTCCGTGGTGTTAAATTACCCGACAGTAACCGAGGAAGGGAGATGATTGGTGACGATCGAGATAGGCAGTGGCACCGCTAATGGCCCACCTTGTAAAACATCCGGGAAAGTGTTGTAAGAAAAATAAGTTTATAAGGAATAGATAATGTGATATGGGTACTGTGGGGTAAGTAGACGTTTGGGCAATTATAGACGAAAAAAGTTTGATATTTTGAATGTAATAAACAAATGTCTAAAAATTTACTGTGATTTTCTCGGACATTTTAGTAAAGGCAAGGATCAATCTTACCTGACATATACTGGTAGTCTAGCAATTTTATTGAGTACTTAATACCAATATAAAAATATTGCCTTAGAAGGCAAGTTAAGTAGCGTATTGCTGACATTAATAAAGTTGACACAAGCATGAAAAGCTTATGCATTTTTATGACCAAATGGATGAATACTCGTTGCTAGAAAATGTTATTGTCTAGTAAAATGCAGTAGAAATTCTTGTTTTCTTGGTTTAATAAAGCTGAAGGTAGCCTTCGAGATTGGAATCATAACATTTTATGGAGTGCCTTCACATTTCTAATATAAGAATATAAGATAGAGAATATTGTGTGGTACAAAGTCTTAACATAACGTCTTTTGGAAATGTCAACTTATTACTTAATTGACGTCTCTGAGTGAGTAGGTAACTCAGAGACGTCAAATGCTTCCTTAGTAGAGATAAATGAGCGATGTCAGAGGCCTTTGGCGGCTCAATAACTCTGACACCAGGATTGGTCAGGTTGACCATCCACTCGATGGAGAAGAAGAGATAAACGAGCGATTTTGATATGTAACTTATAAAAATCCAGATCAATTAGTTAAATGTCGATTAAATGGACGTTTCTGAGCGCAGCCAAAATATTAGAAAAAAATGAGAAATAAAAACAATGTAAACGTAAATTCAGTTCAAAATCTTTAGCATACTTATTAGAAACGTGGTGATAGCGCCTCATCCTGACTGTACTGATATTTTCAGTGACATGAGAGGCCTTTGCCCAGCAGTGAGATATTAAATTATCCATTTATAAATGCAATAAAAACGAAATCAAATATATCAAAAAAGTACATCCTCATCCAATATAATTCCGATCTCCAAACTGACATTTCAATTCAAAGGAAATGTCTAACATTTACTAGCAACGAGTTCCGAGAACATTCGGGAAATTTCGGCCATTTTCGGTAAATGTTTTATTGGCAGGCTGCGGGCGTCGTATCTCGTTATGGGATTTGTGAAGGGCAATGGGTTTCGTGGAGATTTACGTCGGCAATTCACGCGACTAGATATGAATCTGAATCGGTGGAACGTACGAAAAAGAGCTAAGGATTTGTGTTGAATGCTGTATTTTTCTGAGACAAAACGCTTGCGTCTGTTATTCCTTTAAGCGTCGGGTTTCTCTCTACTACATACTTAGAATAACAACAGCTAAACCGTTTCAGCTTATTGTAGTTGGAAACTCCTCAACTACTTCACGTAGCTGTAACTGTTTGTTCCTCACATTTCACGTAATCGTGCATCATCAAAATAGATTGTTCTCGAAGCTAATTCGTACGAAACAACCCCAGCTAGTATTACAACACAACACCGCAGATCGTTATTTACAACAAACTACACATCTCTGAAACACTACCCCTGTGTTGCCACATCCTCTCACCACTGCAAAACATTTTGCATTCAACATCGACCTTATTACTTAAACAATAAAGTTGTTTTTAAAGAAAAGATTGTGTGAGGTAGTTTTGTGCAATTTTTCTCGGGTGTTGTGAGTGGAATGGCTTCATTTGCCCGATCTCCCCTTTACGGTAGCAATTACACCGGCGTCTTGTTCTGTGGGTCGTGCAAATTTAATGACTCCGCATCACTTGTGTTCACGTCTTTATTTTAGCTGCGGTTCAATGTGAACTAGTGTTTATTATTTTAAAATACATAGGGGGTTAGAAACATTATTTTCGTCATCAAGGAGATTCTCAATTCGTTGTTTTTTTTGGTTGTTGCATGAAACGCATTCATAAATGTCTTTTTAATGGTTCTTGTTAATTGCTGTTTTAAAATACAAGTTTAGTCTTGTTTTTGTTTCTGAAGTGTCCTGAAAGTTGTTTTTCAGTTTTATTTAAATGAGAATGACAGACATTTTAACAGCAGAAATATTAATGAAGACATTATTGCGTATTTTGCTTTTCTTATATATTGCTAAATTTTGGCGTATTTAGACTAAAAATGGAAGAACTTTGTTATAAAATATTGAGATTTGTATCTGAGTGCCGTTTGCTATCTCCATCATCTCCTTCAAACAACGACGGTGACCACATATGACGTGATATGACAAATACTGTGAGTTGGTGGAACGTTTAAAAATGTGAGTTTTCCACCAATCAATACAAGACTAGATAGAAATAATAAATACTCATTGGAATATTTAAAATTCGAATATTTCTTGTATGTGGTCGCCATCTTCGATCAACAATACACAACTAGATATCGGGTCACGTACAAAATCAAAGCTAAATACTGTCCGCGTGGATGGCGTGTGACAGCTTATTTTGTTTACTACCGAACTGAAAAAAAAGTTTTAAAACAGTTCGAAGTTCAACCTAATTACAACCATGACATCTAGCAATAAAGTAGCAAATCTAATGAATAAAATAAGATCTCACTTTTCAAATGAGGCGTTATTCACCGAGACGTATTTTTTGCGCCGACCCGACATCTAGTTGTGTATTGTTGATCGAAGGTCGCCATCCTTTGTGAGAGGAGGAAAGTTCAAGTAGTTATCTATACTCGTAGGTTACAATTATCTATGTTTAATGTTTATGATTCCATACGTTAATCACCAAAGTCCCGAAGTACGTAAACCTACGAAATTTAGCATAATCCTTACATGTATTTAGAGTAATACACATACGAATACACGATGAAACTAAATTACGTATTCCATTTGGTTGTAGCCAAAAGCCCGGCGGCTTACAACACGTCGGCTACACAAAGACTGCGGAACGTACAAGGGAATATTATTCTTGTGTGCCTTTATGTTAACTGATTAAATACTATTTGGTTAGCGTAGTAATGAAGAAAATAATTGTGTAAAAGATTTGTTCGCAAAGGACAGGGAGGGTTGGTGATGCTTGGGGGAGACCTTTGCCCAGCAGTGGGACAATATAGGTTAAATAAAAAAATTTAAAAAAAAATGTTAATGAAATAAAAGGCTGGGATAAAATGATGGAAATGTTGGTAAAAATATTGCCGTCGTAAATACTAAGTATATCAATATCTCAAATCTAAATTGTTGTAACGTAAATTTTTTAATGAGATATACCTTACTTCTAGTAGCGCTAAAAAATCTACATTAAAATTTTACTTACAGACCGTATTTTTTATGAACTGCAAAACGTGTTTTAACAATCATTATTCATTACTCTGTCGACAAAACACTAAGAGGCTTATTCATTAACTCTTAACAGCACTTTAGCTATCAAATGGTGTGTCCCTTTCCGACATACGCTATTTGCCAAAGAGCGAAAGAGACAAAACACTTTAAAACACTGTTTAAGTTAAATATGTTTTATGAATCTGGAGGTTAGTCTTACTCCGAACAAAACACATAATATCCTACGAATAATTCCAGAATTTCCAAGTCACGTTGTAGCAGGGAACACAATACTCGCCGGCACGTTGACCCAAACAAACGAGATTATTCGCGACTTGTGTAAACTTTCCCGGGTGCCCTCTTACCCCAGTCTCCCCTATCCCCAGAGACTTAACTAATCCAGTTGCTTCTTCAAATGGAACGCTGGAAAAGTCACGACGACTTTTTTCGATTTCAACGGCTTTATTTAGATTTGAATTGGATAGAGTTGTATGTAAAGAAGGGTGTAGTAAGAAATAGTTATAAAACAACTTATTATGTTATTTTTAAAAGGCTTTTAGTTATAAGTTAGTGCTTTATTGGCCGTTGTACTGTATCAGAAGTGGTTGATACTTCTCGACTTGACTATCATTTGTTTTAGTTGTATAAAAACTAATACATATAGCCTGACTGAAAAAAAAACAATCAGAACCACTGTTGACTGATTTTATACTAGTTTAAGTAACAGTTTTAGGTATACTAATAGAAAACACAACATTCTAAAACATATCGATTACAAATGTCATCACTAACACGGTATCTAATGTAAAAATGCATAATTTGTGTAAAGCCCAGGGAGCGTATTCAAGTGGCCACTCGAGCAGTAACGAGTGGGGCCCAACTGCGATAGGGCACGGGGCCAAGAGCCCTTTTCAAAGTGACCTTTGCGCCGGCCCTGTGCGGTAACCATTGTTTTTTTAAAGTGAGGGCTTCCGTTTGATCGTCAAGTGTCTTTGAAATGAGATTGTGTTTTTTATAGTATACGGGGATTATTGTTACGAGTACATTTGTAAGAGTTTTCAATAATACAGTTGTGGAGAATTGGAAATAATGTTTTTGATATTTAATAATTATAACAGTACGTAATTCCTCGTATCCTGTAGGCAGTAACCAATTGACTAGCAGTTAGGTAGGGGTGGTATATGGAGACAACGAGCATGCCCTTTTAAAAATACGCATAACAAGATCTTTAGGCAGTCTTCTGTGACCACGGTTCCTGTAAGAGCCGAAACGTCAGATAAATAGTAATAGTAATTTATGGTCCCTCTCATCGTTGCAGTGCCCCTACGTGGTGCCACAGAACTTACATTGTAATCTTTAAATATATAAAACAAAGACGGGTTTGTTACAACACTATAACTCGAGATCGGCTGGATCAATTTTCATGGTTTTTGTTTCGTTGGATTTGTCTCCGCCCTGAATAGCAGAATACATTTTAAAAACAATGAAATCTTGAAATAAAAATCTCAAAATTCCCACGGGAACGGGGGCGCTGCGGGTGAGACCGCGGGGCACAGCTAGTTTATTATAAAAGCAATAAAGATATTTGAATTTGAATTTTAAAAAGTTAAAATAAAAGCGAAGTGTAACCTTAAACGTAGTTTGACTTCAAAATGAGTAGTGTTCGCTTAAGACACCAGTAAGTCTCAAAACAAGTTTCCCAATACAAGCAAAACTTCAATGCGGACGTCCTGCCGCGTCACCTTTGTGTGATGATGGCCTGTCCTGCGCAAGGTGCCTCCCGCCGCGCCTTTCATCGCACCCTTCCAATTATAATAGGAAATTAATTCCGCAAACTTTTAAATTGCTTCTAAATACTTTGGGACTGTTGCTGACTTGATCATCTCTATGTTTCATCAGATAGGAGTGGTTTTTCACCAATGTAACGCAATAATCAATGTTACGATTAATATGTTTGACATATGTATATATTTGATGGATAGCAAATGTAGTACTCTGGTGAAAAGCATAGTTTAGCGTGACGTTTGATATGTATCAGGTATAGGCTATTTTCTAGATCTAGACAAATTGTATTGTATAGCTAGAACTTGAAGATATTGGTAGCTCGTAGGTTGTATACCATCCTTCTATCAGATAAATTCAATTCAGTGAAAACTATTAAGATGAACACAGATTTTCATTCCATGAGTCGAGGAGATTTGGAAATTGAGAGCTATAAATAAAGATTAAGATAATATAAGTAAAAAAGATCGTTTTTTACGGTAATGTTCATTAAATATAGAATTTTTGATATACTGTGTTTTAAAGAAAATAAATTATTAATGAACACCAAGGCTAATAAAAACCAAAAGGAAACAGGTAATTAATCCTTATTACAACAGTATTCAAGCAAAATGAACATTTTTAAATTAACAAAAGCTAACGAAAGCTTTTGCGAGCTTTCAAAACGGTGATAAAAAATTCAAAGCTCGTGGCTCGGCCTTTACGTTTGTAGACTGGTGGTGTGGCAAGGTTGTCACAAGATAGAAATAATGGAGGAAAAGAAAAATATTGTGGGGAAATGAAGCAGAAAGTGCGGCAAAATATAGTCGGAAAAGTAGCAGAAAAAACTGACAAGCAAAAAATATTATTGGAAAAAAGAAGCGGTAGTTTGTAGTAGAACCAAATGTGCAGAGAATTTTGTTGATTTACTCACTTTCTACGCTCGTCTCCTGTGAACTAACAAAGTGATCTGTTCATGAAGAAACAACTAGCAAAGTAAACAGAACGAATAAACTGAAAACTATTCAGTATACTCGTACAATAATCGCAATTTCAAAAGGATTTTCAAGGTCATTTGGTCATTTTGACATACAAATTTATCTATATTAATAAAATATAGCTGAAGATTTTGATCTATTGTTTGTTTGAACGAGCTCATCTCAAGAACTATAAATCTGATTTGAATAATTCTTTTTGCAATGCATAACCACATCAACGGAAAAATTAGTGGCTATTTTTCACTTTGACATTCCCGCGGGAACAGGCACAGCAGGGGTAAAACCACGGGGTGCTGCTAGTCTTTTATAGGTATGTCTTTTATCAAAATTCAATGATGTGACGTTGAATTATACGAGTAATATTTTTCATCGAAATATATTTTCATCTTGTCATAGTCCTTTATTGTATTCGAAGAAAGAGACAAATTATGAAGAAACAAATCTCTTAGTAAAACAAAACGTATTGCAAATAGCATAGTAAAATAGAAAAAGTATGAGCTTGACTGAATTGGCTCTGTTAGGCATAGGCCTCTAATTAAAAAAGGTATCTTAAAACTCAAACCACCCTTATGCTAACAAAATATGACCGTACCAACCCTGGGCCCGGTCGTTCCCCTGACAGGGAGGGGCTGCCCTTAAATTAACCCTCCGTACCTGGCCTTTGAAGACCGTACACTCGCATGACAAATTGGACGCGAGCCGGATATAAATTGAATAAAATGCTCTATTTCCGACTGTCTGGCTCTGTCTAGAACCGTTTATATAAGTGCTGCTATTTGAGTAACGGTCTCGTTCAGGTTCCAAGGAGAAATAATAGAGGACGAGTCTAGAAATAAAGAAATAAGTACACGAATATAATCTCTCTATATTTATCTATATATAATAAAGCTGAAGAGCTTGTTTTTTAACCGACTTAAAAAAAGGAGGAGGTTTCTCATTTTGACTGAGAATATTTGAAAATCATACAATATTTTTTTAAATGTTTTAGATTAAGAAAAGAGAAGAATATAAGAATTTGATTCAAATCTCATACTCAAATACTTAAAAAATTTATAAGTAAGTAGCCTGTAATGTCCCACTGCTGGGCAAATGTTTCTCATCTCACTCTCTCAATACAGTGAGGTGGATTAGGCGTAATCACCACGTTTGCCTAACGCGGGTTGGTGATCTCAAACCGAGCCATGTTTGAAAAGTAGGAATCATGTTTTCGCTCGACCCAGGAATTGACCCCGGGGCCTCGGTCTCGGTAGGCGTGTGCACATACCACTAGACCACTGAGGCGACAAAATATATACACCAACTAGCTGCGCCCCGCGGTTTTACCCACGTTGTGCCCATTACCGTGGGAATTTAAGAACCGCTCGACCGAATTTGTGCTAACTTCACATAAACCATCTACTAATAGTCCGAACAAAGCCTAAACATTTGGTTTGGATAGGTGAGGCCGTTCTTGATTTATAAAATTACAACGAAAAGTGACATTGATTCCAATATTTATAGATAGATATATTTTAATGTAGCATTAAAGTAATAAAAATAATAACATCGCTACTACGATCCTCCAGCCCCAGCGCCTATGCTCTCCGTGGGGAGTTCTGCCGTAGATATAGCAATTTCATTTTATTTTAATGTAAGTGTTTGCATTCCATATAATCCTGTTGGGGTTCACACCGTTACGTCATTGCTTTATTACGTCACAACCTTATTCGGAATGAAGGAAATGGAATTAAAAAAACAATGTTGCGTCTACGGTTTCTGTACAAAAATAAAGATCATTATAATGGTCTGAGCAAGGACTTTTTGTGTTACGAGTACGAAGTGGGTGTAGAACACTTTGATGTAGTATAAATTGTTGGCCTTTTATTATAAGTTGGGAAAAAGTTAATGTAATAAAACTTCAAGATTAAAATTTATTCATGGCTAGAATTGTAGATATTTTCATTCTAACCGCGCCCCGCGGAGTCACCCGCTTCGTACTCGTTCCCGCGGGAATTTCGGTAAGGTATTCCATGTGTTATTCTGATGTATAACCTATTGTACTGTACCCATTCATCCAAAAATTGCATCCAAATCCGTCCAGTAGTTATATCGTGAACGAGTAACAAATAAACATACGATTACATACATCCATCCTCACAAACTTCCGCATTTATAATATTAGTAGGATATGAGCCATGAACAGATTTTGATCACAGGCAGATAACATGAAACTTATAACTTTCACTTTTGCGCATAAACAACCAGCTATTCCTACATATTCTGAAATACCGCCCAAACATAAAAACCACAGCTCTATAACTTAGCTTGCCCTTTTTCCTTCTCTAACTTATTTCTTCACATTTTCGCATCGATCAGTATACATTGCATCGCGTGACTTCTTTGAACTAGCGGTTACGAACACGCAGGCTATGACGAGTCGAACTTAACAATTCTTTGGGAAAAGATTACGGAGTAGCGTGCTTTGGGGAGGTTAGAAACAATATATAAAGTTAGTTGGTTCGTAAGGAGGTATAAAGGGCCTGTTAAGTAAGGGGCTGTACGGCGCAGTGACTGTGAATGTAGTTATAGTATTTGGCGAATTTTTTGAGGAAGCATTCGAAATTATGGATATTTTTTACAAAAAGTCGATAGCCGACGATGCCGTCACTGCAATTATCATTATCATTAACTATAGTTTTTAATATAATCATAATGAAAGGCGGCTTGTATTAGAAATCTTTTTTTAAATCATTAAATGATTATATATTACCTTTTCGTCGTGTCTCGATACGTCTCGATACGTCGGGATTTGTCGAGTATTTTTCTCTAACTAGACGTGGAATTTCAGCATGTTGTTCACATGGTAGTGTGCACTTAAGACTCTAGTTCTGATAAGTTCTTTGTTAGATGCTTAGTATGTACGTTATAGAGATAAACTACATGTTATTAGTTTTAGTTTAGTTAACTTCGTGTTAATAATAATCGTTTTAAAATTTAGGTTCGGTTAGGAATCAGAACTAGAGTCTCAAGTGCACACTACATAAGCACATACCTAAGTTACGACATACGGTAACCTAACGCCTGCTTGTTTCAAAGCTTTTACTTCAACTATAAAACGTAAACTCATCTTGTAACATAAAACTGAACAACTTTACCCACTTTTAAACTAGGAACGTGACGTCATAACTAAGCTTTCTGTGTGTTATGTTGTGAAGCTCCCGGTTGTAGCTTTTCGTTTGATATTGAAATTGAATTATGAATAGAATTTCCTGTTGATTTGCTAGTGTTTGTGAGTACAAAGTGATTTATAGCTGGTAGTCGTAATGAAGGAAGTTCCGTATAACCATAGATATAGAATTTATACCCTTATCCTTATTCTTCTTTGCCCTGGTTTTCCTCTTTATCTATGTTATCATAAAAAGCTGTTGAGTTTGTTTTTTTGTTTTTTTGAACGCGTTAATTTTGAGCGCGTTAAATATCATACAAATATTTGAAAGACCTAAATACTAAAAAATTAACACTACTTGAGTGTTATTTCAATGTCAATAATATCAAGTTAGTAACATTGAATTAAGGCAATAGGTATAACCATAAAATTAGCCCTTATTACTTCATACAATAAGTTTCTTTAAGGCCACAACTAGTAACAGTAACATTTTACTTGACTACTAAATTAGCCCTAATTTCTTTATACAATCAGTCATTAAGTTAAGGACAGAACTAAAAATTAATACTTATACAATAACGAACCTTTGCATAAGGCCGTGACATTTCCTTTCAAGAGCTTTAGTAAAAGTGCTTGCGAGTCGCGTGATCCACGACAGAGTTTTGTGTAGGGGCAGACGGTCACGCGACTTCCCTGTACTTTAGAACAGGGTATAATATCATATTGAGTTGCTTTGGCTTGTATTAGTAAACGGAATAACAATTTCGTAGGTTTGGTTTTAACGAATCTTATGGGAGTGTTTTCATTCCTCAAGCTATGCTAAAAAACCAATCACAGCGCTCCTCTTCGCTTATATGAAAACGAGCCTCCCGACTAAGGCCACAATGCTACATTTACTATCAATATCATTACATTTGTTGTAAAGAAACATAACCATGCGACAAATAGCGTAGCTCTGGTGGTAAAGAAAAGGGACCGATAAAAAAATTCAATACAATTTTATGTACATGAAAGTTAGATTAAATGAAGTTACGAAGAACTAGCCGTGCCCCGCAATCATACCCGCGTTGTACCCGTTACCGTGAAAATTACGGGATAAAATGTATCCCATGTATTATTCTGATGTATAACCTATATTATTGTAAAGTTTCATCCAAATCTGTTCAGTAGTTTTTGCGTGAAAGAGTAACAAACATACATACCTCACAAACTTTTGCATTTATAATGTTAGTAGGACAGTGCTGAATTGATTTAAAAATAAAGTTTAGAAATGAAAATAGACACTACACAGTTTACAGCATGAATAAATTAAAAAGCTCGACTTGACCTAGTTGATAGCTCACTTGAACTTATTTGCATTTTAAAATGCATGTGACTCGTGTCCTCGCCTTGGCCCATTTAGATAGAACTTATTGTAAGCTTTTTCATGCAGAAATGTGTTGTAACTTGAGTAGGCACTTCATTACTTCACAAGGCTGTTAGGTATTTCTCTTTTTGCGACTTCGATAGTAAATGCACGGTAAATACAGTATTTCTTTTAGAAAGCGAGATAGAGAAAGGGAGAGATAGAGAGAGAGAGAGAGAATAGAACGAATAAAAATCCTTTGTTTTGGAGACCATCTTAGTACTTCTGGTTTGTTTAATAGTATTGATCCACTGCTTCCGAGACTTGTAAACCTATAGATAATAATTTCATAATACCTATACCACATTTATAACTTTCCGATAACTCATACACTCGTATACATTTCTTTGAACTATTTGTGCTTTCTAAGAAGTGGTGTTGAATGTGAGAATAGATTTCTTGTCTATTATTACGTGTTATTGGGAATTAGGAATAACAGATACTAAGAAAATTACTTATTTGTTAGACGGAAGAAATAAACTACTTAACCCACAATATATTATTTAGAGGGCAATTTCTTGAAAAAAATTACATGGTTTTGTAACGTGCGACAGAAACCTTTGCCCAACAGTGGGACATTAAATGCTAATATATAAAAAACAGCAGTGCTTCGTTTTGCTAGCGTTGTGCCCGTTCCCGTGGGAATTCTGTGATGAAAAATAGCCTATAACCTTCCCGTTGACTGGGCTATTATTAAAATAATTATGCTAATCGGATTGCTAGTTTCTGAGTAGTTTCTGGTCATTAAAACAAACTAGGAATTAAACTCTTCAGTTTTATTACAGTACTAGCAGCGCCCCGCGGCTTTGCCCGCGTTGTGCTCGTTCCCGTGGGAATTTCGGGATTTTTTTTACATAAAAACCTTCCTCTTGAATCACTCTACCTATTACAAAAAACCGCATCAAAATCCGTTGCGTAATTTTAAAGATTTAAGCATACAGACAAACAGACAAACAGACACGAAACAGAGACGACTTTATTTTATACTATGTAGTGATTTTAGAGACTGTTTTAGGCGTCAATTTAGAATAAGCGAGTATACCATCGGATAGATTGCTCTATCCATAAAAAAATATATTCATTTTGGAAAATTGTATATCTCTTGCTTTTCTGGTATTATATAAGCATCATTTTATAACTCAAAAATTGACCAAATACAGAAACACAAAGCATGACCACACCTAGCAACTATAATAAGTAATCAACTGCGTACAAATCAATATTTTGACGCAGTGAAACAACAGACCAACATCAACTTGCAAAGTCGAAAGTAAAACAAATATTGAGATAAACTTTAAATATTGGCATACATTTTTCATGGAGCTTTCAAGGATTAAGATTTGAAACTTTTTTCTTGAAAGTTGCCTCGAAAGTTTTAAATACCTATCATTACACGAACAACTGTTCTTGCCGGGTCGGTAGGTTTAACAATGTTCATTGAAATTCAGCTCACGCCGTCGACTTCACTCGACTTTTTCCACCGTTTTCCTCACTAACGACTACCTTCCTGAACCTTAAGGGCTTCAAATGATTGGAAAAGGGTCGTTACCTGCAAAAAATCTTTTCATGTTGGGAAATTATTTTTCTTTATTTTGTGGTGTAGGGCAGGGAGCGAAGTAAGGGAAAGATTGTTTTAATCATTATTACATTATTGATTTAGCTAATGTATGAAGCTTTTCTATGATTTTGGGCGAGAAAGTGTTTATTTTGTACATTAAGCCAATAAACCCTTTAATAAATAGAAAGTAGAGAAAGTGCAGACCAGAAATAGTGTTGTTTTCTTTAAAAATCACGACTACAATATCTGTTTTCGTGAACATCCCAAAATTGATTATAAACCGGATTTGAAAGAGCTTTCCACGGATTAACGTCATTCATCCTAAAATAGACAAAACGAGACTTATTTCATTATTGCGGTTAAGTGAAGGAAATCGCAAAAAATAAGGCAAGAAGGATCGAATTACCGATTGAATGAATACGCGTTTTCATTTGGAATTGTGAAGAAAAACGCGGAGGTCCCTTGAAGAGGGCCGCTCTAATGACATTGGCTCGGGCTGACTTGACGAACTAAATTGGATTGCGGTTAAACAAGTCGTTAGAATTTGTCCTCTAGAGTATTTAGATGTTTTCTTCAGGCTGTTTAATGTTCAGATTTTATAATGTTATGTAAGGAGACTAGCGTTGTTTATTTTTACGACAAATTTATGATACAAAGAAAGTGTTTTTAAGGCACTATATTATTTACTTGTATTCACATATTTGATACTTTTATTTGTCGGTACGTTTATAAAAGAAGTGCTGTGTGTGTATTAACTAATGTATGTCTTTGTGCTGTGTTCAAAAGGACTCTGATTCGTCTTTGGAACTGGAAGCTCGTGTTATCCGACCATAATCGGGGCAGAGGAACCTTACCAACTAACAGAAACAAAGATCGACTCAAAATCCTTTTGAAACAAGTACCCCTCGCTCCGGCGAGTCCCCTCAGGGTTCTCCGTGGAAATGATAATAAAATGATCATTTCTGTTTGTTGTCAGGTTCCGAAGTCCTATACGAGGGTCGCGGCGAGGGACAACGCGTTTCAAACGAATGAGGGACCTGATTACGACTAGCGCCCCTACAAACATGGTCACAGTATCTCACGAGAGATAGAAACTAGAGAATCGATACGAATATAAAAAGACAAGATGGCGGAGGGACCACAATCGGTATGGCAGAAGATCGACAGCTCCACGATCCCCGTCGTCAACCTGGAGGTGAAGGAGGTGCGGGAGATCGTGTGGGAGAAGATCAAGGAGCCCACCTCCCAGAGGAAGATCATCCTGGTGATAGTGTCCATTGCGCTGTTGCTAGACAACATGCTGTACATGGTCATCGTGCCCATCATCCCTGACTACCTGCGGTACATCGGCGCCTGGGGCGAAGCAGGCTACGACCACGTCGTCACGCTAGCACCCTACAAGGAAGGCAACAGAACCATAACACCAACTCAGATCATACCTGCATCTCATGAAGGACAAGAATCCGCAACAGGAATTCTCTTCGCTTCGAAGGCTATCGTTCAACTCATGATCAATCCTTTTTCTGGTGCCTTAATCGACCGCATAGGTTACGATATACCTATGATGATCGGACTGATTATTATGTTCTTATCGACATCGATTTTTGCCTGTGGACGGAGTTACAGCATGTTGTTCTTTGCGAGAAGTTTGCAAGGAGTGGGATCCGCCTTTGCCGATACATCTGGGTTGGCTATGATCGCAGACAGGTTCACGGAGGAATCTGAGAGATCGAAGGCACTCGGTATTGCTCTTGCTTTCATCAGTTTCGGATGTCTGGTCGCGCCGCCCTTCGGTGGTGCTCTATACCAATTTGCTGGCAAGGAAGTACCATTCTTGATCCTGGCCCTGATTTCGCTGATTGATGGCTTTATGTTACTGCTAGTAATGAAGCCACTTAAAACTCAGATGCTAGAGGCCTCCCAGCCTAAACCACCTGGTACTCCCATATGGAAGCTTCTCATGGATCCTTACATCGCTGTGTGCGCCGGAGCATTGATGATGTCCAACGTCGCTCTGGCCTTCCTTGAGCCAACTATTTCGTTATGGATGGAAGACAACTTGACCAAAGATAATTGGAAAATTGGTATGATTTGGTTACCCGCTTTCTTCCCTCACGTACTTGGGGTGATAATCACTGTAAAGATGGCGAGAAAGTATCCACAACATCAGTGGCTTATGGCGGCCGGTGGATTGGCGTTAGAAGGGCTTTGCTGTTTCATCATACCATTTGCTAACTCATACAAGATGTTGATGATCCCCATTTGTGGTATCTGCTTCGGTATCGCATTGATTGACACAGCACTGTTACCAACTCTGGGCTACTTGGTGGACGTGAGATACGTGTCTGTGTATGGAAGCATCTACGCCATTGCTGACATATCATACTCCTTCGCTTATGCTGTTGGCCCTATCATTGCTGGTGAAGTTGTCGAAGCTATCGGATTCACGGCCCTCAATCTGTTCATTGCATTCAGTAACCTACTATACGCTCCAGTTCTGATGTACTTGAGGCACATTTACGACTTCAAACCGTTTGAGAATGAAGCTAATATTCTAATGGCTGACCCACCGGATAAGGAGTACCAGACCTACAGCCTGCAGGACCAGAGGCCCGTGAATGGGGAGTATAAGAACCACCTGGAGTACTCCAACGTGACAGGTGAGGTAGGGGGTACTCAGGAGACCAGCGTGGACGCTGGAGGGTACACGTACGACCAGTCTTATCAAGGAGGTACGTACCAGAATTACAGTCAGCAAGGGTACGAGCAGCAGCAGCAGCAGGGGTACCAGCAGGAGTACAGCCAGGAGCCGGCGTACAACCAGCCCCGACAGCTGCCGTCGCAGCCGCAGCCCACAGCGAGCAACCCCTTCAGGGCCGGCGGCGCCGCGCCCGCACCCGCGCCTGCCCCCGCCCCCGCCCCCGCCGGACCTACCATCAAAAACCCCTTCCGGCAAGGCTTCTAAATCAAAAATCTATGTTGTTGTGTATATTTTTGAATTTACTTGTTGTGTAGGTAATTAATGTCTTATTATGAGTATAACTTCGATCACTGAGCCGCGGCCCACCGGCGGCATTCTTTAGTCTCTGAATACCTAGGTGTCTGTTAGTTGTGCTTCTATGTAGATTTAAAGGCGGGGTTGCAATATGGGCAGCTTTGTATGCACATCGTGTCGGGGCGCTCGTGTGTAACCAGCCGACTGTTTCTTGTTGATACATGTATTGTTCTAAAATATACCTAACTGTTGATTATGCCTTCACTTAGTAAGTATAATATAGAAACGTTTAATCTGCGAATTGTAAGAACCAATGTAACTAAGATTTAGTCACTTAATTTTAAGAGATTATCACAATTTAAACGAAATTAAATAAAGTGCATATATAGTTATTATATACATATTATATTTTTCTTCATTAATTGTTGAGAATGTACATTTTTTTAATGTATTGGATGCACAGTACAAGTACATAGACATGTATATAAGCACAATATGTAAGGGCCTAAGATATAGTATAATTTTTCAAATCTTGTGGCGCTTACATTTTAATAATAAAAAACATGATACTTGTAATCATTATAATATAATGTATCGAATGTAACATGCAGCTGTGTGTGTGTTTTATTATAACTCTTAAAATTGCCTTTATCATTTATAAATTGTATTGTATCCTAAAATATATAAAACATATGGGATATGAAGTACAATTTAAAAAATATCGCTAGTAGTTTTTATTTATAATTTTTCTGTTCATTGTTCATAGCTTCTTTGCAAATTAATATAATTATATAGGTAAGGGACTATCATGAACATGAGGAATCTAAATATTCCATAGATTGATGTGTGAATTGTCTTTTGTGGTTTTCTCATTTAATTTTACTTGAGAAATTATAATTTAAATTGATGAATAAAGATCTCATTGAAGAACAAAATAAAAGGTAAATAACTACGACAGTTACACGTTGAAATATACGCATATTTCAATGAAGAAATATGAACAAGATTTAATATTTTATCTGTAATTATTTTGATTTGCATGTTCAACCATAAATATAATATAACTTAGTTGTAACTTATCTTATAATACTCCTTGCTGTATAGCAATATTAGAGTAAGTTAAAATATAATTTATCAATTAAATTCAAATTAATATCAATTAATATATCAATTAATTTTTAAGTTAGTTACTCAACTTGTGATAAAGTTGCAACCAAGTAACGAAACATATCAGAATCTTTTGATTCAACGTAGGTTAAGATTATAATAATATAGAAAAAGTATTTTTGTCTGACTGTACAGTTTCTAATTATTAATGTATCATTATTTATAATAATTATTATTCTAAATTGTAAAAGTTATTGCCACTTTGTAGAAACACGTATCGATAAAGCTTAAGTATAGTTTAAGAGACAGTGCGAAGAATAGCATTATCATTGTTGGAGATGAAATCATAAATTAAATCAAATCATAAATTCAATAAATACTTTATGAATTCGCGAATATTAGTTACTTGATATGGTAGAATCTAAAATATGTATTTTCTGTAACAGTCATTCTCAGCGTCGGTTTACAAACAAACTTAGTAAATCCTAAAAATTTATACATTGTCAATAGACAAAATAGGACATGACGAGGATCTTAAATCGAAACCATACACTTTGACTGTCACTGGGTATCTATCACTGTACCTACCAGTTTGTAACTGAAAGATAGTACACCCTTAATCGAAAAATGCGTTTAAGTAAAGTTAAAATATTAATTTTATATCAACTTTTCTTATGTATTTCATCTCATCAATTGATATTTTTGAGCAAAAGACTAGACACATATTATCAGTGAGTAAAAACAAAAAAGTCTAAATTTTTTAAATAAATGTACAAGAAAAGTGACGACCCGACATGTCAATTGAAAGAATGTATAAAGTAAAAATGATTATAATTATTGTGTAAAAATATTTGTTAAAATTATGATTATTAAATCGGTGACAAGAGCGCTAAATTAATGATTATTTTGAGCCGTAATCAGCTTCAATGTATTAAAAGAAAATAAGAAATTTATTTGCAAATTAAATTAATTTTAAAAGGTTTTTTTATAATCGGTTCAAACGCAAAAACGTTTAAATTTGAAGTAATTCCGAGTAACTACCAAGTATTTCGTAATTCCATATAATTTAGATATTACTTTACATGTTTGATTAATTAAATAATTGTAACTTTAATATAAAATTAGCCTGCAGAGTACAATAGTATTCTTAGAAACACAATGCACAACAAAATACATATCATTTGGCACAAATATTTCGAATAAGTGGTTTAAGATCTTAAACTATTTTCGGTCAATGATTTTTTCGCAACAGTTATAAAATGATTATTCATAAAACTTTAAACAATTATTAACAATCAAGTTAAGAAAACATTTTAGAAGAAATATCTGGAAAAATGAAGTATTTCTAATTTTAATACTACTTGTTTAAATGTAAAAGTTGACTGTGACTTTTGTCGTGGTTGTGTGGCTACTGATGTTTAAAAGAATGAAAGAAAGGAGTATACTTGAATTACGTACATTCATTCTTAACCGAGGTTAAAGGAAAAATGCCTGAAAAACTTTTTGAGAATGAAATGTATAAGGTAGGTACGTAACGACATAGTTTGATAAAATCAAATAGTTTTTCGAAAAATAAAGTCAAGACGAAAATGACAAGAACATCTAATGTTGACAAGGCAAGTTATGATAAGTATGCCATTTTTATCATTAAATAAAGTAGCCATAAATTATCATCTGTCAGATCGGCCAATTTTCATAGAAAATGAAAATCTTTTTTTGAATAATCATTCTTTTGAACATCAGCAAGCAAACTCTCTCGTAAATTTATAATTATTGTAAGTTTAGAAATGATTTAGTGTCAATTTTCTTCAATTGTCAAATTCTCCCGAAATTCAATTACTTAGTAGCGTGTGAGAGAAATGTGGTTCGTAATAATGTTAAATTTAAGGGTTAGAATTGCTTGTGTGTTTTGATAAATTAAATGTTACATACAGTTCTTTAGGTTTTAAAGAGTTCTGAGGTCACAATTTTATGTATGAAATTAAAAGGAGATCTCCTAATGTCAGTGGAGTGTCAGTATTCGGGAGTTTGGCTAAAGTTATTAAGAAAGTCTCTAAAAGATATAGGCACGATTATAAAGGAAATTATACGTACATTGAATTGTACAGCTTATAATCTAACAAAGTGTTTAAAAGCAAATAAAACCTAATAAAGTCGTCAGTTGGAAAAAAATACTTGAAATGATGACTGATTCTGAACGAATACCTATTGAAAACTTAGAATAGAAAGAAAAAATGAAGTCAAAGAGAATAAAACGAATTGGCTATGAATATGAAGGACTCTTAAACTATTTAGAACTCTATGTAATAATTTTAATTTTTTAGCGGTTAGCTTATGTACTAAGTAGATATTAAGGACATGCCAGAGAAAACATATCATTAACTATAGTTATACATAACCTTTACTAATATATGCTTAGTTTTATATATTGTATTGTATACTTTTTATTGTATTTTATTAATATAAGGTTCAGAATGTTTTTGTAGTGTGGTGCAAAACGTTGGTTGAAGTGAATAAGTAAAAGTAATGATGAAAGAAAAAAAGTATTAGCTTGCAAAGTCCCACTGCTGGGCAAAGGCTATCTCACAGAAGATATCAGTACGGTGAGGAGGAATAACACAAATAGCTTATGACGCAAAAAAAATTGAATAAGGCCTCAGAAAAGGTATGCATTGTTGAGAAGAAAATATATGTTTATAAAAGGCACTTAAACCTATATGGAAGAGCTTGATTATATCTACAATTACTTAATCACATCAAATCAACTGTAAAGGCCTTTATAACAGCTTTTGAAGGCTTATAATGGAAGGAAAAGTGGAAATGCGACTAAAACACGCTTGAAAACGTATATTATATACATTTATATACAAATATACATCTATAAAAATCATATGTATTACGAGTATAATATTTATATGTCTGATATTTATTATAGAAATACCTTCATGACATATATATTTTATATAAATTACACGTATAGTAAACTGCGTTTGTGCTATAATATGTATTAGTATTTCGACGAAATATATTATACTTATTATAATGAAAAATACATTTATAATGGTTAATCATACGCATAATAAATTTATCATGAATATCATAGAGCATCTTGAATAAATTGTATTATTTTATGTATTTATTTATGCCATCGTCTATTATTTATGTGTATCAATATATATAATTATCATAAAACAACTATATAAAACTTATATATGATATTTATCACGATAAAATATATATTAATAATATATATTATATATATCATAAATTTATAAATCCATAATTTTACGATTAAAATATTTATATATAATATTTATATTATATAGTTTCTGTTTTGTTAATTAGAATCACGAATAGAACATTCTTATTATGAAGCAATATTAAGTACTTTATCTTATTATATTCTACCTTAGAACTATTAATATTCTTAAAATATTGTAATTAATATTTCAAATATCCTAAAATCTAACTGCAAGCGACTATTTAAGCATCATATCTCATATTACCACTTGATATATATACTTGGTATGATAACACATCATAATCATAACAATATTAATATGTCATTATAATAATTTTCAACTTTCAACGATTAATCATTTGATGAATATCATTCTGACTAAAATGATAAATAGTAACGAATACAGTACTTTGATTGAAATTTCCTTAGAGTAAATTAATGAATTTTTTTTTGGTTGGGACAAATCATTATGATTGATTGGATTTTTTAACACGTAAATTTGATTGCAGTTAGATTTCCTTCGTAGATCAGAACCCGTCCGTTAGTCCTCTAACTTTACTCATAAAACATCGCGTATTATTTTACAATTATACACATTTTACTAAGGGACAATTAATTATTCAGAAATTATAGGTCACAAAATTAACAAAGGGCTACGGAACAACCAATGGTGATAGTGACTAGATATTTTTTACACCAAATAAATAAATATTTACGGGGAAAATTCATACAAATTTAATTAAATCCTAACTACGCTCTAACATAATGAAAGTAAGAACATTGTTATCTTTAAAAAAGCGAGTCACTGTCGCCCGCCTGTACCCATTTGATGGATAGCCATTTTAAAGTTGCCTTTCATACCTGTTTGGTGTAACCATGCATTAATAGGTAACTTATATCAAATGGTTAATGTATTAACGATTACAGTAATGTGTTACAAATATAATTATAACAAAACAACTTTAATCAATATAGTGAAAAAAATAATTTCGAAAATACCTTATTTAATATGCATACTTAACAACAATATCATAATATTCATCACTTACATACCAAGTTAAAAGTAATGTGTGTAATTGTAATTTTACCTTTTTCACAAAAAAAAATCATTAGATCTTCATTTAATAGTTCAGTCACCATTATCATTAAGAAACATTTAATTACCATTAACATAATATTAATTATAATATAAAATATCACTATGATTATATAATTAAGTGTAACGAAATAATCATTGATGTTTAAGTGACATACATGATCATGTTATAATACATAAATTAAGGAAGAAACATGTATATATAGCCGTTTGAAATCCACACAAAATTGAGTGATAGATATAATAATGTTCAACAACAAAATAATGGTTATCTCTATTCCCATCATTTGCATCTGCAAATGAATTAAATCATATGATTTCCATGATTCCAAGAAGTAACTTTGAACGTTGATTTACATAATGATTTAATTTACTACGCTTCAGTTTTTATTAAAACCGTATAATATTAAAATACCAGTTTGATATTTTAAAATAATTATAATTATAATCCTTAATGATGATAAGCTTTCACAATATATTGTTATCGAGATATGCTGTAAATTTTGCTTCAAATGATTATATATATATATAATTTACTACGCTTCAGTTTTTATTAAAACCGTATAATATTAAAATACCAGTTTGATATTTTAAAATAATTTTAATTATAATCCTTAATGATGATAAGCTTTCACAATATATTGTTATCGAGATATGCTGTAAATTTTGCTTCAAATGATTAATCATTAATTAGAGGATAACAATGTTATGATACCTCAGTAATAAGTAGAGAGTAGTTTATTAATATAATATATAGCCTATAAAGTTATGAACATTTGCATCTTAATAGGCTTTCATATTGTTCAAATGAAATTGATATCAGTAATGCTTTTAAAGTAAAAAATGTATTAAATAAATAAGGGAATACCTTATTTATCATTTATCATATAATAGTTTAATCATAAGTTTTAATCAATTATTATAAAATCGATGTCACTGTAAATTTATAATCGTCTTTGTAAAATTATCATTAGAACATCATTAAATCGCTTAAGCGAATACATTAATGATTATCATATATGTATCAAGATATCACATGTTAATCATTTAAAAATTATGATAATCTTTATCATAAATGTATTTTTTAAATAAATCTCATAACCATTTATTAACTAGATGTTAGCCATAAAATTAGATTTTAAATGTAATATAAAAGTAGTTTATTGAAACTTATTTTTATCTGTGATTTTTTTCCTTTATTTAATCTGTTAGTTTACACGTTATAGCTTTTTGAATAGCTATGTTATGGCATAAATAACGTAATGAAATTGTATTTCGAATATTAAAAAATATAACACCAGAAAAACTTTCGCGATATTTCATAGAAATACAAGTCTTTGACAAGATTTATTTCAATCTTAAAGAAAATAAAACATTGGTGTCAATCTCCGTAACGTTTTATTTTTAAAATATGAATTCAATCTCATGAATTAATCTACTAATGATTAAATTACACATTTAATCATAATTTAATCAGAAAAATTACAATACTTAATCGAACTATTAAAATCATATTCGAAGTATGGTTTCATTGAACACATGTTATTGAAATCCTAGTTATTGTATAGGTAATCATATAACCGACTATATTCTATCTAGCTGTATGTAATATAATATCAAAGTCAGTGATCGAATAAAATTGTTACGACAAAAATAAAAAAACTGTGTTTTTATTCATCCTTTTCCAAGCAATTTATTTAGTTTCTTCGCAATAATATGATCAATAACGACTTAGGAAACAAATTCATATAACCTAAACTAAACATACAAACGTTACTTAATTTTTACTTATATTTGTAAATGTAACTGTCCCTTGAACTTTATTAAAAGCCAAGAAATCATCATTTCTATGATTCTGCAGGTAAAAAATATTCTTTGATTTCACCACATTGGTCCCTGAACTATACGGAGTTATCAACACCAAGATGTGTCAAGTCCCTAATAACAAAATTATTGAAATTTTCAGTAATAACGAGTATTTCATATCATTACGTTTAATGATTAAATCGCCATCAATAATATTGCAGGGGCAGTAAGTTGTTTTACGAGCGATATTATCGGCGTCACGACCTCTACGCGCGTTTAAAGTGATTGCTTCGACCGGCCACCCTTCTCTAAATATAGAGTTACGTTTGCGTTCCGAATGCAAATCAACCAATTAGTGAAATCATTGATTCGTTACTACAGTTCAAACAATATCGCACCTTATATAGTTAAATATAAAGACACATTTCCCTTCACCAAACTTTAAACATCGAAATAAAACATTCAAAATTCAAACGAAGAGGATTTGAAATAAGGTTCGTTGTTCTATTTCTTCTCTTTGAAGGTAAAGTTTTGTTTTTAATTTCAGTCTTATTGGTTCGAGTTAAGATTGGTTATTGGTTGAATAATAGAGGGTCGATTACTGAGGGTGTAATTAGTCAAATTAGTGAGGGTGGAATTCAAGTGGACTCTAATTGTGAAGATGTAAATGTTTTATCATTATGGGAAATGTTATTTGAATAATTGGTTACGTAATTTCATTAATTGTAGTCGGAAGTTTGGAAAAGAAAAATAACACAGAGAAAGTCAATAAGTACCCATTATTATAGTGTCTTCGAAGCAATAAATAATCCTCAACTTGATTTCTAAGCAAAGAAGTTTTTTAATGAAATTAATATTAATATTTCAATACTTGATACTTGTTATTTTTGCCTGGATCATGTAAAAGATCTTTAGGTAGTATTAAAACTCCGACAGGGTTGAAGTTTCAGTTCAGGTAGTCTAGAAGGTTTAACTAACCTTAACAGAAGGAGGATAATTCTTAGGCTCGGTTGCATCAACATACTTTAACAATTACAAACTTGTTAAAGTACCGGTTAGCCAAAAAATGAGTTGCATCATTTAACATTTGTTAAATTACGTCATAACTTAACCGTTAATCTTAACCGCTCGCTGTTCGGCAGTTAGTGTTATTGTTAGCGTAATTATCTGTCAATTACTTTGTTTGTAGGTTTACTATCAAATTGTTCTCCATTTTTTCTATTTTCTGTTGCACGTGAAATATATGAAATGAATTTATTTTGTGAATTTTATGAGATTTGTGAAATAACCACGAAAGTTCAAACTTGGTTCAAAGAGTTCAAACTAAACGAAAATGAACATGAAACCAGCAGCTATTCACAGTTTTGACATAAAATTATGTCATTACACTGACTAACAGTGACACTGACGGCAAAAGTTGACAATTCATAGATTTTTTTCAGGTATTGCCATGTTAAAATATATTCCCATACTCAGATCTCGGGATAATAAGATCTCATTTGACTTGCAACCCTGTTAACTTTAACAAGGCGCCGTAATACGCTGATGCAACGCACCATCCCGTCACTGCTAAAGTTAACGTTATTGTATTTGTCAAATTAGACAGTAACCCTTACTATAACAACTGATTTGATGCAACCGAGCCTAATGTTATCAAGTAAACTTTAGTTACACTGACATACTATCAGATTAAATAAGTCAAAAATGCATTAAATCCTACTAATATTATTAATGCGAAAGTTTGACGGAATGGATGTATTACTCTTTTACTAAAAACTACTAAACGGATTTGGATGAAACTTTACAATAATATAGATTATGCATCAGAATAACACATGGTATGTGTGTAATGTATTTAGGTACATTATGCCAAATAAATAAATTTGAATTTGAATTTGTATACATTTTATCCCGAAATTCTGGGAACGGGTACAACACGGGTAACACCGCGGGGCGGGGCTAGTAATGATATAAATTAACATTCCACCATGCTCGTACAAAACAAAGCAATTTTAATTATCTCACCTCTCTTTTTCATCGAGTGTCTACACAACAGACTTGGAAAGGACTAACAAACAAACATTAATACAGAGGTCTAGTGTAATCGATACGCTTTGAGAGTCCTCAGAAATAACAAGTGGAGTCGAGGGCGGTAACGAGACCCTTTCATTTGTACTGCCCTTGAGAGATTTTGGTTTATGGAATTACTGGGAAAGTTTTTTTTTACATGCGTGGAAACGTGTTCGGTGGAAGTTTCGAGATGGAAAGTAGCCTTCGTAGTTAGTATAACCTTCGTTTTGAATGTCTATATAGCTATACCTGTATCTATACTAATATAATACAGCTAAAGAGTTTTATTTCGTGTTTGTTTGAATGCCCTAATCACAGAAATTATCAATCCGATTTGAATAACTCTTTTCTTAAAGGATAGCCACTTTCAACGGTAAGGTATGATTAGGTTAGACTATAGGCTACTCATCCCGATTCCCATGGGAACGGGCACAACGCGGGTAAGACCGCGGGGCGCAGCTAGTGATTTTATAAAAATGTATTTTCATATCTGACTGGGTCTAGAAATACTTAACAATAGAACTAAATCCGGCAACTTGACCTCTTGACATATTTACTACAAAAAACAAGCACAATGTATTTACAAACTGTACTACTATACCACGCACACTACTACAGGCAGACACTGTTCGCTCAAACTCGAAGTGGGTGAAAACAATATAATACAGTATAGCTTTTACAACAAAAACATTTTGAACAAACATTTACCCACTCTTTTATATTGCAACAATGTATTGAGGCTACACAATTGCAAGCTGTCCTCGTAGCAATCAACGTAGCTCGTAGCGGTAATTGTGTTACGTAGCGCTACGCGGTCGAGACAACGGCTACGAACACAATATTATCATTTTATTTTTCAGTAGCAGTTTTTCAAGTTTAATTAAGTATTGTTGTATTTATTTACATTTTATTCATATAATGAAATGATTTTCAGTTCAAAAGCAAACAAATAAAAACAAATAATGATTTGTTTGCTTTTGAACTGAAAACACAAAACGAATACTACGCGTACGTAAGTAAGTAATATCTTTGTATGACGAGATCTTGCCTTGTATTTTCCACTTTTGACTTACCACTATACTCAACACAGTAATTTAAGTTATCGTTCCAGAAAAAAAGGCCTAAGATATCTAATTCAACATTTAGCATACTCCATTACATTTAAAGACATAAATATCTCTCTCCTAGGACCTCCATTTAGATCGTTAAGCACTATAATAAAACGACAGTTAAGTACCGAAACGAACTTTCATTAACGGTTCACTGTAACTAGTTAAAGAGTAACTCAGTTAATTCTAAACTTGGAACCTCTCCGCAAATTGGGTTACATTGTAACCAAATATTGTTACTAAAAATATTGTGAGTAGGGAGCATGAATTTTGACTTTAGTTTAGTTAAGTTTAAGCTACAGTTTTGAGGGCTTGATTTAGTTTTTGAGAAAGTTTAGCCTTTTACCTTTCAAACGTCCACTATGACATATTTTATTCTAAATCTGAACAATTGTAATCAAACTAAAGTCAAAGCATAATTTTCCATTGATTTCATGGATGATAACTATGATAAGATAATTGCTGATTCCCAAACCAAGCTGATATTTAACTAACAAGTCTTCAAAAAGAAGTCAAAGATTTGACATAGATTAAATAAATGGGATAGCACGAGAATTAACACAAACTGAACATACACCAATATAAACAAGATCAACACATGCCTAGTTCAAAAAACTTTTCTTCTCTATATTCCTATCAATAATTCCATATTCTTTATACGTTCCAAGGACACACACACACACACCTACAGATTCATCCAACAACCACCCAAAACATCACAAGAACAATAATTTATTCAAACGTTATAATCCAATACAAAATTCATTTCGACTTTAACCCCTCGTTTGGGTGTGTTTGTGTAAACGTACACAGATACAGATCGTATACAGGGTGATGGACGTATATACACAGTTGTAGTTGTACCACCTGAGGGTCTATCGATCGCGCACCTGGCGTTGTCATGGCAACGCCTTCACCTCCCGCCGTCAGGCGTGGTGAGGGTATGAGCGGAAAAATGGAGGTGTGAAGAGAGGAGAGAAGATTAACAATTGAATGAGTATTAGAGGTGGAAATTGAATGGATTGAATGAGTTTTTGTTTTGTTCGATAAGTACGTATTTTTACAAAGACAGTTATATTTTTGGGACTAATGTATTTAGACAGTTGGTTATATTAATGGCTACTAACATTTTTCTGTCATACCTTAAGTAATTATGAAGGAAATACACTTTGGGAAATTGGATGTACATTAATAAGAAGATTATTTTAAGGTGACATGGAACTCTTTTTAATCTTTTTTTTAACTTGTCATGAATATATTTAGTATCAAAATATGTTTAAGAAACAAAAACTGTTTGTTCAAAATTGTATTTGAAATTGAACAGTATTTAAAATGAACGTCATTTGTTTCAGTATTTAAAATGAACGTCATTTGTTTCAGTATTTAAAATGAACGTCATTTGTTTCAGTATTTAAAATGAACGTCATTTGTTTCAGTAATTAAATCGAACGTCATTTGTTTTTTTTAAATTAAATTTAAATTATGAATGCTTCTGCAATCTACCCTGAAAGACTATTACTAGTATATACAAATCATCTGCTTTCTTTAGTTGGCTGCAATGAACATAAAACTACACAACTTTGACGTCCATATTTACATACCAGACTTAATAATAAACTGATTTTTAATTAAAACTAAGTTTACGGATACATTTCATACAAGTAAAGGAGCTGAAGTCAGATGAAAATCTATACTAATATATAAAGCTGCAGAGTTTGTTTGTTTGAACGCGCTAATCTCAGGAACTACTGGTCCGATTTGAAAAATTCTTTTTGTAACGGATAGCCACATTCAACGGGAAGGTTATACTTTCATCCTGAAATTTCCAGGAGAACGGGTACAGCTTGGGTAAAGCCGCGGGGCGCTGGTAGTGTTAAATAAAAGCGAAGTGTATCCGTAAACGTAGTTTCAATTCAAAATGATTCGCTTAAACTTAAGAAACCAATAGATTGATTTTTTATCGATTAAATAAAGAGGAGGTCCTCCGTTACCTAACCGTTTTATTCCTTACTAGCAGCGCCCCGCGGTTTTACCCGCGTTGTGCCCGTTCCCGTGGGAATTTCGGGATTTTTTTTACATAAAAACCTTTCTCTTGAATCGCTCTACCTATTACAAAAAACCGCATCAAAATCCGTTGCGTAATTTTAATGATTTAAGCATACAGACAAACAGACAAACAGACACGAAACAGAGACGACTTTATTTTATACTATGTAGTGATTATCGCTCAGCTTGTCACCACGTCCTCGGCCTGACCCTACCGCCGCCCAGGGAGCCATCCCATGCATCACGTACGTTCGTAATTAAGTTGTGGACAGAGTGCGCGCGGCTAGCGTTTTTATTCCATTAGTCTGAGAGGACCTGCACGTTCCATTAAAAAACTTAATTTCAAAAAGTGATATGAATTTGATGTTGCCTTTTTACTTTTATAGGGGTTAAACTTTTTATTAAGTTATAGGGAATGTAGAAACAATTAAGTAGCAGTTAGGGATCTATCTATAAGTTTTTAATAGTGTATTTTTAATGAAGTGAGAAAATAATTGAGCTACTGAATCCATGAATGAAAATTCAATTCAATGTGTGCATTATTAAAAAATATCTGACTAGGTTGGTTTTCAAGTTCCTAATCGATTTTTCAGCAACATACTTATAAAGGATATCTACCATTTTTATGAGGTAGCACATAAACTGTCGGCTATAATAGCTTGATTCTTAAACTTCTTTAGGTAAACACATGGTCATTACATGAAGTTAAAAGTAACGTACGTGCCACCCTCACTTAACCAACCCTGTAATCATGACTTTCAATAATAGTAAAGTACTTTCGAAGGAAAATTACTTGAAAACTTCTTGGAAAACGCTACGCCAATGTCACACGTAAAATAAACATTACTTTGGCTGTTTTCTCGCAATTTCCTTGAGGAAATTGTTAGTCTAAACTAAAATAATATTTTGCTGAGTACACACCAGTCTAATTATGTATTAAATTATTGTCTTTGCAAGGTTTTTCAGATTATGGATAGTAAAAATTATATGAAAGAATACGCGCTCTGTTTTACCCACGTTGTGTCCGTTCCCGTAAGAATTTCGGGATGAAAAATAACCTATCACCTTCCTGTTGAATGACGCTATCACTTACAAAATTTTTTTTTCAAATATAATGGTAGTTTCTGAGATTAAGGTATTTAAACAAACAAAAAACCAAACTATTTGTTAAAACGGGAACTTACGTACGACGGAGGTTACTGTTGAGTGTCCCTCAACACGTTTAGGTCACGTACGGTGACCTTCATCAGGAGGTGGGTGAAGCGCTCGCGACAGCGTCTCTCCCCGCACCACAAATAATTATGACATCAACGTGCGTTTCAATTAATAGTAAAGAAACCAAACTCTTCAGCTTCACAGTGCTTCTGAGCTGAAGTTAGGCACACAGTATGTCTCCAACTATAAATTCACTTAAAAGCTAGCTAAAAGTTCCTTAAAAGCTCCCTGACATATCTCCCACACAAACTGACGGGTAGCAAAACATTGCAAAATAACACGCCAGTTATACGATAGCTCCCCTATGTGGGGACCGCGCTACGAAAACATTTTCGTAACTGCAATAACAAGGCTATGGTATCTCGAACCCCGTGGGAACTCTCACCTGTCCTAGAATATTAATTACAGTGTCGCAGGGACCCCTACAATGTATGCAGATCTCACTAACACCCCCTGAATTGTGAGTTCTTTTGAACGTATCACAATACTAAGTGCTCTATTCTTTGTACAGTTTTTTTGTTGAATTTTGATCTGTATTTAGAATTATTTATAAGTCTGAAAATGAAGGCATATTTTTCGAATCAGTTTTATAACGTGGATGATAAAAATGTTACTTTTATTACTTGTTAGAGGTAGAGTGTGAATGTGAATGTATATATTATAGAGTTATGATTAATAAGTTGTTTTTAGGTGTAATGAATAATAAATAATAAATAAATATAGGTACCTGGACAAATTCACACATTGTTAATTAGACCCAAAGTAAGCTCTAAGCTTGTGTTATGGAATCTAATTAACTGATACTACTACATATACATACACAAATACTTTATAAGAATATATAATTGACACCCAGACGTCGTCGCCAACAACTATGTCTGCACATATTGTTGACTCCGGGCGGGGATCGAACCCGCAACCCCCGACACAGTAAGCGCTCTCACTGCCACTGTGCCAACGGGCTTGTCAATGAGAAATAAATAGAATCAATTCACCGTTATATTATTCACTATGCAATCCGGTATTTACTTGACTGATAGTGGCATTTCTAAGTAAACGCCACCGTGACACGAATTCAGATAAACTATCGATCTCAGATGTTTCACCAAGATTGGCTACTAAGCTTCTCATTCGAACTTCATTTCCTACTCTTATGGCGGTGAACAATAGATATATCTTCTTGCATTAAAGATCAGCGGAACTTTGCTACACATTCGTTTTAATATGCCTTCCTAATCGGTCACTGTCCTCCCACACACGTACATGCGGGCATCTAATTACGTCACCCGATGCCCCCAGTTATTAATCAAAGTCCTGAGGGTCATCGGGGATGTGCAGACTTCATTAAGAGTTGTTAGCCAAAATGAATATTGTAATGTAAGGAATAGGAAGATACTAACTAATCTTTAGTAGAGAGCAAATGTCGTGTTGTACGAACAGCTAAATAGGATGGCAGAGGAAAGATAATCGTGGAAGGAACTCTATCGAAAAGACCAGCTCTTATGTTATAGAAGAATAATCTTATAATTAATCTTATGTAATAATTACTTTTTAAGGTCTTGTAATGCTACGTCATTATGCTAGAATTGATAATATGATCGGTGGACATCATACGTAGCGTAGCAAACTAGGAGAGCAAAGAAGTGTGAAGTTTTTTCCTTCAATGGGATCTTAAATTTGGTCTCTTTGGTATTTAATTTTTTTTATTGCTTTTTAATGGTGCAATTACTCGAAGCGTCGGTAGTAAGTAGTAAGTAGTTTTACTTACTTTATAAAGTTTCTATCGCGAAAAACTCGTGTGAGTACTTTTACTATATTTATTGTTGGTTTATATTTCGATTAGGCCATATTAGTGTTATTTAACGAAGCTTAAATCTCCGTCAAATTCAACTCAAATATGAAACCCATAAAACCTTAGGTTGGGACATGTGTAGCTTTTCATAGAAAATAATACTTTCAAATTAGAACCCAACAGAATAAAATTTCGTGGAAAAATCTTTTGAAATTAAATTAAATTTTCCGTGAAAAGACTGTAATGAGAGTCGAGCTTCAAACTGAGGGATAATATTTATTTAGGACGTTTTCTGATGAAATGTTAACACAATTTAGATCTTAGAAAAACAAGTAATCTTGTTATTTTAGCGCGAACATTGAAAGATAGCCTTGAGCACTGAATTGCCTATTCCTGTCTATAATCTATAGGTACGTTTATCCTATGTTTATAAATAGGAAGTCTTTTCCAGCTCAACAAATTGTATGGGCGACGCCATTTAATCTAGATAAATAATGTAAGCGCGTCTATAAAATGTTCACACTAGCGCCATCTACTGGATCGCGGGTTGAACCACCGCGCGGAACTACTTCTTTATAAATACACGAAATCTACATACGACACAAAAAGTAAAATGTTTCAAATAAATGTTCAGTTCTATTGATTGAAAATCTGACATTTTGTACCGTATGTATAAAACTTTGAAGTTTATCAAATATAAGCCTTTGAAACGTCATTTATTCGGCTTATAACAAAGTAGATATTAAAACCTAAAGCGAGATTTCAGGAACAGTATTTCATGAAGATTTACATGCGGTTTCACTCGCAGTGTACCCGGGATAAAAAGTACCGTATATGTATAGATCTGCAAAAACGAATCTATATGTATATCATTAAATATTTTTAACTAAAAACCGACTGAAAAAGTTATATTCGCATTTATAAAAGTCAACGTTGAAAGTAAAATAACTTTCTGAATATTCATTGTTTGAAGCCACAATATAAAACTTCTAAAACATTTTTACCAAATACTTGTATTGGTTAACAAAAGGAGCAGTTTTCTTGTTTTCTTTCTACCTCGTATTGCGCATTTTCATATTGAGCTTTCCCATTTAATAATACGTCGAATCCACTTAGCTATAGAGTTTGAATTCGTTCAACAACTTGACGTTCCTAAAAGTTTTGTTGATTCGAGCTTTAAGTTAAAAGGGACAAGGTGGATTTATCGTTAACAGGGTTGTGGTGGTATTTGTATAAAGTTTGAAGGTTAGCCAGGGGTTCTCAAACTAGAGCTAGCTAGGAGTACTCGACCCTTAATTAATTTATATTGGTAGCTCTGTTTCTCTTTTTCAAAAAAAAAATAAAAAAAATATGGAATTATAAATTACATTATTAATTATAGCTATGTTGTACATGCCGATAGTTATGCTTAATATAACCACTGTCTTTATTGGCATTCGTATGTAATTCATTTGTTGCCATTTTTGGTTTCTATGTGTGTGTTTGACGCCATGAATCTGTCACTGGCATTGCTTTGGTCCAGCTTACCATTTTAACTTCACTACCAGCATCCCTCGGTTTTACCCGCGTTGTACCCGTTTACGTGGGAATTTTGAGATAAAATACCTTCTCGTTGAGTGTGGTTATCCATTACAAAAAGAATCTGACTGATAATTACCCATAAACCGAACATACAAACAAACAAAATTACAAAAATTTACCTCTTTATAATATTAGTCTTGATACTCAAGCGTTGGTTTAGGCCATTAAGTTTCATATATATTGAAGCAGATGTGTCATAAGACGTAAAGTCAAAATTGTACCCTAAATCAGTTGTGCCGCAAACGAAAACAGTTTGAGAATCTCTGGGTTAGGGGGTAATTCTACCCCTTAAACATATAATGCCTGTTGTTTAAGCAAGCTTGTGTTCGACAAATTGGAATCAGATTAAATGGTATAAATCAATTAGGATGTAGGTTGTAATTGTCTTTACTAATATTAAAGGGAACCTAATTTTTGAGGAGAGTGTGAGGTCACATTCGTTCAATTTCCACGTTCGTACAATTCCACATTCGTACAATTTTTCCTAAATTGTTTTCCAAATTCGTATAAATACTTACTATTCGGTAGGTTAGGGTTATTTTTTTTACTAGTTCCTAAGTTATCGGTTTTA
This sequence comes from Cyclophora albipunctata, assembly GCA_963082685.1. Taxonomy (NCBI): domain Eukaryota; kingdom Metazoa; phylum Arthropoda; class Insecta; order Lepidoptera; family Geometridae; genus Cyclophora; species Cyclophora albipunctata. Next base: position 1,843,104 of record OY720118.1, read on the forward strand.
TAGCACCTATTTGTACGAATGTGGAATTGTACGAATGTGGAATTGTACGAATGTGGAATTGTACGAACGTGGAAATTGTACGAATGTGTCCAAAGCCAATTTTTAAACGATTTCAAAGACAGAAGATGAAGAATTTTAGAATACTTATTAACCCCACATCTCCGTCTTTTTTTAATATACTAGAATAGGATTTCGGGATGAAAAATAGCCTTTAAGCATATAAGTGTTAGGTAAGCCTATACGCCTAGAATTTGATAGCCTATAAGCCTATAAGCCTTTTGAATATACTAGAAAAGGATTTCGGGATGAAAAATAGCCTATAAGCCTATAAGTATTAGGTTAGCCTATAAGCCTATAAGTATTAGGTTAGCCTATAAGCCTATAAGTATTAGGTTAGCCTATAAGCCTATAAGTATTAGGTTAGCCTATAAGCCTATAAGTATTAGGTTAGCCTATAAGCCTATAAGTATTAGGTTAGCCTATAAGCCTATAAGTATTAGGTTAGCCTATAAGCCTATAAGTATTAGGTTAGCCTATAAGCCTATAAGTATTAGGTTAGCCTATAAGCCTATAAGTATTAGGTTAGCCTATAAGCCTATAAGTATTAGGTTAGCCTATAAGCCTATAAGTATTAGGTTAGCCTATAAGCCTATAAGTATTAGGTTAGCCTATAAGCCTATAAGTATTAGGTTAGCCTATAAGCCTATAACCTTTCCGTTCAATGTGGCTATCTATATAATTTTGTTGAATGTGAATACAAAAATAATGATTAGAATCGGACTGGTAGTTTCTGAGATTTACAAATTCAAACAAACAAAATAACAAAAATCTAACTCTTCAGCTTTATTATAATCATAATCATAATCATAATCATTTATTGAAATAATAATATATTATAAAAGTATACTGTAGAGCAACCAACAGCTGAAGAGAATGGCGAATGATAGAGAGAAGTGGAAAGAACTCCATCGACAAGAGCCCAGCTCTTAAGTTTAAAGAAGATACTTTAGAGATTTCTAATATTCTTTCGGTATAATGTATGAAAGGTTACGCTTGCAGAATGGTTACTTTTAAAAGTGAAGCCTTTTTAAAGCTCTTTATTTCAAACGCAGTTCTGATAAAGTAAAACAATGTAGTTCTCTTAAAAAGTATTTTTGAGGTTTCTCGTATCACGTCTATCACGCGGCTTTCGGGAGTTACAGAACAAAAATATACCTCAATAAATATGAGACTATTAGAAGAGTTATTGAAACAATAACCTACTAATATTATAAATGCGATAATTTGTTAGTTTGTGAAGATATATGTATTATATGTATGTATGTATGTTTGTTACTCTTTCACGAAAAAACTACTGGACGGATTTGGATGAAACTTTACAGTAATATAGGTTATACATCAGAATAACACATGGGATACAATTTATTTATATTTACAGGTACAACACAGCGGGCCGCAGCTAGTGAGACAAGTCTATTAAAACAGTTATTGATGAAACAATATTTCTTTATGCTCTTATTTTGTTTCCAGCATGGGGCGAGTCACTCCTGTCGCTGCCGAAGCGGTGGCTCAGCACGCAGGGGTACGGGTCACAGGACGAGGACTTTCAGGTAACACCCTCATCACGTTATCACTACTTCATTGTATAGGAATTAGCTGTTCCGCGCGGTGTTTCCAACCGCGATCCTATAGATAGCGTGATAGTATGAACATTTTGTTTCGGCTTGCGTTATTTGATTTAGTAGGATCGCGCCTAAATATTTGGTTGAGTAGGAAAAAATCTTCCTCTTTGTGTGATTTATATAGATTTATAGATAACTTTATAGTTTTACTAGCTGTGTCCCGCGGTTTCACCCGCAGCGCCCCCGTTCCCGTGGGAATTTTGATTTTTATTCCCTATAAACCTCACGGAGCCCGAGACCTTTCCAACGAATGCAAAACCGTGGAAATCGGTCCAGCCATTCACGCGTGATGCCGCGACCAAGGAAAACGGGTTTCATTTTTATATATATAGAAAAGGAAAAGAACTCTTAATGTTGACCAACTTAAAGACAGAAAAATGCCGTGTAGTATAAAGATAGGAGGTCGACGAAATGTCTAGCCAATGATCGGCTGGAAACTTGCTTTTAAGCAGAACTACTCATATTTTGATAAATACATCGTTCTCTATATTATTTCCCATACTCAGGGTATTCCAAGATCAAATGTCATGTAAACCAGCGCCATTTATCGAAACCTAATACAAAGCGACAGTTCAAAGTAAGTGAGGTCGGTATATTAATGCCGAATATATGACTAATCATTATTCATAAATTTATGTAATTAAAGAGTAAATAGAGTATAAAATCCATTAACAGCCAACTAGTACTGCCAAAACAACAATAAGGTAATAAAGACGATAAAATACCTTAATGATCAACGTATACTGGCAACAACAATGTTCTTCATTATTAATCATAACTGTGGATGACTTTTATAGGTCGGTATTCCATTGTTTTATTAATTCAGTTCTTAGTTACCTGTGGGCCTCATAAAGTAGTTTCTTAGATAGCTAAAACTTGACGTGAATGCGGTAGCTCTTAAATTAAATCTACTTTAACCACCAATGAACGGTCGTTTTAAGACAGTGACTGAAGTTAACGTAGCTTAATATTCATGATGAACCATGACACAGTTAAGTATCAAGTTAACCCAATAACAGTTCTTTTACAAATAGAATCAAGTGCAAAAGTAATAAGTTTCATTCACCAAACTAAGGATGTGACAATCATAAAATATCGACAATTTCAGTGAGTTTCTTGTTAGTTCTTATGAGTAGGAGGCGCGTTGCGAACTAACATAAACTTAATATTAAACCAAACGATTGTAAATGATTAATAATCTGTACTAATATAATAATACTGAAAATTATTTTGTCTGTTTGAGGCTTCGATCAACAATACACAACCAGATATCGGGTCACGTACAAAATCAAAGCTAAATACTGTCCGCGTGGATGACGTGTGACAGCTTATTTTGTTTACTACCGAACTGAAACAAAAGTTTTAAAACGGTTCGAAGTTCAACCTAATTACAACCATGACACCTAGCAATAAAGTAGCAAATCTTATGAATAAAATAACGCCTCACTTTTCAAATGAGGTGTTATTCACCGAGACGTATTTTTTGCGCCGACCCGACATCTAGTTGTGTATTGTTGATCGAAGGCTTAAGGGCATTAATCTCAGAAACTACCAATCCAATTTGAATAATTCTTTATTTAATTGATAGCGACATTCAACACAAAGGATATGGCTATTTTTCATCTCCAAATATTCACGGTAACGGGTACAACGCGGGTAAAACTGCGGGGCACTGCTAGTCTAATAAAATAAAATGATTTGTTTAGATTAGTCAAGACACCACTTCTATAGAACCCTAAATCTATTTTACTCTTACCCAGCTTCCGAAGCTGCCAGTCCCGGACTTACAAACGACGATGGACACATACCTGGAGTTTGCGTCAGTGGTGGTGAGTCCACAGCAGGTGGAGCATACCAAGGGCTTGGTGCGAGGGTTCATGGAGGAGCTGGGCCCTCAGCTGCACGAGAGTCTCTTGGAGCGGCAGAAGGAGATGAATAACTGGGTAAGAATACTTCAGTGAAGCTTCACTCTCTGATTGTGATTGAAGATTGCCAATCACAATGCATTGTGAAAAGATTTTGACAATGTAATTGCGTTGTTTGACAATCTCTCTCAATCTCAACTTAGTATCTTAGTTCCCATAGTGAAATATCCCATAGCTTTGTTTTCCAATTTTGAAGTCATCTATACTATAACATATATGAGGTTACAAGGAACTATTTCTGTTCCCTAAAAAAAGTCTATTTTTTCGCATTAAAATTATAAGATTAGATATACCTTCGTATATCTACCCAAGCTATAGCTGTTTCCCTATAAGGTACTTATTACGGTAAACACAGTACTTCAACCGACAAAACAGCCCTTATCTAAAGATAAACATTAGTTCCGGAGCAAAACCATAACATTGATATTACAGAACCATTGTTATACGTCAGCACTTTTCAAAGTTGTTCCAATCGATAAACATGCCACCCAAATACTTGCCGACTTAACATGAAAACTATAATTCCTTTTGTGATTTTTCTAATCGGAATTGTGAAATGTGATGTGTTGGCTAACACAAGCCCGTTGCTGATGAAGATACTGCAAGCTGTCGAAGTATCCTCGACTGACGAAAAACTGCTCGACGTGACGTCACAACTGCTGGAAGGACTTTGCCTCTGTATGCGGGAGACATTAAAGACAAAGACGAAAAATGCAAGCAATGGGCAAGATAAAACTGAAGTTGAACTATATAACAATATTTATAATAAAACCTGCATAACATTAAGTCATGCACTTCATGAGAAGTTTAATATGACATGTAGTCCCGAAGACAAACTGTTTGGAGGATGCTCGGATGAAAAGAATGCAATCAGTCAGATGGATACCACTGAAGGGAAGACTAGGAGGAAGATTAAGATGGAAAGTATCCTATACAAGCTATTAGTCCACGATAAAAATTTTCACAACTACACAATTCGACGGAATAGTTTGTTCAGTAATATCCGGAAGAATGGTAGTGAACTTTCTAAACGAGTAATAATTATCATCACACTTAACCGCAATGCTACAAAGAGTGAGGGTAACCTAAATGGAAATTTCAACATTGATATCGATATATTTAGCGCTTTTCAGGACACGAATCTGAAGCCCAAAAAGGTACGATCATTTTGCATGCTATTTTCGATTTATAATTTCTTAGTAAAAAAAGATTTAGAAGGCGATATTAAAGTGTTTAATGTTCTTAAAAGTGGACAAAACTTCAAGGTGTATATTGATGTTAAAGTAGCTGACGAAATCGAATATCAGAAGAAAATTACGGAAAGCTGCTGTAACGGTGCTAATGAACAGTTTTGTACGATAAGTAACATTGAACGTAACCACAATATGCTTATTGAAAAGTTAGAGAATAACTCAACAAGAGATATGAAATTCAAACAAACAGTCATCAATATTAAGAGATTACTGAAAATATATACTGAACAAAATATTAAAAAAACCAAAAAACTTTCAAATAACTTCGATCATGATGGAAACTGCACGTTTGGTAATACAAAAACATCTACAACCATTGAAAACTTGACTGAAAAACTAAATACTTACATTATAAACTCTGTTGGAAGCTCAACGGCGTCGTATTATGAGGAAAAGACACCTTTTTATTCATCTCTCATAAACATAAATGATGTAACAACTTTAGATCAAAATGTAGTATTTAAAACTGATAATTCAGAAAACCTTGATATTCACAAAAAAAATTATAAAGTAATAACACCTGATCCTTTCCGTAAGAGAATACGAATATCACCGTGGGATATTAAATTAGCAAACAATGCTGTTACTGAGGCTGAAATAAAAGATAATCACATCCACATCATTCCAGATCATACCAATGGAATCGAAACATTTCATAAATCCGATTTTAAGAACTTCAAATATCTTAACTCACAAGTAAGTGACTTACCACTTATATCTGAAAACAGAATCAGTTATGTTGCTAGTAATAAGGAGCCTTCCTTCGTAATACGACATGATTACGAAGTACAAGGTGACACGGGAACACCCTATCTTACTACTACAGAAAATACCAATGAAGCAACACAACCGTCATCATTTGTCTCTACCGAAAAAACACCTGTTGATACTGAGCAACCATTAAACAACATCCATCTACCTTCGAGTGACATGCCTGTTCCTACACAAAACAAGTACTATGATCAAATAACTGATAATTATGAAGGAAAAACTATTGACAACATTGTATTAAATAGTGGCATTACAGTAACAAAACAAACTGCAACCAATAATTATATAAATATACCTTGGGCTGTAAATACTGCTCCTAAAAGTGGAATTCGAAACAAACCCGTGATATCATTGCAGAAAGAAGATGAAATGAAAGAACCTATTGAAAATCATTATCAAAAAATATCAGCACTACGTCACGAAATTGATATTGACAAAACTAAAAAAATAAATGAATATGTAATTTCAATTAAAACAAAACCCAAGTCTATGGATAAAAAACACGATTATGACAGTCCGTTGATAGCTACTTCCCTTGACGACAATTCAAATTATTTCAATGAGGCTGACTTTAAAGCGTTCTTTAATAAAGAAGCAGTTAACAAAAGCAATATGAAAACAAGGATTGAAAGAGAAAAGAAATCAACCCAAATTTTTGAAATGCATTTAAATACAGCTCCTGGTTCGATAACAACCGATATGGACGTTCCAACAACACTTTCTTCAACAAACACGCGTAATTATTATTTAACACCAAATAATATACCAGAACATTCAATGGAAAATACTGTCTATACAAATCGGCCTTTAAATCCATTCAATATTATTAGTTCAACACTCCAATCAACAACAAAAATAAGTGATATACCAATTAATGATATAAATAAAGGAAAATCTTCAGAATCTCTGTCAAAAACAGTATTGAATAAAACAAGAGATAATCATGATTCATTAGCCAATAGTATTGTCAATCAGAGAGGAAAACCTCTAAGAAGCTTGCTCATGATGGACAACAGAGAAAATAGTGCATATACAAAAGAACAGTTTGTCGGTTCAACAGAGGTATTCGAAGAATTTGATAATGATTTGAAAGAAAATGTTGAAACAAATACCTATCTGACTGAGACAAAGTCAAAAGCAACAAATGAGCACAAGGTAATGGGTGACATCGATAGCCATAACAACGAACCGTCACTGAACCGCATTACCAATAATGAGAATAGTTTAGTAAATAAAGCTACAAGTTACAATATAAATTATGTATTTCATAACAATTTCAATGAAACTAATCAAGACTTTGTACAGATCGCAGCACCTGGGAATGCTTTAAGAAAATCAAATGTAGCGGAAGCTAATCTTTTAAATAATAATTACACTACAGAATTAAACATTAAAACAGAAGAAGAAGGATCTAGCAAAAAATCACAAGATGTTTCAAGTGATTTTGGTTTTAGAAATAAAAATATATCATTAGGGTCATTTAACGAAGCCACAATTAGTGCTGAAACGACGAAGGATCAATCTCAACATATCACAACTAATTATTTAGAAACTGTACATTTTATCAAAGACAAAGATACTAATAACACAAACAAATCGGGTATAAAACAAACTGAATCATATTTATATGCTACCAATGAATTAATAAAAAATAATAATACTAATATAAATTCGTTCAACAACGAAACTAAGAACAGTTCTTCAAATAACACAGCTTATTATAAAACTGCGAATATAATGAAACCTATTAATTGGACAATAGCAAACACACACCAAGAAAGTGAAAAAGAAGAATTACATATTTCAAAAGTTCAGCATGAAATTGTTCATAATTCTGGTACGACACTGAGAGATAATAAGAAAAGCTCTCCTTATCAACAATTTCAAGACTCTGTTACTGAACCCATTGTAACTACTACGGCCAGAGCAATCTCAAATAATTTACGAATACCAACAACAAAATCAAGTAGTTTAAAGTCAGGAACGCTCCTAGATGTAACTGAAAAGTTGACGGAAGGAGAAAAGCTTGAAACAAAAAACACAAACTCAATTTTTATAGTTCAAGACCACGCAACCACAATTAAAAGCAGGTTAGATACATTTGCAACTGACAAAATAAAAACAACTAAATATGTTGGAGAAGCTTCTCAAGTTACGGAAACAGAAAAAATAACGGGAGAAACTGCAACAGAAGCTAATAGAGAATTTATACATTTAACCACTGAAAAATATATAAACGACTTACAAACTACCAATGCAGAAATAATTACTTCAGAGCTAAATTTTTCTCAAGACCAATTACAAAACTTAAATGAAATTACATATAAAGAAATGAGATTCCCTAAGGAAAAGTTATCTATGCATGTAGCTGTAGACAAAATTAAAAAAGGAGACAAGGATGCTATCCTAGCTAAAAATATTTCTATTCATGATTTGTTATTACAGTACAACATGTTACCTTTTAAAGCGCCTATCACAAAAAATCCACCTACAACTAGTCCGACTACATTTACAACTGCAAATATCAAGAGTTCAACGCTTTCTTCCAAACCCATTAATCATAAGCCAAATAAGATGTTATCACTAACTAAAAATCCAAGTAAAAAGAACATAGAACGCACTCAAAATACTAATTCCGTTAAAAGTTTTACTGAAGAGATTTCTCACTCAACAACACACATTTCAAAACAGGCTACTACAGTTTATTTAGATAATCATAAAACAGCCGTGAATAACGGCGGAAATGAATTATCTGAGACCTATACAAAAAGCAGTGGAAACACAGAAAAAGATTTTATTAATGAACATATTTCTAATAAAGATACATTTACAACAGTCAAACCTACTACCACACCTATAGATCAAGTTAGCTTAGCCATTGATAATTCTACTACTACTACTATGTACAAATTTACAATCGATACAAAAGCATCTGCTATTGATAATAATCCAACGAAAGTACAACTCATCACGTCAGAAGACAATGCAGGCATTTCCAATGCTACTTATCATACAAAGGAATTTAATTCTGCAATAAATGAAACATTGATAAGTACTAATACAGATATAATAATGAATGAAATGCAGACGAATGAGTTTGATATTTTAAGAAATATAAAAACAACGTCTACCAATAACTACGCAACTAGTACAAAAACTTCCAGGCTAAACACCGTAAAAGATCATGTTACAATCATGCCAACTACTGCTGGTGTTCAGGAACCAACTACATCTTATTCGTCTATTAGTAACGTCTTAAACATAAAGGCAAGTACACCTAATCGAGTACCAAATGGCGATATTACTATGACATCATTACACCTAAAAACCCAACAGCCTACAGCTGAACAGACTACAGAAAATATCTCTAAAGTTTATTTAAAGAATGATAAAACTGCTGTAAATATAGGAGAAGATGAATTACCAGTAACACATATAAAAAGCAGTGAATATACAGAAACGGCCTTAAATAGTGAAATTTTGAATTCTCCAATTAATAATACATTTAAAAGTACTAATAATACGATAAAAATAAATGAAAAGGAGAGGATTGAGTTGATTGAGGATGTTCTAGGAAATATAAAAACACCTACTAATAACTACGTAACTAGTACAAAAACTTCCACACTAAACTCTGTAAGAGAGCATGTTAAAACCATATTATCTTCTACTGTTGATGTTAAGGAATCAACTACTTCTTACTCCTCAATTGATACCGTCTTGGACATGAAGACAAGTACATCTACCAAATCTAATCAAAAGACTTTGAAGACATTACAGCCACAATACACAAATCATACAACCAAAGGTGAAACAAAAGTTAGTGAAGAAATTATTTCTACAGATTTGAATACCCCTACAATGTCACAACCAATGGCATTAAAAGCCTTTATTAGTAAAACACCTACTATTACTACATGGACAAAACCTACTGGTAACATTGAAACAACAGTTTCTACAACATTTGGTTCAACTACATTGACTGAATATCCGCTCGCTTGCCCCAGGCACACTTTTTTTTCCGCCTATGTTGTCCCGATGTGTCTAGACATAGCGCGGCACCGCTCCGCGCGGCTCGGTTTTCACAAAAACATTAATTGTGACTCAATTTTTAACTAAAACACTATCAAGTGTTATGTTTTTCATGTTAAGTATGAATGAAGCTGTTTATTTATGTATTTTGTTTATTAGTATTCAACTACGGTCTAGAATTACGAGTCGCTGAACACAAATATAGCTCTCGTTTTCGAGCACGACTTGTGTTTAGACGATAATATCTCAAAAATTAAATCGATGACATATGGTTTTTTATTTTAAATAACAATGTTTATTTTAAATAGATTAGGATAAAACATAAAACCATACACCTGCCCATACAAAATAATGTACTTACAGCTCTTTAATTCGGCACAAAAGTGTGCTAGCGGAGGCCAAAATGGCGGCCGTCGGCGTCGTTCAACTTTTTTAACATATCACAAATGCACAAAATAACACTGTTAGGCTTCATGTTTTTACTATTCCGTTTGGAGATTACATTGATCTAACATATTAATCGCACTTGGTATCATAAAACAGCCAAAATATATAAAAAAAATGAGATTAAAATTAGTCACCGAGCAAAACAAACACCAACATGTACTTCAAAATTTATCTGGTTTAGAAAAGGCTAAATTTTGTGTCCAACGGTGATACCTTTGTTTCTATGTATTAGTCACTGAATTTATCTAATTAAATAACAAAACACTACGTAAATCTAACCACCGACAGTATTAAAATTATTGAAATGAAAAGTCACAATGTCACCCGCAGCTGACGTAATCCAAATTTCGCGACATTGACAACTTCAACATGTTATACAATAATATTTTGTTATGCCACAGAGTGATGTTTTGCATTCGTTTGATAGACAATTTAACACAGATCATACTAAAATAGTTTGAACAAACCATTAGCAAACAAGAACCGAAATATTAACAAAATTAAACGACTACCTGGTCGGTCGCGAGTTTGTCAACCACTAGTTGACGGGGCAATTTGAGGTGCATTTTTTTGTCAACTACTGGTTGACGGGACAACGGAGCGGATATGAAACTTCAATTAGCCCAACAACTAAACACAATGATGAAAAACATAAAAGCAATGAAATAAAAAAAAATGATGGTATAAAAAGTAATGACAATGCTAAAAAGACAGGCAATTTAGAAATTAAGAGTATACAAGATGTACACAAACTAACTACAGCCAAAAATATAAACGTTTCAGGAGTCACTAATAAAAAATACACTACAAGCCAAACTAAAAAGCGAATTAAAAAAGTTAACATTGCTAAAATGAGATCAAAATTAGTTATTCATCCAGTTACACCCATTAATTACGTTACTCCAATAATCCCAGAAAAAGGATCTAAAAATACAAAACACAAAAACAAAAGTCCTAACGACGCAAAAAAATTAGATGGACTGAAAAATATTGACGAAGATAAACATTTAATACAACCAGAAAATATAAACGTTTCAGGAGTCACTAATAAAAAATACACTACAAGCCAAACTAAAAAGCGTACTAAAAAAGTTAACATTGCTAAAATGAGATCAAAATTAGTTATTCATCCAGTTACACCCATTAATTACGTTACTCCAATAATCCCAGAAAAAGGATCTAAAAATACAAAACACAAAAACAAAAGTCCTAACGACGCAAAAAAATTAGATGGACTGAAAAATATTGACGAAGATAAACATTTAATACAACCAGAAAATATAATTTTAAAATCTACAAATATAAGACCAGCGATTTTAGACACACAGAGTTTGCAGCAAGATCTACACGAATTAATTACACCAAGAAATATAAAAGAAACAACAAACAAGATAAAAAACTCAGCTACAAGCGATAACATTGAAATAAATGCTTCTAAAACGGTTAGTTACAGACCAACCAGCCCAACAATGCAATATAAGCTTAAAAAACACAAAAGCAAAGTTCTGAATGCGAGTGAATATTTAGATTTCATTAAAAATAATGATAAACATTTATTAGACCTTGACGATGTTACATCAAAACAAGACAGTGATTACATATATACAAATATAAAGCCAGCCAATCTAGAAACAGACAGTTGGCAAGATGTAAATCAATTAACTACAGCAACGAATACAAAGATTACGGCCGATGTAAATAAAATAGACAATTTACATAACCATTTATTAAACCTATACCATGTTACATCAAATCAAAGCGGTGATTACACATCTACATATATAAAGCCAGCCAATATAGACAGTCAAATTTTGCAATATGAAGAATTAAATAATGGAAAAGTTACAACTATTACAACTACTAAATATTCAACTCAAAATAGCTTTACAACAGACCCAAAGACTCAAAAACACACTAACGAAATAAGCCACGATAAAAAAATATACAGCGTAAAAAATAACGACAACCATCAGTCATTAGACATAGAACATGTAACATCAAATCAAGATAGTGAATACACGTCTACAAATATAAAGCCACTCAATTTACATACAAAGGGTTTGGAAGATGTAAATCAATTAACTACAGCAACGAATATAAAGGTTACTACAGATGTTAGTCAAATAAACAATAGAAGCAAAATTAAAAGCTTAGCTATTACTGAAAAAGATAGAATTGAGATAACAGCTTCTAAAACATACGACTATATCGGACCTACAAAATATGGCACTCAAGAAAGCCCAACAATAGAATCCGAGGGTGAGACACACGAAAGCAAAGTTCGTAGCTACAGTCAAGATTTAGATGACATAAAAAATATTGACATTGATAAACAGTCATTGAACTTAAAACATGTTACGTTAAATCGAAGTGATGAATACACGTATAAAATTAATATAAAGCCAGCCAATCTAGAAATAGACAGTTGGCAAGATATAAATCAATTAACTACAGCAACGAATACAAAGATTACTGCCGATGTGAATAAAATAGATAATACAAATTTAGACCAATCTATATCAAGTCAAGTCAGTGAAAATACATTAACAACTATAAATCCAATCAATTTAAACATAAAGAGTTCGCTACGTGAATTAACAACAACACCAAAAACTATAAATGTTACAGGAGATATAAATAGACAAGACACTGCAAGCAAAACTAAAATCTCAAGTAGTACTGCCACTCTTACAAAATCAACAATGATAAACTCTAATAGGACTATACATACAAATTACAATGAAAATAATGAAGCAAAAACGAATCCAAAAAGCAATGAACATTGGATAAATGAAAGCAGTAAGACGATTAATAATTATGAATTCAGTTACAACGATAGTGTTCTAGTAGCGCTTACCACTACGCATCAACCAATTTCCGAAAACATTGATCAAACAGTATCAGAGCATAATGAAAAGTCGGTGTCTCACAAAATTAAAACAGATAACTTGCAAATGATATTAACAGTGGAGCCAATAACAATGACAAATACAGCTAAACTTGTTTTAGATACAAATACGAACGATTTGATAAGTATTGACTCATCATATACTACTTCTGGCATAGTTGATAATGTGTCTAAAAGTACAACAGCACAGTATGAGACCAAACAACTTTGGAAAACCACAAAAGAAACTCCAAAAGAAACCTTAAACAACACTTCAATAAATATAAGCGCAGCAGAGACGTATCCTGTCACTGAAAATAACTCTAAAGCAAAATTACGTCATTATACTTATACTAAACACTCTACAACTCTATCACCAACAACGGTAATAAGAGAAACTCCTATTCCCACTACAACAAGAGATTTCAAAATTTCAAGTACTCCTACCGATACAAAATACTTAAAAACATCTTTATTGGAGTCGGGCGATGATGCAAACAAAATGGATATGATGACAACAAGTAATATACAGCCCACTACAGAAAAACCTACCAGTACAAAAACCAAGCATACTGTAGGAAGTATAAGTACGGAGTCGTTCCTCAGACCCTCTTTGAAACAAGCCACCATTCTTCCGAGCACGAACCCAGATATTACCACAAGAAACTCGATAAAATCTCCTCTACAAGACTTGGAAACAAACTTTGGCATAACAACGACTACTTCAATCTCTTTACCTGCTGAAACTGCATATTATACCGCTTCAATGGACGAAATTAATAAGAAAACGAAACTTAATATTAATCCTTCACAAGACTTGAAAACAAACGTTGACATAAAAACGACCACTTCAATCTCTTTACCGGCTGAAACGTCATATAATACCGCAACATCAATAGACGAAACTAAGAAGAAACCTAAAGTTAGTATTAATAAATATTTGTCTACTCCAGAGAGGCCTATAACATCTCAATATGATGTGGCTATGACAGAATCCACTAAAATTGGTTATAAAGAAAATATAATTACAACAAAAGATAAATCTGTAGACAATATAGTAGACACTAAAAATAGTATTGAAAACAAATCCAACAGCGAAATTAACACATCAATAAGTACTAAAGATGATGTTCAATATTTAACCACAGAATCAACACATTACCAGTCTGAAACTAAGATTAATCAATCTAATATTGAAGATATAGAAAATTATTATTTAGGTAATTTGGATTTGATAGAAACTCATGCACTAGATGAATTAAGATCAGAGCCTACTAACATGACGACTGACAAACAAAACACTTTATATAATGTCGAAACTAAACCCGCTACCATCATTATGAACAATATTTCTATAAATTCCAAAGCAAATGGCACTCAATTGAATGCAATTGTTTCTGACAAAACTACATTATTGAAAAAGACAACTGAAACATCAGCAACTTCTGAGGATGTTAAAATTAAAGTTAATACCACTGCTATCACTGTAAAGAACAAATTCCAAAATGAAGGGATGATGTCTGTATCAAATAACACGAACATTGAGCAAAAAGACATTAAGGTTTTTGAGTCAAACGTTTATGAAGATAAAAATAAAATCTCGACTACTTTACCAAATATAACACTCTTTACGAATGTTATTACTGAAAGAAACTGTAATAAAACAACGGTATATAAAAGCCATAAAAATAAAATATCGATAGTTAATTTAGCAATGTCTGTAACAAAAACTTCGTCAATCACACCTAATGTTAATAAGTTGACTAGTATGTCAGTAGAAGATAAAACTATACCAGCATCTATGGGTAAAGCTGTGACAAAAGACGATGCTTTAAGAATGGCTGTTACAGAAGAAACCGTTCAACTACTATCCAAATATAAAACTTTCAATAAAGATGAAAACACCAGGGTTGTAGAAACTGTAACTATTGGGAATGCCTTAAACAAACCTTCTCTTTACGAAACGGGGATGGAAGAAGATAAAATAAATATTGAAAGCTATGAAAACAGTGCTAAAGCAGTAAAGGGTAGAGCAATATCAATACTTTCAAATGCTGATCTGGACAAAAGAATCGCTCAAACAACTTCAGATTCTACATATATTGTCACACCAAGTACTAGTTTAAAAACAGTAAAGGATCCTTTAACTTTAAATGATTGGGATCTTAGTTTAATAACCGACGACGAATCTGTCATGTCAATAACAAAACGTATGGCTGCTATTCCGAGAATGACAGCATCAAATGGATTTCTTTATTTAACAACAGATTGCACCTCTCAAGGCATACAAGAAAAAAAGAAGCCTAAACTTAACAAAGAACTAATACAAAAAATTCTGAACTCTATCAAATTGAATTACAAATCAAAAACAGCGATAGAAAATAAAAATGTGCCAAAAACAGTGATTAAATCTACTCAAACTCGTTCCCATACCAATAAAAACAAGCCAACGACTTATTATGATGAAAACAACCAATATGATTCGTCTAAAGAATACATATCAGATGTCACTGACAATACTATAAACACAAGTTTTAGTACGTTGACAGACGGTCACCCCATGAGTTTCTACAATATTAACAATCCGACTACTAAGACGTTAATTGATAAAACAGATACAGAAAAATCCAATAAAAAGAAAGAATTAATATCGGACATTAAAAATCTACATAGAACACGTCTAAAAGATGCAATCATTAATGTATTAGCAGAAAAGAGACCAGATTTTATAAACATCAGCACCGTCCTTACAAAAGAAACATACAAAAAACTAGAGTCTACTCCGTGGAAAAACGATATCAAAATATCCAAAATCAATCAAAAACATAACAAAGAAGTAACGAAACAGGAAACAAGTACGAAGAAAATAGAAAGCGTTAGAAATATACTTAAAACAGAAAAAAATATTCTCACAGAAAATGCATTTGATAGTAATACAAGTATTGATACAACTATTACAACTCCTAATTATGATAAACGCAAAATTAAAAGCATTAAAAAGTTACTTGCAAAATTATCAAAGAAGGGAATGATTACAAAAAAGCCATTGAGTAAATATTCGAAAATAGTAAGTTCCATCAAAAAAGCTTTGAGATCAAAACCACAATTAAAATCATCCAAAAGTCTAACAAAACTCTCATCAGAAGAAAGAGAAATAGCATCAATTAGTACTCCTCAAATGGAAGATACAACTGTTAATGCACCTAGATTTGAAAGTATAGTTCTCGTGACAACAGATAAAATTACTCCAAGCCAAATTATATCTACAACAGCGTTTGAAACTACGAATCACATTTCCAATAATACTTTATTGTTTGAAAACAAAACCAATATAAATTTTGAAACTAGCATTGATATCACTACTTCATCGAAAAACCTTAATACTAATATCTTCAAAAACTCACATACAACAGTCATAGAAAATACAACACCTTTTTTCAAGAAAAATGAAGACCGTGTGCACAGTGAGAAACGTACAAGCCTAAAGGTCACTAGTACAAGGAGACCTAAACCTTTATTAACAAAAGAAAGAGCTTTACTGAACGATGATACGTACGGAATAGGCATTACAATCAGAAGTGTAAACCAAAGAACTAATAATACTAAAGAACGAAAACTTAAAGTTTCTATTAAAAAACTACTTTTAAACACTTTAAAGAAAATCGGATCACACAAAAAACATCAGGATTTCAATAACGATATAATTGGTCTCATCGATAAATCCAAACAAATGAATATTTTCAACAGTACTGACTCTAGTGTAACCAGAAAGTTTATGAAGTCAACGATTGCACAAGACACACATACACGTAAGCCAATTGATAGTCCTAACATAGATGATTTAACAAAAATCCATGATGAACAAATTGAAACATCTACGACAAAAATGGATTTGTTAACCGACAAAACAACTATCAGACCCTTAAGAAATATTATCAATAATTCAAATATAAAATATAACTCAAAACTCAGAGAAAGTTCCTCAGTAAATCTTGAGAATAGCAAAGAATCCGTAAATAAAATAGATGATGGTAATTTAAATAACAATCTTAGCACATCCACTAATTTCAACAGACTCATAAACCTAAGCAGTGATACTATAGAAAATACAAAAGCTGAAATAAGTACAAAAAGTAACGGGGAGAAGGTTTATCATGCTAAAGAAGAAACAACAATAAAACCTTCTAATGAATATAATACTCGCAAACCAAGACCATCTGTATCAGAACCACAGAATCCTAATATGGCATCAACTACGTCACATACATTCTACAATAGAACTCGTAAGCAGAACCAAACTATTGAGGAGGAGATTCATACAAAAGAAGAAACAGCTACAGATACTCTAAATAAACATAGTACTCGCATACCAAAATATTCTGTATCAGAATCACAGGATCGTAGTGTAGCATCAATAACGTCACATGCGTCCTACAATAGAACTCGTATGCTGAGCCAAAGTATTGAGGAGGAGATTAATACTAAAGTAGAAAAGGCTGCAAATACTCTAAATAAACATAGTACTCGCAAACCAAAATCACCTGTATCAGAATCACAGGATCCTAATGTAACATCAATTACGTCACATGCGTCCTACAATAGAACTCGTATGCAGAGCCAAACTATTGAGGAGAAGAGTCATACTAAAGAAGAAACAGCTACAAATACTTTAATTAGACATAGTACTCGCATACCAAAATCATCTGAGTCAGAACCACAGAATCCTAATGTGGGATCTACTACGTCACATGCATTCTACAATAGAACTCCTATACAAAACCCAACTATTGAGGAGGAGATTTATACTAAAGAAGAAAAAACTGCAAATACTCTAAATAGACATAGTACTCGGAAACCAAAATCATCTGAGTCAGAATCACAGGATCCTAATGTAGCATATAAGAACCCAACTATTGAGGAGGAGATTTATACTAAAGAAAAAAAAGCTGCAAATACTCTAAATAAACATAGTACTCGCAAACCAAAATCACCTGTATCAGAATCACAGGATCCTAATGTAGCATCAAAGAACCCAACTATTGAGGAGGAGATTTATACTAAAGCAGAAAAAGCTGCAAATACTCTAAATAAACATAGTACTCGCAAACCAAAATCACCTGTATCAGAATCACAGGATCCTAATGTAGCGTCAAAGAACCCAACTATTGAGGAGGAGATTTATACTAAAGCCGAAAAAGCTGCAAATACTCTAAATAAACATAGTACTCGCAAACCAAAATCACCTGTATCAAAATCACAGGATCCTAATGTAGCATCAAAGAACCCAACTATTGAGGAGGAGATTTATACTAAAGCAGAAAAAGCTGCAAATACTCTAAATAAACATAGTACTCGCAAACCAAAATCACCTGTATCAGAATCACAGGATCCTAATGTAGCGTCAAAGAACCCAACTATTGAGGAGGAGATTTATACTAAAGCCGAAAAAGCTGCAAATACTCTAAATAAACATAGTACTCGCAAACCAAAATCACCTGTATCAAAATCACAGGATTCTAATGTAGCGTCAAAGAACCCAACTATTGAGGAGGAGATTTATACTAAAGAAGAAAAAGCTACAAATACTCTAAATAAACATAGTACTCGCAAACCAAAATCATCTGTATCAGAATCACAGGATCCTAATGTAGCATCAACTACATCACATACGTTCTATAATAGAACTCCTATACAGAACCCAACTTCTGAGGAGGAGATTTATACTAAAGAAGAAATAGCTGCTAATACTCTTAATAAACATAGTACTCGCAAACCAAAAAATTCTGTATTAGAATCACAGGACCCTAATGTAGCATCAACTACATCACATACGTTCTATAATAGAACTCCTATACAGAACCCAACTATGGAGAAGGAGATTTATACTAAAGAAGAAAAAGCTTCAAATACTCTCAATAAACATAGTACTCGCAAACCAAAATCATCTGAGTCAGAATCGCAGGATCCTAATGTAGCTTCAACTACATCACATACGTTCTATAATAGAACTCCTATACAGAACCCAATTTCCGAGGAGGAGATTTATACTAAAGAAGAAAAAGCTGCAAATACTCTAAATAAATATAGTACTCGCAAACCAAAATCATCCGATTTAGAATCGCAGGATCCTAATTTAGCATCAACTACGTCACATACGTTCTATAATAGAACTCCTATACAGAACCCAACTTCTGAGGAGGAGATTTATACTAAAGAAGAAAAAGCTGAAAATACTCATAATAAACATAGTACTCGCAAACCAAAATCACCTGTATCAGAATCACAGGATTCTAATGTAGCATCAATTACGTCACATGCGTCCTACAATAGAACTCTTAAGCAGAGCCAAACTATTGAGGAGAAGATTTATAATAAAGAAGAAACAGCTACAAATGCTTTTAATAGACATAGTACTCGCATACCAAAATCATCTGAGTCAGAACCACAGAATCCTAATGTGGGATCTACTACGTCACATACATTCTACAATAGAACTCCTATACAAAACCTAACTATTGAGGAGGAGATTTATACTAAAGAAGAAAAAACTGCAAATACTCTAAATAAACATAGTACTCGGAAACCAAAATCATCTGAGTCAGAATCACAGGATCCTAATGTGGCATCAAAGAATCCAACTATTGAGGAGGAGATTTATACTAAAGAAGAAAAAACTGCAAATACTCTAAATAAACATAGTACTCGGAAACCAAAATCATCTGAGTCAGAATCACAGGATCCTAATGTGGCATCAAAGAATCCAACTATTGAGGAGGAGATTTATACTAAAGAAGAAAAAGCTGTATATACTCTAAATAAACATAGTACTCACAAACCAAAACCACCTGTATCAGAATCACAGGATCCTAATGTAGCATCAATTACGTCACATGCGTCCTACAATAGAACTCGTATGCAGAGCCAAACTATTGAGGAGAAGATTCATACTAAAGAAGAAACAGCTACAAATACTCTTAATAGACATAGTACTCGCATACCAAAATTATCTGTATCAGAATCACAGAATCCTAATGTGGGATCTACTACGTCACATGCATTCTACAATAGAACTCCTATACAGAACCAAACTATTGAACATAACATAGGAATTGACACTCAAGGGCAAATTGATAAACGTCTAACACTTACTGGCGAAGGACAAACGAAAAACCTAAACGCTAAGGCACGTGTAACAAAAACAACTAAGGATTTAATTAAAACATCAACTGATTTAAGCCCAACCAAAGCAAATAAGAAGGAGGAAGCTACTGAAAAATACTTTCACATAGAAAGCACTACATATTTAAATGTAAAATCATTGGCCACTACACATATCTTGAATAGAACTTATATAAACAATCAAATAAGGAATAATAACTTACAAAATTATACTAAAGGAGGAACAGAATCAGTAACATTCAAAACACTATTAAGTGAGGAGGAAACGGAAAACAGTCCTAGAAAAGTGACAGTTTTAAGTAAGGCCATAAATGAAATTGAAACTACAACTGGTGTAAGCTTAACGCCAGCAATCAACTTACCCCTACAATCACAGAATAAATTGGACACAAATATGACGAAATACAACACTAAAGAAACTATTGACGAGGTAAAAGATACTATTGATGAAAACGTAGAACACAATATTGAAATTACTACATATTTAGATGATAATACATTAACAACTTCACGCCCACTCCACAATAAAATTAATGACGACATTCAAAAAGTTAATTATAATTTACAGCAATACTTTAAAATACAGAATGATAAAGAAATAATAAATAAACAAGAAAGTGAAAAAAATATAGCTACTGTTACAAATGAATCCAAGGTTGCTAAGGCAATAAATATCAGTAAAAGTAAAGAAGATTTTAACCCAAACAAACCACTTAACTATGCATTCAACTCACCTAATACACTACTGCAATTTATGATGAACAATAAAGAAAAAGAAGTTGTTACAGATAAACCAATACTTGAAAGTACTTATTATGTGAAAGCAACGCAAAGTTTATCTACTGATGAATATATGACAACTGAAACGTCAACATTTAGTTCACAAAGAATTAAGGTTACACTATCGTATAAAGAATTTGATACTAAAACAGCGGTCCAAGACAATGTAAGCAACAGCAGTAATAAAACAATTCCAGTAAATGTTTCATTCGAAACTATAAGAAATAAGCAAATATTAAACGCACCACAAGACGACGACATAGATTACATACTGGGAGGCACGCCTCATATAATAAATCGAACAATAGCTGAAAACGGTATTCACCAACAAATTGATAATTTAAATAAGCTAATAAAAATTAGACATCATAACAATGATAGACAAAATATTGACGAGATTATTAAAGAATTGATAAGAAAATCAAACAAAATGGAGAGAAAACACAAAAGTAAATTATCTTCAATAACTGTTACAAAAAGACCAAACCAGAAGATATCTGAATACGCAAAACTGCATAATGACAACTTTAAATCTGTGTTTGATAGTGATGAGATACTAGTGAATGATAATAAATCAAGTTTCACCAAAGATGATCAAATCATTCCTTTCACGACACAACAGCCTGTGGTCAGAACTAGTGGTAGATTACAAGGCTTTAAAGTAACCAATAGACCTGTATTAGATGAAAAAAATATTAAAAACCAGGATACCGAAATGCAATTCGAAATTAATACTAAAGCTCCATTGATGTTCTCTACTGTAATTTATAAACCGACTGACGCTGTCAAAAAAGAAAATGTATCATTGGAGTCGTTAGGAAGACATATAAAGGAACTCTTAAAAATTTACAAAGATATGCAAAATGCAAAGGACAATTTAGATACTGAAACAAGAGAAAAAAATGTAAAAATTATTCTCAAACCATCATGTAATGAAAATAAAAGTAAACAAAAAACATCGAAAAAAAATCAAGAACATGTTATGACTAAAACTGGACACAGTGTAAATTTAGCTCAGAAAATAAGTTTTATAGTAAATGAAGATACAAAAGATAAAACAAGAGTACTATTTAAAAATATTTTCAAAACGTTACATTCTACATCGGAAAAAGCGCCGTATACAACGAAGAAATTCGATATTATCAATGAACATGCTTTATCTAGTGGCAACCCCGAGACTTTGAAACATTCTAAAGAAAAGATCTCAACAAAACAATGCATTGAAAATGAAGAAGATTTACGAGTCAAAGTAATCAAAATGCTTATTAAACCCAAAGATCAGGCCCCGTTACGTCACACATCCGAATCAGCAGAAAGTGATAGCGAGGAAAACGAAAGCAATAAAAAAGCACAACTTGAAGAATTCGGAAGTGAAATGGTTACAGAGAAACATCAAGAAACAAAATCTACAACTAAAGAAAACATACAGAACAAGAAATCAGAATCGAAGTACTTCTTACTGTCTTCAAGGGATAGGTTTACTTTAATGAATGTTAATAACTCTGCCATTAGGGAAGGGGCCATAGCAGGAGTACCAACTCATTCGGCGAAGTTTGGTAAGATTAAATTAAGTGACATTGTTGATACTAATAACGATACAATCTTATCAATATTAAATATTAGTGAACTATGGCATAATAATTCTACTCTAAAAAGTAATGTTACATTAAATATTAGTACCTCAACCTCAGGAAACACTGTAAAACCAACTAATTTTAGTCCTGATGTTATAAAATTATTGAGGTTCAATTTGTTCCCAACGAAAATTAATGGTGATGTATCCAATTCAAATCGTTACAAAACATACAACTTTATTGATACAAAACACATACCCCAAAATCAAATTAAAAACACTACACAAGTAGCTGTTAAACAATATAGATCACAAACTGTCAGATATAATACTTATGAACCTTCCACAGATGAGGAAAATGAATCGAAACATTACTCTCGATGGAAAGGACGCGATAACCAATTTCGACAAAGCATAAAGGACCTCCAGACCAGTACTGTCAGAATTGCAAGATCCTTTACAACATACCCAAATCACATTCAAAGATCACAAATATTCAAATACGGAACCATTCCTAAAAAATTTAAAAAGCTCAAAGGAGAATTTAATTTAATGGATCCTTTTGCCAAATTAAATGATACTCCATTAAAAAAAAAGATGGTCAAAAATGTGCAAAATACGCTTATAAAACACGACGGACTACAATATAAAATACCCCTCTTCAGTCAATTTGAAGAAACAAAGAATAATTTAGCAACAGTGCCAAAGAATTTTGTGACTACGGAAACTAGCTGGCAAAAATTACATTTTCCAAGCACGAAAAACGGAAACAAGGAATCAAAAACCAGCCAGTCAAAAATTAGCCGTCCTAAAAATTTTAAAATAATAAGAAAAATATTTCCAAGGCCTATTCTCCAAGAGTCGGATATTACTTTACATAAAGCAATAAAATTCTTCAAAGATAGTCCATTATTGGATCTAGATAATTCAAATGTCCGCTATCGAACGTCAGCCCTGAATTGGAAACAGCACGTGAATCTTTTACAGAGCGCATTAAAAAAAAATATAGTCACAACTAGAGCTCCTTATGTTAATTATATGCGATTGATTCCACCTCTTCGTAAGATGCACAGGCCACCACAAGGTTTGAGAGAAAAAGTGGCCTCGATCAAAAGTTATGTAGTCGATATGGTGACGTATCCCGTAAGGGATGATGTGTGGGAAAACGTAGATTACGACAAAGACCTATCGTTTTATTACCGAAGATTACACTACGGCGTGACACCACAAGCAAAGGTCCCGAAGAAAACGAAAAGAAAAGGAAGGACTATGTTTTTCTTGAGTCCTACGGCTCCAACTTATGTATTTTAACAATATTATCTTTTATGTTTGTGTAATAAAGTTATTTGAGTATTGAATTTGTTTTATTTACTGTGAGTGGGACTTAGCAGTTAAACAAATGCTTAGTACCTACGGTATCATGATAACCGTAAGTATAAAAATAAAATAAGGCGAATTTAGAAATTCTAACCTGTGGTTGTACTTTACTCACTTACGTTACTTTTTATTTATCTTCTTCATAATCAGCAATAACGTTGAATAAAGATCTAGCAATATAATCGCTCCTCATATTATTATTAAGTCCAATCCGGTGGATAGACCACCCAATATTAGACACATCTATTTAATTCTTCTGCCTTGTCGAGAAAAAAATCTCCAAAACCCATCATATAATTAAATTCAAATATCAATTATCGCCCGTAAACGCCTTTAGGCGGTTGAAAAATATACCAGGGTTAACCTATTCAGAATGAATAAATGAATTGACACGCGGTCGCTTTATACCTAAAATAAACTCTAAGCTTGACTCTTAACTATTTTAGATGAAATCTATTTTCTATCTTACCTATTTCCCCTTTTTTGGGTAGCTGACGGACTGGTGGCTTGACGACATGTACCTCAAGGTCCGCTTGCCTCTGCCCATTAACTCAAACCCTGGCATGGTGCTGCCTCGCCGTCAGTTCAACAAGATGGAAGAAGTGGCTGATCTTGGAGCGCTGTTTATTGATGACCTGCTGGATTACAAGGAAATGCTTGATAGGTAAGAGACAAGAGTATGGATCAAAAACTTTATTGGGGAGGGTTTTCAATAGAAAATTCATATTTGTGTGTATCCAGTATATTTGTGGTCCCATCAATGCACCTCTGCAAAAAAGTATCTACTACGGCTTAAGATTTAATGGCCCTTTTCAGATTATGTATTAGCACAGGTATTAGGTAGTTTAGTTATTACACTAGCTAGGAACAAAAATATAATTAAAGTAATTACCTATCTGATCTTATACCAGTTTACTACCTATGTTAATATGCTGTATACATAGGGACGTCTTTATTATATACTAGCATTGTCCCGCGGTTATACCCGCGTTGGGCCAGTTCCCTTGAGAATTTCGGGATGAAAAATAGCCTATATCCTCCCCGCTGAATGTGGCTATATATTACAAAAATGTTATTCAAAGTAGACTGGTGATTCTCAAGATAGGCTCGAACATGCAAACGAACTTAAAAATTTTGCCCCTTTATAATATTAGTATAGAAAAGTGAATATCAAACAACTCGCATTATCTGGTATTTCCCAGAGGTGAATTACCGTTAGAACGGGCAACAAGCCGCGAGAAGGGTCAAGCACTTTGCATGGAGCAGTTCTATCGCCTCCTTGGAGTGTGCAGGATTCCTGAAGTGGGCAAGGATCGCTTGGAGCTGCCGGTGTTCAAGACAGAGCCTGAGGAAGTGGAGGAATTGATTGTGGTCGCCTGCAGGAATTATGTGAGTAGATTTATCAGAGAAAGTTTAATATGGTGACGCAGTACTTTGAAGTATTGTATGGGCATCAGTTTATTTTATATTTTTAGAGAATAACGATAAAGAATAATCTTAGTTATTTTTTATCGGTCAATCAAAAGATAAACCTTATGAAAATTACAGAGGTTTCAAAATCGTCAATTTTACGATGAAATCTATAATATTAGTAGCCCCGCAGTTTTACCCGCATTTTGCCCGTTCCCGTAGGAATTTCGGGAATTTTTATACATACAAACATTCCTCTTGAATCACTTAATCTTATTTAAAAAAACCGCGTCAAAATCCGTGCAGTAGTATTTGAGTTTATCGCGAACAGACAGAGAGATGCGGCCGGGGAGTTTGTTTTAATATGTAGTGATGATGTTGGTATAATATGGTTCGAAGCAAACAAACGTCGTTTCAAATTAAAGAACCTACTCTAAGAGCGTGATCAGCTGGCTAAGATACCAAGTTAAAATGTAATCCAAACTACGTAAAGCTGTCGCGTCGTCTCTCACTATTACTCAGAGTCTCTCGTTCAAAGAAACTCCAATCCAATACATAAACTGAAGAAAGTTTTGTAACTTAGTTACTTATCGCTCCACCGGTAACTTTGTAACTTAGCTCCCACGAATAACTTCAATATAAGTTATCGATTGGCAACTTTGTGTTCAATTATTACCTACTATGTAATATTATTTGTGTTTTAGGCGTTGCGTCAATATTAGGAAACTTTATTATTTCATAAAACTTCCATTTGCTTTTGAGAAGTTAGAGGCAGATGATTGTTTTTTATTTACTCATAATCATTTCAAAAGAACCTGATGGACAATAACTTACAAGCAGCTTACAAAGCTCTTTTGATTGTTCATGCAAAATAAGCTTTCAAATGCGTTTGTGAGAATGAATGAAAAACTTTTTGTACCTCTTTCACATTAAGACGAATTTATATGATAAAAAAATACCAACATCCGAATTCAGAACCTCCTCCTTTTTTTGAAGTCGGCTAAAAATGGATCATCTAATTTACGCTTTTACGGGACTCCCACAGAATCAGATGCAATTATACTGAAAGAGTATTAAGTAAATTATTTTAATTTGTCGCAGTTCTACCCAATACCTGTGAAAGCAGCAGATCGCGGCAGGTTGACGCCTGGGGAGATCCAAGCTCAGTTGCTCCACTGTATGGTGGACGCGGCTGGAGCCCCGCCGGCACCCAGGATCGGACTCCTCACTTCCATGGAGAGAGACCAATGGGCGAGGGCAAGAGAGCAGCTTTTGAAAGGTAACCTATTACTATATCTATATTTAGGAATAAGAATGATTGAGTAGTGACCAACTCTTGTGTCAGAGTTTTAGTATGAAACATCAATTTTATTTTATTTAGTATGAAACAGAATCTAATGAAAAATAGTTTAATTCTAGCTGATCGATGACCTGGTTTTAATGGAAGTAGGGGCGGAATTCCAGGATCTCGAGATTTGCAGTTTGCAAAGTTTGAGAACCGAACCGAAAGTCCGAATGAGTTAGTGCTCAACCCTGGTGTGGGAGTTTTTAAAACTATACTTTAACGATTGAAATATTATATTTGAACATTATTTAACAAATATTACATTATGCTTTTGGCTGCTTCTTTTATCCATATGTTTCCCTCAGACGAAAACAACAGTGCCAACTTTGAGCTGATCTCCCGGGCTCTTTGCATCCTATGCCTGGACGAGGCGGGTGGAGACCGGGCTGATATGGACGCCGACACCAACGCGATGCTCCGCGCCATGCACGGAGCTGGCACTCGGCACCATTCCGCTAATCGTTGGTTCGATAAGACTGTGCAGGTAAGATATAAGATATAAGAAAATAAGCATTTAAGTAACCTTTTACATAGATCGTACGAAAAGTAGATAAACTTTTACACTTGAGCAAGTAATACAATAATTATTTAATGTATCCGTTTTAAGCCAACTTGAACCTTTGCCTATGGTAAAAACCGAAGTTACTGTTTTCACTTCTTCATGTATTTTCGCTACGTCAACAGCTAAATAAACCTCTACCGCCTTATTAATAAACGCGGTGTAACTAAAACACTGTTATACTATGTTTCGTCTCTTTTGCTCTTCGGCAAATTGCAAATGTCAGAAAGTGACAAACCATTTGATAGCTAAAATGTTCTTAATACGCATTTATTAATATGGCCCCCAAAGATGATCTATCACCTATTTCACTTAGCACCATAGCATAGCAGTAATATCCTCTTTTATCCACAGCTAATCATCTCCCAAGACGGCACAGTAGGCATGTGCTACGAGCACAGTCCGGCTGAAGGCGTCGCCGTAGTCCGCCTTGCGGAACGCGCTCTCGCAAGAGCGGAAGTAGCGGATAGACCAGCTCCTCCACCAGCCCTCCTGCCAGCCCCTCAGGCGATGAAGTGGAACATCTCCAGTGATGTGCAGAGGACGATTGAGCAAGCTGCTAGGGATTTGGATCGGTAGGTTTTGGACTTGATTGGACTTGTATCTAGTTGTACTTGCTGTTGTTTATGATGGGATAATGACGGACCGGAAAAGCTACCGATATGCTTAAGAGCTCAAAGCACTTAAAACGTTTAAACTTTTGAAGATCTTGGCAGCATGGTACTATAGTCAATACTAACTACACTTAGACTTTTTTATCTTAAAACGAACCTCCATCTTCTTGCAATTGATTAACCACTTTAAAGTTGAATGAAATTTCACTTTTCTACCCACCTATATTGAATGTATGTCACAGGGCCATATCAAACTTGGATTTCAAAGTGTACACCTACAAAAACTATGGCCGAGAGTTCATGAAGTCTTGCAAAACCAGCCCTGACGTCTATATCCAGCTCGCTCTACAGTACGCTTATTACAAGTAAGAATTCTCATACTAATTAAAACTCTCTAACTTCATTCCTCTTGAAAATAACATTTTGTAACTGTAACTCCGAACTTATTCTGAATTTAAGCTTAACTTCGTTGTTCAAGCTCCAGTTCTGATTGTGGAATATTTTATGTGCTTTTCATAATTTTAATGAACTTACTAAGTTTTGCGACTGGAAATATGAAATTGAAGCCTAAGAGACCTTTATAAAATTAATGCTATAACCGAAACCTTACTTTGCGTCGACACAAAATTTTGAATACATAATAACAACTCTTCCTTTCTCTTGACTTCTTATTCAAATTCAAATTTATTTAAAATTTATTTCTTTTAATTTTTTTTCTTACAAAATTTCAAATTTATTCTACTAAGAAAATAGGTAAATACTTGTATCAACTACAATAACGTCTACTTTTGTTCTTTCAATTTTTTGTATCATCAAATCAAATCAGATCAGATCAAAATACAGCTAAAAACAATCAATAATAGAACCGTATCAGCCGGCTATTACGAGGATACGAGAAATATAAGAGTATAATACTCGCATGCAAGCCTGCAACACCCAAAGAGGATTAATAACATTAGTAGCAGTGAGGGCGATAGAGAAGAGAAGACTCTCAACAAGAACTCAGCTCTTATGTTTAAGAAGAAGAAAGGACAATAAAAAGAGTCAAAAAATCAGTTATATTTTACCCTCTTTCTACCAGAATGTACGGCTACCTCGTCTCCACGTACGAGTCCGCCTCTCTCCGTCGGTTCCGAAACGGTCGTATCGACAACATCAGGTCCCCGCTAGGCCCGACACATGCCTGGGCAGCCGCCATGTGCACTGCTGAGCCATCACCGATGAACGAATCGAATGATGATGGACAAAAGAAGGTGTCCTTCAATTTGTATGGGGTGAGTTTTAGCAGAACAATATACATACACTTTTGCATACTGACCCGATTCAATAAGAAGAATAATGATGTGTTCATTTAATAACATAATGTCTATAATCATTCAAACATATCATCAACACTTACTTCCACCCAGGAACAGAAGAAGTTGGAACTCTTCGAAGAAGCAGCACGCAAGCAGACGGAGACCATGGAGGTTACCATCCTGGGTCGAGGGCTGGACAACCACCTGCTCGGTCTTCGTGAGATGGCTCGGGAGACCCTCGGCGAACTCCCGCCGCTATTCACTGATACTACGTACCAACAGATGATCGAGTTCAAGCTGAGCACTAGCCAGGTAATGAAGCTGTAATATAGGTCTATAATAGATACTAAGGATAAATAGTAGGGGGGAATAGGGACAATAGTAAGAGTAATAGAAAGAAAATTAAAAAAAGAATCGTACACCCTTTACCTGTTTCAATAAGATTGATATAAGTGAAATTTTGATGTCGTGATAGGCTGTTTTTGCATATATATACACCATGAAACAGAAAAAGGATTTGGTTTGGCGCTGACTCTGGTAAGGGAAGGCCTTGAAACTTTTGTGGGCACTTAACTTCCATTTAAATCAAATGCTATTAAAATACATTTATTTTGTCAAATTGCTTGTCAATGAGTACAAATTATAACTACCTTATTCATAAACAATACCCTCCCAAATATCCCCTACAGGTAGCAACAACAACAGACGGTACATTTATGGGCTACGGAGCCGTGGTCCCCGATGGCTACGGCTGCAGCTACAACCCCAAGAAGGACTGCATCATCTTCTGCATTGCATCGTTCACTTCATCAGCCGTCACCAACACTGAAGCCTTCAGGCAGTCATTGGAAGAAGCGCTGGATTCCATGAAACTCATGTTCCAGGCAAGAAAAACTGACACTTAAGACAAAAAAGAAAAAAAATGAGGAGTTTCAAATAACAATGCCAGTCAAATTACGTCTCCTCGACTATACATGTAAGATATTATTGAAAACATGAAAATTTTTAACGATTGCATTATTTAAGAAATCGGTATCGAAAGTTAGGCATATGAATCTATTTATTAATTTATTTACAAAGCTTTATAATGCACTTTATTCTTATTATTATATTAAATAAATTTACAAGAAAATGAAAGGAAATATTATACATTTGATCGCTTTTAAAATAAACTTTTTAGACATTATAAATGTATGGGAAAATAAGGAAATGAGTATTTTGCATAT
This sequence comes from Cyclophora albipunctata, assembly GCA_963082685.1. Classification (NCBI taxonomy): domain Eukaryota; kingdom Metazoa; phylum Arthropoda; class Insecta; order Lepidoptera; family Geometridae; genus Cyclophora; species Cyclophora albipunctata. The sequence continues at coordinate 1,873,462 of OY720118.1, forward strand.
TAGCATAAAATATGGAAAATATGAAACGGTTCTATAATATAGAAATCTGTTGAAATTTAACATTTTTAAAAAGCTCTTGCTTAAAAACAATTTGTTATACTTTGTATAAGCACTTATTAATATTTTAAATATTATAAAACTGGTCAAAAAATTAAAAAAATTCGAAACTATTAACAAAATAATATCGAAACTTGACTTTTAAATAGAAAAAGGATTACTCTATTATTTCTTGAAAAGAAAAAAACGTGCATTTACTTAGATGTAGTAAAATGAGTGTATATTATACGCACACAATTTAAAAATATATTCATATTTATTAAGGCAACAATGCATATCAAGAAAATTGACTAAAAACTTTATAAAAATACTATTTGTCAATAAAAAAATTATAAAAATATTGATGTTTAGATAAATAGACGAATAAATGTTGCTTCTAGGTAATAAGGTATATTATATACATATTTAAGTATTTACTTATTACTTACCAGGTCATTAGTACAGTCGGATTATGAAAATAATGAGCACAGTTAAAACCTAGTCATTTCAAACTCTGATATCATTGTTCTAAAGTGCTCTACATTTTCATAACCTGATTATATGTACCTGACTAATAGTTTCACAAGATATCAACCTGATATCAACTCTTAGTGTAAGTAAGAATATAGGAAAATGAACTTAATGCATATCAAAATTAAGTCTAAATCTATAAGACAGTAAAGGAAACATATCAATGTATTTGTAGTGTTACGTATAATGTAGTGGTAAATGTTAGTAAATTATATAAATTCGTTGAACTTGCCGTGATTTCTGAGTCTTATGCTGAATAGTTTAGAAGCGACAAGGTCGTTTGTTTTCTAGTTTTACCCAGCTTAGCTTGTTAGTGGTTGAATTTAATTAAAAATTAAAAATGGCGCGTGCACGCTATAATGTGACATCGCAGCACGTTCTGTCAAACTTATACGAAAACTCTTTTTACAGCGGGATTAAACATTTCAATGGGTTTAAAAATTAAAGCCTGTAATGTCCCACAGCTGGGCAAAGGGCTCTCATCACACTGAAGGTATAATACTGCAGGTACAGTGAGGAGAATTAGGCGTAATCACCACGCTTGCCCTAATGCGAGTTGGTAATCTCAATACCTCGACCTGGAAATGAAAGCCTGGTCCTCAATCTTGGCTGGCGAGGGCACATGCCACTAGACATTCGAGAAATTTTCAAGATATACTTAATCTATGTCTAAATTAAAGATCTGCGACATGATATAAATCATTGGACCTTTGTAGCAATCGGAATAGACATTTCAACGTTAAATGGTAGTGTCACGCGTCACGCATCCCAACGGCCATGCACAACATTGCTTAACTTCATAAAGAACCATTACCGAGCCTTAAGCGGGGTTTTAATTAAAATCAACCTTATTTTTATTGTGTTTAACACTATTGTTGAATATCTTAGATGTTTCAATCCACCGTTTTACGGCTGTTACTTTTAATCTAACATATACATTTGTTATTATTAAAATATTTTATTTAATATTAA